>OY987326.1:131265025-131901407 GCA_963920685.1 Polydrusus tereticollis
TCCTTTTAGAACTCTAGCAATATAACCTAAAATTTTGGTGGGATACTACTGTGTTGTAACAGTCAACAGTGTATTTCAGTAGCAAAGTTCTGTAAAATTTCTTTAGTATTAAAGCATTTTTGTGATTCTAAAGAAGAAATAAACAAAGGTAAGTTTAATATAATTTTAAATTTTTATAAATAGTAAAGGTACATCGAACAAATGTTTGTTTATATTTCGTTTATGTCCCCTAACCCAAAAATAATAATTTATTTTTTGTTTTGAAGCTAACAAACAAAAAAAAAACGTTTCTTGATATATGTACAAGGTATTTCCTTTTTAATGAAAACAATTAAGCTTATGTTTGCGTTATTATGGTGTTTTTTTTTTATTTGGTATGCTTATGTATGACTAAAGTACGTTTTACTGTCGGCAGTACTTATCTGAAAGTCGCAACTCTCTTACATATAAGCATGCGCAATACAAGTCACCTGATCGAATTCTGCGAAATCAGATCAGCTGGCTTGTATTGCGCATGCTTATATGCAAGAGAATTGCTACTTGCCGATAGTATTGCCGACTGTAAAACGTGCTTAAAGAGAGTACTTTCTTCAACATTTTAGGTAACTCATAGATGTACGGTTTTACGGGGGTTTTTAGTAAAAAATTTAAAGAGTTAGTATCTTTATTGATAATTTTTTATACTTTGTAGGATGAAGAAAAGGACACAGAGAATCATGCAGCTTTCCCTACTAACATGTTCAACAAACATTTTAAATAATGCGGAAGTTGACAATAAACTAAATAATTCGGCCATTAACATGGAAGAAAAAGAAAGCAACGCGGACATTAATATGGAAGAAAAAGAAAGCAACGCGTACATTAACATGGAAGAAAAAGAAAGCAACGCGGACATTAATATGGAAGAAAAAGAAAGCAACGCGAACATTAACATGGAAGAAAAAGAAAGCAATGCGGACATTAACATGGAAGAGAAGGAAAATGATGCGGACGATAATTGTAACATTAAAGGAAGAGAAAATACTTCGAAAGTTAATATTATAGAAGAACAAAAAAATTCTTTTTATAATTTTTCAGAAGATAGTGATCATTCTGTTGTTAAGGATCGAGATTTTATTATATCAAAGTGTGGCGACGATTCTGATTCAGATACTTCAAAAAATGACATCGAATCTTCTGAAGAAGAAAATCTACCTTTGGCAGTCATAAGAGAGAGAGGCACTAAAAATGAAATTAAGCAAATCTTGGATAAAATAATTGAAGAAGTTTCGAACAAATTGGATGGCGACATATATACAAAAAAAGGAACTTTGAGAAAAAGAAAAAGGTATGATACTTCTCCGGCAACAAGAGCCAAAATGCGACTTAATAAGAAAAAACAAAAACATTCCTACATTAAAGAAAACTGTACCGACAAATGTAAAAAGAAATGTATCAAAACAATCAGTAAGCAACGGTAGGAACTGATTAACCAGGAATATTGGAAAATGAATGAAAAAGATAGGCGCGCTTTTATATTACATAAAACCAGCACCACTGGTGTTAAAAGAAGATCACACATAGTAACTGCTGAGGGATCTAGAAGAAACAAAACCGTTTGTTACTATTTACCTGACGAAACCGGACATAATCAACAGGTGTGTAAACAGTTTATTTTGGCAACATTGGAATATGAACTGAAAAACGATCGTGTCCTTAGAAATGTAACTCTTATAAATGAAAGGACGTCCATTGCTCCAAAACCAGATAATCGTGGTAAAAAACAAAAAGAAAATAAGTTTGATGAAACATTAATTGAACAACATATTGAAAGTTTTGGCCCCACCATCTCACATTACAGACGGGAACATGCTCCGTTAAGAAAATACTTACCAAGTGACGTCACAATTACAGCAATGCATCAAGACTTTTTGCTGAAGCAGAAAGCTAACATTTCCTATGAACTCTACAGGAAGGTAGTGGCGCGTTTGAACATTTCCTTCTCAAATTTGGGACACGAGGAATGTTTCGTTTGCGAAACATTTAGATTGCACTGCATGTCAACAGGACACGAAAAGAACAATATTTCCAAAGATTGTGATGTGTGCACATCATTTCAAAAGCATCGAGATGGATATCAAAAGGCAAGGGGGGAATATAAACTAGATAGTGTTAAAAAGGATGGTTTATATGTTTCAGCAGATCTCCAAAAGGTAATGCTAATGGTTAGTTTTTAATGTTTTGTTTTTAATAATCATTTTCTTTTTTAGGTGATTATGCTTCCCAGGTGCGAGATGTTTAAGGAAATAATTTTTATGCCCCGGGTTATTGCATTCAACGAAACATTTGTACCTATAGGAAAATCTCAGGAAAAACCATTTGCTTTTATCTGGCACGAAGGTACATCAGGAAGATCCAAAGACGATATTATATCAACGTTCTATAATTTCTTAGTTGCTGTCAGGGACGTAGAAAACGTAACAATCTGGTTAGATAACTGCGCAGCGCAAAATAAGAACTGGGGGCTATTTTCATTTCTAACTTACGCAATTAATTCGAGCGAAATTAATTTGACACAGTTAAACTTAAAATATTTTCAGTCGGGGCATACTTTCATGTCCAGTGACGCATTCCACCACCAAGTTGAATTGTCATTAAAAAGGAAGAAAAAGGTGTACGATTTTAAAGACTTTAGCGAATGTGTCGCATCAGCTAATTTAAAAAAAGTTATTGTCAAAGAAATGGAAATTGACAACTTTTATACTTTTCCAGATTTAACGTCCCAATATAAGCTAAGTAAAATTATTCCTAGACCATATCTGCAGGATATGGTTTTAGTTCAGTTTCAGAGGGGGCAAAAAGGCCTAAAATTTAAATTATCTTTTTCTGGAGATTTTCAGTGTGTAAATTTTTTATTACAAAAATATGAAAATGGGGCTTTGCCACAACCTAAAAAAAAAATAATATGAGGGGAATATCCAAAGAAAGAAAAAACAATATTATAAATAAAATTCAAGGTATAGTTCCACAAAACCGATTGTCATTTTGGCAAAATCTTAAAGAAACCGAAGTGGAAGTTGGTTTAGAATAATTACAATTAAGTGAATTACAATAATTATTAAGAACTTATTTTTTATATTATTTAAGACTAACTACGTTAATGTTCATTATTATAGATATTTTGCAAGTTAAATAAATTATTTTGACAGATATGACGATTTTTCTTAGCATAATAATAAAAATTACTAAAGAGAAAAGTCGTATCTGCATTTCCCCCGCTGTGTGAGCTTGAAAATATACAAAAATCTTCTCAAAAAACAGAAATGTTTACTATTTACTTTGTATCATACCCTTATGGCGCATAACTGCAGTTTTAAAGAAAATAACACTATATTTATAAAAACACGTTTTTCTCGAAATAGTAAAAAGTGCAGATACGACCTTCTTGCTTAGCACGGCAGTATAGATATGTGTATTTTATACTAATATAAAACGTTGAAAATAAATAATATTGATTGCAAGAATTAATGTCGTGTTTGTTTGCAAATGTACTTTAAACCAACAAATTTTCAATGTCAAAGAAAGAAGGAACAAGCCATTCATGAATATTATAATAATTTTTTAGTTCTTCAGAAATATTATTTAAACAAAAATAATTTCTATTAAATTTCACTGTTGTTAAACAAAAAAAATAAGTAATTAACAAACCCTTATGTTCCTCCTACACTTACGAAAACTTTGTAGAACTGGCGATAGACTGCCGAGGCCCACTGCCAATTTAAAGTTCGAACTATTTTTTTCCAAGTGGGAAAATTAATAGAGCAGTATATAAATACAAATTTATTATGCTGTAGACAAGAACAGCAAATAGTTAGAGGTTCTGCCAATTGGGTGATCCCTTATCAGCTTTAAAATCAGTTGATGTTTGAGATATGCGATATTGGGAATCGAACAGCGGCGTGACTAGTTAAAACGATTTACTGTATTTTACATATTTTATTTTCTATTATAACTGTGTGGTTTCAGACAAGTAAGTTTGTACTTGGTACCTATATTTTATTATATCAGTATGGCTTTTTGGCGACAATTTAAAACAGAAGGTCAAGGTGAATTATCGCAGGAATATAATGAATCGATGCCAGAGTCGGCCATCTAAAGCGAGGTAAGTCCGGAATTAAGAAACAAATATTTACATTTTCAATGTCAACGCATTATTTTAAATATGTACGCGTGTTTAAAAAAAGAAAATCCGGGAAAAACTGAAAATGCGCTTTGTACAAGAATGTACTTGTAATGAATTAACACAACTTGGGTTTTATAAGAATTTATTAACGTAATTAATTTGGGGACTGTAACCGGTCATTCCATAAAGCGCAAACCAATAAATTAAAAATTCAAAACGGCTGACAATACTACAAGTGATTTTATTCTGCGAACTATTTACAACTTTTACGAGGATAATACAGTGCCAACTTTAGAACTGGTTCGTGATAAATTGCGAGGTTACCCTGATTATAAGTAACAATCTACAGAAACATTGCGTGATGTTTTGTTGAAATGTGGTTTTAAACATAAAAAATTAGATAATTTGGCATCATCAATTATTGAAATACAACAGGACTATTTGCGCAAAATAAAGGAGTACCATGAATCCGATGAAAGTATAATTTATTTAGACGAAACTTGATTTGATACATTGATATTGTTAAGTATGGTTGAGTAGACAGTACAAATTGTACTTTTGGTACACCGTGTTCGAGAGAAAAACGCGTTATCATGCGGAAAGTAAGGATGGCTGGAATATCACTCAATAATCAATTTCCAACTTTAAGCGCAGTTGTTCTGGATAATATTCGGCAAGTAATAACGAAATGAGTAGCAATGTATGGAAAAATTGCGTAGCTCATGTTATAAAAACAAAAAATGGATATTCTGTTTCACCACCTTTAGCGTTAGTAGTAATCCAACCTGGAAACGATTCTACTTCTGAAGGTTCTGACAATTCCAGTCATTAATGTGTTTATGAATTTTAAATTAATTATGTTCCTTTAACACTTATCTTAAAAACTTGTTATATTACAGAACGTTTACTGTGATTCTGCTGATGCGATCAATTTGTTGTTAAAATATATACAGTGAATTCTAACTACTAACTGTATATTCCAACTAACATAGTACCTGCCCCTATCCTTTCTTGGCAAGAAAAACTCATACCTCCTGGCGGTCCTGGCTGGACCAGGACAATTTTTTTAAATTGTCTTCTGCAAAATGAGAATTTTTTTTTTACCGAAAGGCCATTTCAAAAATATTAAATGCATGTATTCTTTGCAGGCGAAGTCACGAGTACAAACCTATATTAACTATATTCTTAAATTGTTTTTGGCGAAATTAGCATTTTTCTTTATAGAAAGATCATTTTAAAAATATTCTCTGCAGGCAAAGTCACGGGTACAAACCTTTCATCGATATAATGATAAGCTTATAATGAACAAGCTGTAATATTATTAATAATTTTAATAATTTACAACAATCCGCATTTCAATTATTTGGTAGAAGCGACGCCTATGGTCAGGAGTTTAATGATTTCTTATGTCATCAAATTAAGCTTTGAGCAACTACACTATATGGTCTCAGATTGCCCCTTTTTCGATGATTGGAACCTGAACTTATGAAGTATCCGCGATATCTTTCCTTATTTGTTTATAGTTAGTATCGCGAAAGCCGCAAACATCATACAGATGCATTCAAGGAGAAAAGTAAGGAAAAGATTCTAATAAAACGAAGAGTCGACATTGCATGTTATCGCCACAATTTATAATTTTGTACGCTTAACAAATTCTTCAAAGGGCTTTAGAAGGTAGTAACATCGGAACTAAAATTAAATTAGAATATAAATACAAATCAGAAAGTACTGGAATGACAGTGTTTGCGCGTAGGCTTGAGGCTCTTCAACAGCTAATGGTTTGAATGGTGGATGTTAGCCTGTGATACGGACCTTAAGGAAAATACATATATATGGTAGTATCAAAAAACAATATCCGTAATCGCACAATGGGAAGAAGAAGTTGAGCTTTATTCTAAGACTTGTTAAAATAATTTAGTATCATGTATTCTGCATTTTATAATGTGAGATTACAGACAAAAGACTAAGTAACAAAATAGACGTTTTCGTATGATTACTGAATACTAAAAGCATTGGTTATGTTTAATGTTAATTTATCAACTACTAATTCTCTTTCAACAAAATCACATTTTCACACCGTTAATTCAAGTGTTACGCAACGAAATTACATGAACAGCATATCGAACGTTAGCGAGGATTCCTTGAGTAAATTTATGTTAGAAATAAAACTCCGATGATGCTAATGTCAATGCCAAGGTGTTTCTTCTTTACATAAATAATACCAAGTTATATAATAGACACCAATCGAATGGTGGGTGTTAAGCAATAAATAAAGACATTGTTTTGTGTTATATGCGTTGGAATCCTTATTTTAATTGACACACCCTACGTGCGCTGTATACTGATTCTGAAAACGACTTAAAACTGAAATAAAACTTATCACAGATCTTACCTTGGGAGATAATAGTCCATTTCCATACATATCAGCGACCATGTAAATATAATCTTAAAGAATTCAAGACCAAATTTAATCGTCTCCTTCTGACGCTTACCCCTTGTAGAGCCGAATAAAGGATTTTTGCTGCTGATCATATTATCTAAAAAAAATATATACCGAGTGATACATGGCTTAGTTGAACATAGGATATCCCATGTAAATTTTGAGGTGGCTAAATATTGGCTCTCCTGTACATTTTAGAGAAAGATTGTATTATAATTATTTTAGGAGGCCGATATAGCCGAATAAACCCATGTGCCAAGTTTGAATAAATTGTAATGAACCTATCCTAACTTATTCAATTAAATGGTAAAATTACGCAATTTTCATAGTTTAGGTAATACAGCAAATACCAGCAAATAATTTCTATGACGCTATGACGTAAAGCTGGACATAACGAATAAAGATTATTTCACATTAAAAACACGTTTTCGTTTCACCGATCCGGAAATCAGACATCCAAAATAAAAAACACCACTATGTTTTACTTACTAAGCCTTTAATTTAACATAACATAGAAAAACATTAGTTAATTAAATGTTTAAACAACCCTTCATTAACAGCTAAACAAACGCTAACCGATAATAAAATAAATTTCTAACATTACTAAGTTGATATTCAGAAATTCTGTCACATTCTAACCAAACACAGTTTTTTTAGATTTTATAGTAAGTCCAAATAGGTTACTTCTGTAAGGTTCCCTTACATAAAAATGGTTCAATAATGTGATGTCCTACAACTCCCGCCCAAACATTTATTTTTTGTGGATATTGCGTCCGAGTATGAACAAGACGATGTTCATTTTCTTGGCTCTAATACCGGCATTCATCGGCAGAAACAAATTATTAACTTTTCATTACCTCTGAACAGAATACCGTTCTCGGTTCTTCATCACCTTGCCGTACCTCTTGATGTTTTTTTATACTTGTTAGGAAAATTTTTATGTTTTTTTAAAGTGCGCAACACTGTGGTTTGATGTTTTCCTACGGGCCCAAGAATCCTCGTGCTAATCATTTTATTTTCATGTAGTAAAATACCTAGATCTCTATTATCCCTTTCTTCAGATCTATTGACATTCTGAGTTGAGCAGTTATTTATTACAGTGCCTTTGGACTCAAATTTATTAATGATAAGTTTAATTAATTAAATGGAAGGGATAGGATTATCAGGGAATAAACTATTTCCTGTATAATACCATTTAATCATAGTTACTTTTTCCTTAATGGAATAGCTCATATTTAGCTATAATTAAAGCGCCTTCACTGAAAATGTTGTCACTGCTTCTTTTCGTTTTGTCAATGCCAAATAATAATTTGTTGGTGTTTGCCGCATTGTCTTAACTTTCCTAAACTATGAACATTTCGTAATTTTGCCATCACATTTAATTGAATAAGTTGGGATTGGCTTATTAAAATTTATTTAAACTTGGCACATGCGTTTATTATATCAGGCTCCTAAAAAAATTATAATAAAATTTTTCTCTAAAATGTACAGGGGAGCCAATATTTAGCCACCTCAAAATTTACATGGGATTTTCTATGTTCAACTAAGCCATGCATCACCCGGTATAAGTCTTAGGCACTTTCTTTAATTTAGAAAATTAAGATTGCTAAAATCTTGCGTAATATTGTTACTGCATTTTTCGAACTTTTCTCGCCTTTTTGAAAATTGTAAACTCATACCCACGTGTGTTTTGATCATTACTTGCTCCAATTATCTATATTGATATTAGAACTACTAAAGTTTTTCTGAAATTCAGATGAAAAGTTTTTCTTTGCTGCACATTTTTATATCGTGCGAACAAAAATTATTATCATTAAAGTGTGCTTTGCATCTAAGGCCCTAATACCTGATGGGTGTTAGTAAACACCACCATTATTAATCAATCAGTTATTCCGTCGTTATATCAGTCGTTACAAGTAATTTAATTCGTCGCTAATTTATCCAATTTCTTGAATAAGTCACGCAATGGGTTTTATGGAACAGCACAAAGAATTCATGGTTGAAGGATATTTTGGAAACGGGGTTAGAGCAAATGGTGAGTGGCAATACAATCAGCGAAGAAGAACCGTGGCCCTGTTTAGGGAAACAGATTCTATACAACATAAAAAAGGAGCTAGAAGATCATCTGTAGGAACAGAAGAACTTGTTGAAAACGTTTGTGAAATAATGCAAAATACGCTAAATAAATGTGTAAGACGCCAACATGCAGAATTATTCTTAAAATACAATTAAATTTGTTTACATATAAAGTGCAAGTATTCCAAGCGATACGAGCTGCAGATTTTGAAAGACCCAGGAATGACTGACAGTGGTTTACCCAAAATTTATTGGAAATAAATGATTTATTAGACCTGATACTTTTTTCTGATGAAGCCTGGTTCCACCTCACCGGTTATGTGAATTCTCAGAATACACGCATGAGGAGTAGTGAAAATCCCAATTTTTTGTAGAGTCTACGTTGCACCCTCAAGAAATTGGTGTCTGGTTTCCCGAAGAAGAAGTGTGGGTCCTATTTTTTTTTCATGATACAGTTACATCACAGTGGTATAGGGATAATATTTGGAATCCATTTGTGAAACAATTACTTGACGATGAACTACGTTTTGGTTATTTTTAAGAGGACGGTGCAACCGCCCATACATCCGCCGAAACTATTAACTACTTACGCAATTTTCTCGAAAACAGATTGATCAGTTTTCGAACAGACATTGAATTCCCACCCAGATCACCTTGCCACCTTGTTATGGATTACTTCATTTCTCCTTATCAAAAGAACAATATTTTTAAAATACCAGTTAAAAATTTAGAACAGTTACAAGAAAGAATTATTTATCCAAGAATGTGGTTACATTTCTCCAGAGATGCTAGTCAACGCTTTTCAAAATATAAAGGGACCTGTGAATTTATGCTTGGAGTATGGCGGTGGCCAATTTCAGCAACTTCTATAATTTTTATTATCCTTTCTCGATATTTCTGCTTTGTTAATTTTTTAAACAACAAAATAAAAAAAAACATATTATGAATTTGACACAATTTTATCTTAAGCCAGCCACTCACGGTCCAACGCCGCAGTACAATTTCGTTGGATGCGATTGCAGTACAAAGTACAATTGTGTTGGAAATCGGATGAGGACATGCGCATTGCGATCTTGCAGTATGAGTGTTGCTGTCAAATTGAAAGGTGCACAACAATGTCATTCAGAATATTCCATACATAAATTAATGTTACTCTCGCTGCAATTGAGATGATAGTGATGGGATGTTGCGTACATACTTCTAACGAGCATTTGGATCATGAGTTACCTCAGATTATTTAAAGCTGGATTTATAAACTCGAAAAGTTGGTGAGGTTGAAGTTACGATCAAGTTTGTGAGGTTAGATATTCCGAACTCCGAGCATACAAATTGGTTATCTCGAACTACCCGGGAAGTTTCCGAACCTTACATAAGCTTTACATGAACAACATGAACGAGTGTATAAATGGAACTGAGTATTCCCTTTAGTTTAAATTGAACTCCCATTTCCAACACCAACTGAACCTCAACCTCGCCAACTTTTCGAGTTTATAAGTCCAGCTTAGACTGATCTACAAAAAAGTGTTACCTAGTAATAGAAGCTTGTCACAGGCTGAAAAAGTTACAAGAGAAAATCTTTTGCATTATTTTAATAATGTAGGCGCTGTAACATGGCAAAATAATTGTCTAAACATATTTTCTTTTTATTTACTTACCTCTTCCTCATTGGACATATTAGAGACAGCTCTCTTGGTAAATCTTGATCGCCCAAAAATGATAAATGTATACTCAAAATACCACAACTTTGGTATATAAATCTCCTCAGATCCTATATCAGATTTACTTGAGTTTATTACTAATTTGAATTCCCTTTTATACAAGGTACGAAAATTGTTAATTTTCTTTTTTACAAAATCCTCGTTTGCGTCCTTGTTCACCTCTTGAAATTTAGCGACTAAATTATCCCTAGCTCCTGTCCTGGCCGTTTTGTCATGATAGAGTGGTGATTTTACTTGGGAAAGACATTCTTGTTCTCTATACAATTCAAAAAAATCTCTTAAAAATACCTGACTATTGGCCATTTTTAAATGCACATGATAAATTCAGGTTAGGATGTTAAGATGTTTCTTCTTTTGCAATAACGGAAAAAATACGATTGAATCGCAAGCCACAAAACACGATCAAATAAACGATTCAACCAACACTGTTGCACTGCTGCAGACTGACATGCCGTCAAATCGCTCCAACTCGGTCGCCGGAAGAAAATACACGATCAAGTTACATTCGATTTTGTCGCATCCAACGAAATCATACTGCGGCGTTGGATCTTGAGTGGCCGGCTTTAGATCTGGTTAGATATATCGTCCTCCTCAATTGTGATCTAAACCAAGTCTTACGTTCTTGAGTCCAAGCTTTCTTGGATGCAAATAATTCTTGCTCGCACGGTATGTTTTGTTATCGATTAATTTGTAATTTAAAATCCTGGGTGTGGTAGAGGGGTTAATTCGCCGCAATCACACTTAATTTGAAGAACAATACCAAACAAATTATTATGTTATTTATTGTTCTCAATGCTACATTATTTTTTATTGTTAGATAAATTTTGCAACACAAGACGAATTAATATAAACCAGCACTTGGGCAAGGTCGACTAAAAACATATCCAAAGCCATTTTGCAACTATTCAATTTATTTAATTGGTGTCTTGGAGCATTCATTGTCATTACCAAAAAAGAAACAAAAAATATGTGTCACTTGTAGACCGCACGTATTTCAAAATATAGACGTATTTACAAACATGACATTGCCATGCTGAAAAAGAAAATAATTGTAATAATTGTAAAATGAACGCAATTGTAATAATAAAGAGTAGACTGTGAGCCTCGTTGCATTTTGTATGACTGGGTTTCAAAATGCAAGGATACAGTTTTGGAAATTTCTCTTGGAAATACGAGAACAAATAATAATAAATGCAAGTAGGGGAACTAGTGGCACGACACAATGCTGAGATATGAGGGATATAAAAGAAATATACCAGGTGTCCAAATAAGGATACGGAGCGGCCATATCTCGGAAACGATACGTCTCACAGATTTGAAGGAAAAAGTTGCCATTATAAAAATTGCTAAGAGAAATTCTTTAAAAATAATTTTAAATTTCGGAAATGACCGCAAGAAGGCATAGCGGCTCATTTATTTTTAAAAGGTAATTTTACGACAAAAAGATGCCACTGAACCTTCAAAAACAACTAAATAATTGAAATCAGTAGATCGTTCACAACAGCTTTTATTATTGGTATTTTTTTCAAATCTTTCTAATAAAAATTTATGATGGCGCTGTTATTTAATCTAACTTATTTCTTGACTTTTCTCGGTATTTTTAAATTGGATAGTATAACTATTGGAACTAACGGATGCAACGATATGATAGATAGGTAAGGACTATTCACAGGGAAAATTTTACTCCAGCCAAGTTCAGCAGAGTCTATGAGTTACATTTTGCTAAAGAAAACATATTAAATTGTTCTACAGCAACGGATTCAAAAACTGGCGAAACTATAACTGCACCTAACCTAAACCGCGATGCAGTACCTACTCAATTCCCCAACTGCCTATCCTATTTATCTAAAACTGTAAAATGCGCCCAAGCCTTGAAGATCTCCAGGAACTGGAAAATCAAAATTTGGCAAAAGTGATTAAAAATAGTAAAACTCTGCAAAAAGTTACATTGTTTAAGTTAAAATATTCTCCTGGGCCTGTAATAACATATTCTGGTAGAAACCTGAACTAACCTGATTTAAAGACACCCTTTATCTCTAATTATATATGAATAAAGTGAAAGAAAAGGTAGAACTCGGAAAAAAATGAGCCAGAAGAACGCGATGAAAATTAAAGTCTTTTAAACCATATTGCGAACTCTTTTGGTGCAAAATATGTCACATGGGAGGAAAGAGAGTTTTCAAAATAACTCTTCTTTAACTTTTATATCTGAGCAACTAGAATTACACACAAATAATGCTTATTTTGGTCTCTATCTTTCAAACAATAAGTTCGCATGCTAACAAATACTTAAAACATTTTGGTGTACTTATATTATCTTACCCACATACAGTAAAATCTATTTTAAGTTCTTTGTTAATTGACCCTACACTGAAAAAAAATCTCTTGTGGCTACGCAAAAAACCTTTATGTGAAAAGTTATGGTCGGACCGTAAAAAATATGTAATATTCTTAGGCGACGAAATCCACATTTAACCATTACTTGATTATAAAGTAGGAAATATTGTTGAAACTGCTTTTAATAATGCTTGTTTGGTAAATTCTGCTTTTGTATTTATGATATCTAGCACTGTCAAGCGTAAAAGAAGTTATGCATATTATTTGTACCTCCAAAATTGACCACCTTCTACTTTTCATTAGTTAAGACAGTTATAACTAAGTTAGAGGAAATTGGCTACAAGGTACTTTGCGTTAGTGACAATAATGCTGTACCTAAACAGTAAAGCTATTCGCCATTTTGCTGACAACAAAATATAAAGTATTGTTTATTTTTTCTTTTTTTTTTCTTTTTATGATAAGGCACAGCACCGCAAGATTAATCCTTTATGGCGCTCTGCGAGCGGTGTGTGTGCGCAAGAGACGATTCATGCTGGTCTTGAATCTTTAGAGATGATACTCGTTGGGGAACACGGCCTCACGGAGGTCGTTCCAGAGTGATGACGTTCTCCAGATGAAAGAACTTTTAAACAGTGTCGTTTGAGGAACACTAAGCTAAACCACGTACGGGTGAGCTGCAGTGGCTCGTCATGTATTTCTACCATGCACCGCTCTTGGTGGAATCAAGAGGGCAACCTCAGTTTTGAGCACTTACCATGAAAATATTTGTAAATAGATTCAAGTTCCCAACCTGTCTTCGATGTTCAAGGCTTCCCAGGTTGTTTGTCAGATCATTGTCACCGATCAAGCAAATGGCTCTTCTTTGAATGGAATCTAGCAATCTCAGGGTATGTTTAGGAGCATAGCCCCAAATATTTAAACAGTACTCCAGCGATGGTCGAATTTGGGCTTTATAGAGTATTAGCAAAAGTTGTTGGGGTGTATAGAGGTGATTAGTTCGGAAAAATATTCCATGCTTCTGAGAGGCTGCCTTGGCAATGGCCGCAACGTGACTATACCAAGGCATATGACTATCCAACTTGACGCCCAATAAATGAATTGATGAAGCCAAGGGAATTGAGTGTCCCGCCATGACTACATCCGGTTCCTCTACATTAACTTTTTTAGAAAAAACTGCCGCTGCCTCTTTTAGCGTTAAATTCTACTTGGTTACTGTCACCCCAAGACAGAATTTTTTTTAGGTCTTTTTTGAGATATGGGACCTCTTGCTGCCTATAGAGATGTGCATTGGCAGCCGATGTCCGAGCATCCAAAGTAAATGATAAAACAAGTGTGCTGTCATCAGCGAAGCTATATATAGGATTTTTAGTTTTTTCTAAAAAAACTTTAATGTATAGTAAAAAGAGGGTGGGCGACAATATAGAACCTAGAGGGATTCCGGCGTAGATGTTAAATATGTTAAGAAAGCTTGACAGCCATGAACAAAATTGAATCGGCATTTGGTATACTCTCACTTTAGTTAGGAGCCCCTCTTGCCGTACTCGGTCATAGGCCTTGGAAATGTCCAGTGCTACCGCCCGGGACTCCCCATGATGTTCTATTGCATTGTTCCAAACATGAATAACATAAGCGAGAAGGTCTCCTGTTGATCTAGACTTACGGAATCCATACTGGCGGTCACTAATAATGTTGAAGCCTTCCAGGTACTTTAATAATTTTTGGTTGATAGCCTTCCCCATAACTTTTGATATAACCGAAAGTAATGCGACTGTACGATAGTTGTTTGGCAAGGTCTTCTTGCCTTTTTTGGGTATGGGCTGGACTCGCGCAGTTTTCCAGCAAGAAGGAAATATTTTTTTTGTAAGATAAGTTAAAAAGTCTACAAAATACCGGTGTCAATTCGTCAGCGCATGTCTTAATTACGATAACTGGAATATAGTCAGGACCAGAAGCTTTTTTGGTGTCAAGACTCCTCAAGATTCGTTTAACATGGCGGTGCCGGAAAACAATCTCGGGCATTCTCGATTCTACCGGGGAAATGTTCGGTGGAGTTTTTCCTTGAAAATTAACCGTTGAATATAAAGATCCGCCAGTAAGTTTGCTTTTTTCTGGGCTTTGGCCGGAATCCTCGCCATACAGATAAAACAAGTCCTCTTTTTCATTTATTTAAATTTGTATGAAATAACTGGCTTAATTGAAAACAAAACCAAATATTATATTATCCCGATTTTGTGTTTTAAGTGGGGTTAAAAAGGCAGCTGCCTTTCTTTTAAAACACTTCACCAATTAGAGCACGATAAAATGTTAAAAGTTGGCTATTCTCTAAGTTTAAAAGCTCTGTTTCCTATAGGTATGGAAATATTAAATCAACTGTTAAACTGAACAGTTCATAATAAGCGTGCATTTCTAACCCAATAGAGCTATTTTAAAATTTATTCTAGAAAACGGGCATCTGTCTGTCGATCATAAATGTACTACCTGGTTTACAGTACGCTGTGTTCGTATAGCAACGGTTGTAAAATAACAGCAACGTAAACACTGTTCTAAAAAATTACTGTGGTAAATCTAACGGCCGGTTGGCTAAAACATCTAAAATCAGTAAGTTGAAGTCCGCTAAATAGGTCATTTTGTTAGGGATTTGTTTTGGTTTTTGCTTTAGAACTTCATTTTTCCGTAATAAAATCGGGTGGGGTGCGAAAAGGGCTCAGTACGACTGCCACCCTCTTTCAACCAAAAGCCCTTTAAAATTTTTAAAAATACCTATTCTTTAATGCTAAAACAGCGAAAAACTCATAATAAAGTATGCGGTCGGCATAGGCTCCACCTGCCTCAGGTGACGTCACGCGACCGCACCGACTCCTTATTATCTCGGTGTTGTTGGATACGCCCTCTGGCGGCAATTTCCGAAACTTGAGATCATTTTTATTAATCTCTCTTGTCAATTTTTGTAATGGCAGCTTTTTTCGAATCTGTGATACGTATCGTTACCGAGATATGGCCGCTTCATCCCAACTGACAAAGAACTCTTATATAATAATTTGGGTAAGAAGGAATTACGGTACATATATGAAAGTTGTATAGGGGCTGTCAAGTTGCCAATTTGTTTTATACCTAAATGTTTCCTATTAATCATTTTTGTTTTTGGAAGCAAAACCCCTGCAACAATATGCTCTAAGAATATTACAATAAGCAAGTTATAAATCTGTTTTATACATGCTTTTTTAGTTAGTATAAGAAAATCTATAGAATTTTCTCTACAGAGCAAAGTTGCTTTATAAGCACTTTTACTTTTAACTTATTTATAATAGTTCCTATGTGCAACCACAAAACTTTTATAGAGAAAATAAGGAATGTTTTATAACCTTCGTTCTTGTCTAATATGATAAAAATTCTGCCGAAACAATAATTATAAGGTTTAATTTAATTCTCTTACCCAGTGTACTGTTGGTAGCAAAGCGGTGTTTTGCACAACCTTTAAGAAATAAATGCCCGCCTTATAGTGCAAAATAGTGTTAAAATTGCTACTGAAGAACTTTAATAAAACAGTTTTGTTAGTATTTTATTTTCCGTTCTTACTAATTTCAATTTGTTTGTTGATTGTTTTGGGCATTTGGCACAATGTCCGGGTGACCGATGATTCACTTATTTCAACCCTAATCAAACTTCATATAAAATCGCAAAATGGCTTCCTTAAAATCGACTCTAAAATGTCCGCATGTTTATAATCCTAACTGACCCTTTTTAATAAACACTAATATCACAAAATAGCTGTTGAAAAAGTAATTATACATCAAAGGGAACCTTTAGATCTGCAGAAGACAGTAAGCGAACCATTATAAGAAAACAATTTCAACAAAAACGTGTATGTATACATTAATATACATTTTTTTAACATGTGAAATTCGGTACTTTACCCAGAGACATCTTTACCTACCAAGTATAGAGCTGTGCGATTCGGTAAAACCTAAGTCGATTGTAGGTAAAGTACCGAATTTCACATGTTAAAAAAAAGTATATTAATGTATATTTACACCTCGACTTACACGTTTTTGTTGAAACTGTCTCCTTATAATGGTTCGCTTACTGTCTTCTGCAGATCTAAAGGTTCTCTTTGATGCATAATTACTTTTTCAACAGCTGTTTTGTGATATTAGTATTTATTATAAAGGGTCAGTTAGGTTTATAAACATGCGGACATTTTGGAGGAATTTTAAGGAAGCCATATTCATATTATCCATATTATATATTTAATGGAACAATTTTACTTTTACCATTAATGAAAAGACCGGTTTAATCAACAATTATGCTTTAATTCACAACCAAAAAAAGGTCTTTACCTTAGTCACATTTGTGGATTTTTTTTCATACATTTTTTAATATTTTATACCTAATAGTAATAAAATGATCAATAAGGATAGGCGCATGAAAAATTAACTTAAACACAATATATTCTTACACAGTACAATCTGATTCGCAAAAAAATCTAAATACCCGAAGTGTTTATACTATACGATACTTAAATAGAATAATATAATGTGATGATACTTATAATAATTACCCATTTTGTAACTTTGAAAGCCACATGTGGGAAGCTATATTATACATAGGTACAGGGTGTTACTTAATGATAGGCCGTAATTCCGAGTGCGCATTTCTGAATCAAATTCAAGTAGAAAAGTTCATATAAACATGTGTCCTAAAAAGTCTGGTTTTCAAGATACAGGTTGTCAAAGTTTAAAAAAAATCGTTTTTCGTGAAATTTTTGGTGAAATTTGGCAGTGTTGTTCGTTATGATAAGACGCTAAGTTGGCGCTAACTGGATGATAATTATGAGTTCCAGTGGCGTCCTGGGGGGCAGTCACACGAATAATATTGACAAGAAAATTGTACGCCACTAACTTGTTTAAAAAATTCATATCGTTCTCGGGTTGAGCAGCTAAAAATACAACTTTCTCTTGATATTTTTTCGCATCTTACTTCGTTTTCGAGGAAAAGAAATTCTCGACATGCAATGAAGTGGCTTTTATTTTTTTTCTCGAAAACGAAGTAAGATACGAAAAAATATCAAGATATAAAAAAGTTTCAACTTTAGCTGCTTAACACGAAAACGATGTAAAATGTTTAAACAAGTAAGTGTCATACATTTTTTTGTCAATATTAATCGTGAGACTGCCCCTTGGGAAGGCACTGGAACTCATAACTGTCCTTTAGTTATTGCTAACTTAGCGCCCTATCACAATCAAGAACAGTGCCAAATTTCACCAAAGTCGGCAAAAGGGTATTTGAGATATTATTAAAAAACCGATTTCTCTTTTAAGCTTGGACACCGTCTTGAAAACCAGATTTTTTAGGACACATGTTTATATGAACTTTTCTACTTGAATTTGGTTAAAGAATGCGCCCTAGAACAATGTTGCTATTATGCTATTTCCGACTTATATTACAAAAATGATTGATTCTTAAAAAAATTGGCAATATTTAAAAGAGCTTTTGCCTCTTTTAAACATACATATCTTATCTTTCTTACAGAGTAACCTTTATAAAACAGTTTTATTAGTGTGTACACAATTGCTCAAAATGCTGCAATTGTTACATACGAAACCTTTTTGGGAATTATTTGTAAGCTCTCTATTACTTTAGCTGTATAAGCGTTTTATTGATGTTTATAAATATGAATTATTATTTTTACTGGTACGCTAATACAACATCTAAAGGATAATATATAAAGCAATTTTGCTACAAGAAAAAATATATTATAATATATTAACCAGAAGGATTTCTTGCAATATAAGTGAATGTTTTTTGATGGGCCGCAGCCTACTACGAAAGTAATCGGCTGTCCAAGATCGGCTCTGCTTTTAGCACTATTTTTAGTTGAATGATCACCCAATTGATGTTTTTGTATTTTTTTAAACACTGTATAATTTGAACAGCATACCTTCTAAACATATTGGCAATTAAAGTTATGTAATAAAAATATACGACAAATGGTAACGTTATAATAATAGGAACGAAATAAAATTTATTATCGACAACAAATAAATGCCACACCGCAGTACTATTATAATTTATGTGTATTAAATGGAGAGTTCCGTTACCTTTTCTTGGATTTATTAATGCCGAGCCATGTCCTTCATACAGGGTGTGATCTTTCACTGTACACTTCATGCCGTTAGTTGGTTGGTATTTTATTTTTATTAAAACTGTGTAATTATGAGAGGTCATTTAAAAGGGGTAGATTTAGAAACTGAAAGAAAACCTAACAAAACAAAATCCTTTTGTGACCGATGCCGACAACGACCTTGGATTTCTATATAAACAGCTCTGCTCCATTGCCTTTTTTGGGGTAAAAAAAGGGAAAATCTTTTTAAATTATTAAGCAAAATCGATATTTTTTATTTAACTTAGTATATAGTGCCTTTAAAATCCTAAATTATTCTACATATTTCGTTATTTAACTAAATAAATTTAAGTAGGCCTAGCGATTTCGTTTTACACAATAATGGGGACATAATAAAATTAGGCCGTGTTTTAGAAGTACGGTACGTAACTTAAGATAGTGATTCCTTCTAAAATTCTGAGAGAAAAAGTTCATATGAACATGTGTCCGGAGTTGCCCGGTTTTGATATACAGGGTGTTAAAGGTTTTTTTTTTTAAATATGTTTTTTATAGTTCGTTTAAATATCTTTATCCCGATTTTATTGAAATTTGGTACCGTTCATAATGATAAGGGGCTTAATTTGCACTAATTACATTAAATTTATTAAGTTCAGTGGCGTCCCGGGGAGCACCATAACGAATATTATTGACAAAAAAATGTACGCCACTGACTTTTTTCTAATATTGATATAATTTTTTTGGATTTATCAACTAATGATACACCTTTTTTGTTCCGTGGATTGTTTTCGTATCTTGCTTCGTTTTTGAGAGAAAAAATAAAAACCACTTTATTGTATGTACAAAAAAAAACCTATGTAGGTATTTCAAAGTTAATTAAAACATTTAAATTAAAACCAAAATTATTTTTTTAAATAATGATACAAAAGAATGCAGCAGTTAGTCAATGCAAATGTTGAAAATGGGCACCTTCTGATAAAACGCACGATTAAAATACATAGGTATTTTTATTGTACAGGGTCTTCCAACGAGGACTGAACAGGGGCTCATTTTTGAGCTTCCTTGTATTTAAAGAAAAATCCAAAATAGCCAATCGATGTACTTTTTCCTGCAGAATTCAAAAATGAAACCAAAAATTTATTTGAACCAGAAACAAAAGAGTTACGCTATGGATAAGGTGTTTTTTAAATGGATAATTAGGAAATCGCTCTCGGCCAAGCCCTCGAGCGATTTCCACGGCAAAAAATCTTTGGAATGATTTTCGATAATTTCCCTATCCCTTAATATATTACTACAGATATAGAACCTATTTGAGGAAAATAAAACATTACATGACAGAAAAAGAAATCCAGAAAGGAATAGAAATCGAGACCGTGCCATTGTGAATTATTTTCGACTGAATCCAACCAAATCAATTTCGGACGCAGTTCGGGGACGTTCAATACGGCGGCGGTGTAAGACGCAGAAGAGTTACCCAAGGAACTGTTCACAGGACTTTAAGAAATCATAAATTTAGGTCTTATCATATCCTTCCACTTCAACATCTAACACCGGCACAAAAAGAACTTCGCTTCCAATTTGTTTCCCAAATTGTGATTCGGAAAGAAAACGAAGACCCTAATTTATTCAGAAATATCTTATTTACTGACGAAGCCACATTCACAACATCGGGGGTTTTCAATAGACATAATAATCATCACTGGGCCGTTGGAAATCCAAGAAAATTTCAGACAATTAAATTTCAAGGAAGGACTTCAATCCATGTTTGGTGTGGCATAAAAAATAATAGAATTTTGGGACCAATATTTTTTAACGGGACTTTAAATGGACAGAGATACTACGAGTTCTTAGAAAACGAAATTGAGAACTTTTTGGAAGATTTACCATTGGAAGAATATCAAAATTTAATTTGGCAACATGATGGGGCCCCTCCGCATGCCGTGCGTGAGGTTACTCAATATTTAAACGGACGCCATGAAGAATGGATTGGTAGAAATGGAACCTATGCTTGGCCACCCAATAGTCCCGATTTGTCAATATTAGACACATTTCTTTGGGGCCATTTAAAGAACGTGGTATACAAGCAGCGAAACCACGATATTGAAGAGATCATGCAGAAAATTGTGAATGAAATAAATCGCCTTAACCAGGAAAATCACAGTATAACAGCAAGTTTGGAAAGGCTACAAAGAGGTTATCGCACATGTTTCGAGAACAACGGAGGTCACATTGAACAATTAAATTATTAATGTTTTTTTTTTTAACTAGTATAGAGTTGGATTTCTTTTTCTGTCATGTAATGTTTTATTTTCCTCAAATAGGTTCTTTATCCTTAGAATAGCATTGACGGATATATTTCTGTGAAAATTTGCAATAAATCTTCTCCTTGCTTCTCTTGCATTTTCTTGGCATTTGTAGAACAAGATAACAATCTGCAATCTCTCATTTAATGAATATTTCATTTCGGCAATAATATAGTAAATTTGCCAAATTTTTTGACTTTGAAGGATTCAAAGGTGATTATACCTTTATTACCTAGTGTATGTTTCAAACAGGTTAAAGTTAAATTATACTGGATAAAACATTAAAATTTAATAAAAATAGCTGTCACAATATTAAATATTTTAATCAGAACGGACAAAAAAAAATCACTCGTTCCAAAAATCGTATAAAAAAAGCTATGTTCCATTTAAAAAACACCTTATCCATAGCGTAACTCTTTTGTTTCTGGTTCAAATAAATTTTTGGTTTCATTTTTGAATTCTGCAGGAAAAAGTACATCGATTGGCTATTTTGGATTTTTCTTTAAATACAAGGAAGCTCAAAAATGAGCCCCTGTTCAGTCCTCGTTGGAAGACCCTGTACATACAATAAAGCGATTTTTATTTTTTCTCTCGAAAACGAAGCAAGATACGAAAACAATTCATGCAACTATGTACTATTAGTTGGCAAATCCGAAAAAAAAATATTAAAATTAGAAAAAAGTCAGTGGCGTCCCTTTGTTGTCAATAATATAAGCTAAGGTGCTCCCCGGGATACCACTGAACTTAATAACTTTAATCTAGTTAGCGCTAATTAAGCCCCTTATCATTGTGAATAACGGTACCGAAATTCAATAAAATCGGTAAAAGGATATGGAAAGAAATTATAAAAACCGTTTTGTCTTTTTAATTTGACACCCTGTATATAGAACATGTCATTTTTACAGATCAATAGATCGTAATGAGAACAGTATCTAATAGTACGCTAGAAACCCACTTTTGAAAAATGTTGTGCTAAGACACTGCCCTTTATTAAATGGTTAGTAATCTTTACACCTTTCAATACATTAATGTCTTCTTATGCAAAATGACACGCTACTGTCAATTAAGAAAACAGTACGTTTGAACAAAAATCAAGACAATATCATTCAGGTCTTATTACTAGAGTTACAGGTACAGTTAGAACATGTCACAAGTGTCACATCATACTCGCACGCTCCGGCGACCCGAATGAATTGCATTTTGCTAATACTTATTGTTACATGCCTGAATAAGATTCGTTGCATAACCTACTTTACATTTGCATTTATATCGAATGGGCTGGCAAATTTATGAAACAAAGAAACTGATACCTATAGCTAATTTTGAAATTGAGTACTGATTCGTAACTAACGCAAACAAGGGAACATTCGCTTCCTCCTTGGCTGCAAGTACATGATCTTCTCGAATAAATTCTTATAGTAGATGAAAAAGTCTTAAATTTTGTAGTTGAAATTTAGTCTTCAGATGTTCTGTCGTGTTTATGGCGCCATTTTACCTCTGAGCTCCAGTATGCATTTAAAATTTTAGAAGAAAATTACTTTTCTTTAGGGAATTTTAAGCTTGATTTGCGCGGGCAAGTAAAAATGTCACAAATTTATGCCTGATAGTACTTCCAAACAGTTGGCATGTAAACAGTGTCCGAGAGTGCTCTCTATGCAAGTTATAAAATTTTCGGCATGTGGTGGTAGCGAGAATCACTTTCAGGTCTAAACAAGTTGGGAGAGCGCTCTAGGCATTAAATATTTATTTCGGTTTTGTTGAAAGATGCCTGCAAGTGACAAAGCAAGTATGAACGGAAAACGTGTTTGGTCAAAGGAAGATTTTTTTTATTAATAAGCACAATTGAAGAATATTTTATTGCGAATAAAGCCAACAATTTATAGAGATAGGAAAAAAAAAACAAAAAGCATTTGAAGCTGAGATTTGGAGGAAATTTCATAATTTTAAATTAAAAGTTATAATCGGATTCTGACATATATATGCAGCAGGTTTTCTAACTGATTTGAATCTTCATTTTTTAATCCAGATAAAATTATCGCATAAGCACCAGTAGTAGGCCTTCTGGCAATCCATTCTTTAACCCACCGGAAGCATGCAGCAAGTAATATCTGTATAGCTATAGATGTATAGTTGCTGAGAGAAATTATCCCAACAATTTGGTTATATGTAAACGCTGGCGTAAGTTATTTCGAGAAGAGCTATCGCACCCGACTATCCTGTCTAAACAGGCCTTGGCCTAGCTTTCTGAATAACTTTTGATATAACCGAAAGCATGCAATGTGATTGATCGATTGTTGCTTGGCAGGGACTTCTGGTCATTTTTGGGTATGGGATGGACTCAGTTTTCCTGCAAGAAGAAAATATTCCTTTTTTTGATAAGTTGAAAAGCCTAAAAAATACCGGTGTCAATACATCGCCTCATATCTTAATCATGATTCTCGGACATTCTTGATTCAACAGCGGGAATGTTTGGTGGAGTTTTTCCCTGGACATTAACCGTTGAATGTAAAGAGAACAGTTCGACTATAGAAAGTTGCCTCTTTCCTCGGCTGTGGTCTTTTTCGAGAGTACTACTTTTAATTTAATTTAATCAATATTACGAATACCTTAAGAATATTTACCAATTTAACCTATTGAAATATTAACACTTCTATTTACTAAGTAGTTCTAAATATGGCAATCACTTTAAATTGTCTTAAATAATTAAATTATGAGTATGTAATGTTAATTAATATTTTCCTTTTTAAATTATAACCTTTATTATATATAATTTACAAGTAGGTTGTTGCACACAAATTTATTAAAAAATTACAATTGAAATTAATCTTTAAACTGCGTGCTCTAGTTTCTATTTAAACGATTTTGCAAACCCAAATTGATCTATAAAGCCGATTTAACGGTAATATTTTTTTTTTATTAATCCAAATTATTAATGATGTAGTAATTTGTAATGTCCTAAGCTAATTAATCATATTTAAGTATATTCACATAATATCCACTTTAAAAGCTTTAAACTTTATAAAATACAGAACACTGATTTTTTTTAATTATCTTATGTTTTCATTCATTCAAATATTTAACGATTTTACTGTTTATCAGAGGAAATGCTTTAGTCTAAGTAAAATTTTGATCGCTTCACTTGGGGCATACGTATGCAATGGTATGTATATATTTTTTTTTAAATATGCACGCCACTGATTTTGTGAGAATTGTTTGTAATCGGACATAAGACGTCCCTTAGCATTTTTTCAGTTATAGCTTAGTTTAGCAGAATAACGCTATTTTAATAAAAATATCTTAAAAGTATACAGGGTGTTTCTTAAGAGCGTACTAATATTTCCAGGTGTAATTTCTTATGTCATTTTATGAAGAAAAGTTCATATGAATATATGTTCGCAAGGGCTTAAGTTTTTTGCTACAAGGTGTTAAATTTTTTTAAAGCGTTACTTGGTAATATCTTCGAAAGTACTTCGGGTATTATTTTTAATTTTGGTATGTGTTAATAGGATAAAAAAACAACACATGTTTTGGCTAGAAAAGTTACACCATTGCTCTAGTGGCGTTACTGCAAATATGTCCTCTGATATTTTTTACAAGAAGAGTAATAGTAATAGTCTTTATTATGATATTAGAAAGAGTAAACTAAAAACAGTCACATAAGTAATTAAATAATTACATTAATCAAACCAAATTAAATCATATTAAATCAAATCAAATCACATTAAATTAAATTAAACCCCCTTTCCAAATTCTTAAAGGGTGAATTCTAGCTGATAAGCAGCTACTCAACAATAACCCTTTTTACCATAGATTTACCATCGTCACCGTGAATTAACAACACGCATGAAATAAACCAATAGCGGTTATTTATAGCTTTTTAGACACGTCAACCACACTTTTACAATAATTTAGCGCTTACTTCCAGGTTTAATCATAACATAAATCAAACCAGACCAAATAGTTAGTACATAACAATAACATCTAAGTATCTGCAAGCACAGTTATACAATGCAAAAAGAAATTGCAGGAATAAATATACGTCAGACTATGCTAACATCAAATTGTTGATACAGCCTTAAATACCTCAATTGAACTGTTATCGTAGTTATTTAGGGATTTATTTTATTTATATATTTTACGACATCATATGTAAAACATGACTAACTACTTCATAAATATGATAATCTTGTGACGGTTAAGGCGTATGAAAATCTGAAGCTGAAGTAATGCGTGCAAAACTAAAACATGATTTTAATACTATTTATAGTTTCTATATTAACAAAATATAACAAGATATCGGGAATGACACCAATTTATCAAAAGGAAGAAAGTTTTAAGCTCCATTCCCTAGGACATGCACTTAGATAATCGTGACATCGCTGGAATTCTTGCAACATATTTATCCATTTTTATACTGTTTTCTTCAAGTTCATTAGGCTCATTTAGCATTTTTTTTATTACATTTTCTGAAAAATTTTGTAATTTTAGTGCGAACTGCAAAAAATTTTAATTTTCTGACGCCTCTAAAGCCTTTAAAATAATTTACGAAAATCGACTTGCGAAAACCGCTGTGTGACGTCACTATCTGCTAGAGCAAGTCTGGTCGCGCCCGCTGCCGCCAGTGGCTATTTGCATTGCCCTATCTCCATTGCTGGTTAAAGGCGTTGACACCGATAGGAAAGAAAAAATACTTTTTAATAATTTCTTTTTATTTTCAAAAATTAGAGAAAGTATAGTAAGAACTCGCATGGAATGACATTTCGTACTTATTATAGAATATATGTACTATTAAAAGTAGTAATAATAAGCTTCTGCTTTAACTGAACGAAGAAAAAATAAGCGCATCTCCCTTGTATATGCACAGAAAGACCATTGCATAAGTTTAAAGCGGACGAGTTGTGGGAGGTCATGACGTCACCGCCTCGCGACTCGATTATTTGATTTTGATCTCGTATATTTTGAAAATGACTTATCGGATTGCCTCCAAATTTTTAGGGTTGACCATACCTTATGAATACTTCATAAAAACTAGACAAGGAATGTAATTTGAGGTTTGACCAAATGACCCCATTATCGGGGTATTGTTTGATTATGCAGGATTTAGAAACACGTTGAAATAAACTTAATCTTTTCCCCAAGATATTCCTCAAAACCGTCAGCATTCATATCTTCGTGGTAGTCACCGGTGTGAACTGACTGAAATGTTAATAAACCATCTTTCAAAATGCCATCTATCCATGGGTAATAATTAGGCGTTGTCCTTTTCCAGAGAGCGCTTTTATTTTTGTGAATAGACCATTACTTACTTACTTTAGTCACATTATTATCCTGTCATATTCTTTCAACTGTATAAACTTCGTTTAGCCATGTTTCGTCCAAATAGTACAATTTCCTATTTTGATTGCGGAAATCACTTATTTTTCAAAAATCATTTTGCCTCCAACACACAATTTCATCTTTTTCGTTTAATTCAGACTTTCGATTGTGTTTTTTCCATTTAAAATTCAATTCCCCTTGAATTCTACGAAGCTTATCTCTTTGTATTTTAGAAATATGCAAGTAAAATTGTATCTAAAGTAGGAAATCCGTTTTTAAAATAGAATGACTGCACCTTCCATTTTATAATATTGTTTCATCTTCCTATGCCTTCTTGACGATGGTTTTGATTGATTAACGGTTCTACTCTCTCCCTCGCATATGAGCCTGTAGATGGTCAACTTTTCAATTCCGATCATCTTTGAACACCTCCACTGCAATATTTGGTGTTTAAGTGCATTAAATACGTTAGGTACAGGGTTATCCAACCAAGACTGGACAAGGCGATTTTTTGACTTTTCCTGTACTTTTATAAAAAAACTGAAATAGCCATCTTAAGTCATTTTCTCCCGCGAATTCGAATATCTTCAGCAAAAAACAATTGAACATCAAACAAAAGTACTAGGGGTCACTTTGATATTTTTTTAAATGGGATGCCGTATTTTTAATGAGCTTATCCGATTTCTCATATAAATTTTGATCTAAAATGTTGGATTTTTAATTCAAAAACGCCTTTTTTCTTCAGTTTTAAATTCGGAAAATGTTCGTCTACCGTAAGATTAATACCTGATAGATGGATACCCGTTTCACCTGTTCACCCTTTAACCTGCTTTAAAGCGTCCGTCAGTTAGACAAAATAATCAAGTTTCAAATTTCTATATATTTTTCACGAATTAATTACAAATTTAGTAGTTTTTGCAAATCTATTATTGCTTACGTATAAAAAAAGTATGACATATTAGAAAAAACTATAAACTAAAGTGAATAACTTTAATCTCAATAATATAATTGTTCTATGTGTCCTCCATTATTTTCAAAACATGACCGATGCCCCCTTTTCAATCTCTCCAAAGAATCTCTTACAATATTTTGGTCCTGGTTAAGTCTATTAATTTCATTTATAATTTTTTGCTGAATGTCCTCCAGACTTCTGTTGGGTCGTTGATAAACTACATTTTTTAAATGACCCCATAAAAATGTATCCATTGGCGTGATATCGGGGCTATTTGGTGGCCAATGAATTGTTCCGTTACGGCCAATCCACTGATTGTAACGCTCGTTTAGGTATGTTACCACTTCTCGAACTGCATGAGGCGGAGCACCATCCTGCTGCCAAATGATATTGTTGTAGGCTTGTAATGGCAACCTTTCCAAGAAATCCTCGATATCGTTATGAAGAAAATGGAGGTATCTTTGGCCTGTTAAAGAGCCACGATAAAATAGTGGTCCAATAATTCGATTTTCTAACATCCCACACCAAACATTAAGTGAGCTCCAACCTTGAAACTTTATCATTTCATATCTATGAGGGTTAACTGCTGCCCAGTATCTTGTATTTTTCCGATCGTATACCCCCGATGTTGTAAATGACGCTTCGTCACTCCATAGAATTTTATTATATAAATTATAATCTTCGTCTTGCTCTCTCATCAGCATTGAAGCAACAAATCGAAATCGCAGTTCTTTTTGAAGCTGTGTTAAGTATTGAACGGGAAGGATGCAATATGGTTTTAGACCACATTTTTTTAAAGTTCTGTGAACTGTTCCATAGCTTACTCTCCGGAGCCCTGGACCATACCTTACTTCTCGTACCGCTTGCGGAATAGCACTCTTCGGATTTATAGTAAAATATTGAAGAATAGCTCGATCCCTTATATTCCGTCTTTTCATCTTTCTTGGCTTATCTTTCAATGTCTTACTTTCTTCAAATAGGGTCTTAATTCTGAGAATTGTATCCACTGAAATGTGTCTCTGGAAACTCTCAAAAAATGTTCTTTGTGTTTGTCGAGCATTCTCTCCACTTTTGTAATATAATTTTATTACATTTAGCCGTTCTAAAGAATATTTCATTATTTGTAATTAATTCGTGAAAAATATATAGAAATTTGAAACTTGATTATTTTGTCTAACTGACGGACGCTTTAAAGCAGGTTAAAGGGTGAACAGGTGAAACGGGTATCCATCTATCAGGTATTAATCTTACGGTAGACGAACATTTTCCGAATTTAAAACTGAAGAAAAAAGGCGTTTTTGAATTAAAAATCCAACATTTTAGATCAAAATTTATATGAGAAATCGGATAAGCTCATTAAAAATACGGCATCCCATTTAAAAAAATATCAAAGTGACCCCTAGTACTTTTGTTTCATGTTCAATTGTTTTTTGCTGAAGATATTCGAATTCGCGGGAGAAAATGACTTAAGATGGCTATTTCAGTTTTTTTATAAAAGTATAGGAAAAGTCAAAAAATCGCCTTGTCTAGTCTTGGTTGGATAACCCTGTACAATTAATGTTACATTGATAGGTAATGTACATTTAGTCGCACGTTTAACTGAAATGAATTCCGAAAGATTTTTCATTTTTAATAATAGAAAAAAAAGACTATAGGAGTATAATACGCCTGAAGCAATGATGCTCATACATGCAGGTTCTTACGGTGTTCTTAAGGTGCCAGATAACTTAAGTAATAACATTAGCAGGTAGCTTGGTAATTAAGACTAATATAATACTTATAAGAATTAATATTAAATATGAAGGCAGGCAGGTGCTCCCATGGAATGGCCATTTGATCCTCACTTGTTACTTTCTCCCAATTTCAAACACAACATACGGTATATTCTAAAAATATTTGCATTGTGTCTATTTACTTTCAATAATACAAACTATACAGAGTACGAGATATTAATTAACTAATTGATTATAATGTATCACATGCGGGGAACGGGTAAATGTTCCTATATTATATAATAATTCAATTAAGTAGTACCTCCCCTCTAAAAAAAAAGGTCTCTATAAAGCCCTGCAAGACAGAACGTTTTGATCGACATTAATAAAAACCATTAAGACTTTGTATAACGAAATGGATCATCTCTTTTCTCTTATGATGTAATGGCATTAATCTCTTTTAAATCTATGTTCTGCAACATCTGACATTTTTAGTGTGCTCATCTCTCCTAAATAAGTCTAATCTGACATTTCTAAGTGGTTTAGTGCGTGGTATATAAATAACCATTACCATTTCCAAATGGTGTGTGAACCATATTCGGCCAAAATATATTTGCACGAACGTACGTGAAATTGATGTTATTCAACAAGTTACTTTACATGGATTTAAATCCATGGCCTAAATGCAAGAGGTATATCAATAAATCTGAATATGATGGGGAGATCCCGACAAAAAAAATTAATTCCCAAGTTAGTGTTTAAAGTTCAAAATCAAAATGTGTATGATTTTTAAATTCCAATATACCGTACGAACAAGAATTATTATCATCAAAGTATGCTTTGCATCTAAGGCCGTACAGCGGTAGAGCTTAATACCTGTTGGGTGTCAGTAAAAACCAGCATTATCAATTAATCAGTTATTTCCTCATCTTTAACAAACGTTACAAGTAATTTGATTCATCGCTAATTTATCCAATTTATTGTAAATTGGATTTTAAGGGACAGCATAAAAAGTTCATGGTTGAACTATATTTTCGAAACGGCGTTAGAGTAAATAGTGAGTGGTAATACAATCAACGTTAGTGTATGGACGATTCGCGAAAATTTTTCTAACGTCGCTCTTACTGCTGGAGATTTTTATCATTGCCTGAGAACAACCGTGTGTCTGTTTAGGGAAACAGGTTCCACACAACATCAAAAAAGACCATCTGCAAGAACAGAAGAACTTGTTGCAAACGTTCGTGAAATAATGCCAAATACGCCAACAAGATGTGTAAGACGCCTGTCTCAAGAAGTGGGAAGATTTTATGGAACATACAGGGATATTTGTTAAATTTGTTTCCTTATAAATTGCAAGAATTCCAAGAAATTGCAGAATTACTGTCAGTGGTTTAACCAAAATGTATTGGAACTAAAACATTTATTAGATCTGACATTTTTTTCTGATGAAGCCTGGTTCCACCTTACCGGTTATGTGAATTTCCAGAAGAAGAATTATTGTTGGTCCTATTTTTTCCTATTACAAAGTTACAGCACAGCGGTATAGGGACAATATTTTGAATCCATTTGTGGAGCATTATTTACTTGGCGATGAACTACATTTTGGTGATTTTCAACCAGACGGTGCAACCTTTATAAATCCGCCGAAACTATTAACTACTTACTCAATTTTTTCGACGACGATTTTTCCTCGTTTTTGACCTGTTTGCTGATGTTATTGCTGGGGGCTCTTTTGATGTGATCGGTCTCTCGGAGACCTGGCTCAACGCGGATGTGGGTGATAATGGTGTTGGTATTGAGGGTTTTAACATAATTAGAAGTGATCGTAATGGTCGCGGTGGGGGTGTCGCCTTCTATTTAAAAAAATGCTTTAAATATTCTTTAATCAATACTAATCATGGCAATGCCGCTTTGGAACAACTTTGGATATCAATCAAGACGGGTGGAAGGCGACTGTGTCTGGGTACTTTATATAGACCTCCAAACTCTAATTTAAATGAATGTATAGATGAGTTGGAAAACACCTTGGTTAACGTCATTCCTGAATTTGACTTTATTGCTTTTGGTGGAGATCTTAATGTTGATCTTAGCAACCCCAATTGTCCAAGTAGCTTGTCTCTAAATAGCTTATTTAACAAATATGGATTATCCCAATGTGTTAAAGACCCTACTCGTGTCACTGACGTAACCCATACCCTTCTGGATGTTTTAGTATGCTCAGATACTAATCTTGTTCAGCATGTGACCCTAATAAATATGGATGACATTTCTGATCATAAGTTGGTCAACTTTAAAATTAAAATATCCAAACCTAAACCTAGCCCGTCATTTAAAACTTATCGGGACTTTTCAAATTTTGATTATAATCACTTTTTGGACGACCTACGTAATATTAACTGGCATTACATACATTCCTTGACAAATATCGATTTAATGGTGGAGTACTTCAATAACAATGTTATAAATCTATTTAATATACATGCGCCTCTTAAAACTTCCAGAATTACTAAATTTCCTGCACCTTGGATAACTCCCAATGTGAAATTTATGATGAAGCTTAGAGATAAGGCTTTCTCCAAGTATAAAAAACATAAAACTGATGATACTTGGACACAATATAAAATGTTGCGGAATCAGGTTAACATCACTGTTAGAGCGGAAAAAAAGGCTTATCTCCAATTCACTTTCAAAAGGGACCCCAAAAACTTTTGGCGCACCATTAAATATCTTAATTTGAGCTCTAACTCTCAGCAGTCAGATTCCTTATTTAAAATAGGTAATTCTGATGATTTTAATAATTTTTTTATCAATTCTCTGCCTAATGTGGGTTTGCCTGATCAGACTTTTATAGATTCCCAGTACGCTAATAAGAGATTACCTCAGGCCGAATCATTTAAGTTTACTGAGGTTACAAATGTAGATGTTAACAAAATAATTAACTGCCTAAAAAGCAATGCAATTGGCACCGATGGAATCAGCCTAAAAATGCTACTTTACATAACCCCTCATTTAACTGACCATATCTGTTTCATAATTAATAAGTGTCTCTCTACTGGCTATTTCCCTAATTGCTGGAAAATTGCTAATATTGTACCTGTACCTAAAGTATCAAATCCCAATCAGCTATCTGATTATAGACCTATAAGCATATTGCCCTCTTTTTCGAAAATCCTTGAAAGGGTCGTAGCGAACCAACTTTCTAATTTTTTAAATACTTACAATATTCTTCCTCCCTCCCAGTCTGGTTTTCGGAAACATCATAGCACTACTACTGCCTTATTGACAATAACTGACGACATCTTTAGAGCCTGGGATAAAAACCTATGTACCTGCCTTATATTGCTTGATTATAGTAAAGCGTTCGACACAATCAGTCATGATATACTACAGGCTAAATTAAAGTATTTCGGTTTGGGTGATATAGCTTTAAATTTCTTTTTTAATTATTTTTCCAATAGGTCGCAACGAGTACTAATTAATAACTGCCCTTCTCGAACCCTAAATATCAGCAGCGGCGTTGCTCAAGGTAGTATTCTGGGTCCGTTAATATTTTCTATTTATACTTCTGATTTCTCTCGTTCTCTTAAGTCTTGTCATTCTCACCAATACGCAGACGATACTCAAATTTACTTTTCTTTTCCACCTTCTGATGTGGCAACGTCTGTGGATAAAATTAATCAGGACCTTAACATTATAGCAAATATCTCTAAATCCCATAATTTAGTTTTAAATGAGCAAAAGACGCAGTTAATATTATTTGGTAAGTTTAAATCATCTATAGCTGATAATCCTCAATTTAAAATCTCCGTTAATGGCACTGTGATAAAACCTATGAACAACTGTAAAAACTTGGGTTTGAACATTGATTCAGAACTAAGATTCTCAGCTCATGTCTCCTCTCTTATTCAAAGAACTTACGCCAAATTAAAACTTTTATATATGCACCGCGATATTTTTAATACACCTACTAAATTACGCCTTACCGATTCCTTAGTTTTATCGCCTTTGAGCTATTGTGATACTGTCTACTGGCCTGCTCTCTTACAAAGAGATAGAGCGAGCCTACAGAAACTACAGAATGCGTGCCTTAGATTTAGTTTTAATGTTCGCAAATTTGATCATATCACCCCTTCTTTAACGGAATCAGGATGGCTTACTCTTAAGGAAAGGTTTGAGCTCCATCTTGTCCACCTGGTCTACAGGATTGGGATTAACAAACTTCCCAAATATATTTTTGATAAACTTGTTAAGCGTTCTGATTTACACAATCTTCTAACGCGTCATAGAGATTTATATAGTGTACCCAGACATTCTCATGCATTTTTTCAGCGATCTTTTAGTTACGTGGCAGTAACTGCATTTAACTCTTTACCCGATCATATCAGAATGGCTTCTAGCTCTGCTGCATTTTGCAGGGATGTAAAGAATCTTCTCCTCGCCAACCGTGGACAACAAGTCTAGTACCCCATGCACCGACTAAGTTATTCAGCCTATTTTTTTGTCTGAATTAATATTTTATTAATTTATTGTTTTTTGTTACATATTATGTTCAATCAATTTAACTATGTATTGATATAGATTTTTTCTTTTTTTTTCTCTTATTTGTTACTTTATTTTGGCTTTCACTTAATTAGGGTGGTTGTATGAGCAGCTCTAGTTGGATACCGCCACCCATAGTAAAATGATCTTTGTATATATTTATTATATATTAAATAAAGGCATTATTATTATTATTATTATTATTATTAATATTTTTAAAACACAAGTTGACAATAAGAACAGTTACAAGAAAGGATTATCCAAGAATGTAGTAACATTTCTCTAGAGATGCTGGTCAACGCTTTCGAAAATATGAAGAGACGTATGAATTTATGCTGAAAGCATGGCGGTGGCCAATTTACAATGTCTATAATTTTTGTTTTAATATCCATACATTCTTACTTTGTTAATTTTGTAAACAACAAAAATAAATTTGTATTTGTTTACTTATTTTAATATTCATCAGTTTGGCATATCATGTCATAATATGAATTTGACACAATTTTAACCTAGATTTGGTTAGATATATCGTCCGCTTATAATTGTGATCTAAACCAAGCCCTACGTTTTTCAGTAGAAGTCCTCTTGGATGAAAATAATTTTGGCTTCCGCGGTATAAAACTATAAAAACTATGACAATAAATTAATTATTGGAACAAAAATAATAAACGCAGATATTGTTGTAAAATTCCAATTTTAATGATCTTTATATCAATTTAGGCTATGCTAATGAAAATAAAGGGCATGTGTGGCATATATGTGTATTTAGAAAAAAAATGTATTTTTCTAATTTAGTTTCATAAAAAAGCTGTTTCGATATCGTTTTCAGTATCGTAATGAACTTTTTATAAAACAGTTATTTATTTTTCTAAGGTTGGTAATGATGTTCACAAATGTTTTATTTTGCTGTCGTGTATGTTTGGTTGCATTAATTCTATGAAATGGAGATTAGTTAAAAAAATATCAAATAGTCATACAGATTTACTATATTACAAAACATAGAACTATAAAATTTACCGCAATTTCCCTTAACTTTGGGGGAGTAAAACTAAATTCATCTTGCTCCATATTTTAAAATTATGTAGGTATGTTAGAAAAATTAGACAGCTACTATGATAAATAATTTGATTGTATTACCAAAATAAAATTTAGGCCTAAAAATTTTGAAAATTTGGATGTTTTATTTTATTTTTAAGTGAGGATTTATTTATTGAAAGAAATGCCAAAATAGAAAAAAAAGTATAAAGCACACGTTTTATAAAGCTATATTAGCGCACTTGTCCGTTATAAAACTAGCCGCAACATGAACGCATGCGCTAAAATAAGCTTTATAAAACTTATAGTTTAATATACTATTTTAAATATTTAATGATATATATGTATATGTTCAATAATTTTGACATTTGACATTTTATAAAATTTTTGACTTAACGGCGTAAATCTTTACGTAAAACTTTACAATTTATTTCTTTTTAGATACTTTCTAGCTCAAATAAGTATTTTACATCCATGTAAAAGTGGGATAAATTAAAATGAGAGCACTGTCACTTCTCATTTTTTTTCTCGGCATCGTTAGGAGATAAATGCAGTTGAATCAAACTCTGATAGGCGCATAGCGATATGTTAAGTCCGTCTATCTATCTTACAAACTCATTATAAATGCTAATCTCTAATGCCGATAAGACCCAGCGGGTGATCGAATGAAAGCAGGGAGGCACTCGTTGCTGATAGAATAAAAGGTTGCGCTTTAAGATAATATTATATATAAAAGCGTGGGAAAAAATTATATTTTTTTTATCTACCTGATGCAACAAAATGTTAGAAAAAAAAAAACGCAAAAATATATTTTAAACGTAATTTAATAATAAGTAATAATAATAAGTAAATAATAAGTAATAATAATAAGTAATAATAATAAAACAGTATGTAAGATACAATACAATTAAATTTATAACATATAGGACGGTTATTAATTAAAACGAAGTATACATAATATTATGCCTACAAAAAAGCACCGTGTCAGAAAAATTAATATTTCATTTTAACCCAAGTCAGTTTCACTGTCACTGTCGTCATCCAAGTTCACAATAATTCTTTCTCTGGGTAACAGATCTATATTTACGTATGATTTTTCTACTCTTTGAACATGCGCTACATAATTTTCCCAGCTTTTGTTTCGAATATTTTGCATCTCTAACTGTACTAAAGTTGTCACAGAAAAATTTAAGGTTGGCGAAACATTATTCCTTCTAATCGATGCTTTCAGCTGATGCCATATATGTTCAATTGGGTTGAACATGCAATGATAAGGGGGAAGTCTTAACACGGCATGACAATGATAATCAACAATGGAGTCCTTTATATTTTTGGCTGATAATAAGGCCAAAGGATTTCGTATAAATCTGTTTTTTGTCACGGCATGAATTATTGTTATACTCTTACCTTTATTTGATGGAGCTTTGGTTCTGCATTGACCCGATAAATCTACCCACCCTTTATCTGGAATTTCGTGTGTGTTATACCACGTCTCGTCCAAATAAATAATATCCCCTCCATCCTGTCTATATCCATAGACTGCAATTAGGTATTCCATCCTCCATCTTTTTAACCTGGCCGATTCCATAATTACTTGTCGTTTGTTAATTTTTTTCATTTTATACTGTTTCTTAAAATACATTTCCTTAGAGTCTCACGACAACACTCTATTCCTGTATCATATTTTTTTAATCTTTGCAATGGGGTTTTTAAAGAGGGGATCATTTGTTCTCTGTACACGGCATGAATTTTTCTACGAATTATATCGACATCCGCCGCGTCCAGTTTCTTAAAAGTGAAAGAGTCTTTCCTCTTTCTTCTCTCCACTATAGGTTTATTTACAACAAACCACACTGTGCTCACTGGCCTGCATTAAAACCAAAAATCAGCACATTTAAATAACTAAAATAAACCTATTTTATTTTACCCCAATTATTTTAAGAGGATTACTGAGAAAATATAATAATATAATAGTCTTTAAAAAGATCCGTACCTGGAGTCCCCAGATCAAGTGGCCGAATTTTACACCTCACACAATAGGTAATTATAGTTGGGGTCAAGCAAATATTTGACGCGTGACACTTCCATATTGTCATGGGTGTCAAATACGGCAGGCCACTCATAATATAAAAGTTACTAATGGCTAATTTATATTATAATGATTACCACCCACTCGAAGTATTTGTATCTTTATCCTTTTATATGACTAAAAAGAGATATACATATACCGAGTTACCTTCTCGTCGATTTGGTCAAATCATATGGGCTGCAGATCCGCATTTTATTTATTAATTTAATCGTTATACACTACTAAGATTGCTTTTGTTAAGACCTGAGATATTAATGGTCAATCCTGAATCCCACTATTACAATGCACAGAATTTATCAAAACAAATTTATTTATATTATAATTCATATTCTTAGACCAATTTCCCAGCAATCATTATCTGCAGGTTTATAAATAACAATATTCGTCAGTCCGGCCCTGACTAAGTATCAGCTGTAATAAAGTTGGTGAAATCGAAATAACCTAGTATTGGACAAATATGACAAGATGGAAGTGTCACGCGTCAAATATTTGCTAGACTCCAACTATAGGACGGTAAGGGATTAGCATTTATAATGAGTTTGTAAGATAGATAGACGAACCTTAAATAAATGTTATTTAATTTCTTAATCCATAACCGTTCGTCACACAAATGTTTAGTAGCAATTTTTGATCAGTGATCAGGCGTAATTATGAAAATAATACTTATTTTGAAAAACAGTGGCGCACCATTTTATTCCTTTATTCTTTTTTGTTCTTCACTTTTCAGGGATCTTGAACGGCATTTCTAATATGCACAAGATAAAATAAACATTTTACATTTAACCGGTAATTACATAACAATTAATTTTTATTATCTGCCAATATTATTTTCGAGTTCTCAATTATTTCGGGCGGGTTTTTGGGATTTGGTTCAACTGTACAGGGACATTTTTTTAAGTGTCTCACTCGATTGGCGATTTTCTTACTGACTATAATAAAAAACAAATCCCATATTTCTCAATGACTTTCGAGAAAGAAGCCAAATTTAATGTCAAAAAATATATAAGTTCACAAATTTCACAGATACGATGCCATTTTGAATTTTTTTAAATGGCATCCCTCATAAACAACCACACGAGTAAATTCCACTTGGCGATCCGATTTCAGAAACGTATTGTTGTTAATATTTATTTTCAGCCGTTTCGGAAATACGGGGGTTCCTAATTTGCCTTCATCAATTTTGTCTTTTAAGTGTCTCACCCCTTTAATAAATATACATTATAAGCCGAACATCCTAATTTCTTTCACAGTAACATAGTTTCCCGTGACCAAGCTATTTACGCTATAATCAAAACCGACCGATGTCAAAAAGTGACAGATGCGACGCCATTTTGAATTTTTTGAAATGGCAACCCTCATAAATAACAATAACAAGTGAATTCAAAAATTCAAAATGGCGTCGTATCCGTCACTTTTTGAGATCTATCGGATTTGATACCAGCGCAGATAGCTTGGTCATGGGAGATTATGTAACTGTGAAAAAAACTGTAGTGTTCAGCTTAGAAGGTCTATTTATTAAAGGAGTGAGACACTTAAAAGACAAAATCGATGAAGGCAAATTAGTAGCCCCCGTATTTCCAAAACGGCTGAAAATAAATATTAACAACTATGTAGGTTTTTGAAATCGGATCGCCAAGTGCAATTTACTCGTGTGGTTATTTATGAGGGTTGCCATTAAAAAAATTCAAAATGGCATCGAATCTGTCAAATTTGTGAAGCTGTATATTTTTTGACATTAAATTTGGCTTCCTTGTCGAAAATCATTGAGAAATATCTTATTTTTTTTTTATTTTAGCCAGTAGGAAAGTCGCCAATCGGGTGAGACACTTAAAAAAATGTGCCTAAATCGCCGTCATGGCAAATGATCAAATAAGGTATTTGACCAACAAGTGGACCCACTTATTAGTGGAGTGACTCTTTGATTATGTTCCAGCGCGCCTTATTTGAAAGTGATCCCCGGCCGGTTTGAAATAATGCAGTGGGATAGTGAACGCTCAGTCCATATGGTTTAAGATTCGACCGCATACTTTGTGAGTACGTTCTTTTTTTTATCCTACGCCTATTTAATCATATCTAATTGACTTCAATAAAAAAGTACAAAACTTAACCGCAATTGGTGGATGAATAATAATTATACCGGTGCGGTGCCCAATTGTCATATACTCAGCGCTGGATTTACCACTGGACACACTAGGCATAGGGGCGCCGGCGTTTTGGCTTTTTGATTAATTGATACCTGAAAAAACGAAAAAAAAAAAAAAGGATAACTTTACCTGAGTTACTCCATTAGTGTAGATTCTACCCCCGATATTACACATTCAGATCAGCTTTTTATTGTACGATATGTTACCGATGCCAGTGTTCTATTGGAGCGATTTTTAACAGTTGTTCAAAATTGTGGCCATAAAAGTGCCGACATGGAAAAATGCATTTTAGACACCCTTGAGGAAACCAAATTAAAATGGAAGACTGCAGGGGACAATCGTTTGATAATGCTTCAAATATGTCAAGGGTTTATAGTGGTCTTCAAGCACGCACAAAAAAAATAATCATTTTGCGACTTTTGTGCCCTGCGCTGCACATTCCTTAACTTTAGTGGGAACAGCAGACGCAAAGTGTTGCTTGGGTGTAATCGAATATTTTATGTTTGTTCAAAAGGTTTATACATTTTTTTTGTCGTCTATAGGGAGATAGAGTCTATTAAAATATAGTTTGGTACAGGAAAAGCAATAACAAGAAACCAATCAGTCCACAGAAAGTAAAACTTCTAAAATTATGCTTCCCAAAGCTTTATCAATAACTCGTTGGTCAGCCAGGGCAGATGCTTGCAAAGCCCTTGCAACTTCCTACAATGTATTCTGTAAAGCGTTATTAACTATATCCAAAAATAGTTCTGAAAACCCAATAACAAGAGCTGGGGCCACGGGGCTGCTTAAGGATTTTAATTAATTAGAAAAGGGAATTTTAACTACATTTTGGTCCGACGTGTTGGAAAAATGTGATCAAGCCACTAAGTCACTCCAAACTGTTGATACAGATTTATCTACCGCAGTGAAAATGTCTAAGTCATTAATAGGGTATTTTCGATCTATCAGAGATAACTATAGTTTTTATGAAGAGCGGGGAAAAATGTATGCAAAAGAAGAAAATTACAAAAAAGACCAAGGATGAAATGAAACAAGAAAAAGACAATTTGATGAAGGCGCTGGCGTAGATATCACGTTTGATAAAAAAGGTGATTATAGGATTAACGTTTATAATAATATTCTGAGCTCCTTAAATCAAGAACTTGAGCGTCGAGTCCAAGTATATAACGAAATAGAAAACACTTTCGGGTTTTTAAATAATATAAAAACTATGGATGATGCGTAGATTCGCGTTAATTTAAAATTCTTGCAAAATTTATATTCCCATTATTTAGATTCATTGAGGAGATCGTCTAATTTAAACATTGTGTTACAAAGTTTGACGATATCGACAATATCAAGCACTATCTTAAATTTAATAAAGACAAAAACTTGGTAACTATGTTTCCAAATGTCGAGCTAGTGTCATTATAGATCATTATCAACACTAAATCGCACAAGAAACATACTTACGGAACTCGGTTGGCCAAGAAATTGTAACCAACTTGGCAGTTCTTTCTATTAACAGAGATATTACTAATTAAGTTGATTTTCAAGGAATAATATCTGAGTTTGCCAAAAAAAAAAGATAAAATATTTATATACACTATTGGACAAAAGTAGAGCAACAAAGTGCTTTTATTTCTTTGAATTTAAAAAATTAATTATATGATTGTGATCCCCAGCTAATTTTAATGAAATATTATCCCCGCAATATTAGTAATATTTCACAATATTTTGGTACACTTTAAACAAAATGATGGTATTTATAATTATAAAAATCGACGAAATAAAGTGCGACAATAAAGCAACAAATTGTGTCAACAGTATTTTATTTTACATATTACGATAAAAAAACATTAAACACATTTAATAATTATTACAATAGCTAAAAGTATTATGTTAATAGTTAATAGAATATCCATTATTTTTTATTACTTGCCGACAACGTCGCGGCATTGAGGCAATCAGTTTTTGAACAGTATTTTCGGAAAAGTTTGTCCAAACTTCATTGATTTTATTTACCAATGATTGTTTATTTGGAAATAATTGTGTACGAATTCCACGTTCAACTTCTTCCCATAGATTTTCAATGGGGTTAAGGTCTGGGGATTGTGCCGGCCACTGCAAAACCCGAACGTTATTTTCTTGAAACCACTCTTGAACAATTCGTAAAGAGTGTTTTGGATCGTTATCCTGTTGAAAAATAAAACGCAACGGCATTTCCCACTCTTCATAAGGCAACATTACATTTTGCATTATATCTCTATAGACAAATCGATCCATGGTGTCATTAATGAAGTTTAAAGGACCCACCTCATTCCATGAGAAAGAACCCCATAGAAAAACACTGCCTTTGCCATGCTTAACTGTGGGTGGAACGTATTTAGGATTAAACCTTGTATTGATTGGCCGTCTTACACGCTTCATTCCATCAGAATTGAAAATTTTATAACGCGTTTCATCGCTAAATAAAACTTTTTTCCACTCGTCTACTGTCCAATTTAAATGTCGACGTGGAAATTCAAGCCTAGCCACTCTATTTCTTGTCGAAATACGGGGCTTTTTAGCCGGGCGTCTACTAAATAACTTTGCGTCTACCAAACTTCTTTGAACTGTCCGTGGACTAACCATAATTTCGGGAATTTTAGCAATAATTCTAGGTGCAGACATTCAAGGATCATTTTGAGAAATTCTTTTAATGCGTCTGTCTGTCCAAATTGTTGTTTTTCTCGGCCTTCCCGATTTCCGTAGATTCTCTAAATGTCCCCTTTGAATGTAACTTGAAATTATTTTGGATACGCTGTATCTTGGTAAAACAAACCGTCTTGAAATTGTGGCTTGTATTGTACCTTCCAAGTGTGCATTCACTACTCTCTGCTTCAATTCTTTCGAAATTGATTTAATTGACTGTTACCCATTTCTTTGTTTTTTGTTTTGTTCTATTATTTGTATTAAGATTACTAATATGAGTGTATTTATAATGCAGTACTTAGTACGCCTATTTTTATGTTACGTTGGCAAGCAATATTTTTAATAAAAATTATGTGCAATTTTTCTTTACCTTTTATGTATATAATACGATAATACCTTAACCTTATCTCATTTCTTATACCGATAAAAAAATTGTTGGGAGGCGCTTGCATTGTAAATCCGGCACTGCATATACCCTTATTTTACCACCTAAAATTCCAAATTTTATTAATTAACCTCAATTTGTTTCAGTTCCCGAATATGAAATAGTCCAAATACACCATGTCAGAAAAAGAAGCATTGGCTCGCCGCCGCCCAAAGGTGGCAACTCACTCAATCACGGGTTGCCCGAAAAAGATTCACTGTCTAAATCTCCCAAACCATGGAATATTAAAAATTCAACAGAAAATTTTATAGAAAATGATAATATACAAGAAAATTGGGAAACTTCAGACGACGCAACTAAGAACTTAAGACTTAGTGCTTTTGGACAACCATTTGATTTAAGTTTGATACCAACGGAAGGACTGTTTAAAAAGGGAAAACTGAAGGTTTTTACGGTGGAGCCAAATGCGACTGCTCAACACGGAGTGGAATACGTTGAACATCCAGAGGTAAGTTTATAATATGATAATTATTTTTATATACAGTGTGGTCGAATAAGCGTGCAACAAATGGGATAGCTTCTTTATTATTAGTTTCTTAGAAAATTTTATTCTTGATAAAAGTTGGTGCATGTCCAATAACCATTTATTTCAGATGCAATTAGAATGGCACCAAGTCAAATATGAGTAGTACCCTTATGTCAAAAAATAGAGAAAACCCGTTTTTAAGAAAGTTTGTTTAGAATTAAAAATATGTCTAAATACTAAGTCACAGCCTTCAATCCGCAATATACAGGGTGATTCAAAAGTACGGTACGTAACTTAAGGGGGTGATTCCTTATGACACTCTAAGTTAGTAACATAATATGTGTCCAGAGTTGTCCCGTTTTTGATATTCAGGGTGTTAAAGTTTCTTAAAGAAAAGAAAATCGTTTTTTATAATTTTTGCAAATATCCTTTTCCCGATTTTATCGAAACTTGATACCGTTATTTAATAAGATAAGGGGCTTAATTAGCCCTAACTAGATTAAATTCATTAAGTCCAGTGGCGTCCCGGGGAGCAACTTAACGAATATTATTGACAGAAAAATGTACGCCACTGTTTTTTCTAATTTTGATTTTTTTGTCGAATTTATCAACTAATAATCAAACTATAATTGATATGTGATGGGCTACATGCTTGGTGAAATGGATATTCCATAGTAGAGGAAATTAAAGTAGTACTTGTTATATTTCACAATTTATTTCAGTTTCCTGACACGTGTTTCAACCCTTGCGGGTCATTATCAAAGGCATTGTAAGACAATAAAAAATGCTACATGTCATTAAAATAAAAATTGACGGATGAGATAGGTTATTTTGGTCCTTAATTTACAGGTATTGGCCAAAGGTACAACTAAATTACAGGTGTGATTATAGAGGTATTTACATCTAAGTAATAAAATTCAGAAAATGATACTGTGTATAATAATTATGGGTTTTTCGTTGGTAATTATTGACAGTGTTTATTGCATATTTATCTTAAGTAATTAGGCTATTAAGTATTAGATTAGCACCTGAAGGTATTTCAATTTGATTGTTAACAACATTACATCGATTTTTTAAAGCTTTTTTGATTGCTAATGTCTCTGATAGGTTGAGTTTTCTACCCTTGTGTTGAATATATATCGGTTTTGTTTTGTTGGATATTGAGTGGTTATTTATTATACAGTGGTCCGCTATTCCTGTTTTATTTTGTTTTTTTTAAATGGATGTTTTATGTTCTTTAAGCCTAGTTTTAAAGTTTCTACCCGTTTGACCTATATAGATTGCATCACAGTCATCACATTGTATATGGAAGACCCCGCTATGTGTTAATTTGTCTTTACTTTCAATTTTTGAATTAGCTATGTATTTACCTAGGTTATTTTTATTGACTTGTATGGGGATAAGTTTATGGTTTTTGAGTTTTTTGGAGATTTTTTGGCTTGTGTATACCTGTATGGTCTTACAATGCCTTTGATAATGACCCGCAAGGGTTGAAACACGTGTCAGGAAACTGAAATAAATTGTGAAATATAACAAGTACTACTTTAATTTCCTCTACTATATAATAATACAACTTCTCTGTTCCTTGAGTTTTAATTTTGTAAATAACAAGTCAAAAATAAATTACTTTACTAACGCTGAAATGTCCCAGATGCATTTCAATTATCGCCTAGCAAATGGAAATGCCGAAGAAGCTCGGCGAGTTTATCAGGAACGTTATCCCAACAGAGTAGTGCCATGCGCCCAAACATTTAGACATCTCTATGCAAGATTAAGTGAGACTGGGAGTTTTAATTTTAAACGTAGTACGAAACTTCCTTGCAGACGTGCAACGGAAGCCACGTCTGAGTTAGAAGAGGCTATACTTCCAGGGATAGAAGATGATCCTTCAACAAGTGCCAGGAAGGTAGCAGCGCAACTTAAAACAAGTGCATCAACTGTTTGGAGGGATTCGCATCTTTATCAACTATACCCATACAACATTCAACGTGTATAAGCTCTGCTCTTCCATGTGATTTTCAGCCAATGTTTGATTTTAGTAGGTTGCTACATACAGTAGCACATAGCAACAATTTTTTACCGAACATTTTATTTACTTATGAGGCCCCTTTCTCATGAGAATCCATTATAAATCTTCATATCGAACATTTTTGAGCGGACGATAATCCTCATAAAATTAGGGCAGATCGTTTTCTGCCACAATTTTCGGTGAATGTATGGGCAGGGATCATTGGCGACTATCTTATTGGACCATACTTTTTACCACCTCGAATGGAAACACCTATTCGCAGTTTCTATCTAAAGAACTTGACGTTCTGTTAGAAGAAGTACCTGTTCAGCTCGCAGGCCCGACTTGACTCCTCTAGACTACTATTTATGGGGTCACCTAAAGTCTCTTGTATACAAGACGCATGTACTAGATGAAAACGACTCAAGAATTCGAATTATTGCAAGTTGCAATGAGATACGAAATAATGCAGGCATTTTTGAACGTGTAAGAGAATCAATGGTGAGATGATTGCAACCGTGCATTTTATCAGAAGGTGGCCATTTTCAAAATTTGCTTTAATTAACTATTGCATTTTTTGCATCATTATTTTCACTTTGAAATACATAGGTATTTTTTTTGTTCGTGCAATAAAGTGGTTTTTATGAAGCAAGACACGAAAACAATCAAGGAACAAAAAAGTTGTATTATTAGTTGATAAATCCGAAAAAAAAACAAAATTAGAAAAATTTGTATATCAGAAACGGTAACTCCGTACACATATTCATATGTTTTTTTTTTCTCAGAATAAGGAATCACCCCCTTACTGTATATCTACTTAATTATTTAAACTATAATAGATGCAAAAAAGATTCTCTTGTAACGATTCTTTGGCTACACGATAATAAAAAAATGCTTAGTCCGGGAGCTAAGATAAAAAATTGATAGGGATTATTTTATCGCCGTGCATTTGCCACTTAATTGAAAAAAGTACAGATATCTTAAGAAATCGTAGACTTTAAAAGAACGCTCGATAAAATTTACGTTCTTTGCCCGTTCGTCATTACTTCCACGTCACTAAAGCTCAGAACAAAGTATAAGTTCATAAACGTCAATATTTTCGTAGCTAGCGTTTAAAATGAATAATAATACCAAATATCCATAATTACTTACCGCCAACACGAAGATACCATAAAAATGTCTCTGAAAAGAACAGTTTATAGGACTAAATTGAATTTCAAGGCATAAAAATGTTAACAAATTAAAGCTGACAGATTTAAACGATGACTTTGACATCAATGGGCAACTCTTCAAATATCTTTTGTCTCTGTCTAGCACGTTACTTAATCAAGCTTTGATCTATGACCTAACCAATACCAGAACTTACTTAAACGTTATATAACAAATAGAGGTAGGATATTTGGGAAGGCAGCAAACAAGACCATTGTGTTCGGTAATGTTTTGTCATTGTAATCATACAATGTAAAATTATTATTATTGTATATTACACGATCGCAAAGTACATGTCAAATCTATACGTAACCCCATCGAAAAATGCATTAACATTAAAGCAAAAGCTGTTTTTTCACCTACCAGGTCCACTTTCTATTTTAACGCTGCTCATCATTTTACGATTTACACACTTTTACATCAACATGAACAAACCTTTAATGAAACAAAAATGATGGCATTAATACCATGAGTGCAATCTCCTAACGAAACATATTGCCGTTCTTAAATGGATTTTAATGAAGATGAAATTGTGTAATAAATGTGAAATAAATTATTTAGAAATGTGGAAATGATTTTGCAAAGAACTACATAAGTTGCTATAAATAATAGTCGATCGGGTACTGGGCGACCTTCCAAAAATAATTTTTTTTTATGTATACCGGGTGTTTCTCAAAAGACGCTCACCCCTATAACTTTTTTGTATTTATAGATATTAAAATGAAATTTTGGAATTGTGCATAAGAGATGAGTCTGCATTTATTGGCATAATTTTTGATTTGTTAGCACTTTCGGTTTAACCGGAAGTGACCTTGACTTTGGTATTTTAAATGGGACATCCTGTATATTTTTACTTATTTGAATTCAGCATGATATTCTGAGTAAAATGACGTCCCACATGTCATTTTTTGACGTGTTATAACATTTTTATTCTCATTTTTTGTATTACATCTAGAGGGCCATAAATCAATTAAATAGGTTAATTTATAGTCAAGTAGTTTACGAAAAATACAATTAGGTCATATTAATTGACTTTCTAAGTTTCACAAGCGTTTAAAAAATGAAATGACGTTTACTCCATTTTTCCAAATGGAACGATAGTGGTTCACTAGGATATTTGAAACGAGTATTTTTTTCCCAACAATTTGATACCAAACACTCCTATGCTATCTTAAAACTTACGCATACGCAGGTGTTAAGAAATTGATCTAGGCAACTAGGCTTAATTAAAACTAAACTTAAAGAACTAAACAGTTAACTAATTCATTCTCAACAAACAACTAATAGTAGATAGTAATTGTTTATCATTATTAATAAATTAATCTAGGACTTTAATTATAATACCAATTATCATCGCTCTAAATGTTCGAAATGTCCTCCCTGTTGATGAAAACAATTTTCCACTTTTTTGATAGTTGCCATCATTACATTTCTCAACTGGTTGCTGCTCTTACTTTATTTTCAAGTTCTGCACGGGTAACTGGTGGAACGTTGTAGACTTTGTTTTTGAGGGTTCCCCATGCAAAAAAGTCCAACGGAGTTAGGTCGGGGGTTCTAATTTAGAAAATAAAAATGTTAAAGGATGAAAAGACATACCTACTGACTGAGGCAGTAATATTTATGTTAACTAATGATAGTACGTCAATGTATCGCTGTTTGGCTTGAACGTTTTGTTTCAGAAATGTAGGGACCAGCAAAAGAAGGTATATACATGTTTTATAGATTATGAGAAGGCGTTCGATCGAGTGGATCATGTCGAACTTTTAAAAATATTAGAATCAAGGGGCCTAGATAAAAACGATATTTTAATTATCAAAAACTTGTATTGGGATCAAACAGCAGTAGTAAAGTATAACAACATAACAACTGAACCAGCAGCTATACAGAAAGGTGTCCGACAGGGTTGTATTTTATCTCCAATGTTATTTAACCTATACTCCGAACATATTTTTGAAGAGGCAATAAAAGACACAACTGATGGGATTAAGATCAACGGTAGAGTGCTTAATAACCTTAGATATGCCGACGACACTGCGATAATGGCGGATAGTCCAGAAGCCCTACAACGCTTGCTAAGTCAACTCACTGCAGTCGGAGATCGCTATGGCCTTAAAATTAATGCCACCAAAACAAAAATACTTATAATATCAAGAAACCCAGAACCGCCAATAGATATTAGTATTTATGGGAAACGAATAGAAGTGGTAGACAAATTCAAATATTTGGGCACTTGGATCAACAACAACCTGGACCCAGATGTAGAAATTAGATCCAGGATCGAGCAAGCAAGAGCCACGTTCAACCTGATGCGGTCACTCCTGTGTAATCCCACCCTAAATATGAGTCTTAGATGTCGATTTGTGAAGTGCTATGTACACTCAGTCTTGTTGTATGGTTGCGAGGCATGGACTTTAAAGGTCAACACCATTAACAAGATAGAGGCCTTTGATATGTGGGCAATTCGCACCCTTCTCAAGATACCTTGGACGGCTCATGTCACAAACGAAGAGGTGTTGGGGCGAGCGCAGTGCGAGAGAGAATTGCTGCACGTGATCAAAAAACGAAAGACGGCCTATCTGGGTCATGTAATGCGTGGAAGTAAATATGACCTCTTAAGATTGATAATGGAAGGTAAAATCGAGGGCAAGAGAGGCATAGGTAGAAAGAAACATTCCTGGTTGAAAAACATCAGAGACTGGACAGGTATGGATGCTCACTCCCTGTTTCGAACTGCCCAAGATCGTCAGACGTTCTCCGCGATTGTTGCCAACCTTCAATGAAATGAAGACGGTACTCTAAGAAGAAGAAGTACGTCAATTTCTTTCTCTTCACTTACAACATAGTTATTGACCGCATCCTCATTGGGTTCTGTACGCATTTTTTGTTCCAGTTTTGAAATATAATGCCGGATTGGAAGTCGACGACCTGGAAATCTCTCTGCATACAATCTTGCGGCCTCAGAAGAATTTTTTCTGGTCTCTCCAAAAATTAAGAGCATATCAATTTCTTCATTTCTAGTAAAACTAACCATTTTATCTGATTTACAATTTAAGTTTTATAAACGAATGACATTTGAACAACTTTGATTAGAGCCATATTGGTTTTGATATTCAATTCAATTGTTTTTCAAAGCCGCCTTTATATTTTTTTTTCTTTAGAAAGGACAGGGCGGCAATAATAATACATAACGCTTTTAAATATGTGATTGGGATTTAAGGCAAATTTTTTCGTGTTAATTTTAAAATAGCATAGGAGTGTATGGTATCAAATTATTGGGAAAAAAATACTTGTTTCAAATATCCTAGTGAACCACTATCGTTCCATTTGGAAAAATGGAGTAAACGTCATTTCATTTTTTAAACGCTTGTGAAACTTAGAAAGTCAATTAATATGACATAATTTTATTTTTCGTAAACTACTTGACTATAAATTAACCTATTTAATTGATTTATGGCCCTCTAGATTTAATACAAAAAATGAGAATAAAAATGTTATAACACGTCAAAAAATGATAAGTGGGATGTCATTTTACTCAGAATATCATGCTGAATCCAAACAAGTAAAAATATACAGGATGTCCCATTTAAAATACCAAAGTCAAGGTCACTTCCGGTTAAACCGGAAGTGCTAACAAATGAAAAATTATGCCAATAAATGCAGACTCCCCTCTTATGCACTATTCCAAAATTTCATTTTAATATCTATAAATACAAAAAAGTTATAGGGGTGAGCGTATTTTGAGAAACACCCGGTATATCTACCTATATTGGGGATAGTTTACAACCTTAAGGCCTCTTCGACGTGTCATGGTTTGTTCTTCCGTTTACGGTTTTTAACGTTTGCACAAATTGGGGATTTACCCGGTACCGCAGAAAATAAACTAACCGTGTGTACGCTTCCTACACGGAACGGAGCGGGTCGCACCGGCATCACCGTGCAATCCCAGTCAATCATTCGGCGGGAACACGGCGACCGTGTACGGATTTTTCCGGGCTGGATCCAGCCGGGTCATACATTTAAATCAATGTACCGGGTGTTCCACGCTAGAGGGCGCAACAGTAACGGCAAATCAGGAAAACGCAGTTTTTTCAAAAGTTTCTCAAAATTCCAATTTTGTATATTTCGAAGTTTTTTTAATAAAATTCACACATAAAATGGTGGTGGAAGGTTGAACATTATCTGTAATAAATGTCGATAACTTCGGTTTGGCTCAAGATAATTCAGTGAACTTAATTTTGTTAAGAAGAGCTTTCCTTACTCTACCGGGTGATGCATGGCTTAGTTAAACATAGGAAATCCCGTTTAAATTTTATGGTTGCTAAATATTGGCGTCCCTATACGTTTAAGAGAAAAAATGTATGATAATTTTCTGGAGGCCGATATAATAAACCAATATGCCAAGTTTGAATAAATTTTAATAAGCCAATTCTAACTTATTGAATTAAATGTGATGGCAAAATTACGAAATAGTTTCATAGTTTAGGTAATACAGCAAACACCAGCAAATAATTTCTAGGACGCTATTGTCAAAATTTGACGTGAAGCTGGACATAACGAATAAAGATTATTTCACATTAAAAACACATTTTCATTTCATCAATCTGTCAACCACACATTCAAAATAAAAGACACCATTATGTTTTTCTTACCTAAGCCTTTAATTTAACATAACATACCTAAGACTACAGATTAACAGCTAAGTAATATCCTAACCGATCATAAAATTCATTTCTAACATTACTGAGTTAATATTGAGAAATTCTGTCACATTCTAACGAAATACAGTTAGCTGGTCTAAATTTTCAAATTTTACATCTTCAAAAATAATATTTTTTTAGTGACCCCACAGAAAGAAGTCATATGGCAAAAGGTCAGGAGACCTGACTGGCCAAAGGATTAGATGCCGTGGGCCAATAATATTTTCGTTAAAAGTATTCCCTAACGAAGGTGAATGTACATTTATCGGCAAAAAATCCCTATTATTATTCTCTTTCCATCACCTCAAAACCGAATACCATTCTCCGTTCTTCATCACCTTGTCGTAGCGCTTGTTGTTTTTCATAATTATAAGGAAAATGTTTATGTTTTTTTTTAAAGTGCGCAACACTGTGGTTTAATGCGTTTTCCTACGGCTTACCCAAGAATCCTCGTGCTAATCATTTTATTTTCCTGTAAGTTAGGCTTATCAGGGAATTGAGGTGAAAATATTTCAGACACTGCTCTTAAACTGTTTCCTGTATAATACCACTTAATCATAGTTACCTTTTCCCTAATGGAATAGCTCATAGCTCATATTTAGCTATAATTAAAGCGCCCTCAATAAATGTTGTCTCTGACGCTACTTTTTGTTTTGTCAATGCCACATAATAATTTGCTGGTGTTTGCTGTATTACCTAAACTATGAAAATTTCGTAATTTTGCCATCACATTTAGTTGAATAAGTTAGGATTGGCTTATTAAAATTTATTTAAATTTATATTTTATATTTAATATACATCTAAGTACACTACTCAAAACAATTATCGCATATTTTCTTAATTTGCCATATTAATCAGCAAATAAAAATAACTTTGGTTTAAATATTTTTTACAGGGTAAGGACATATTATTATGTTTAAAGGAATTTTAGGAAGTGTTGCAAAATTTACACAAAATTGACGAAATAAGGCAACTTTTAATTTTTTAGTGTTTTATTTGCATTAAAACCAAAGAACAAAATTAATATAACTGTCAGGCCATAACGAATTTTACACTACAAAACATAAATTAATATCGAGTATTACCCCTTCTAGCCGTTAAAACTGCCCTGCAGCGCCTCCCCATACTTAAAATTAAATTTTGAACATACTGTTCGGAAATTCTACTCCATTCCTCTATAAGAGCTTCAGATAATTGTTCCAAAGTTTCCGGAGGATTTAATCTTCCTCTAACGGCTCTTCCGAGTGCATCCCACATAATTATGTTCAATTGGATTTAGGTCGGGTGACCTTGCTGGCCAATCCATGACATCAATATTGGTGTCCCGCAAGAACCCCGTCACAATGCGTGCTGTGTGTGGACGGGCATTATCATGCATTACAATGAAATTATCGCCTACAAATGGGGCAAAAGGAATCACATACTCTTAAAGGATATCAGTAATGTACCTTTCACCATTTAAAGTACCGTGTTGTACAATATGAAGGTCGGTGCGTCCACGAAAGTTTATTCCTCCCCAAACCATAATGCCTCCTCCACCGTATGCATCCAACTGACGAATGTTGCCTTGTACAAATCGGGTCTTCTATACGCCCTTACACGACGATCATTTTTGTTGAGAGTGTAAATCTGGACTCGTCGGTGAACAAGACCGTGCCCCAATCAGCTGCTGTCCAGTTCAGGTGTTCTCTGGCGAAGGCTAATCTGTGTACGCGATGTTGCCTGGTGAGGTGAGTCGTGGTCCCGTTGCTGCTCGTCTTGGCCTTAATTCATATTCTCTCAATCTGTTTCTAACCGTTTGATCACTGATCCTAACCTGGTAAGTTCTTCCTAGCGCATTTTCTAAATTCCTAGCTGTAGTTATACGGTTTCTTAAAGTCTGCAACCGCAAAAATCGAACCTGTGCTGCAGTTGTGGCCCTAGGACGGCCTTGACCAGGACGTCTTGAGAATGCCTCAGTCTCCCTATACCGTCTTAACACTTTACTTACTGACGATTGAGTAACATTTAAAATCTGCGCAATGCGGACTTGATTGTAACCCTCAGTTGACAGAATAACAGCTGTTTGTGTCTCAACATTTGTCAAATGTCTAGTAAGGCGTCTGTTGTTGTCGTTCATATCTCAAATTTCAGCAAATTAATAATTTCGTGCGATGGTCACAGTATACGTATAGTTCCGTATACTGTGCTATGGTCAACTAGTCGAATAGTCGTGCCATTGATAAGTAAAAAATATAGCATTTTGCAGTTGTAGAGAAGATCATCAGAATAAATGATAACGAACCACATAAAAACTCGTATCTGCTGGAATTTGCATAAAAAAGATTTAATATTTTTAGTAGATACTAAATATCTTAGTTTACCAATTTTATGAATAAAGTATTTTGTACAGGGTTTTCAAAATATGCGATAATTGTTTTGAGTAGTGTAGTATTTTTCCTCAAAAAAATAATAAGAGAAATAGAAGATTTATAAAAAAAAGATTGTGCCGAAACCCGGAATCGAACCAGGGACATTTAGATCTTCAGTCTAACGCTCTCCCAACTGAGCTATTTCGGCGATGAAAGGTTATTGCGATATCTTAAACAAGTGTAGGCAGCAGTACAGGGTGTTTCAGAAGTACGGTACGTAACTTAAGAGGGTAATTCCTTATGATATTCGAAGAGAAAAATTTTAGATGAACATCTGTGCGGAGTTGCCCCGTTTTTGATATACAGGGTGTTAAATTATTTTTAAAGAAATGGGTTGCAATCGTGCGTTTTATCAGAAAGTGGCCATTTTCATCATTTGCTTTCATTATCTGTTTTTATATAATTTAAATGTTTTAATTAACTTTGAAATATATCTATAGATATTTTTTTTGTACCTGCAATAAAGTGGTTTTTATTTTTTCTCTCGAAAACGAAGTACAAGATACGAAAACAATTCGAGGAACAAAAAGTTGTATTATTATAGTTGGTAATTACGAAAAAAAATATCAGAATTAGAAAAGTCAGTGGCGTCCATTTCTTTTTTTTTGTCAATATACCTATAATATTCGTTAAGGTGCTTCCGGGACGCCACTGGACTTAATACATGTAATCTAGTTAAATAAATTAAGCCCCTCATATAATTATGAATAACGGCAATAAAGTTAATTTAATCGGGAAAAGGATATTTAAAGAAATTATAAAGAACCGATTTTTTTTAATGTAACAGTTAATCAAAGCAAATGTTGAAAATGGCCAACATCTGATAAAACGCACTATGCAATCGTCTCACGATTAAAAAACTTTAACACCCTGTATATCAAAAACGGGGCAACTCCGGACACATATTCATATGAACTTTTTCTCTTAGAAGATCATAAGGAATCACTCCCTTAAGTTACGTGCCGTATTTCTGAAACACCCTCTGTATATTATAAAATGGGAAGTGAATAGAACAGTGGCGTATCCTTATTTTTATTATTTAAAAGCGTTTCTTTACTAAATTAAAAAACAAGCGCGAATATAAGCAATATTTTCTCACAAATATTTTGTTTTAAAATCAGGGTAGTTTCCTCTTAATGCGTGCGCGCACTAGGCGACTATGACCGCGCGTATTACAATTGCATTAAATTGATATGGCATACGCGCACTAGACGACAGCGACCCGCGTTGGTCACACGACCAGGAGATCCCGACTGCAGCACGGCGGCACGGCGGCTCAGGTGCCGCCGCGGCCAATGAAATACATGCAGTGTTGAGAGGTAGCGCACTTGGCCGCGCGACTGGCGTTTCTTTCGCAGCTTTACTATGATGTTGTTGGGCAGTAGGCAGACGTCCAAAATGTCTACAAAAATGGATACCGAATTATTTATTATGGAGATCGAAAAGAGACCAGCGATTTGGGAGTTACTTAAGTGATAAATGCATCGACATTCGTGTATAATTAAAATTTTTTTCTTCATATGTTGTCGAAGATCTTGATAAAATGTGTTAAACATCCCCTTTATAGTCGTCGACAATCCAATATAGAGGATGTACCCAAATTCTACTTGCACAGCGTCCATTTCTACACTGAGTAAACTTAGCCCCGCGACCGACAAATATTGCCAATTTGCTTATTTTCTGGCCGCGCGGCCATGGTCGCCTAGTGCGCGCACGCACAACGCAATAGAACGCCATGGGGAGTCCCGGGCGGTAGCACTGGACATTTCCAAGGCTTTTGACCGAGTATGGCATGAGGGGCTCCTAACTAAAGTGAGATCATACGGAATGCCGGTTCAATTTTGTTCATGGCTGTCGAGCTTTCTTAAAGACCGTTCTCTGCGAGTGGCGATGGACGGATTTCTTTCAGACACATTTAACATCAACGCCGAAGTCCCTCAATTTTGTCGCCCACCCTTTTCTTACTATACATTAACGATCTTTTGGAAAAAACTAAAAATCCTATATATAGCTTCGCTGATGACAGCACACTTCTTTCATCTTTTACTTTGGATGCTCGGACATCGGCTGCTAATGCACATCTCTATAGGCAGCAAGAGGTCTCACATCTTAACAAAGACCTGGAAGAAATTCTGTCTTGGGGGGACAGTAACCAAGTAGAATTTAACGCTAAAAAGACCCAGGCGGCAGTTTTTTCTAAAAAAGTTAATGTTGAAGAACTGGATATAGTTATGGCGGGACACTCAATTCCTTTGGCTTCATCAATTCATTTATTGGGCGTAAATTTGGATAGTCATATGTCTTGGCATAGTCACGTTGCGGCCATTGCTAGGGCAGCCTCGCAGAAGCTTGGAATACTTTTCCGAACAAAGAACCTCTATACACCCCAGCAACTTTTGATGCTCTATAAAGCCCAAATTCGACCATCACTGGAGTACTGTTCGCATATTTGGGGCTCTGCTCCTAAACATACCCTGAGATTGCTAGATTGATACCACCCAGAGCGGTGCATGGTAGAAATACACGACGAGCCACTGCAGCCCACCAGTACGTGGTTCAGCTTAGTGTCCCTCGAACGACACTGTTTCAAAATTCTTTCATCTGGAGAACGTCATCACTCTGGAACGACCTCCCTGAGATCGCGTTCCCCAACGAGTATAATCTCCAAAGATTCAAGACCAACGTGAATCGTTTCCTGCGCACACGCACCGCTCCTAGAGCGCCATAAATGATTTATCCTGCAGTGCTGTGCCTTATCATAAAAAAAAAAAAAACGCGCCTACCCACACACATGCATGCACAATTGAACAATCATGTTTCAGAAATATTTCATATTATATAGTTTCTCCGAGAATTTTTAAATATTCCATAAATATGTCAAAAGGTTTATGATATATTGATAAAATCTTTGACAACCCAAAAATTTCCCATAAAAGTAATATTTCATTATATGTTTCTGAAACATTACATAATTGCATTTCTGAAATATTTCAAATTAGAGGCGAATACTTTTCAGAAATATTTCAAAAAAATTTCTTGTAATATTTCTGAAATTATATAAAATGGAAAAATATATCATTCAATATCGAGAACATAATTATTAAAAAAACATATAAATATGAATATACATAATAGGATGCTTATTTATCTCTGAAATTCTTCTTTCTATGGGGCCCTGAAAGAAGAAACTTAAAAATTAATAATTTTAAGTAGGTATGAATCATAATATTATGTGGGTAATGGGTATAAAGATGCATTTATATTTACAAAACTTTTCGTCACCGCTCCCGGTCGTCACTGCCGTTCCCGTCGCAACTTAACCTAAAGGGGAATAATGTATGCATTTATAAAAGCTTCCACTACTCCCGTTCATAGTTCTAACATAACCAATTTTTATCTCGCTGACCTTGTGCCGTTCGTCGTTCGTGCTTTGGCCAATGGGAAGAAAGAAATATAGAAATATTTTCCATATTCCTACGATTTCAGTATTTATTTATATGCATACAGCCTAAGCAGCATTTTAACGACGTCCGACCAATTTTGTGCTACTTGCGACGTCACACTTAAGTTCAAACAATAGTCACCCCCTGACTATTACTAAGCGATGTTGGGGCGACGTTGGTCTGGGTCATATTTGGTGACGTTGTACTTAGGTACATATAGGTACAACCTCAGATAATCGGCGTCGGATTTTTTCATATAAAGAATAGTTGTGAAATATAACAAGTACTACTTTAATTTCCTCTACTAAAGAATAGTTGTGTTTAAGTCATGGAGCCAACGACGCGATAACGTCGGTGATAGTCTCAAATAAATAATTTTATGGAATTTTAAGGAAGAAGTCCATCTCTCAGTGGAGTGATATTTTAACGTAAAGTAAAACACACAATCTGCTCCACTAGTTTAATGTAAAACTTTTTTTAAACCATACATGTTTCGGAGGCATAAACCTCCATCATCAGTGGGATTCAATGATTCAATTAAGTCAACTTAAGGAGAAAAATACCAGAAACATTGTGAGAACTGCAAAATAAAGAGAGAAAAAAGCTATTAGTGAAACAAGAAAAACTTAAAAGACAAGAGGCTCATCAGAGAGCGTGGAAAGATGATAATAAAAAGGAGAATCCTTAAGTGAGAAAGTATCGTCGGTTGAGAAGAAAACTATCCTATGTCCTACTGAGTTAGTTTTGAGTAATAAGGATTTGAAAGTTCTCTCTTATTGCACTGAAACTATTTCAGGGCGAATTTTAAAACAATTAATTTAAAGACATTTCATTTACTTACAAAAATATATTATATTCAATTAAAAACACTTTTAGGAACAATAGCAAAAAACTGAGGACTTAGGATACATTAACGAAATAATATTTAACCTAAATTATCGTATGTCCCACAAGATCGAACATAGCATGAATATAGGCTAAACCTAAGGTAGGTACACAACTACTTCGTAACATACGGGTATAAAAAATGCAAATACATAGTAATATCAATATAACTGGTCAATAAATATTACTCATGTGGTAAACTAAAAAAAAATCGTGATATTCCTTAGGAATAGCATTATTCTCACAAAAGTAGAGCAGTGATTTGTGTTTTTGTTTACTTAGAGGACTACGCTCATTACGAAGAATAGTTAATTCATAATTCGCAAAAGACTGGAGGGGCTTTCTACAGCGTTCAATAACATTTATCCCAACGTACTCTTCTTCTAGTTTGTATCTTATTTTTAAAATGTAGGGATCCTCATAATCAGCTCTGATTGAAGTGACATTGGATATTCTAACAGGATTACCACTCATATCTCGTTCAAAATTTTTCGAAGTGTCTTGCAATAACACCTTCAAGTCAAAGAAGTCATTAGGGTTCATTTCTTTGACATAGTAAGGTTTTTTTCTGCAAGCAGTCCGAGCTAAAAGATACCATTGACTTGGCGTGTAGATAGGAATATGTTTTGAAGCACGCTCTATAGTGCTGTGCATACATTTTGGGTGTGCCCCACTTCGAAGAAATTATGTGTTATTTTAATTTTGTATTTTGTTGCTGCATACATGAACATTAAAAATATGTATTTATTGCGATTTTGTCCGCTGCAGTTGTCCGAATAAAAGGCAATCTCTTTAATACCTTCCTCTGACTTCATTTTCAAAAACTGAAGGAGGCAACTTCCAATTTCGCAGCAGCCCCTTGATGCTATAACTTCGTGCCACATGAAGCAATATCCCTGTTTCTTTGCAGCATCAAAAACAGTTAAATTGTAAGTTGCAAGTTTAGACTTATAGTAGGCTTGTCCAACTTCGGTTTTTGGGCAGGAGAGAATCTGCTGAAGATCAAACTCAGCGATACAAAAATAATGATCGTTTTCTGCTCTTAATTCATCCGCATTTTTGAAATTCCTCATTCTTTCTTTGTTGGCGACATGTCTATCAATCTTGTCTTGTAAGGCTGCCTTTTCCTCTATAGTTGAGTTTTTATAATTAGTACATAAATCGCACTGGTCCTTTTTTGGTGCATGAAATCCTAAATTGAAATTATTCAAAAAAATGTACCTATAAGTAGATTTGCCAGCGGGAGTTTCTTTAGAGTTTTCGCAATGTTTCAAGTACAAATCATACATTTTACTTATACTAAGGCTAGGTGAGAGATACTCCTTGGAAGAGTCTTTCCGACAGTAGTGGCTTTCAACTTTTTCAAAAGACGATATATGGTCCCTGATGAGTTGTTTGGTTTTTCGGAAACGCGGGGATGACGCGTTAACCCTCGTTTATCCTCTTGAACCGTGGATCCAGAAGGACATAGTTTTGCGCTAACAGTTTTTACTATTTGATGACTAATACCCAGAGTATTAAGAAAAAATATTTGACATACTTGACTTTTTTCTCCACCTTGCGACGGTAAGTGATAGTAAAATGACTTTTTTCTTCTACTCAGAGGGGTCTCTGTCTCACTGTCACTGGACAATAGAGTGGTATTGGCAGTTTCTGGATTAGTTTCTAGGCTAGTTGGTTTCTTTCTTCTTATACGTGTCCTTTTTTTATCTACAAAAGATACGTATTTTCCTATAAAGTCTCTTTGACGATTAACGTCAGCTAGCGACCAATACTCTAAAAAAATATCATTTCTTTGATTTTCGGAAAACCTTGCTGTGCATTTCTGACGACAGGAGGCTCTTCAGCAGTTTTTCATTTTTCTTTCCGGAACTAACTTATTTTTACTATTTATATAGGCTTTTCCCATATTTCTTAGCTCTTTAGCTTTTGTTCTTTTCCATCCACTTGCATTTTTCTGTCGTTTTCTAGATTTATTAAGTACTGGAACAATGTCAGGTTCTGGTTCTGGTAAATAGTCCGAATCACTATCTGTTGCGTAAGGGTCACTCTCTGAAGACTGTACAAAATCATGTTCTGCCTCTGGGTTAAGAGTGTTCACTATCTCTACTTGGATTTTGATTTGGTCGGTGTTCTCAAAACAATTTTGGCCAGAGGTACTATTGCTCTGAATTTCGTCTACTATTGGGTTTGTGGCTAAGTCAAAATAAGTTTTAGTTGGACTATCTATTGCATCCAATGACGTTGTAGCAGTTTCGTTTGGGACTTTTTGTACTTCTTGGAATACGTACTCTTTTATGTTCAAAGTGTTGTCTAACAGACCTAAGTCCCCTGTAAAAAATAATTAATTTTATATGTTATCTTACTACAGCACAATATGGTTTTATGCAAAAAAATAAACAAATATTTCTGTAAGAGATTATTTTAAAAATTTATTACCGTAATTAAATGTTATAGTTAAGGACAAGAGAAAAATAAAAACTGTTTCAATAAGGAATTCTTATATTTAGAAACGATTTTAATAAAAATTTCTTGCTTCATATTCGGTATTTTTTTGTTACAAATTGTATTGAGACGTATTACTTAGAATCCGCGTCAAGTAAGAAGAAGCCACCTCGTAATCAGCTTACGTCACTGATTATCGATCTGCAGCGATACGAGACAGGAAAATAAAGTCAAAGTGAGATAGGACAAGTTTTACGCTTGCAGGCTGGTCTCTTCTTACTATATTTTAACTCTACTTCTTGTTCAATATTTAAAAAAACTGAAATTATGACTTGCCTACGTGTGTAGTATGGACCACAAAATATGACCTTTACAATCTCGATCCTCTAAATTTTTATTTATTTATTCATCGCGTCTTTAAGATATCCCTTATTAGTTTTGTATTTCTAACCACAATACAATTTAGAGGTTTAAGGTTAGAATAATTTCGGTCTTAGTTTTTAATAATACAGTAAACAACTGGAATTTTAAATATGAATTTTAACTTACCATGTTTAGGTGACAATAGAATTTTGCCTTGGGCCATAGCTAAAATTTTTCTGCTTCTAGAACACATTGTATAGTTTATTAATTTACACAAACGCTTTTGAAACGAAACACTGCCGGGTGTGGTACATATAACACTATCCTAAGTCCATAAGGCGCCACAAAAATAATACGCGCAATGCTATCCTATGTCCGATTGGTGAACATAGGATAATAAGATTTTGCCAGCGGAAGGGGATTAAGTTAGGATACTTCTTAAAAACTGATTTCGTGCTCTACTACAGCTACTTAGGACATAAGCTAGTGTTGCATCCCATAGGAAATGGCGTGAGTTAGGATATTATGCTAATAACTCGTTTTTAGGAAAACTTGGACATAGGATAGTTTTCTTCTCAACCGACGGTATGTACCATAGTCAAACAAAATCTCCTCTGGATAGGTCAGGCGTTTATTCCATCTCATGTAGTCATCCTCTGGTTGCAATGTGTGCTACATTGGTCAGAGTGGCCGAAAGATCACCACTAGAGTTAACGAACATCTAAAAATTATTGAAAAATACCATAATCAAACTAATATCAACACAAAATCAACATTTGCTAACCACATCATCAATGAACAACATTCTTTTGATCCCTCTACTGGTACAAGGGTGCTTCATGTGTGTGAGAAAGGGGCCACTTTGAACCTCTTGGAAATTCTGCAAATACAGAGAGCTCTCAACAATCCTAATTTACTATGTATCAACGACCAAATTAATTTTACCTGTGTACCTTTTTTCAATTCCCTGCTATTTATTAATGAATAATCGGCCCTAGCCCTGCTTTTTCACCCCCAATAACTTTTATAACCTCAAACTTAATACACGTTTTATCTCTTGTTTCCAGTGTCTCTACTAATAGTTATAATTACCCTGACATATTGCTCCATCTATGATTTATTATCACAACTACAACATTTACCTTATATAGTTTTATCATATTTTTCTACTTTAGTTACAGTTTTCTCTTCTCACATCTTACTACTCTATCTAGTGACTCTCGTTTGAACTTTACCTTATCCATCTATTCATTTATACTTACTTTATATTACTAACAACATTTTTTCACATTCTATGCTTATTTAACACTCATTGTTCTTTTCTCTCCTTGTTTGACTTTTTACTCTAGGTGTCCCAGCTTGTCTGCCATTGACATTGGGGAACTGCACTAAATTCAACGGTTTTTATTTAAAAAAGAAACGACAAGAAAAACTTTTTATACCATTTGATAGAACTCTAGCAAGATGTTCGTATCTATCATTTTATTTCCTCCTCATTGGACAAAAATTTTGGGTTATCCTAAAAACGAAAAATTCAAAATAATATGTGCTTTTTAATTATAACTACTAAATTAAAACAAAATGTTTTTTAAATAATAACAACCTTTTCCAATTTCTATTTTATTTTATTTTCATAACTATATTTAATATAAAATGATGAAGTTTTTTCTGCGACACAAGGTAAATCGACACCATTTTGTTTTACTATGGTACATATCACTTTCTCACTTAAGGATTCTCCTTTTTATTATCATCTTTCCACGCTCTCTGATGAGCCTCTTGTCTTTTAAGTTTTTCTTGTTTCACTAATAGCTTTTTTCTCTCTTTATTTTGAAGTTCTCACAATGTTTCTGGTATTTTTCTCCTTAAGTTGACTTAATTGAATCCCACTGATGATGGAGGTTTATGCCTCCGAAACATGTATGGTTTAAAAAAAAATGTTTACATTAAACTAGTGGAGCAGATTGTGTGTTTTACTTTACGTTCAAATAAATAACTTCCATTTACGTGTTCTATCCAATGTTGTAACAACGTCCGTACAAAACTCAGCTCTAGTCATTTTCGGATTTTAAGGTTTTTGCATTTTTGAAATGAAAAGTTGGAAAACAACAAATAATTTTTTCTAACCCTACTTTTTAATAAATTTAAAAATCAACAATACATAAAATGAAACGTCGTTTTAAATATTCTACAACCTATTACAGACGAAAAAAAAGTGAACTACAAAAGCTGCGAGAAGGTTGCTCAAGCTCTACCCTACTGTATGCTAGGAAGTCATCAACGACCCGATCTCGGATCAAACTGAAGTTTCCATCTCCTCTGCTTAAGACATCTTGGATCAGATTGATAATAGTGATTCTGAAACATCTGATACACCATAGGATAATTCAGAAATAGATTCCTCCGGAGACCAGGCAGAACAATATTTACTAAATACTACTGGACTTAAGTTATGAGAACCTTTAAGGAAGTGGGCATTAAAAAATCAAGTTACACATACTGCTATAAATCACCTGTTGAAAGTATTAGCAGAAGCTAACATCAATAGTTTGCCAAAATATAGTAGAACAGTATTGTGTAGGTACTCCAACAATGGTACAAATCGATTTCATGGGATGTGGTGAACTTAGGTAGGTATATGGTACAATGGTGCAGATCAAAACTTAGCAATAATGCTTAATTTCTGTAGCTACTTCTCTTATTGTAGTTCATTTATGAGAACAACTTTGTAGTGGTCCCTAATCATTCTGTTTTTTTTTTGCTTTTGACCATCTTGCGACTCACTCCCCACAGAACTCAAAATCTTACACTCCCGCTCGCGGTCAATATTTTGTTAGGTTATTAGGATGGATTATTTTGAAAACTAAACATGATTTGAAAAGCTGGCGTGATTGCTGCTACGTTCGTACGATCTCTGCCGTTAACACAGATTCTAGTTGTTTCGGTTCGTGAATAGGTCGTAGTTAGTAAATTTTCCAACCAAAATTTACATTTAGTATGGGAAAGTGGGGATGCTTCGGCATGTTAGTGTTTAACTGGCAATAGCTGATTACCTATAAAATGTTTTTAATTTCTGATCCTTCACAAACAACTCTAGGTCTATTGCGGAAACTATTTAAGTGTAGTTTAGAGTAAACTATTAAGTGTTAGGAAACAAGAAAACTATTATTTTTTTTTGTTCAAATAGCCGAATGTCACTATTGCCTGGGGAAGATTCGGCTTCTGACTTTATTTGCACAAATGAAGAACAAAATGTTAAAAACTTACAACAACTCAAACTAACTCAAATTAAGAACTAAATTAACTTAAAAAACTTTAAAATAAAAAAAAAAAAACAAATAAAGAGCAGTTTAACTCAAACAGTTAATACTTTATCTTACACCTAAGCAGGAAAAATGTACGTTAAATATGTAAACATTTGAAGTTCTAGTGGTTCCCTGTTTGGTACAATATGGCAAAATAGCTATTATCTATGTCTTTTTTCTCGACTACAGAGATATCATCAATATCAGGGAAGGTAAAGTGATGAGATCTGGATTTACTGCGCATGAGAATGCGCTGAGATGAATACTTGCTACTATATAAAATATTGTCATCACTCTTATTGCCTGAATCTTCAAAACCTTTCAGTATTTCTACCAAAGTTTTTTTCTTTAAAACAGTTTTTATTCGAGACTGAATGGTCTGCCGCTTTACTCCATAGTCCTCCAGCTTTATACTGGCTTAACCGTTTTGTCAAAACTGCTTTAATGGCCGCTTTTACTCGATTTTCGTCAATCTCGACGCAAGCTGTTTTTCTAGCATACTTTCTGGGTATCTAAAAGATATATTTCGGCATAAATAGTTTATTAAAAAAGTACCAAACAATTTAAAAACGTAAAAACTTTACACTTTATTACCAAAAAAGTGATTGTGGGGACCTTTCGGCTGGTGCTGAATGTCCCCCATCCGGTTTAGCCTAATGTTCCCCAGTGGTAGTTTAGACCACAAATATAAAAATTCTTGGACAAGCTAGATTCTTTGAGGTTATAATACACTTTTAAGGAAACCACAAGCAATTTTGTTACCATTTGCATATTATTTTATATTTTTAACATTAGTCGCTTAGAAAATATACCTAAACAATATTATACGTGTAAAATAACTTACCGTTAATCTCAAAAAATACACTTATTTTCATAAAAACAGAACCACATGGCCAAACCTTCAACAAGACATTTCCACTTAGAAAACAAGCGCGCAGGATTAATATAATGTCAAAACTGGCGCTAAATTCAAATTTATATAGGAGTTACTAACAGTAACCGAATGCCCCCACAGGTCGAAGGATCCCCACTTTCCCCTAAGTCATAGGTAAAAAATTACTAGTAGAATTTGTTTATTTCATACTAAAATTACTTCTAAAATAAGTTTTAAAACACATTTAAATTCCGTAATTAAGCAATAGAAATATAAATTTAAAGTTTTACACTAAAAAAAGTTTTTCTTCAATTTTTTTTTTTGAAAAATGTTTTTTTTTATTTACAGAAACTGCGAATTAGCGCGGGCGGGGCTTTTTCTATTTCCGATTTATTTCACCCATATTTATTAGCAAAGTGCCATGCGTTTGTATTTTTACCAGGTCCGACTTGCGAGCGAATATTCTTAATTACCATTATCCTATACCTATAACATCTTCGCCATCTACTTTAAATAAAAATATACCGTCACATGTTACAAGTTAATATTGCGCTATCATACTTTATAGATTAGAAGGTTAGCGAAGTAGCAATAATATAACCAATTGGAATATTCACGCCGACTCTTTACTACAAATACCTAAAATTTTGCACGACATGGTTTGATTTTTTGTACCACAAATGTTGGTGGCCGCTTGCCCTTGTCCACAACTTTAAGTCGGTTTCCGACATCGAAACGACCCAATAATGATTGACCATATTGGTGCAACCAGGAGTTGTAACAAGGTGGTAATGCGGTTAGATGCCGACGTCAAGTCGCGTTGACAAACGTCGGCTCGACGTAAATTGCTGCTTGGGAGGGCTGCCCAGAAGTCCGGAATAAAATTAATATAGCCTTAACCTGTTACTTTTGGGGAAAATACTCGGACACGTCAATTAATTTTATATATGCTCACATTTTAACGTTATTCGTTTGTTTTTTTACAGACATTTGTCAAAGATATGACGACATCGATCTTTTTTTTTTAATGAAAACATACAACTTGTGATACATCATTTGAAAGCTAATATCTCGTACAGTATGCTCATACATTTTGACGCGATTCTGTCAAGCTATTTCAAAATTGCGAATGTTAAAAGTTTTAAAAAAATCCCTATTTAAATAAGCGGAAATGATAAATCATTGATGTATTTTTTTTGCCTTTCAAGGTAAGAAATCATTGTTTCACGTTCTGACATTTTGTGACATTGTGAACTTGTAAAATTAATTTAGGTATTTCCGAAGTATTATTTTACAATTTTCTAAACAATAATGGTTTTGTGGGAAAGGCAGCGTATCGAAGTCTTGATATTGTTAGGATGTATGTATCACAAGCTGTATTTTTCCATTTAAAAAAAAAGATCGATGTCGTCATATCTTTGACAAATGTCTATAAAAAAACAAACGAATAACGTCAACATGTGAGCATATATAAAACTAAATTGACGTGTCTGAGCTTTTTCCCCAAAAGTTACAGGTTAAGGCTATATTAATTTTATTCCGGACTTCTGGGCAGCCCTGTATATACTTATATAAGAACGGTGGCGACTAGCGGGAACGGTGATAACGAGCAGGAGCGGTGGCGAAAAGTTTTACAAATCGACCTTTATATTATGGGTGCCTGGTAGAAAAATACCAATCTCTAATACAGCGTTTCTTAATCTTTTTGATACGTGGAACCCTTTTTAATGTCCACTTTTATCGTGGAACCCCTGGTTTGGTTCAATAGTAAGGTTTTAATGCATCATTCTGTAAGGGGATCATTTGCAACAAAAAAGACAATTAGTTCAAATAATATCTATTGGCTTCAAAAAGTCATTTAAAAATTATTTCAAAGATTTATAAAATAACGTATTTGCAGAACTCTTAAGTTTCAATTTTAATGAGATGAGTGGGACTGCTTCTTATTATCGCAGATATACTTAATATTTAATGGATGAAAATTCTCATATCAGATTCGGCATCAAGTCTGTTGCGGTATTTATTTTTTGTCGACACATAAGCTGAGAACCCTGTTTCGCACATATATGTAGTTGCAAATGATAGTAACGTCAACATGGCCTTTTGCGACAATTGTGGATATTCATAAACTGCACCAGATCTCCACTGACGGCATTAATTTAAATTTTTCTTGCAACGATGAATCAGCTGTCATTTCAATAAATGTGTCGTATTCTTCTGCTGACATGGTCGAAGGTCGTGCATTGGCAATAAATGGGTTTTTAATCCACAATTCATTTTGATATTTGATCTGCTGTTCATTTGGAAAATACTGATTAAAAGCTTCACTTAAATCTGTCAGGTCCTGAATAATTTCTTCAATAAATGTCTCCCCTATTTCAACCCCTTCTTCTTCTGAAAAACCTTTTATTATTGGAAAGCAATCTAACTTGTTGGACCGCATACAACTTTTCCAAAATTCTATCTTTTTCTTAAAAGCAACAATTTTCTCGTGGACAGTAAATACATTTGCCCTGAAAGGTTAAATACAGTTCATTGATCTTACTAAAAATGTCGCCTAAGCAATTTTAAGAAGCCAATTTCTTTCAAATAAATTACCTTTCAATTCAAAATTGTGTTCTAAAAAAAAAGCACGCACCTCGTCTCTTAGCTCAAAAATACGGGTTAGTATCTTTCCTCGAGATAACCATCTGACCTCAGTATGTAAAAGAAGAGATGTATGTACACTTCCCATGTCCTCACCTAGTATTTTGAATAAACGATTATTTCTTTCGATAGTTCTTTGTTTTTTTAATTTCGTCGAGGCATTAGTAAAAAATCACGTTAGATCCGCGGAACCCTTAAATGATATTCACGGAACCCCAGGGTTCCGTGGAACACAGTTTAAGAAACGCTGTCTAATATATCAAGGACGCTACGTACATCAATGTTTGATACATAAACACTATTAAAATTTCATATTCCATTATAAAGACAGGAAAGTTTAGCCAAAATTTGTTTTCAACTTATATAAGTATTCGAAGTTCACAATTCACGGGACAACCGAAGTTGTTTGTACCTCTATTTCTGTCCCGGAGGGAGATGATGCCTTACTGCATCTTTTATTATTCTATTAATGTTTTTGTAATTTAAAAATTATTCATTCTTTTTCTGTCCCTTTACTGTTCAATATTCCAAATCACAACAGTAACAACTCAAGTTTAATAAATAAACTAAAGCCGGGAAAATCATGAAATGCACCTAACCTAAAATTGTTAATAGATCTATTATTAAATTATATACTTACCTCAGCTTTATTATCCATAATATAATAATTCGGTAGTGGCACAATTCACCCACAAATAACAATGCCTATCAATAATTATTGGTAATTGAACATTACCAGGGCCGTCGAGAGAAAATCGGGGCCCGGGGGTAGTAAATCTATGGGCCCCCTGCACCTGTTTTTTCGTGCCACACAGTTACAAATTTGTAGTAGGTAAGAGTAGATTACTAAGATAGTATTAGGAGAGATGAAGTTATTAAGTTAATAGTATCAGCAAATTTAAATACAAATACTAGTAGAACACAATTTATTTTATACTTTCGCTATAAACATCTGTCATACAATCACCCCCGACCCCCCCCCCCCTCTCTCGCCGGTCTTGAACATTACACGAACAAGACATAAAATAAGGGGAACAGGCTGGCTTTTCTGCATCTGGTCCGTCAAGTGTCAAAGGCAGGGTGTTTCAACTGTCATTTGGATGTAATGAATCTGAAATATTTCAGAAATATTGATATGCACGGTTATGTTTTTGAGACATTCGATATACAGGGTGTCCCACGACGATTTTCCCAGCATATTGCTCGGAAACGGAACCAGATAGAAAAAAAAGTTCAGGAACAAAAATTGAGGGCTTGTAAGGGAGCATCTAGGAAGGGTAATTTTAGATATACAGGGTGTTTTAAAAATAGTAATATTGCTGCCAAGTCAATTTTTTTAAATATAACACCCTGTATATTGTTAGCTTTTTGAAAAGCTTGTTTCAAGAGAAATTCAGCCATACCATACTTGTTACGTTTCTAATTTAAAATAACTGAAATATGAGCGATTAAATGATCAATTACGTAAGCGTGAACAGATATTATGCAATAATAACAATAACCACCAGCGAAATATTGAAGAGTATGACAGGGGCTGTCATGTCACGAGTCAGAAGTAGTTTCATTGTTAATTATTTTAAGTAGTGAGAAATGCCTTCGCTTTTTGCATATGACGAGTATGTCGACATGCTCCTGATATACGGAGAATGTCACAAGAATGGAAGACGTGCTCAAAATCTGTATAGTCAACGATACCCGAATTGTGAAATACCAAGCTATAGAACGTTCCGTAATGTTGAACAAAAATTAAGAAGGTTCCTTCCCAGTGGTAGGGCGCAAACACCAAGTAGAAAACGAGTCCGAACAGAAGACAACAATATTAACATCTTGGCCTATGTTCAAGTGTATCCACATGTCTCAACTCGACTCCTCGGGGAAGAATTAGGTATTGGAAAAAGTACAGTTGAAAGGACACTAAAAGATTATAAATACCACCCCTACAAAATTCATCTGGTGCAGGGCTTAACACCTGAAGATCCTGAACGCCGCCTAAATTTCATTACTGAGATGTCAATGAAATTTGAACAAGACCGTCTTTTTTCAACAAAATTTTATGGAGCGATGAAAGTACGTTCCACAACAACGGCATAGTAAATCGCCACAATTGCCACTACTGGTCATCTGTAAATCCTCACTGGATGAAGGAGAGTAATTTTCAGGTAGTTTGGGGGGTTAACGTTTGGTGCGGTTTATTTAATGGCTATCTTATAGGTCCTTACTTTTACCAAGGAACACTAAATGGAGAACGATTTTTAAATTTTCTTCAAAACGAACTTCCCTTATTACTTGAAAATATCCCAATCAATGAAAGAGCCTCTATGTGGTGGCAGCAAGATGGAGCTCCCCCTCACTTTGCCAGGCAAGTTACAAATTATTTAGATACCACGTTTCCTGCGCGCTGGATTGGCCGAAATGGTGTGATCCGGTGGCCACCACGGTCACCGGATTTGACAAATTGTTTATGTAAACCAACCCAGAGATGTCGAAGATTTGCAAAACAAAATCATAGCAGCTTGTCGAACTGTTACTCCAGCTATGATTACAGCAGCGTGTACCAGAAATATTATAAACATATTTGAATATTGTATTAGTGAGAGTGGTAACCAATTTAAACATATTTCGAGAAGAAGTCGTAATTAATTTTGTTTAGTTATCTTCTTATTTTCGATTGATTGTTACATGATTTAATAAAGTGTTATAAATCGCTCATATTTCAGTCATTTTAAATTAGAAACGTAACAAGTATGGTATGGTTGAATTTCTCTTGAAACAAGCTTTTCGAAAAACTAACAATATACAGGGTGCTCCATTTAAAAAAATTGACTTGGCAGCAATATTACTATTTTTAAAACACCCTGTATATCTAAAACTACCCTTTCTAGATGCTCCCTTACAAGCCCTCAATTTTTGTTCCTGAACTTTTTTTTCTATCTGGTTCCGTTTCCGAGCAATATGCTGGGAAAATCGTCGTGGGACACCCTGTATAATAATAATAATAATAATAAATGTCTTTTTATTTCCATTACAAATAAAAACAATTACAGATTTACATCAAAGTAGGCGGCGAGGTCTAGCCAGGCTACTGTATCTAACCGCCGTAGATATCATACATTATTGTTAGTTATTTCTAGAGGTAAACAAAAATCAGTAATGCAATATTAATATTGAAATATAACAAAAAAATGCAAACTTAACCCTACATTAACTAAGTTAAGCGCAAACACAAGAATAAGAAAAAAAATATATCAAAAAGAAAATAAACGCACCTAATTTTAAGTTGAAAAAAAAAGGTTATGAAACATTCTAGAAAACATTACATCAGCAATCAATATTACCTAAATTGGCAAGTTAAAAACAATATAATACTCCAAATTTAAAATATATATATATATATATACTAATTTTAACAGCAAAGCACATAACATTATACGCTCCTCACGCTCCTCTAATGACCCCGCAACATCGAGCATTTCACTGCCTTTTTGAAAGCTGGTATCGATATTAATGATTTAATGTTTTCGGGTATTTTATTATAAATTATTGATGCGTTACAAGAAAACGACCTCTGAAACATGGCGGACGCATGCCTCGGCACCGCCAACCGATAGCTATGCCTAGTATTTCTCCTATGTAAATTGAATCCATGTATAAATTTTTCTCTAAGATAAAGGGGATTACTAGAGAGTATTACTTTGTGAACCAAGGTTGCAAAATGAAGCGGGAATCTGCCACTGAGCCGAAGCCACACAGAGGAAACATACAGTGGAGTAACCTGATCATATTTTCGTGCCCCATGGGAGAATCTCAAGCAATTGTTTTGCAGTTTTTGCAAGCTATCCCTATCCCTTTCCAACAAGGCCGGCCAATAAACAACGTCGGCGTAAGACAAGGCTGACAAAATCAATGTGTCGCATAATCTGATTTTAACATCAACACAGGGGGTAAATAGTCTTTATGCAAGTAAAGTATGTTAAGCTTACCATATCCTTTCTGAAGTAGATTAGAAATATGTTTATCAAAACGCAATTGACCATCCATAATCACCCCTAAGTTTCTCGCACTCTCGGAGGAATCCAAAATTTGTCCGTCGATTTTTATTTGAAAATTTAAATTATCCTTTAATAAATCTTTTTGCTTCTCGAAAATTAGCATTTTCGTCTTACTTGTGTTTAAGACCAATGCGTGAGCCTTGGAGTAATCGGATATACCTAGCTTTAAGATCCTCATTAATAGCTAACGATGCGTAATTAATATCTTTAAGAGAAAACGAGTAATATATCTGTGAATCATCTGCATATTGGTGGGAACTGCACTTTTTTAAAAATTTAGCAAAATCGGCGGTATAAATGGAAAACAATAAGGGAGTTAAGATACTGCACTGCGGGACACCCGTATTAAGTGCAAGGTATTCCGATGCCGAATTGCCCGCCATAACCCGTTGTCACCGGCCCTGAAGAAAGTTGTTCCTAGCCCAAAAAATTTTAATTTAGTAAGTAGAACATTGTGATCGAGAGTGTCAAAGGCTTTACTGTAGTCTAAAAGGATGAGGCAGCTATTTAGACCGCGATCACATGCCCTGTAAATATCGTCGGTGACTTTAATTAAGGCAGTCGAGGTGCTATGCGATGGTCGAAATCCCGATTGTGTTAACGAAAGAACCTGATTAAATCTAAATAATTCAGTTAGTTGTTCACTCACTATTTTTTCTAAAATTTTTGAGAAGGTTGGTAGGACGCTTATGGGACGAAAACTGTTGATTTCCCGGGGCGTATCTACTTTTGGGATTGGAATTACATTCGCTTTCTTCCATATTGACGGAAAGGTAGCCGAAGAGAGACAATTGTTTATAATAAAAGTTACATAACTGACAAGCCATGGGGTACATAAAGATAGCATCTTTAGGTCAATTTGATCGGAACCTTTAGCATTTGATTTTAGATTGTTTATAATTTTTTGAACTTGTTCTTCAGTAACTAATGAAAATTTGAATTTTTCCCCAATATTTTGGTATTGTTTGCCCACGTAATTATCTGCAACCAGGGTGTTGTTCGTGATTTTTGAACAAGGTACACTCTCAACAAAAAAACCGATTAAAAATATCTGAGGTGGCAAAATCAGCCGGATTCGGTCTCGATTGAGAATTTATATTAAGAGTTTTTAATGTCTTCCAGAACCCACTAGGGTCCACCCTAAATCTGTGCTGTAAATAAGCTCTTTTTTTGTTTCTGATTGCTATCGTAACGAAATTTGTCAATTCATATTCATTCCAGGTCACTTCCGTTTTTAATTTTTTATACCTTGACAGGGCCCTCTTTCTTAATTTAATCATTAATTTAACATTATCTGTTATCCAGGGGTTTAATGATTTTGTAAATCTAGATGTTTTTAGTGGTGCATGAACACTAAAAACATTAATAAGGTTTGAGTTAAAAAAAATCAATCATACTATCCACGTCAGTAAGAGTATAAATGTGATCCCCATTAACGGTAAATAAATCATTTAAAAAAATGTTAAAACTGAAAAGAGAGTAGTCCCTGTACGTTCTAAAATGAGTGACAGGGCGGTTTTTAATAATTTTGAGGGTACAGTTAACCAGGCGATGGTCAGATATGTCATCTCAACACATCATGACACCCTATAATATCCTGGCGTGAGGTTACAATAACATCCAATAGAGAATTTGAGTCCATAGTAACTCTTGTTGGAGTATTAATTAGTTGATATAAACCATACTTATTAAAAAATCCAGAAATAACTTTATATCCGTTGCTCAAAACATTGCTGAGATCTACATTAATGTGATAATATATGTGATATATCAGATATATTTCTGAAAGAAAGTGTGCTGTGTGGGCTGTTGCCACATGATAGAGTGATACCAAAGTTAATATTATATTCATTAACTATTTAGATACGTTAAGGAAGTAATCAAAATATTTGATAGACTCTCATAAAATTCAATGATATAGTTCCATTGTATACATAGCTACTCTTAAATCAAAGACAGGTGGGTGATTCAAAGTAAATAAAATTAAAAATAAATTAGTTAAGATGACAATACCCAAATACTGCCTTGGGGTTGTATTAACCTTGAATTAATTTAACAATGACTTCTGAAAATGTGGTTTAGATAAGGTGACGACAACCGTTGCTAGATCTATTTTGATTACTTTGTCATATGTACTCTAATGTTTTGTTGTAGTTTTGTATCAATACACCCAACGACTTTCTATCAGGATGCAGGATGTTAGTTGAGAGACAGAAAGACACTTTTTAAACTTCCTGCTACATTTTGTCTTGCCGATTCTGTTTGCCAAAAGTAAGGTCGTTTAAAAAATACCTATCCTTTTTCTTAATTCGTGCATTTGAAAATGTATATTTTTAGTAGTAAATTAGACTACGCCCGTTTTAATTTTTATTTAATTGGACCTATCAATATCTCCTTACGGAAATTGTTTATAGGAAACGATTGCCAATAAATAGTATAGTAAAAGGTAAAAATTTGAATTTCTCGTTGAATGTCGCAATAAAAAATAGTATCTACTTAGCTATCTTTTAGTGAAATTGTAGCACGGAATTTTTTTTCTTATTTCTTTATTTAACAAGGGTGAATATCACGAGATGGTAAAAAGACACGTGAAAAAATATTAGAATGAAAAAATTGGATATTGATCATACTCTCGACACTGCCATCTTTCAGAAAGGTAGTAGAATAAAAGCCTAGCCAAGGTCAAAATCGTTACAAGGTTTTAAGGATTTTATATGGAAATATTCAAAATGAGTGTCCACGTAGATGATACCTAGTCCATGGAGATGACTACTGTAAGAAAGGATTGATGACACTCCTAGCATATAACAAGATATTTATAATTGTATGTCACAAGAAATAAAAATGCATTATTTCTAGGTTTTAACAAATATATTAAGAAATATTATAAAACGTATTAATATGAATACATGAACATAAAAGATCAAAAAGTTAGGCAGGTACTGAATAAAAAATTTACCTTAATTCTTAAAAATAATTAATTGTAGTGTAATTAAAATAATGTGATGAGCTTAATACATTGAGTGCAAAAACCAAGTATCCAATGAGGAGAAATTGTGATTTTATTTAATATTACTGAAACTACAAAGTACTTCATCACGAACCAGAAACTTGTTTCTTCTTAGATTCTTTGGCAATGGTAATATTTTCTTGACATCAGTTAACGACTTCTTTATCTTTTTCCTCAGGCGATATGAATACGTAGTTGTCTTTTTTTTATGTAAATATTCTTCTCATAAAGTTCACTTTAATAATATAATTGTCCTGAATTGTTTCGACTTGGCCAACATAAAAGACTTTTGAACATTGGGGATATTCTACAAGTACAAATTTGCCAGGTTTCAATATTTCTAGCTCAATGTCAATGTCTTCAGATGATATATTACTTCCCTCTGTGTCCTTCAAATCATTATCAGAATAGACATCAGAATATCGTGAACGATGTCCATTAAATAAACAGTTGAACTTCATTTTACCTAAGTGATAATGAACACAAGAATGTTACGCAAGTCAAGCAGCTTAGTGTCTTTTATACCCCGATAACACCGGTGGTAAATTTCTTAAGTATTCTCATTTGCGTCATAGTCGCCATACGCTAAAGTTTTCACAAGTTAGACAGAGCTTCTGTAAACAATTTTCTGTAGCTGGGTCACAACATAATTTTTCTGTAAGGTCTTTTGGATTACTTTCGGTTACTATACCATGCATTCTCACTTTTAATACCAAGTGCCTCAAATTTTCATGTGAAATACATAAGCAGGTTTCCCTGGAAGATACCTTTGGTATTAAAACCCAAAATGGCTTGAACCTACAAAAATGTGCATATGAAACTTTAAACTGTTTTTCTTGACGATACAGCTTCTTGTGCCAATTCATTATAGTATCATTAAGGTATTTTTTTTTATCTGTCGAAAAGTAATATAATCTTTTTTGCCAGGAGCCACTCTACTATTTTCATATTTTTGAAAAAAAATATTCTATTGACTTCCTCACATTGTTGGCAATATCTACTCTCTTACTTGTTTTTATTTTATTTGGGTAAAAAGTTGGTACGATCCAAAAGTTTTCATATACCTTAAACATTTATATCTCTTGACAATTTTGCCAGAAACGCATTTTACAAACTCTCGTCTTTCTTTATGGCTTACTTCTTCTTTGAAATTTGTTTTTAATTGGGCTGTCAATGCTTCGGCAAATATCAGCTTTCTTTTTACAGCTGTTGATACCTTTTGTCTATGTATTTCCCTTTCCACTTTTGATCGGCAACTAATTATTTCCTTTTAGTCTTCTAGGAGTTCCTTTTTTAACCTGTAATACCGCTGTTTGTATTAAAAATTTTTTTTTCCATACTTTTCTAGTTCCTTCTGTACATTTTTTGAATCTCTGTGGGTTCTTGACCGATATTTCAATATTCGTTTCCTACCACACTTTTTTCTTGATGATGGATCAGCGTCCTTTGATGTGGAGGGAATACCTGGAACAGGACTGTCGTTTACTGGGATCGGTAAGTGTGTTTGATTAATATGTCTGGCTCTGTACCTCGCGGAGGATTCTTTCCATTGTCGCCTTATAACTCTTGCGGTTCTTTCTGATACCTCGCCAATAGATTCATTCTTTCCTTCTACTTTACAACGGCGATATCTTTTCTTTTCATCTACTTTTGCTCTTTTATACAGTTCAGGATTGGCTTCAATTTCTCCGCGCCTTCGTCTTTCGCACTCCCTTTTTTGTTTGCGCCTTTTATCTGTTTGGTTATTCATTGCCATTTTTCTATAAAAAGAGGCGGTAAGTACTTTTTAAACAAAGAAACGGACTTGGACAGTCCCGGCCCAGGGCGATGATGTCCAAGGCAATGACGAATAAAGGCATTATAACCATCATTTAAATGAATATGCATTCAAAACAAAAATCTGATACCTTCAATATTTTAGGAAACGTAAGATTTTAACAGCTCAATAATTTTGAAATAAAAAGGGTAATAACTGATTTTCAGGGCCGTCCATGGCGATGGTGTTTTAAGAAAATACGCACCTGACTTAACACGTGAAACACTCTTTAAATGATTAAACGACGCACATTAACCTTACACCTCGGCTGCTGAATGAAAACTAAAACCATCTACCAACTGCCCGTCTGGTTTGAAAAGTTGAGATGGCATTATCTAGTGGATTTTTATTAAATTTCAGTATGGTCCATAGCAATGATAGAATATCTGGTATCAAAGAGACTAAGCGCATATTTCCTAAATAGTAATCTGAACATTAATAATTATTTTGTCCTGGAATCCCCTAATATTATATCATTTATCTAATGCTAACAAGTTTAAATATTAAATTTCTTATTTACAGATGCACATGTCATTTTTATTAACTAAGCCGCATGAGTGATGATAAAGTGAGATATTTTTTATATTTTTTTTTAACTCGCTTATACGAGAAAACTCAAATATCTCCTTTAAACTGCGCGTATGGCCTTGCTCGCAATAAAAAAAAATGAAATAGTGATATGAATTAACTTTAAAACTACAAACTTTTATGAAAATATTAAAAATATAATATATACAGTCTGCACGGTGATTCTTTGCCGGTGTCTTTTGTCTCTGTCTAGCACGTTACATTGAATTATAGACGTATTGCGCAACCCCGGAGACGCTCTATTATGTTTGTATTCACTTTTATCGCGATAATTAATAAAGATGGAGTGTTGTAAATGACGTTGTCTCCTGATTGCTTATCCATAACGCACCGGCCAAGAGGCAAGAACGACCGTTCGGACTGTAAATATCGGGATTTGTAAATCACGTGGTCTCTTCATCGTTTATCCATGGCGCACCGGCAAACATCCACCGGAATGTATACGTATTAACTACAAGTTTCACTATATAAGATATAAAAAAAAAGTTTTTACAAAACTTGTAGGGTATAAGCAATTATATATTCTAAAATAATTCAAAGAAACATGATTAATTTAAACTAAATATTTATATATCTATCACTGAAGCGATTATAGTAAACATTTAATACTTATATATTTTTGGAAAGGGAATTTTTAGACCTATTAAAATATTCAATAAAATACATGGTGTTCCATTTAAAAAAACAACAAATTGGTGTCTTCAACAAATTTACGATATTTATTTCTTTTATTCGATGACAAATTTGGACGGTTCAGGAAAAATAATTCAACTTTCGTAATTTAAAGTTCTTTCTAGCACTTAAAATAAAGGCTTTGAGAGTACTCCAAAATGAACGGAAAAACCCTGTACAATATCGTACTAATAGATAACCTCCGGTAGACAAATATTCTCCAGATCGAATTAAACTACGTTTTTAAGTCCCTCGTAACGGAGCATTGGCACGGAGCACGTAGCGGCGGCACGCTTTTCATTTCAATATATTTATCCAAGTACCGACGCTGCAACTTATATTTTATTCTGTAAACCTTGGCACTGTGATTTCATTTACACCCGGTAAATTAGGGGTAACCAGTCCCGTAGTGCTTAGAAACTATACATTATCTATTTCTGTGACTTCCTAATTTATCGGCAAATATTATAAAAAGTTAATTTCCATATTTCTTTCATAACTCTTTCATATTTTGTGATTATCCGTATTTTTTTCTTGTTTATTTTGATTCTTATTGGACTTTTTTTACTAGTGAGTCTTATTAATAAACTGCCTAAGTATTATTAGATACTTTATGAAATTGGAGACTAAAAAAAACACGTTTTGCTTAATTAATGTAGGTACAACTTTTTAAGTTTTTATCCACGGATCCACTTGTTAAACAAATTCTATGATTAGTTACTAACAATAGCTTTTGTTTTTCTATAAGGCATGAAATATTTGTAAACATTTTTTTTCTTGAGAATCAGACGATACTTCTAAGAAAGATGTGTTGTAGTAAAATGAATCATTCATAAGTATGCCTTAAGCAGGGACCCGGACCAGAACCGCTAATTAGTAAGAACCGGACCGGAATAGATATTTTTTGTGGACCGGAATCGAAACCGAACACATATTTTCCTTGCAAGAAAATTTTACTTAGTCGAAATTTCATATTTTGGGGGAACCGGATCGGAACCGTTTAAAATTGGTAGGAACTGAATCGAAATAATTGTTTCGAAACGGAAGTGTAACGGAATCTAAATTTTCTATTTCATCTGGAACTGAAATCGGAACGGAACCGATATTAAATTCCGTTCCGGGTCCCTGGTCTTAAGTAAATTACATTACAGTAGCGGCAAGTAAATTAAAATAACATTAACTGAGCAAGTTTTCTTTAAACAGTTGACTTTTAAAATAATATTTATACTGTAATTATTTGCGTAAGCAATAAATATTTTTTGAAATTAGTAAATTCGAGCTAGGGGGTAAATGGAGGAAAGAGGCACAGAACTCAAAAATTTAAGAAGAGCGGCACCCATGTAAATAGAGATACAACATAAAGATATTTCAAACCATCTGTTCCGACGGCAGCGCAGTCTATAACTGGTGGTTCGGCTCCGTGAACTATTGTCTCGATCGGTCGGATTGTGGGCGGAATCGGGTGAGAAGAGTAAAAGCAGAGCGGGAAATTTGAAATTCCTTAATTTTTAGTATTATAGTTATTTTTACCCTCAAGACGCATTTTAATTACATTTTTGCTGATGTCATCAACAAAAATGAATTAAAATACGTCCTGAGGGTAAAAACAACTTAAATACTAAAAATTAAAGAATTTAAATAATGAAACATAATATAAAAATCATACAACTAACTTATATATTAGCGAAGTAAATAAATTGTTATAAATAAAAATGCAGAATAAGTAACTAAATATTTTAAAAGTATATACAATCATTTATGAAAGTAGTGAGGACCTTACTTTTAGCAGAGTAAGCCAAGGGTTACGCAAATATCATTAAGATGCGCATCTTGATGTTCAGTTTAGTGGGTATCATTTAATATTGTTCAGTATCACGATAGTGTACACTGTACAATTGTACATGACTTCAATCCTTGTGCAGCCCTCGTATAGAAACACCCAAACATATTCCTACACAAATGTAAATTTCTAGTAAGGTGTACATCATTTTAGGTAGCTGTCGCCGATATCTCAGTCTGCTAGGCATATTTAGATTAGACTATACCAGTCTCCTGAAACGAGGAAAAAAATGACTACTATAATATAATAAGTAGTCTTTAGGCTTATCGAGAAGAAGCACCCTCCCAGATTTCGTTGTTGTCAAAAATTTGAGGTGTTTGTCAATTTTCTATTCTCGATTTTCTTTTAAGTTTTGTGTTGCATTTTAATGCCGTTTATGATCGTTCGGTCTCTGTGTGTACTATTAGCGTGTTTTTTGATAGTTGTTTTGACTTTTTGTTTAGTTTTAGTGTGCTTTCGGTTTGTTTAGTTAAAGTTCGAGTATTTATTTCCGTTATGAAAGACTACGCACCTCCGTTAAAACCTAAAAAATGTTGTGTTCCAAACTGTTTAAATAAACATGGCATGCGACACCGCTTGTCAAAAAGAGATCCGGTAATTTTTGATCATAAAAATAATGTTTTATTACCTATTTCGCTTTATTTTAGTCAGCTGTATTTTTTTAAATAGGTATTGCTTGGTTTAAATAAAGATATACGTTATTTGTTACTTTACCAACAAGGTATTTACTCCAAACTTAAAAAGAACAGTTTCAAATAACGTGTATCCCTGAACTAAAAATAAAAGCAGAAAAAAATGAAAATTTAAACCAAGGAATATTTTAAATTTTTAAGCGTCACCAATAAAACAGATTTCATCAAAAGTTGGTAAAACAGTTTTCTTTATTTTTACCCACAGTTGCCAAACAGATTTCTTTCTTCCTCACAATCGCAAATAATAGGACATCAGCGCCAATTAGTTTTTGACACTTCCAAGAGTCCAGTTACGTATCTAAATTGATTTCGGTGATTTGTGGTCCAGCTTTACGTCACAGAAAAATTATTTGCTGGTATTTGCTGTATTACGTAAACTATGAAAATCTCGTAATTCTGCAATCACATTTAATTAAATAAGTTACGATTGGCTTATTAAAACTTATTCAAACTTGGCACATGGGTTTATTATATCGGCTGTTCCAGTGGCGCAACCAGGGGGGGGGCTACCGGGCTGTAGCCCCCCCCCCAGAGCAAGCGTAGCTCGGGTCGTCTAGCTACCTGTTTACAAGAAATGTTAACTCATCACTACCTAAGATAGGTAAAATTACACAAAGATTGAAACAAGCCTGGCTGTTTTTGTGATTTTCTGTTGTGTTTTTTCTTTTTCTTACTTGAAAACCAAGCACCATCACTGAAAAAAGGGCGTGGCACCCAAAAAATTTTCGCCTATTTTTTTTTCCGCCCCCTCCGAACTTATTTTCTGGTTGCGCCACTAGCCTGCACAAAATACTATAATATAATTTTTCTCTAACATGTACAGGGGAACCAATATTTAGTCACCTCAAAAGTCAAAATTACATGGGATTTCCTAAATTCTATCAAATGTGTAATTAAACTTCCCCTCAAAATCGAGAGATATTTAGGGTGTGTTTTTTTTTTTAAATTAAAGCCTTGTATAATAATTTGCAATCGATGGAAACGATTCAGAAAAATAATACAATAATTTATTTGAGGCACCCAATTCCAAAACTGCTTTAATCCTTAAAAGAAAATAGATGAGTTAGCGGTGGCGCTGCTTTTTTTTAAATGTCGTTTATCTATGTCTAAAATTTTGTTTATCAAAACCTCTTAGATCCCATTAAAGATTGCATATTAACCTGGTCTATAGTTCCAGAAATATCTACATCCAATGATAAAATTTGTTATCAGAACTCTTTATACCCATTGCAATTATTGTAATACGTTGAATATTGTACATTATCAAAACTGCTTTTATTCTTTCAAAATGTTACAAGCTTAAAACTGGTCAAAACAAAAATATAACTATGATGGGTATGTTTATGCGGTGGCTATATTTAATTAACTGAACCGTCAGAGATATTCATGTAACTTTCCCTATAGTTGGTCATTCATATTTACCGCCTACCTTACCATGGCCATGGAAGAGACGATGGCTTCGAATTCAATTTCAATACAATAAAAAAAGTGTAAGAATTGTTTTTTGTTGAGTTTTATGTTGTACCAAATAATTTCGAATAAAAAACTCTTTTTTACTCTTTTAAAACTGTTTAACTCCCATTTCGTCATATTTAAAACTTTCTTAATCCACTGTGTGGTTACAAAACTGCTTTAATCCATCTGTTTTTTCAAATATTGAGGTTCTGCTGATGCACTTTTTTTTTCTATTCTTTTAGATAGGAATCAGTGTTGATAGGTGTTACGATAATATAGATATACGAATTTGGAAGTCCGGCGGCCAGCTGGGAAAAGTTTGAAACTTTTTTGTACTTTTCTGAAAATTCCCTTACAGTGAATTAAATTAGTTTTGGAATTGAGCGCCTCATTGTAACAATATGAAAATAAAAATAAAAATTGAAAAAGAAGAAAAATGGAATTAAAAATGATTAGGTGATTAGTGAATTAATAATAATAATAATAATCTTTTCATTGCTCAATGCTTAAGCCGCGGCTCCTCATGTATAGTCGTGTCGGTTTTAGAGCAGGGTCGTGATTCGTGACTTGATAGTATTATTTACGAATCTCCAGAAAATATTGGGCGCCAGACAGCCAAAGGGATTAAATACCAAAGGGTACAATGAAAGATAAACTTATTAAACACAGAAAATTGGTTTTGAACCAGAATGCTAATAAAATAATAACCTTTTTGATAAGCCAACTGATCAAAAGGATATTAATCAATGGAAATTCACTAATTAGAGAAAAAAAAAGAATACAAAAAACAAGAGTACAGGTTATATTTCAATAGAGCTTATTTATTAAACTTACTAATGGAAAATCAGAAAATATCACATAAAGCATTGCAATTTCAAGTTATAGATGATAATTGTAGTTAAGGCATGCACTTAAAAGGTAACTTTCGTTGCGCAGAAATACACTTAACATTTAAACAAAAAAACAGACGTGATGCTTTACACTTAATAATAAAAACAATTAACAATTTATCAACGTTAAGATAAAAATGGACAGTACTGATTTTAAAAAGATTTTTCCATTTGTACGTTACGGTTCTCCTTAGGATTAAGGTTTAAAAAAATAATAAATGATAAACTGTTCATCAAAATTCTCAATTAAATACGCGGTTAATTCCAGTTGGGTAATAAATCCACATTAAACAAATATAAAAATTTACTCATCTTTTAACTAAGCTTCCTCGGATCCAAACACTTTGCAGCCTCTCCAGTGACACTCCTAGTTACTGGCCGGCAACAGGTGCACAATAAAATTGCAATAGCCTCTCCAATGACGCTCCTAGTTACTAGCCGGCAACAGGTCCACAATAAAATGGCGGTTAACTGGACAAGACTGTCAAAATAAAATGGTCGTGGCTCCCATAAAATCGGCTTCACACAGCCAATAATTCACCGGGGTACGCTGCAACTACGTGGATCAGACGTCCACATCAGGATGCAAACGAGATTTGCTTTTTTAATTTTTTAATGAAAATAGAGTGGAATTAAATTAAATAAGGTAGAATAAAATAGGTTTAGATAAAATAGCAAAATAAAAAACTTTATGAAAAAGAACCTTGATAAAAAAGGAAAAAGCAAGAGGTAAAAAGTAAAAAACCTGAAACAAACAAAATGGTGGAGGTCGAAACCACGCTACAATCGAACTGCATCATTATTTTAACTGTTTGACTGGTTTCTTCGTTAATTTGGCCAGGAAACAAATCCCCAATGGGTGTTACGCTTCACCACTTGGTAAAAATTATTCCAGAAAAGTCTGCGACACACTCGGTGCCTTTTATTTGCCAATGTGATTTCTCACGCCATTTAAACCTGGCTTCAAGTAATAATACGTCCAAAAAGGGCTGGCACCGACCGCAAACGACAGTTTTGTTTCCTCTCCCTGACGTCAGATCACCTGGCATGCGTAGAAATTTCACCCGAGAAGTGGCGTGCGAACCAATACGTCGATAAAATCGATCTGCGGAACCTACTATGGCCCAAACCGAACTTTTAATATTTAATTGAATTATTAAGGATAATGAGTGCTTAAATTGGCTCATTCCAATTAATTAAGTTGGAACAATCAAAAGATTGTTACATCATTTAATCTATTACAATAATTGTGTAGTAAAATAGTGTGCCTGTGATATTATTAGCCACAAATAATTCTTACCATTTTGGCACTACATTAAGAACACATAACTTTTATTATTTTATGAATTTTTTTTGCCACAGAAAATATATATACGTACATGTGTTTAGGTTTCTAAATTATTATTAAGATTAGGTAATACTCACAGTCACTAAAACATCAAACCTGTGGTTACCCAAATTAAAGCTTGTTGTCTCGCGCTAATCCACAGTGTAGGCACGTTTGACCGTAGTAATAATTCTATTTAAAAAAATCGTATAATTTCTATGAGCATTACACGCTTGTCAAATTCACATTGTTAAGATTTCAATTACATAAAAACCGTGCAAAATCGTAAAATAATTGCCAAATTGCTCGAATGTATTGTTAGACGACCTTTGCTTTTTTATTTTATTTTTCGGTTCATAGTTTTAATTTTGGCTAGTTATGTAACAATGCAAACAATAATTTAAAACACACTTTACAATATAAACTGCTGGCCAAACGAAATGGATACTACAAATTTTTAGATAAATTTCGCAGTGAAATAATCACTTCTCGAAATACGTGTAGACTTGCCTGAATTACCTCCGAATTATGATAAATACTTTTAATAGTAAGTAATAAAGATAGAGACTTGCAATGTAAAAAAAGCCGTAAACAGAATTGTCATAGCTTTCTTAGTTTTTAAGCTACAGGGTGTTTTCGAAAATGTTGACTTTCTGACCACCCCCTGTATTTCGGATATCCTTTAACTTATTAAAAAATTGAAAACTGTTTCTAAGAGAGTTTTTTAAGTATAATTCAGTTGCGTGCTTACTTTTATTCTGGAAGTCTTACTTCTCGAGATTTAAAGCAAACATATGATTTTTTTAAATGGGGCACCCTGTATACTTTTCTCTTATTTGATTGGGGTATTTTTCAAAAATATTTAATAGTTGATAATTATTATAAACAAACAAATATGTCATTACTGCTAAAAATAATTCGTCGCACAGCATTCCCCGTACGTAAAGGGTGCATGCACAATCTTTACTTCATAGGGTTTCAAATGATATTTATTTAATCATTTTTTGGACAAGATTCTATTACCCCGAGACCTTCTACAAAAGCCATAACGTTCATTTCGTCCCTTTCGTGATTCTTTTTATTATATATGATTTAGGTCTTGGCTTTATATATGACCGATTCTTAATTAAATTCATTTTTAAACTAGAAAATGTTACTTGATTGTGCTGTCTTCTCTCTGGATATCTATGAAAGTAAGAACTCTATAAGTTATATATTTAAATTACAAGATTGTAAACTTACCTATTTTCATGGCACTCTATAAAGCAAACTAACATGTCGTAATTTTCACAATTTTCATACTACTATAATTTTCCTCATTTTTTTAAACTTTAGTGAAATGGTGACATGTACTTTAACAAAACGTTATTTTTGCCTATACATTTTGACAAATAGACATGCCAGATAGATAATCTTTTGTTTCTTTCAATGGTTTCATGGCCTTAATTTTCTAAATTTGTCGTATTATGCGTTTATCGTTAATAGCAACTATCAAATTAAAAAATCATATGTTTGCTTTAAATCTCGAAAAGTAAGATTCCCTGAAAAAAGTAAGCACGTCACTGAATTCTACTTAAAAAACTCTCTTAGAAACAGTTTTAAATTTCTTGATAAGTTAATGGATAAGCGAAATACAGGGGGTGGTCAAAAAGCAAACATTTTCGAAAACACCCTGTAGCTTAAAACCTAAGAAAGCTATGACATTTCTGTTTGCGGCAATTTATATCTCGCTGACCTTGTGCTGTTCGTCGTTCGTGCTTTTGCCCATGAAACGAAAGAAATTTGACACGTTTGATAAAAAACATAGAAATGTTTTCCATATTCCCACGATTTAAGCATTTATAGACAATAGATAGGGCTTAACTTATCCCATAGTTTAATAATATTAAATACTGGTCACATTATCCAGTTTTTCGAAGAAAATTAATATTCTAACCTCAAAATACGTTACTGCTCTCGCGAGTTTATAACGGTGCAATTCGTGTTTTATAAATACCCTAAGAACAGTGGCGACGAGCGGGACCGGTGACAACGAGCAGGAGCGGTGGCGAAAGGTTTTACAAATCGACCTTTAAACCTCTTATCTGTTGTGTGGTCTTTATGTTAGGTCCCTGGTAGAAAAATATACTTAGTCGTATATCGATGTTTGATACATAAACACTATTAAAAGTGAATATTTCATTATAAAAAGACAGGAAAGTTTAGCCAAACTTTGTTATCAACTTAAGTTCTTACAATTCACGGTACAAACGAAGTTTGCACTGCGACAGCCACAGTGCAACAACGTTTTGTACCTCTAGTTTTGTCCCGGAGGGAGATGATGCCTTACTGCATCTTTTATTATTCTATTAATATTTTTGTAATTTAAAATTGTACTGTTTAATATTCTAATTCACAACAGTGACAACTCAATTTTAATAATTAAACTAAAGCGGGGAAAATCATAAAATACACCTAACCTAAAATTATTAATATACCTATTATTAAAATAAAGACTTACCTCAGCTTTATTATCCATATTATAATTATTCGGTAGTAGCATAGTTCACCCACAAATAACGATACCTAATAATAATTATTTTTAATTGAACATTACACAAACAAAACATAAAGTAATTAAGGGGAACCCGTGAAGGGAACAGGCTGTGTTTTCTGCATCTGGTCCGTCAAGTGTCAAAGGCAGGGTGTGTCAACTGTCAGTTTGGGTGTAATGAATCTGAAATATTCCAGAAATATTGATATTAAAGGTTAATTATGTTTTTGAGACATTCGAAATATATCAGAGATATTTTTGAAAGGAAGTGTGCTGTGTGGTTTATTTTGAATTTTTGTCGGTAGGTACTACTAACTAGTTGTAAGAGTTGTAAGAAAAGATGAAAATTATTGAAATATTGTTGTATAATAGTGATGTGAATGTGAAAGGTGATCGAGAAATTAGAGAAAAAATTTAATTCTGGTATGATGTTGTAGAACTAAAGAAGGTAAGTTAATGTAGGTGGAGAGATGAAGTAGCGTAAAATTAAAATTGTTATAAGATGAAAAAATGAAAAATTGTAGAACATTAACCAAAGAACAAAGAAGGGAGACGGATCGGCAGAGTTACGAAAGTAAATTGTACAAAAGTGGAAAACACTCACATGTCAAAAGGTTTTTAGGTTCTTGTATGCGTGTCTTATAGGTCAGCTCGAATTTCGTAACTTTTTTGGATATTTTGAAAAGCTTACCTTAAATGGAACACATACTAAAACCAAAAAGTCGTTGGATGAAGCACTGTTTTCCAAATAGAAAACAGTTTTATAAAGGTTAGTTCAGGTTATTTTTGGTAATTATTTGAAAAGGTGGGTACCTACAGCGGATTTTTCGCTAACTTTTTATTTAAAGCCTAATTTGAGATCACGAATCCGAAGTTGTTTTGAGAATGAGTATTAAGTGTCTTCAAATCGTTCACTTTGTGAACCTTGTTTTTTGCTCATAATTCCCAGCTTGTAAGAAAAAAAGTTATGTGAGAATGGAGAAAATTTACTTCTTGTGATCGATATCTGTATCTCCTATTTTATGGTAATTTCTTAATTAAGAAAAAAAAATTAAACTATTAGTAAACCCTAATTATTTCTCAACAGTTCACATTTTTGCTTTAATGGTCGGGATTTCGCTTTTAAAATAATTTAATAATAAACATTTTTCCAACCAAAAAGTAACATTTGCATTATTGCCATCTTCTTCAACCAGTGATTCAATGGACAACTTTCTTCTTTCACCAATGCATCTTAATGTTATTTAATAGCAAATAAGTATTCAAAATCATAAGCAAAAAAATTACGTAACTTTAAGTAGGTGACGAAAGAATTAACCACTTCTGTTATTATGTTTCTGTTTCATTTATCTGTTTTATTTATCTTATTTCAAATTTTGCAATCGGGCTTTATTCTAAGTTTTTTAACTAGGTAAATTGAAGTCTGTTACATGACCTACAAGGTGTAAATTAATATTTGTCCGTGTCTAGTGGTAGGTATATACCTAACGGTACAAATTTAAGTATGGTTGTTTCGTACTACTTATCGTACTACTTAGCGTACTACTTATTGTAAGTACTACTTATCATACTAAAGTTCCCCCCCCCCCATTTTTTTTTAATTATCTCCATTAGGGTTAATTTTGAGAGAAAAAGAAGAGGGAAAAAAGAAACCTGATAAAATTTTACACAAGTTGACTATGTTAAAAAATAATATTTTGAACAGTAGCGTGCCACAGAGAGGCTTAAAAAGTTAAATAGTACTTTTAAAAAAATTAAACTATATATATATTTCTCAAATTAAGATTTAGATAAGATGAGATAAGGGTGTAATAAGTCAAAAAAATTTAAATGAACTTCGTTTTTTAAAACTTACTATTAACACAACGCGACAAAGTTTAAATAAAAATATTCAGTCAGCATGTCTGCCTCCAACATCAGATGTAGCATGTTACCACAGTTAACGAGTTTACCATCAAATTCAGAAATGGATGGGTAATTTAATATCTCCTACTACTTGTTGTTGGAAACAACAGGTGCTATACAGCCTATACAGACCGATAAGCCAATAGCTCCGAAATTTATCCCTAAGCTAATTTATTGTAACCACAAGACCGACTGCAGAAAGTTGTTCAGCTGCGGAAAGGCAAACCTAAACTGCTTTAATCACGAAACAGATAAGAGGTTAGAAATGCAAACTACGTAGGAAACCAGTGAAGCAAAGATTCAAGTTGGCCACCAGTCCACCCCGAGCGCTAGTGTAGGAAATTTATGGCGGGTAGTTCAAATAGCTCGCTTTTAAATTACTGGTTTACTGTTTAAACAATATTTGAGATTTGTAGAGACGTTTTATCGCATTTTAAGTTTATTCACTATAAATTATCATGCATTCACTTAATTTCAGAATTTAATGAAAGTATCATCATCATCATCATCATCAATCAGCCTGGTTGCGTCCACTGCTGAACATAGGCCTCCCTTAGTCTAATCCGACGTCCCCTATCCTGTGCTGTTCTCATCCAACTTGGCTCCACTCTCCTAATGTCGTCGGTCCATCTTGTTGGTGGGCGACCTCTGTTCCGAAAGGCTTCTTGTCGGGGTCTCCACTCTAGAATCAACTTTGTCCATCTTCCGTCTGACATTCTTGCCACATGCCCAGCCCAGTTCCACTTTAACGTTGTTATGCGTTCAATCGCATCTGTTACTCTAGTCCTTTGGCGAAGTCTAACATTAGAGACTCTGTCCCTTAGCGTTATACCTAGCATTGCCCTCTCCATGGCTCTCTGTGCAACGCGAATTCTATTGACTACCTTCTTTGTCAGTGTTAATGTTCCTGCTCCGTAAGTTAACATCGGAAGTATATACTGGTTAAAGACCTTTCTCTTTAAACAAGTTGGAATATCTAATTTTAGAGTGTTACTCAGTCTACCAAAGGCTGCCCAGTTTAAGCCGATTCTTCGTGCTATTTCTCGGGTTTGGTTGTCTCTGCCTATACGAATCTCATGATCTAGATATCTATATGCGTCTACTTGCTCTATATGGTTAGCATCCAGGGAAATTTGTTCGCTTATCACTAGGTTGGTTGAAAGTATCATGTATTTTATATAAAATTCTACCAAAAAAGCGATAAATGTCATTAAAAACTAAATATTCTCGTTATTTATGAATGCCGTTGGAAATAACGAACAAAGCTTATAAAAAAACATTGAAACTTATTTAAAGTTAACCATAAAAAATAGTTGGAACAAATTCTGACAAAAATTGTTATCGAAACAATAGAAATACTTTATAGCTACAAACAAAAAATGTTCGCTATAAAATAAACCAAAAATGTAACTAATCACAGTGACGTAACTAAAATGGTTAAAAGTGATTCATGCCCGGGCTTGCTTGAGGAAAATAGGGAATTATTGACATTTTTGGGCGTTGCTCCAAGAAAATGTTTACTTTGTCTCAAACCCGGGTGTTCTAGTTGCGCTACTGACTAATAATACAAAATTGCAATTAGCTGTTTACGTTTTGTACACTTTCTTAGTTCAAGTTTAAGAAAATTCAGTTACTACTCAGTTTTGACCCATTTACATAAGAATCTTACTTCCTCCCTTGCTTTTCTCTTGAACTTAGCTCAGTCAAGTGGTAAAGATGTAAACAGATGTAGCTTCTGGTAGAAGGAAAATAATAGAAACTATTGACAAATAAAAAACTATTGCGACATTTATTGCCGGTACTTTTGGCACTGATTAGTGGTTAGTGAATGTGCCAATGCCAATATAAATTTGAAGGTTTCGGCGCATTAAAACCTATGATTATTTTAATCGTCTATCAAATGAATTAATCAGTGCTAAAAGTACCGGCACTAAATATATTTTCCTTCTTCCAGTAAACCACTCATCAGTAAAGAAAATAAATTTAAAAAAATTTACCCAAAAATAAACATAACCGTCCAGGTACCTGCTTGAACGTGTCCATCCAGGTGAAAAATGTCTTGGTCAGGTGCAAAATGTTGCCTTCAGGTGTAGAAGGTCATAGCCAGGTGCAGGTCAAATGTTGCAGCCAGAGTTAAATTATCACACAGTATTTGGGCTTGATAGGGGTTCATGCAACAGAAGAAAATATTTATGATTAGTACCAAAATGACTAGCCCACTGAACAAAACATAATTTTTAAATTTAATACTCTGGAACTTAAAACAGTGAAAAAAATTCAATAAAATATAAAATGGCGAGGCGCGACTGATCTTAAAATATTGTTTGTTCGGTCCTTTTTACTAACCCTACATTTACTTAAAAACCTGGGCCTGCCTGGTTCAAGAAGAAAATGTAACTGCGTACTCCAGTAGGTACTTGAACTAAGAAATTCTGAAATATCGGGATCAGTAATGTCAATATTTGGAAGTGCACAAAAACTGATCAAAGGCTTCTCCTCGACTTTGTATGAAGTGGAAGGTGTACTTGGGTCAAAAGTAGAATGGATACGTTTAGAGGACTGAACGGAATGTTTTGGACTACTGGTAAAAAAAATTCGAACTACCAGGTTCTACGGAAAGTGGAAGTGATCCTAAAACATCAGGAGGCAAAAGCTCAGTGACAGGCTTAAGAACAGCATTGCAATTAGGCCTTTTTAAAACTAAGTTCTTAAATTGACATTCATCGAAATGATCTTCACAAATCCTAAAGTTTTTGCACTCAATGTCAGCATTAATATTATAATTATTCTTCCACAGTCTTAGTCTTTTAACATCAGTAAGGGGAAATGTATGGAAATGCCTATTGACACAATTAGGGTGAGATGAAGATCTAAATGCACTCTTGCAACCGGGATATTTACAGTAATACTTAATTTTGGTTACTGAATGGGTGACATAAGTCATCTTAGATACTAATAGAGGCAAAGAAGGAGCATACACTTAAATATAACACTTATGGTATTAAATAGCAAAGGAGAGAATAAAAAACTTACACGAGTCTGAACATTAAAGCTCCTTCGGCATGATTAATCATACAGTTCTGTTTGCATTCGCTTGGGATGTGAATATGTACCTCTTCTATAAACTACGATTGCTAGATCTTTTTGAAGGGTATGCTAAAAATATTAGAAAATATTCAATTTGAATTTTAAAATTCAGCAAACCTAACTTTCAAAGCGTAAACTTTACATTTAGATTTCATACCTGTGATATAAGGTCGTGGAACCATCTTAAAATTATCTTTAAAACTGGTAAAATGCCCTGTAAAGGATTACAACAAAGACTTAAAACGGTAAATTATGATATAAAAATTAAGAAGAAAATCAAGACCTTACCAATAATTCGTTCGAGGGTTTACATTGTTCACATTTCACAAAATTGACAGAACTTTTCTTTTTCTTCTTTATCTAAAAAACGGATAATAGAACCGTCTAGTAAGTAATATATATTGTGTTTTTAACAAGGTCTGTCTCTTTTTATACATTAATATTATGAGAGTGAGAGATAGTCGACAGCCTAATAGCGAATTCCATTGGTAAAAAAAGTGCGGAACGAGTGCAAAATTTGAAAACCATTGGACATTTCAGTGCAAGTATTTGTAAACCATTGAAAAACCGCTACAACAAGTGTTGCACCGAGTGCAATCAGTTCCGCACGTGCTCTTGGAGACCGTGCTGCACCGAAACTGGATGAAAATGTCAAAAAATACAGTGTTTTGATTTTTTCGATCTTTAAAATACTATTTTGTCCAGTGGTAAGTAAAATCATTGAGGATTGAGGAGTATTATCATTAACTTTGTTGGGAAAATGCACTCAAGGTCTAATCTAAAAACCATACATTGGTACTCAAATAGTGCAACACTTTTTGTGCACTGGTGCAGTTTTACTGGCATACCCATGCCGCACTTCTTTTACCAATGGAATTCGCTATAATATGCAAGTCTGATGTGTCAAAGAGCACATGGTGATCGTTCGAAGAGCCCTCTGGTGGACTGGTGGCCCTAACTGTTCAAACTAGGTTTTGTAACGGTTTTCTTGTTGCAAAGTCACCCATACGAGTTTCACCAACACCTCCTTTAGGAGGTGTTGGTTTCACCCATGTGGCTATAATCTATGTGGCCAGTACCAAGGCAATGTAGGCAGTAGTTGTTTTCAGGAGTAGGTACGTACGAGTAAATATTCGTAAGTTTTAAAACATTCTTTTATGAAAGTTTAACATATATTTTTATTGATTCTATGCATTTTTAATTTTAATTAATACACTTTAAAGCCCATTCTGAACAATGATATTAGGTCAATGTATTAAACACTTATATTTAAGATAGATTTAGAATGTTAGTTTAATATTAGGAATTGAAAAAGATTAAGAATGTCTAAAACATAAAGTTTAATTATTTTAAAAGCATTATTTGACATTTTAAGCCTCTGTGGTACGCTACTGTTTCAAGATACTATTTTTTAATATAGTAGACATATCTAAAATTTTATGGGGTTTCTTTTTTCCCTCTTCTCTTTTCCTCGCAAAATTAACCATAACGAAGATAACTTAAAAAAATTAAAAAATGTACAGTTGACGACATTTAATTTCGTACACTAAACTGTGACACTGTAAATGGAACTTTTTTACCTTTATTACCTTTGTAACGTGTTAATTGTTTTGTTATCATGATATCTGTCAAAGTATTGTCATCATCTTATTTGATTGAAGAAATGCCTCATTTAAGTATTATTGAAAAAGCAAGAATAATAATATGTTTAGAAGAAATAGGGTGGTTTTATGGAAGAATAGCTGATCATTTTAGAGTACCTAGAAGTACTGTTCAAGGAATTGTAAAAAAATGGCATCAAACACTTAAAAGGTCTGTTGGGTCAGGTTTAAATAATAGAAAATCATGAAATGAAAAGACCGAAATTTGGTAGAGTATTTAAGGCAGAATCCATTTGAAACTGCAGTATCCGCTATGCACAAAACAGGGTTCCCGGCTTCATCTAGAACTGCGCAACGCCGAGTAAGACAATGTTCCAAATTAAGAAATCGAGCAGCTGCATCCAAACCGTTTTTAAAAAATAGTGATAAGGAACAAATGATAGGTTTTGCTATGCAATATTTACCAGAAAATGATTTTTTTGGCAAAATGTTATCTTTTCCGATGAGAAAACTTCTCAGTCTACATAATATAATGGAAGGATTCGAGTATATAGACCACCAAATTCCCGATATGATGAGAAGTATACTCAAAAAAAGCAAACCAGTGGACGTTTCTCAATTAATGTGTGGGCATGGATAAGTGTTCACGGTGCAGGTGTATGCTGGAATATTGGTGGAACATTAAACAGTAATATATATCTTCAGATTTTGGAAAATGTTTTTCTTCCTTCTGCCGCGATAGTTTTTGAAGGAAATAAGTTTATATTTCAGCAGGATAACTGCCCTGTGCATACTGCAAGAAATGTAGGTAACTGGTTTAGAGAAAACAACGTAACATGTCTGCCTTGGTGCTCAAGAAGTCCTGATTTAAATCCAATTGAAAATGTTTGGGGATTGATGGTAAAAGAAATGTATAAAATAAATTTTAAACCACAGAATGAAATAGAGTTATTTGATAAAATAGAAGAAATTTGGGAAGGGCTAACTCCGGATTACACCAGAAGTATTATTTTGTCAATGCCAAGAAGATTACGATTAGTGTTAGGATCCAATGGCGCAGCAATTAAATATTAGTATTTTGTTTGTTGTTTGTTAATAAATTTACCCTTTTTGGCTTTATACTTTTGCAGTTTTCCTGGTATTGTTTTATAATTTTATAATTTCGCTGCTGTAATTATTTAAAGACAAAAATATTTAGAAATATCCATTATTAAAAGAAAGATGTTTTATTGGGTGGATAGCTCGATTGCTACGAGATGTCGCCACGTGTAACATCTCGCATAGTTATGGTAGAAAATCGTACATACAGTAATTATTTACAGCTATGTATATAGCTGCTGTTCTATCCAGGTATAAGCAGCAAGGTGAGAAACCCGTTTTACCCAATTTTGTTGTAATTGTGTTGGGTTATGTATGGGTGGAGTGTATGAATTTATATATCGTTAACTGTACATTGTGGTGGGGAGTTTTAGTATGATAAGTAGGCCGGCAGAAACTAAACATCCCCGAAAAAAACAGCTTTATGTGATTTCGCTTCTAAGTGCACCGGGGTATAGTGTCATAAAATGGCATTTTAGACACTGAGAGCAAGCGTTAAAATCTTCTTTCAATAGTAGTTTTAGATAAAACAGTTCATTGGGTAGATTAGCAGCCACATGTGTTTGAAGAGGTTAATCGATTAATTTGTTCTTTTTAAATCTTATTTTCCAAACGCATAGAATATTTAAATGTCCGGCAACAACGCTTTATAGATTTACTCTTATTTTAGTCAATAGTCTGCTGCCTTGTCATTTGTCTCAATCTTTGAACAGCTTATTCCTTTCCAACCTTTGCCGTTTCACGCAGTTTCGGTTCAGCTCCTAATTAGAAGCCGCAGTAAATACCCCCTCATCTCCGCTGGCTCCTGAATGACTGGCTGTGTTCATCAGTCGTTGGTTGATTCCAGAATATTGTTAACATTTAGAAACTAATTATCGTAAATAAAATCGGTTTGCGCACGCTCCTAATGAAAATCAAATGCATCTTTTATTGCTGGCAATAAATATCCCCAAGTGTAAAGCGGCCTTTAAACTAAATTTATGCGATAATAATTCCGATAGTTTTTATTTACTTTCAATTTCACGCTGGCCTGAGGATACTGAATATACCTCCGACCACACATTACTACATTTTAAAATAACAAATTGTTTATTGATATTATATAATTCCTCGATTTTTATCTAAAAGTTGTTTTATTTTATGGGTTTTTCTGATGCAATGTCGCAATTTTCGGTTAAAATTTAATCTTCCTTCTTCGTTTGACTAGTTTTGGTTTTTTAGGTTGAGGTTACATGTAGATACACCTGGTCATAATTATGAATAATATGGTAATAAAAAATCCGTGTCAAAATTACAAGAATAAGTAAGCATAATGTGTTGTATCCGGTTAAAAATAAATAAAAAAATAATTAAACGCGAAAAAGAAAAACAAACGACAACAGTTTTCAGGGTTGAGTGCACCTTAAAATTGATTTAAATATATACGAGTATTTTATGCATGTTTGTGAATAATAAAAATTGTTATTTGATTTAGAAATAGTTTTTGACAATTTTACAGTGGATAAAATATTTTTTTATAGATGCTGGCCATTTGATCTCAGTCAGCGTCATAAAGACATTAATAAAAACCTGTTAAATACACTGTAATACTTTTAAAACTAAAATGATTGGATGACTTCTAGGTTTTTCCTCGTCGAATCCATATTTATGATGGTTTAATAAAATATAAGAGAAACTTTTAAAAAATATAAATTATTTTTCCTGTAACGAAATTAAATTACGTTGGTCGGTTAACAGGGGTGGTCGGTTAACAGAGAAGAATTAAAACCACTGGTCTGCATTTTACAGTGTTTGTTTATTGATAAGTATCTACATATGTAAATAATTTTAAATATTTTTGTTTAAATTTTAAAATTATTTATTTAAATTTATCAGAACTAAAATTAAACGAGATGAAGCCAATTCACCAATATGTATATACTGCACTTGCATACTAACATATATATTATACAATGTACTGTATGTTTGCATTGAAATCCTTATTCTCTAAAATAATCAGAAATTAATGATTGCTTCATATTTTTTATTTTATTTTTATAAAATTCAGATTCACATTTTAATAGCAAATAAGAAATATTTGTAGACTTTTCAAAATTGTTAACATTATTAAAAAACTTTTCTGAATCTTGCGCAGCTTTTAGATAGGCTTGATATTTTCGACACTGGAGCAAGTTCAGGTTCCTCTTCCTCTGTCTCAGAGTTGGGAGTAGTTTCATCGGTTTCTTGGATCTCCTCAGTACACTCGATGATAGTCAATTCTGCACTTTCAGTTGGCAAATCGTTATCAATAGAGGCAAATTGTTTCAAGTTCACAAATGAGTCCTTAATGTTAAGGAACGGTTGTGCGAGCGGAATATTATCTTCTTCTTCGAAGTCGTCAATATTATCTGTTTACACATAAATCCGGCTTTTATTCAGCATTTTTTTTATTGTCACTGGGGACAAATTGCGCCAGGCTACCGAGACCCATATCAAGGCGTTGGTTATAGTAATATTACCTTCGATTTCTTGACAACCACTCTCTGTACAGTGTACATTTTAAAAGCCTCTTAACAAGGTTGCTTCTATGGAGCATTTTAAAATTCTAAATAATGCGTTGGTCCAAAGGTTGGCAATGTGAGATTAGGGTGGAAGAAAAATAAGTTTATCATTATCCAGCGTAATTCTGGGATGAGACGTGGCATTATCCAAAAACAATACCACTTTTCTGTTCTACTTCTTCATCTTGGTATTAAATCTGTGAAGCCATGTTGTCCTGATGTCTGCTGTCATTCACTGTTTTTGGTTCGAGACCCATTGAAGAGATAACTTATTGATATGTGCGCCCTTAAAACATCGAGGATTTTTGCTTTTACGTATTATAGGTAGTTACCTTCCTTCTCACCTTCCATATTTGCATATGACAGAATTTTAAATCGCTGTTTTGCTGTCTTTTTTCTAGTACACTTGTCATCTTTCAATGCATATTTTTATGTTGGCGATGCACGATATATAGTGTCTCATCTGCATTAAATACGTCCCTTGGGGCATAGTCCTTTAAAATGGTCGATAGCCTTTATTTCCGAGCAGTTACGTCTTCGATATTGATACCGGCTGATTCGCCACATATTTTCTTGAAGGTAATATCATGCCGATGACTGAATTTTTCTAACCATCCATTTGATGTCTTGAAGTTATCTAGTCCTGGACATTAAGCAGATTCGAGGGCTTTTGCTGGAATTATGGGCTTGTTTCGCGCGTTACAAAACCAGTTAAAAACAACTTGGTCCACTGTCAGTTTTTCGGTTTTCGGAAATTTTTTTTTGTTCACCGTTGCCATTATCTTGAAACAAGTTTCTAACTTTTGCTTTATTTTGAAACAAAATAGCCACTTGGGTTTTACCCACTTTCAAATTTTCTGCCAATTTCTTGGTACTTAAACCAAATTATTCACTTTCCTTGAGTATTTCGAAACAAAACTAATGTTAACAATGGATTTATTAGCCTTTGAAGCAAATTGAATGGATCCGCCTGCAATAAAGTAATTAGTGTATGCACCTATATTTCTTAAGAATTGTCGGGTCGGGTTTTACTACCCCTAATAGAGGGTGTTTTTGGTATCAATGTTTACTATAAATTCCGATGATGAGTGCCCGCGGTCGTTTAACAGATTGGTCGGTAAAGAGGTGAATAAAATAATGGAATTTCCATTTTTAGATATGGGGAATTCATAATCGGTCGTTTAACGCAAGTTAGTAGGCGGTCGCAAACAGAGGTTATACTGTGTTATAATAATTAATTTATTTCTCAATAATTCTGTACCAACAATATTAGTTGTCTTTCAGTGCATGCAGTCTCAAACTAACATAAAATAACCATAAATTTCAGTAAAATACAAAATGAATAAATAATGAAATACTAGCCATTCATTTCAGTAATAATGTTATGGAACAAAGTACACCTAGTCTTATTTCCGTACGGAATTAAGCAAATCTTGTAGATTTTTCCATTGATAAACTTTAAATAAAAAAAGTATGTCCAAAATATATTTGTAAATTAAAATTAATGTCTTGATTGATTGGATAAGTAATTGGCGTAGCCAAGAAAAACGGAACTAGATAATTATAATTATAAATAAATTATTACAGATTAAATAAAACACTGCGGGGGGCCGATATTTAATTGAATTGACTATTGTTTCGTTGACAGTTGCCAAATTATTCTAGACGGCTTGCGAGACTTGTTTAATAAAATAAGGCAATCATTGGGTGTAAGAGCATTAAATTTGGTATAATATGTTAAACTTATACCAAGGTATATTTTGATACTTACAGAAAGGAATTAGACTCCTGCAAACCTACGTATTTAAAAGGTGGGAAGGTGGGTCTTTTCAGTTTTTAAAGCAAAACTGCTAAGGTCACAATGTGTCTATTTTATGTAGGCGTCAAAAGCTGAAATCCGTTATTTGACTGATCATTTCATGTATTGCCTAAAAAAACATAACTCCTGGGTCATTATAACGTCGAAGACCATTTCAGTCATTCCTTGCAATGACTGCAAATTTTTAGCGAAATGTCGTTGAACGGACAAGGATTGCTAGCTTGCCGTCATTATTTACTATTTGTCATTGTATAAGGCTCGTTTATTTATTTATGCATAGATTCAATTAAAACTTCTTTTAACAAAAAAGAAACAGCTATTAACGACACTGTACAAACTTTAGAAAACTGAGAAAGTCTTGAAATTTTACTGTACTTGTATTTGTTTGAAGGTTTGAGACAATGATGTATCGTGAATGATAGGTGTGTTTTGGACTTCCATTGTCATTATTTATTAATATCACAACGTTTCAACTGGTGAGTATCTAATCTAATAATAAACATTATTCACCTGAAGACGACTGGAGATACTCACCAGCTGAAACGTTGTGATATTAATAAATAATGACAATGGAAGTCCAAAACACATCTATTACTGTACTTGTAGTTGTAAGCAGGGGCGTCGCGATAGTACCAAGAATGGGGGGGGGGGGTAAGAACCATGAAAATGCCGACTTAAGATAAAAATTTGCCGAGTATAAATTTGTTTATACTCACATTACTTATTTAGAAAGGTCGGAAAATGTGGGTAACGTGGACTATGTACAATTAGGATAGCAAAGGATAGAAAAGACAAAATCTAATTTTCGAGAGTTTTATTAACAAGCAATAGCAATTACTGTTCAATTAATAATCAGCTCAACATGAAGGAAACACGGAACGCAAAAAGTACAATCAGATCAATGATTAAATACGAACTCAACTAAAATTTTCACTCTGCGGTGTTTCAAGAGGGACCATTGTTTGATAATTTCATGAAGATCAATTTGGTCAACTTTATCTTTCGATGAAAAAAGTAGCACCATGGAATTTAATCGATCATCTCCCATCGTTGTACGTAAATGGTTGGCTACTATTTTTAATTTACTAAACGACCGTTCACATGAAGCTGAAGTAACTGGCGCAGTCAAGACGTAACATATTAATTTGTATGTAATTGGTAAGACATTTTTCAATCTGAATGCCACTTTTGAGATGTCATTGAAATTTTCACATTTTTTACATGAATCAAAAAGAATTTGCGTTTCCGCAAGCAAACATTCCGGTTCTGATTTGAAGTATTGCGGTTCCAATTGTTGGATGGATTCCATTAATTTAATTGTAACGTTACTTTTGTCAACTGGGATTCTGAAAGTTTCCTGGATAGGTTTGAACACTGACAAAGCTGATTGTAAATGATTTCCAATAAAATTGGTGAAAACTTGGAATACAATTTTGAACTCTTTTCGATAAAACAACAAGAAATCGAAATCGACAGCAGTTTTTGGATTTGCATCGTATTTTTTAGGGATGCGTCGTGTTCTATGGTGTCTTTTGAAATCATTTTCAGGACAAATTAATAATTTTTTCGCAAATAAAACTGAACTTTGTATCAATGCATTAATTTCGTCATCGTTATCGTTCATCTGTTGAAGTGAGGCAGATGTACTTTGAATTAACAATATAGCATCAATGACGTTAAGTTCTTCTGCTTCCAAACTTTCTGTCGAACTTTTCACTTTGAACATTACATTCTTGCAAAAGAATAATGAGCAAATAAAATCCAGAATTTTTTTCAGTAGGCCAACAGCTAAGGAACGTGACTTGGTATCAAAGTTTATTGAATCACCCTTAATCGTTTCTAGAGCATCCACGATGCCTTCAAAAGAAACCCACACAGCTTTGATTGTCTCAGCTCTAGCAGTCCAGCGCGTTTTTGACAAATTTTACAATTGCAATGAATTTTCGATAAGCTTTAATTCCTCGCGCAAATTTTGATAACGCTTCGTGCTTCCAGAAAAGAACACATACAAAGACTCTAAAACATTAATGAATTCATTGATCAATGCACTTTTTGAGCATGCTGTTTCGATGAAAACATTTATTCGATGAGCTTGACAAGGAACATAGGGAATATTTTTGTTACATTTCTCTAATAATTTTTTTTGCGTACCGGTTTTGTGTCCGCTCATAATAGCTGCGAAATCATAGGATTGAAAAACAATGTTCTTAATTAAAGTTCCCATTGATTGAAGAGCCTGTACAATTTTTTTCCGCTAGCCCTTCACCCGTTTTTTTTGTTAGCATGACATCCATCTTTACAAGGCGTTTAACAGGTATAGGTCGATCATTTGTCGTAATTACGTACCGAATGTTGATAGCTAGTCGATGTCGGTGTGACAAGTCAGAAGTTGTATCAGCCATGACAGAAAAAATACCCGCTTTATTGATATCTGTCACGATAGCTTCTTGTGTTTTGATTTCCAGTTAATCAATGAATTTATTTTAGGTAACTGGACTCAGATGCGTCACGTGATGTGGTCTCTGGGAAGTTTCGACCAACCATTTTTTTTATCAAAGGACAATGTCGCGAAATCAAGTAGACAATCTGGCGAAAATTTCCATCGCCGTTATCCGCTGAATCTTCATGCCCTTTAAAAGGTAGTCCTTGCCTTCCTAAAGGTCTCGCGACATCCATCAAAACTTGCAATACTTTCAGATGATATTCTCGCTCTTGTGCTTCTTTTACTTTATGTTGTCTAATGGATCTATCTAAAAGCGCATCGATATGAGCTCCATCGTTGACGAAATTGCAGTAATCACCTAAAGCTGCTCGATGAGATTCGGAAGGGAAGTGTAGAACCAGTTTTCCTTGCTTATTCTGCCCCCGACTCTTCATTTTATGCCACTGACAAACACCTACTGATATCGATTGTGAACTGTTGTGAGATCTTCTCACTCCCTCGGAGAACAAAATGCAAATGAAGCAAAACACTGCATCTTTAGAAGGACTATATTATTATTCCAAAAATGGGTAGTCAGTGTACCATGACGGATTAAATCGGCATTGTTTGTTCAGGGGAATATCTGCATTCGTAGGATAGATGTTAGTTTGGGCTGGTATGGACCTAGAGAACTCAAATATCTTCTCTCATTGATACTTGATATTTTTTTCCGTTTTCCAGGATCGTGGTCTATCAAAACTTCACTACCAACACACGCAGGTCGTGACTTCCAAAAGAAAATTTGATTTCTTCTCTTCTTGCGGATTGCAACAACTTTTCGCTTTCCGTGTGGATGGTGGCCAAACAATCGATGATGTCTATGAAAAATGCTTTGACATTTAGTACTGCCTCAGTTTTTGCTTTTCTCACAATTTTATCTGCTCGTTTGAAGTTGGTCAAAAATTCTTCAACGGATCCGGCAAAATTTAGACAAGTGAAGTTTTTTTCAGCTTCTTCAGGTGGTGATGTCCTTGATGATTGTTATGACGAAAATTGTGACTCATGTATATCTTGATTTATTGACTCTGGTGAAGATGGTGTCGATGATTGTGGGAATGACTGTCCCTGTTGAAGAAACATGACACGAGTTAGTTCATTATTTCAATTATTACTTTTCATATTTTCATATCATATTATGTGATAAAAAAATTCTTCAATTTTCCCAAAGTTCATAATATTATTTTCAAAGGTCTTGTCGAATAGAAAAATTTGTATAATTTCACTTGTGATTTATTATATAATATACTCTGGGAGGAATGTTCACCATCAAATGCATTAAAAATGTATAGTTTGAACTCGGTATTATATTGAACTCTATCGATAGCCAGAAATGCCATGTGTATAAGACTCAAAGGCATTTTTCTGAGTGTAAAATCTAGAAAGATAATTTTCAGAACTTAATAGATATAAATATATATTCATACATACCTATACATAAAAACTACATATATCTATAATATTGTTTACCATTTCTTCATCAACTGGTTCGCTGAGGTGAATCGGAATCATTTGTCGGTACGAATTGAGCGACATTTTCATTTATGACTGCAAGTTTAGTAGCGTCATTATCAAGTGATAAAAGTGTAGATGACAGCAGGGATTTTTTTTTGGAGGCCTCAAATGGATTCAACGGAGCTCCAATGTGTTTGACTCTAACATGTTTCCCCTTATGTTGAGACATTTCATGACGAGCCGTGTAGTCAAACTGATTTTCACAATCTTCGCACTCAACCTTTCTTCTTTTTCGTGGTGGCTTCGACATATTCGTGAAACCTGCGACAAAAGTTTTTTAATAAAATTATCGAAATTGAATTTTTTAATAGTTTTTTGAATAATAATTTCGAGTTTCGGAGTAAACATTCATAAACATACCACTGAAATTTAGAATTTTCAAATAACGACAACTAAATACCACGACATATTAACCTGCTTGAATGTAACTGTTTAGAAAGAGGTATAATATTTTTATAAAGGGCACATTACGACTTACCTTAAGACATTTTGCCACAAACTGTAATCACAAATTGTAAATTGTAATTTTGTTGCTCTGATATTAATGCTCGTCAGGCAACGTGTTCTAGTCTAGACGCGCGAAATGGAAACCACGATTTTCATTTCGTTGCTTGTCAATTCAGGTTAAGTTTTCCTAATTCCGGTTTGGTCTGCACCGTCTGCACCTTCGAGCACATATAGTGTGCTCGAAGGTCTGCACTGCTCGACAGTCGACACTAAATACCGCCTGTCATAGCTAACATAATATAGTCCGTGCCGTACAAGAAGTCGCTCTTCTATCCTTCGTTTCTGCTAAGAGAAAGAGACTGCGCGATAGAAAGAGACAAATCGCCGATTCATTCCTGGCAACGACTAATAGCTTGCACACGCCGCGCATGGGCAATCGAATCGGCGTTTCTGATTGAATGCTTTCGGTGCGCTCCTCATGATATCTGCCCCATAACATCTGTGCGCGCGAGAAATGAACGACCCATTCCTAACTTTAGTAACTCACTCTATATATTTTGAGAAAAGACGATTTTTCCGAATCCGTAAAAGTTTTTCTCCAACTTCGAGTTATCTGAAAACTCGTACTATCTATTGGTCATTGGATACTTCGAAATGTCGACTTCCGAAAAGTTTGAGGGGGGTGAGACACCCCCCCCCCCCTCGCGGCGCCCCTGGTTTTAAGGATAAGTTCGGGATTTATTTACATAGTGAAAAACACATCTATTCAAGAAAATACCGTGAACTGGTTTAACGAGGCAGGCTTTTCTGCTTGAAAAATGATGAGAGAATCGGAAAATTCCTTTTATTGTTCCTTGAGAAGTAATGAGAGACTCCTTTGGTAGACAAGTCGAATTACCTTCCTACCTTGAATTTCTCGGTGGTAGCTTTCAATCTCATGATCTGTCGTCATGCCAATACTTACCAATCAGAAATTATTAGAAATATTAGATATATTAGAGTTTTTATTACCGCTGCTCGGATCTGTCTAAGGAACCTAATTTGCATATCTTTACTTATTTTTCAGCTACAGTAAATGTTGTTAATCCATAAATAGACATGTTGTTAAATCTTTTATATCATTTTGGCGGCCTTTTAGGAGAGGAATATTTTTAAAACAGGAATTGATGAAGTAATTTTACCTACCGCTTTAAATTGTGCTTAGCTTAATATTTTACGTCGTTGAAAAATAGGACTTTGTTTTTGGATTTAACTTATTTTAAACCATGTTTCTCAAACGGTCGTTACAAACTGAATAAACTTTGGATACTTTGTTTGCCACGTTTAGTCAATCAGTGTCAGGAACGACGTTAAGTAAGAAATAAATTTAATATTGTTAAAACTGATCCATTTTGAGTACTATGTGTAGACAGTAATAGATCGGCGCGGCGAAATTAAACACCAACACTTTTGTATTTCACGCAGATGCAGGTACCTATATTATCTTAAAATGTTTGAGTATTTTGCATTTAGTTTAATAATCAGGTTAGTTAGGTTGTTTTCTATAACGTGACGTCACAAGTTCAAAGAGATCGTAATCGACATCGTGACGACGACGACTGTCTGCAAAACAGTGGTCATCGAGAGTGAAAGTTGCAACATCACCATGAGCGATCACCTAAAGTATCTTCGTCGTCGTCGATCGTCTATTAAAACCTGACCTACATTCTTATTATTTAATCAGAAACAGAATGAATTATACAATATTTGAAAATTTGAATTTATTAAATTTGATAATGAAACAGAAAAGAGAGTGAATTTTATGCGACTGGAAGATGTAAATAAAGATGGAAGTTGTAATATCCGTCAGTGCTTACAAAGATGCTGGCAATACTCCCTAGGCTAGGGAGTATTGCCAGCATCTTTGTAACCCTAGGCCCATCATGATACTTAATTATCATAACAACACCACTGTAATTACGCCAGAACATTCTTATATAGCCTTACTAGTTTATAAGGAAAACAAGCAGTGATGGAGTCGTCTTAATCCTGTGTAAAATTTGGTCAATACAAAGAAAACAATTGTTCTAATTCTAGACTAGAGCACTCTTACAATTCCTTGGTTTTGGCATTGCTTTCGTGCTGCGGCATTTATTTCCCAACACCTCCTAGATATTATTTTAATACACCATTATGGAGCTTTTGCTTTCCAAGATTCCAAGACATTCTGAACATATTAAACTAGAATGATACATTAAAAGCAAACTTAAAATACGTGTACAGAGTTGTCCCTTATCCTATCCGTCAGACCTCATCCTTGAACACGTTTCGCCGTTTGATGGCTCATGAGCAAGACTTTGGGTCTGACGAAAAGAAAGGGACCTTATAGTGCTATTACAACACATAAATGTACATAAGTAGACGTACAACTTCTCCAAGCTAGCGTGATATATGAAAATTTTACTGGGTGCGTACAAACCAGAAAAAGAACGCATTCGGAGGAAAAGAGAGGCATGGTGGCGCTACCGATCGATGTTGGTGCTTCTTGGATAGCACAGTCCAACTATACCGTTCTTTACTCTATGAAAGTCTCGATAAATATGTCAAACTTTGTCTCTAGCCACGTGCTGCAACTCTTGTCTGTTTATTAAGAATGATAAAGCTTTTTAAAACCTTGGTCGCACCTAAAAGATTGATATCTCATAAAAATTAAAAATATAAAAGTTAAAAAAATATAATTTATTAATTATTTTTATCTCTTAGAGGAAACCATGTAGATATGCCACAAAATATCTCTGAAAACGCTGTACCTATCAACCGTTAATCGCGATGAATTATTTACGAGATACTTAATGAAAGAGAAATGGATTACATTAATTAAATTGTTTTAGCAATCGTGGGAATTTTACGACGTAAATAACTTCATTTTTATTTGGCAAATTGCATTACCTATTTATTATCGTTTACAGTGAATGATTTCTGCATCCTTATTTTTTAAATCCATTTTTTACTACACATCAATCAATTGGTTACCTACCGCAGAACCTTTAAATTATAAAATGATATTGACGATAATATACAGGGTACGTTACTAAGGTCGCCTTCGATGGCACTCAAATTACAAGGAGTACAAAAAAAAGTTGTAGGGGTTCATAAACGTATCATTTAAAAATATTTTACAGCACGCTGAGTGACCCAAACAAAATATTAATTATAAATATGTTGTTTATTTTTAACAAAACACCCTGTATGTACTTTTCCTATACGATTCAGTTAAGAAATACTTTTATCCATTTGTTAATACACGTTTTTATAACACAAGATAATGCCTTTATTAATTAAATAATATCAAAATTATAACTCCAAAATCGCAACAATTCGCCTTACTCAATCGTTTCAACTTCACTTCTCCCTCTTCAGCTGTTTCGCCGTGATGCCGCACCGCCGTCGTGTCTCCTGGTTGTTACCGAAATTCATAATCCCGAGTATAAACACCTCTACGTTTGTGTAAAACTGCCTTCCAAATTTGAAAACCCCAAAAGCGCAACTTTTAAGCTGGGAGTCCCGGAACAACTGGTCAATGAATACCTTTCTCCATGTTTCTGGCCTGATGGTGCATACGTGGATCTATACAAACCAAATACCAAGCCAAGAAACCAACAACTGAAGCCTGACTCAGGATCCAATCGCAGGGGACCCACCGGTTCCCCACGTACCTACAGCAGATAGGGGAAATTTTCGATAACATCAACAACGTCGGCGCTACCAATAATAAATACGTCAACTATTAATAACAATAATGATAATGGCTGGGTGAATGATCGACAGAGTTTCCAAATTTGCCATTTAAATATACAAAGCCTAAATTGTAAATATAATGAGCTCGATGCCTTTTTAAGTTGCACTAAAACATTTGATGCTCTCTGTTTTTCAGAAACCTGGCTAAAACTCGATCAGTTAAATATACATCAATTTGATGGTTTCTTGCAGGGAAAGGCTTTTTGTCGGAAAATCTCTAAGCATGGTGGAACTGCCATTTTTATTAAAAATAATATTGAATTTTGTCCTATTAATGAAGCTGCTAGCATTTCCTGTGAGAAACACTGTGAAATTACTTGTGTAAAAATTAAAAATCCAGATATATTCTTGGCTTGCATTTATAGAAGCCCTTCATGCGATTATTATATTTTTTAATATATTTAATCTCTTCTTAGAATTTTTAGATAAACAGAACAAAAAGTCAATTATATGTGGCGACTTTAACATTGATTTTAAACTACATAATGGTAATAATACATTACTACTAACAAACTTACTATTGTCTTATGGTTTCTTTGCAACAATTAATGATCATACTGGAGTAACAAAAACCCATAAATCTTGTATTGATAATATCGTCGTTCGGACTGCAAGACCTCGTATTTGCATATTTTCTCAAAAATGTTGTTTTTTGCTATTTTTAATCCTACGTATCTTACGCAGATATGTGCAAAACCGCGGCTGAATATTTAACTCCCTTATAATTTATTTCGGCTGTGTTCAAAACCTCGTATCTGACACTATGGAACTTAACCTCGTATACGACGCCATTTTAATACAGAGCTCCTAAGTGATATGTGATTGCCGTGATTTCCAAAGAATAAACGCTACTGGTAAGTAAATATTTCGGTTTATAATTAACAGAATAGTTTATTTAATATGTACATAATCACAAAGCAATCGAATATCAAACTTTCTTTACCAAATAACCATGTTTTATGAGGGTTAAACTTATAATTTTAAATACGTGTTTTTGAACAGGATCTTAACCTATATTATGCGCATATACGTGATTTTGCACCCAATTTGAATTAACATTAAAATTGAGATATTATTATATTACATTTTTGCAGAACTTTTTCGATGTTTTTTCGGAAAAAAAAAATGGCTTAGACTTTACTGACAATATTATAATAATCTTTTTTAAAAAAGTAACACTTTTTGCTACAGTGCCATATAATCTGAAAGATTAAGTAGCAAATTTCTTCTGAATTATCGATGTATAAAATAATAATTTCAAATTTGATGCGTGTTTTGATCGTGATTTTGCTCAAAAAATAAACTTTTGTTTTTTTTGTAGGAATTAGTGAATTTTGAGAGCAAATTAAATTAGTTGACACAGTTCCTGTAAAAAGAAAACAGCAGAATTCTAGAAGAAGCTGGACCTTAGTGTACAATTTAAAAAAAGGAACTAAAAAACTAAGGGTTTGCAAAAAGATGTTCCTTTACACATTGGGTGTCAAAGAGTGGACGGTAAGGGATTGCAGTCAAAAGGAGTTTGGAATGCATACTGCAGATGAAGACAATAATGTAGAGAATCGAGCAAGAGGGTCTAATACCGAAAAAAAGAAAATGCTAACAACATTTTTGGATATTTTGCCAAAAATGCCTTCACATTACTGTCGGGCATCTATCTACTTCAAAAATATACTTGGAACCATTGTTCCAAAGCAAGCTCGATCTTTTCAGAGAATATAAAAGATATTGTGAAGAACATAACAAGCCATCATTTTCTGAAAAAATATTAATGGCCGCTATGAACGAGAAAAACATTAAATTATAACGCCCCAGAAAAGATCAATGCGATATTTGCATTGGGTTTAAATTGGGAAATGTTGATGACCAGGTTTATAACTCCTATCAAGATAGACAAGAATTGGCACGCTCTTCTAAAGAAGAAGACAAGAAAAATTGCAAATAAAGCAATGGACAAATACTTGTGTTAACAGTGGATGTACAAGGAGTATTGCTGGCTCCGATGCTGAAGGCGAGTGCAATATACTACAAAACTAAACTGTGTGTACACAATTATACGGTATACAACTTACTGAATGGAAACGTAATGTGTTATTTATGGGACGACAGTCAAGGGGGACTAGAAGCCAGTAATTTTGCCACAATGTTGAATGATTATTTATTAACATGCATTCTAAATAATCCTAATACTAAACAAGTAATTATATATAGCGACGGTTGTGGTTACCAGAATAAGAATTGTGTCCTATCAAATGCTCTTCTTAAATTTTCGATAGATCACCAAATAATTATTTGTAAAAAATTTTTTGAAAAAAGACATAGTCAAATGGAAGTGGACTCGGTCCATAGTACTATAGAAAGGAGATTAAAAAATAGAGATATCTATTTACCTACAGATTATATCGCTATTTGCCGCGAAGCTCGTCATAAAAATCCTTACACTGTGAAATACATGACATTCGGTGAATTTTCAGATTTTACTCAAATTAAATATTTTTCCACTATAAGGCCTGGCTATAAGGCTGGTGATCCAAAAGTTACAGAAATTCATTCCTTAATGTATTTACCAGCTGAAGAATTAAAATACAAACTTAATTTTAATGATAATTGGCAAGAGTTGCCTAAAAGTCCGAAAATTGCTAAGTATAATATTTCCCCGTTATATAAAACCCAGCCAAAAATAAAAACGGAGAAGTATAGTCATCTTCAATCTTTAAAATCTGTCCTAGATAAACAGTTTTGGAATTTTTATGATAACCTTCCACACTAAATATTATATTATTTTATTTTTGTATTATTATAATGTCTATTTTGTATTAAATACCGCTTGTCCTCATTAAAGAAATTTCTTTTATTTGTAATATTGTTAAATACCTATTTTTACGAATTCTATTTGTTAACGTGCAAAAGCACGTATGTGGATAAATATTCACAATTTTTCTTTCTAAAACACGTATATGATGTTTTTTTAATATAAGTACACCAATTAATTATATTTAAAAAAAAAAACTTTTAATAAACCGTTACTTTATGCTCCTGTATTTTATTTTACTTAAAAGTTCTAAAGATATTTGTTTCATATGTATTAAAATCAGTTTTAACTGCCTCTTGTATAATTTTTCAAAATGCAGATACGAGGTCTTGCAGTCCGAACGACGATATAATCTGTAACCTACGGCCTGACGAGTATTCTGCAGGTGTGATTACTGTCAACATATCGGATCACTATGGTCAACAATTAAATCTTAAAGTTAACAACAAAAGAGCCCCACCTTTAATAAAAATGACTAGACCTATCACACAGAGGGGTAAGTTAGAATTTCTCAATTTATTGGGAAATGTAGATTGGAGGCCACTCTTCTCTTCCAATGTTAATCATGTCACCTCTAATTTCTTGGACTATGTGCAATTTTGCTTTAATAATGCTTTTCCAGAGAAACCTACTAAATATCTAAATGACAAAACTATCAAAGTCAACTGGTTCAATGATGGCCTAAGAAACCTACGTGATAGACTTCATTTTCTTATAGAACTCGATAAAATGTCCGATCATCACGGATTAAAAGATGATATAAAGAATGCCCGAAAAGTATATAGAAAGCAAATCGAATTAGCTAAAATTGACGCAAACAGTCACTTTCTTGCCAATAGTAATAACAGAAACAAGACCGCATGGCAGATGATACGGCAAAATTGTCAATCAAATAGCGAGAATAAGGTGAGCTCTCTTTCACCCGAAGATTTTAACAACTATTTCTCAAACATCGCCCACCAAATTGTTGATAGCTGCCCCCCTTCAAATATATTACCCCACGAATACGCCCAATGCATTCATGTTGATAATGAAATAAATCTAAAGCTGTTCCATCTTGTCAGTCCGGAGGAAATTGTGGATATTGTTTATGAACTAAAAAATTCGTCTGCTAGAGATATGTTTGATCTTAGTAATTCTTTAATAAAATTTGTATTGGAACCTATTTTGGAGCCCCTTGTTTATATCACCAATCTCTGCTTTGAGAGTGGATGTTTTCCCAATACAATCAAAGGCTCAAAAGTCATACCAGTTCACAAAAAAAGCCCTCTGGATGATATTTCCAATTACCGACCTATTTCACTCACGCCTATTAGATATATCAAAAATAATCGAATCAGCTATAAAAAGGAGATTACTCTCATATTTCAGTCAAAATGGTTTATTTATGTTTGATATTAGTGACCACAGTTAGGTATAGATGATGGTAGTTTGGTTGGATAATGGTCAAAATAAAAACGGCTTAGAAGATCAAATTATTTATTTATCGACGTTTCGACCTATATTAGGTCATCCTCAGGATTCTAAAATATAGAAAGGGTATTGTGAAGGTACATATTTAAACATTTTCTTTAAGTATTAGGCTTGTATAGAGCCCGTTAAAACAATATACGGTTAAAATAATATAGTAACATTCAAAAATGGTTTATTTACCAAATACCAATACGGCTTTCGTCCTGGTTCGTCAACAACTTAGGCCATGATTGATGTAATTGACACTCTAACCACTGCCCTTGAAGAGGGTAAACTTGCTTCAGTCACTTTATGTGACTTGAGCAAGGCTTTTGATTGTGTTGTTTATGATTTTCTTTTGCAAAAACTAAAACACTATCATATCTCAGACAAGGCTCTATCCGTAATTCAGTCCTATCTGTCGGGACGCACTCAGTTTGTTGAAATTAATGGTAATGAGTCATCACAAGAACAAATGAAGTATGGTATACCACAGGGCTCTATATTGGGACCGGTTCTATTTATCATTTACGCTAATGATCTACCCTATAATATCCTGGATGGAAAAGCGTGCCTTTTTGCTGACGACACAAACCTTATTTCCATATCCGACAATCAAACTTTGCTTAATTTGGCAACGCGCGACTTGCTGGGTTCAGCAGAAAAATGGTTCTCGAGTAATAAATTAAAATTAAACGAAAATAAAACGCAATATTTAACTGTTTCCCTTAAACCTGACATCAAAGATTTGGGTCCAGTAAAGCTTTTGGGCTTTTACATAGACTTCAAGCTGACTTGGTCATCCCACATTCACCATCTTTCAAAAAAACTCACAACCGGGCTATTTATGCCAAGACAGTTGAAAAAAACTGTTTCTCTGGAGATGGTTCGCATGGCATACTTTGCTTTTTTTCACACACATATACAGTATGGCATTTTGATTTGGGGTCACTGTGGAAATCAACTTCCAATTTTTAGAATAGAAAAAGCAGCCGTTCGGACCCTGTCGGGCGCATATAGCAGAGCTCACTGTAAACCTTATTTGTTAAAAATAAAATACTGACGCTACCCTCCCTTTTCATCCTTGAATGTCTTATTTATACAAAAACCAATATACAAAAATATAACAGTCATTCAAATACTCATGATTATCTTATGCGCCACAGGAATGATATTGACTTGACTTACTTAAGATTGAATAAATCAATGAATGGGGTAAACTTTTATGGTCCTAAATTTTATAATAAATTGCCAGTATGCATAAGAAACCTAGAGATAAAGAAATTTAAAACCAAAATGCATAATTTTCTTATACTAAAAGCCTATTACCAGATATCTGAGTTCCTAGTTGACAATATTGTTGATATACTTTAATTTTCTGTGTGCTTTATACTTTGTTTTTTTTTACCTATACTTCGTTATTCTTTTTTGTTTTTTTCTCTTTTCATCTATTACTATTTTTACTGATTTACTTTTAATTAGTGACGAGTGTAAGCAAATTGTATTTGTAGCAACATAATAAATTATTTTGATTTTTGATTTGATTTTGCCCTGCAGGGTTGCGGCACCACTTATTGCCACAAATTGCTTGCTGCGTTGCCAAATATTATTTTTTTACATTTAAGAGATTGTAAGGCAAGTAATCATAGTTATTTATGCACTCGACCTAAAAAAATGAAATTAATACCATATGGTATAGGGTAATTGCGCCAGTAGTCGGCCTTTTATGATCATTCTACCTTTGTTTTTTAAATAAATCTGTTCATTTAATACTTAAAATTATAATATATGTGTCCTTGTCAAGTACTTATAAACATTAAATAAGCGATTGGAAAAGATAGAAATACTCAAGAAAGTACGTAAACATTTTATTTTTAAGTTGTTCTGAAAAATATCAGTTTTTTTAGAAGTCGGCCACTTATTGTTTAGTAGTTGGTCATGCCTCTACCCGAAGTCGGCCGTCATATATTATTAGTTATTTAGCAAAGGCCCGTGCTTGCATTTTTTATTTTGACAATAAGAAGAAAAGAAGATATTATAAAAACCACAAAAATTATTTTTCTAAAAATATTTAAAAAAAAAAACACGTAAATGTACCTACTAAAAATACATAAAATGTGCAAACACATTCTTTAAAAGTATAGGTAAAGTTAAAAAAGTATTCGCGAGAAAACACAGTTTATAATTTAGACCTTGCACTTTAAGGCGAGTACAGATTAGGCGAGACGAGACCGAGACAAGCGCGAGTCGAGAGCTTTCGTGGCTCGCGGCAAATTTTTGGGGCAGCGAGCCTGTCGCGAGCCAATCGCGAGTATTTCCTGATCCATTGGGAGAACGCGCTTGCCACGAGCTACCGACGAATAATTTCAGTTTAAAGGGGGCGCACTATAGCTTTTGTTCTTCGGTTCACTTCAGAATTATCGTGATAGCGCATGCTTGACTATGTCTGACAACGAGGAAATTGCGGCGCTATTAGCGCTGTGCAGTGGCAGCATAATAATTGCAGATAGATTACGGCAAAGATAACGAAATCCTCGTCAATGGTGTCGTGCAGACAGTGGCGGCTCGTGACGGAAGTTTGTGGAGGTTTGTGGCAAAAAAAAAGAACGAAATTTTGCGCATATCTTCGCCCACCACTACCCCTTCCTTTTATTTCACCCCTCCGTTCCAACCACAAGATATTGTGTAGTTAAGCGTCAAATTTACGAGTAAAAAGCTTTCCTAATTTTTATGTTCTTTTTGTACGTAGATACATATTATGTTAATAAAACAAAATATAAATTTAAATTGAAAACTTACCAATATTCAGCATACTTGGGAAGCAGTAACTAGAAAAGTCAACAACGACAACATAAAAAAACTAAAAATATTTTTAAAAAACACTACTAATTAAACAAAGTGTCTAAACAAAAAATGCATTCTTCTGTCTTTAAGTTCAGCAAATTTCTCAGTAACTAAGTCATTAAAGTTAGGAATATCTTGCAACATTTTTTAAAAGAATAACAGGCCTGAGGGCAAAAGCAGGAGATCTTCTGTTGAAACAGAAGGGTGGCAACACTGCATGACATACACAAGCTATCCCGCGCTTATGGAGGGTTTTACCGCGCTACACGGATCAGCAAAACATATAAAACGATCTCTCAAAAATCATCCGAAAACAAGGCGAAGGCATGCAGCACAGCAAAAGCGTGCTCATGTGAGAGGAATGGAAGTCCATTTATAGCCGTGCGCTAGAAAGAGATGGGGACGACAAGGTGCATTTATTACAGGAAGCGAACCGTCCATATCAAGTAGCGATAGCCACGGAGCACATTTTTCCTGCGATAAGCATTCGGGATTAGAGACCTGCTACAAAATATTTAGTTAGCGAAACGATAATTGGATAGGGAGTTTATAAAATCATGTTAGAATTGCTTTGTAACAGACATTGTATTGTAAACTAAATATGTAATTTATAGTGAATATTTGTCGGTCGATGTGGGGCTGAATCTTAGGGAGGCACGTGCTCAAGTGCTCCTATACAAGAGCCGCCACTGCGTGCAGAGCTATACAAAAAGTGTTTGGGTGTCCCCTATAAATTCAATTAGCAACAGCTGATTTTCTTCAATTCAATTCTCGCGCGACAAAATTTCGTCGAACCTGCCACGAACGCGTACTAATTGATACTGCGAGTCCCTTTGAGATCGTGGCAAAAACCGACAGAAAATGAATCGCAGCGACCTCCCGCCGAGAGGCTTGCAAGCCGCTTGCGAGACCCTCGCAAGGCCGTACACGTTGCACGAATCTTGTTGGTGGCATGCTCGGCTGGCGCTTGTCTCGGTCTCGTCTCGCCTAATCTGTACGCGCCTTTATATGGCCTTTCTGCAAGCTTCTAAGTGAAACCTCGTAGGACACCTCACATCCCACCTTCTTATCACCTTTTGTTTCTGCATCGCTATCTAGTTCATCTTCACATTTAGCACAATATTTTGTTTCAAAGCATTCTTCTAAAATCTCTTTCTTTCTCATTTTGTACTCTATCCTTTTCCATGTAGTATGTTCTCCAAACCTTGGACGAAGTGGCACTTGTGGAAGAACCCAGCTTTCGAAGGTTTTGTTTTGAAGTTGATTTAGGGTATTTAAGACATTTTTTAAAAGCATCGGTTGGGGAGGTGGGCGTCGGCATCGGCTTTATTGCATATACGATTATTGATGAGTACTACTACTACTTATTATACAGAGTGGCAAAAAAAGTCGCGCATAATGCCTGTAACTTTTGAATTACCTCCTATACGAAAAAGTGACCTTTATGAAAGTTGTTCAGTAAATTATTCCCCGCATTTCTACCTGCATGCATTTTTTCTGTCATTTCTGGCTTGGTTGCCATAGAGACCAACTTACTTTTTTAAATGGAACACCCTGCATATGATTGCATATTTAGATTCTACTGGGAAAACTGTGAATTTTTTGTATTTCAAATTTTTATTTATATAAAATTGTAACAAACTTTACAATAACAAAATAAATAGCCTAGAAAATTGAACAACTTAACATCGGAATAATAAACAAGTGAAACCTGTTCAGTGGATTAGGTGTTCAAAATGACCACTATTTTCTGCTAAGCAGAACGCCAGTCGATCCATGAACCCGTCTATAACTTTTAAAAGGAAGTCCTCTTATCATTTGGACAGTTAACGTAGGCTTTGTTCTTTAAGTGGTCCCAGAAAAAGAAGTCGAGCGGGGTTAAATCCGGGGATTGCGCTGGCCACTCAATATCCAACGTCCTAGAAATTGTTCGCTTATGTATTGTCTAACATTTGCCGCATAATGCGCAGGTGCTCCATCTTGCTGGAACCATACTTGTTCCTTTAACTCGTGCACCAACTTTATCTTGTAGGGATGCAACTTTTCCTGCTTAAACAAATTTTTCACTGACTCATGAGGTACATTAAAATCCATTGAAATTGACCTGGACGATTTTGTTGGATTTTCATGTATTGAGAGTATGATATCCAAAGCTTTGTCTCCCCCGGTTGCTGTTTTAGGTCGACCTGATCTAGCGGCTTCCCTAACACTGCCTGTTTCTCGAAATTTTTTTTTACCACTCGACACACCGTTGACTGATTTATTGGAGGCCTATTTGGATATAATTCATTAAAAAGTTGACAAACCTGATCTTGCGTTCTCTTCATATTTCCGTAACCGCTCATTATTAAAATTTCAACTCGTTGTTTCTCATCCCGATGAATCATAGGGTAAACAAATTAGAAATTAGAAACTAACCTAAACAGGAACTCAAAATTGATACCTCTTAGGTCGGCTGTCATAAAAACACCTTGACTCAACTGATGGGCATTAGGTAGGAATAATTATAATTAGGAAATTTTTAATTTCTAAGCTGTCATTATCTCGGAAATTCTTGCAGATAGGTGAAAATTTGAAATACAAAAAATTCAGAGTTTTTCTAGTAAAATCCACATATGCAATCATATGTAGGGTGTACCATTTAAAAAAGTAAGTTAGTCTCTATGGCAACCAAAGCAGAAATGGCAGAAAGAATTCATGCAGGCAGAAATATTGGGAATAATTTACTGAACAACTTTCATAAAGGTCATTTTTTTGTATACGAGGTAATTCAAAAGTTACAGGTATTATGCGCGACTTTCTTGCCACCCTGTATATGTGTTAGTATGCACGTACAGTATACATATTGATAAATTGGCTTTATTTCATTTAATTTTAGTTCTGATAAATTTAAACAAAAATATTTAAAATGATTTACATATGTAGATAATTATTAATAAACAAACACTGTTAAATGCAGGCCAGTTGGTTTAATTTTTCTCTAGTAACCAACCACCCCTGCTTACCGACCAACATTTGATTCCCCGAGGGTGGTCGCTATTATCTCTTTTAATTGGGCATGGGTGTTACGCCCCTTTGCGGCGATCGTAGGAACTTAAAAAAATAATTTCCAAGGATTTTCTCATTGGCGATTTTACTATAAAAAAACATAAATGTCGTTTTGCGCCCCCCTCCAAATCAATGCGTCCGTAATAACGATCCCTTTGCCTCTCCCCGTACCTATGCCACTGAATTGTCACCAAAGCCGAAAAACTTCCGCTCCAGAAATACAATAGAAATAATTAATTTAAGAACTACTACAGAACGGATGTTGTTTAAGCCTAAACCATTAATAAATCACAATCTTTAAATCTGCAAATGGGAGTGTAGCCTAAGTGTTTTTTAAAACACCGGAGCTCATAAAACAAGATAACCTACTGATTTACAAAAAAAAAGACAAATAAAGCATAGGTACTGAATTATACTTCGATAGCCCCGTCCTCGAGATCACACTGTAGTTTATGCTTCTCAGCACTTCTCGGCGTAATGTTTACAGAAAGGAATTCGGTGCTTCACAGCCGCTGCCCCGCGCCCTGCCCGCCAGCTTATTCATTATGTTTCTTACGCTGACGGTGTAGACACGTTTGCAGGAAGTTAAAGTGAAAAAGTGTGAAAAGTGATGCCGAAATCAAGAAAAAGACAGTTAAAAGCCTTTAAAACAAAAATACAGAAAAAAATGAAAAAAATTACCGACCTGTTGGAAAATTTTTCGTCAAGTAAGTACACTTACTAATTTTTTGTGCTTTTTGAAACTGTTTTTTTTAGGTGTTTTCACAGCAAATTCATAACGTAGGTTTTTCTTCAGCAATATACGTGGGTGTGGCTTGTAAATATGAGTAACATCTTTTTACACCACTGTGGAGATAACACTCCACATACTACCCCAAAAAATCTGTCCTTGCCAAGTGCGACAAGTAAACTGAGTAAAATCTTTTTACAGCCTGGCCAAGGGTGGCACGTAAAAATGAGTAAAATCTTTTTACGGCCACAACACATACAAATGATTTAAATATATAGTGAGCATAAACCCTCACATATATTTATCTAATTATAATTAACCTGAACCAAAATTAATTTTTTCACAAGTCAAAAGTATCAGGAATAATATCATATTACTTTCTTTCCTCAACATCTCACTATAAACATTCGGATGTTTATCTTAGCATATCGTCAGTGGACGCGACGTTGGTGCTGATGACGCAATGTTATTTGAAGTTTGCTTTTAACACATTAAATGTTTATGGGTTCTCGTTAAGCTTTGAAAGAAGTACAGGGTGCAACAAAATAATTTTAAAAAATATTATCTTTACTATTGAAATTTATTTTTCTTCACCAGGCGATAGTGATTCAGACAGTTCACAGGAAGGCTTAATAACACCGGATTCAGAAGAATCACTGCCAGACCAGAATACCGGAACCATACAACCGGCATTTGAAATTGCAGACCAACAAGACCCAACACAAGACCCGCTAGAAGTTCTCTTGGGTTCCCGTCCTACAAAAGAAAACATTGAAGGACCTGCCATAGCGGCTGACTTAGCCGTTCGTTGGGAGTCATATTTATCTTTAGGTTTGGATCAAGAGACTAGAAAGTCCTTACTGGAACAGTGGAACGTTCCTAGTAACTGCAAACTTTTGACTGCTCCTGGTCTGAATCCCGAGGTTCAGAGTTTATTAACTCCATCTGACCTCAAAAGAGACAAATTTTTACAAAATTTGCAAGACCTACTCGGAAAAGGCCTTAGTGCCACGGGCATCGCCCTAACAAAGATTTTGGAAAACCGAGATTCTGTGGATGCCTCAACAACCCAAGCTCTAGCAGATTCGGGTAAAATTTTATCAGACTTATTTCACAGCATGTCAGTTCACAGAAAATTTCAATTTCATAAATTTTTTTCTGATAAAGTCAAAAAAATTGCCATTTAACAAAATGTAGATTGCCTTCTTTTTGGAACGGACTCCGCAGAAAAATGCAAATCAGTAAAAACAGTGGAGGCAACAGCCTTAGAATTGCTTATTCCACCAAAAAGGGAAACTCAACCACGCCCCTCCCAAAGTCGTTTTTTATACGCCCATCAACGTCCACCCTTCAAGAAGAAGACCTACCCAGAAAAAAGAGGAGGGGGGAACAGGTATGTCGCACAACACCAGAACCGGAAGTCGTGGAGATCCAACAGGAACACATCAGAGAGGTTTCCGAAATCCCAAGACAAGAGTCGCCGCCCGTACTAGAGGTAGGCTATGCAGGTAGAATTAAAAACTATCTTCATAACTGGAAATTAATTACTCAAAACAAAAAAATTTTATCGTGGGTCACCGGGTACAAAATTCCTTTTATAAAACGACCCAGGCAGAAAATATACCCAAAAATAAACTCTGATTCAAAATTTAAGAAAAGTATCGCCGAACTCGAAAAAATTGGTGCAATTAAAAAAAGCAGGCACTGCAAAAACGAATACATATCATCCTATTTTTTAAGGAAAAAACCAAATGGTAAAAACAGGTTTATTTTAAATCTTAAAAAACTCAACACTTACCTAACTTGTCCACATTTTAAACTGGAAGATTTCCGAACGGTTAAAAACCTTATATCTCATAACTGCTATATGGCAAATATAGATCTAAAAGACGCTTATTTTCTTTTACCAGTTGAAAAAAGTTATAGAAAATATCTTAAATTTCAATATAAAAACCACATATATGAATTTACATGCTTACCATTTGGTTTATCTACTGCTCCATTTGTCTTCACAAAAATATTCAAACCTATTGCCAATCACCTAAGATCTTTAGGGTTTGTTTCAGTTATATATTTGGATGACATTTTACTCTTTGGAAAAACCAAACAATCTTGTATTAACAACATTCAGTATACCACTCAATTACTCATCTCACTAGGTTTCTTGATAAATACAGAAAAAAGTAATTTAAAACCAACTCAAAGTATAAAATATTTAGGCTTCGATTACGATAGTAAAACGCTGACAATGTCAGTACCAATAGAAAAATGTAAAAAGATCTTATCACTAATAAAATCCATTAAGACCAGGTCAAAAATTAAAATAAGAGATTTTGCAAAATTTATAGGCACTTTGGTATCAATCTGTCCTGCCATTCCCTATGGCTGGGCACATCTAAAATACTTTGAAATAGAAAAATACAAGGCCCTAAAACAGTCTTTTGGCAACTATGACAGGACAATGGAATTACCAAAATACCTACAAACTCAATTTTCTTGGTGGTTAGAAAATCTTACCGAAAGTAAAATAAGTTTATTTGAAAAATCATATATCTTAACCATCTATACGGATGCCAGCAGCTCTGGATGGGGCGCATCTTGCGGAAAAACAATTGCCTGGGGTTTCTGGAACATCCAAGAAAAAACTTGTCATATCAATTACTTAGAATTGCTAGCTGCTTTTAATGGTTTAAAATCCTTCGGGAAAAAATATAATAACTGTCACATTTTGTTAAAAATAGATAACACAACTGCAATATCCCATATAAATAGAATGGGGGGTATAAAATATCCAGAATTAAATAACATAACTCAAAAAATTTGGCAATGGTGTGAAAAGCGAAAAATTACCATTTTTGCATCCTATATAAACACAAAAGATAACTTTTTAGCCGACAAGGCGTCTCGACAAAAAAATATGGAAACAGAATACTCTCTAAATATCACAGAATTTAATAAGATTGTAAAATCCTTCGGTAGGCCAGAAATTGATTTATTCGCGTCACATCAAAATAGAAAATGCGAATTATTTGTCTCCTGGCACCCAGATCCACTCTCATATTCCGTAGATGCATTCACAATAAACTGGTCCAAAATATTTTTTTATGCTTTTCCACCATTTTGTCTCCTCTCTAGAGTCATCAATAAAATAAGAACCGAAAAGGCTAAGGGTATCTTAGTATTTCCTATCTGGAAATCTCAACCCTGGTTCCCTACGCTAGAGGACCTTAGGGTATCAGAACTGATTATTTTGCCACAACACAAATACTTATTACTTTCTCCTTCTAGGGAACCACATCCCTTGTGGGAAAGCCTTACCCTGGGTGCCGCAATATTATGCGGCTAGCTTACATAGAAAAAGGAGTTCCAGGAGCCGCCATTGATGTTTTAATATCTTCCTTATCTGAAAATACATTAAAACAATATAATTGTACCTACAAAAAATGGTGGCTGTTCTGCCACGGTAATGAAGTATTCACGACAAATCCAAATAGTATTATTGCTTTTCTAAATACCGAATTTAAAAAAGGCGGTAATTATAACACCCTTAACCAACATAGATCTGCCCTGAATACTTTGTTACAAATCAGTGATCACCCAAATATATCTAGATTTATGAAGGGCGTATTTCGGACAAAACCAGTTTTTCCGCGATATAATGAGATATGGGACCCAAACTCTGTATTGGATTACCTCGAGACTCTAACACCCTTTACATCATTATCTCTGGAAAAACTGACCTATAAACTCGCAGTTTTACTAGCCCTAACATCCAGTCAACGTGTACAAACACTCACAAAAATACAACTAAGTAACATAAGCCACTTTGATGACAGGATAGAAATAATTATTACAGATATTATTAAAACATCAAAGCCAGGGAAGTGCCAACCAAAAATAGTACTTCCTTATTTCCACGAAAAACCAAATCTGTGTATAGCATCCCTCTTAAGCTACTATATAAATTTTACAAGCACGCTACGAACAAAACATGATAAACTTTTTATTACCATTAAAAAGCCACATCACCCAGCTACATCCCAAACTGTGTCAAAATGGATTAAAAAAGGCTTAACCTTGGGGGGTGTAGACACCTCAATTTTTAAATCACACAGTACCCGACATGCAGCCACCTCGGCAGTTTTCAAACGTGGCTTAAATATTGAAAACATTAGACGAACAGCAGGGTGGAGTACAAAGTCAAATACATTTAACAAATTTTATAATAAACCAGTTCTAGAACACTCAAAATTCGCAAAATGCTTAATAAATAACAAAATAACTTAAAAGGGCATGCTACAGGTACTTTAAGTTCTATTACTAAACAATCATTTTTCTTTCATGTTTATGTTTTGTGGTTTTATTACGATTATTCTATACTTTAAAAAAAATAAAAATTATATATATATTTTTTATCAAATACACTATTATATTGCATTAGTTAGATTGCAATAAATCTTTTAATATTATATTACAATTACAAGTTTAATTTGTACCTATTGTTTTGACAATATTATACTTTTAAATTTCAACCTGTTTTTTCTTACAATTTGTCAAATATTACCCCTCATTCAGATCGTGGGAAAACCTTTCAACATCTACAGTGTGATCTCGAGGACGGGGCTATCGAAGTATAATTAGAGGTTAAACGACTTACCTTAAGGAAGTTCAATCCTCAATTATACGAGATAGCCCCGTCCGAAGAGATCACACCCACCCGCCACAAAAGCCCAAATTTCCACGCTCTGAATGGAAACATAATGAATAAGCTGGCGGGCAGGGCGCGGGGCAGCGGCTGTGAAGCACCGAATTCCTTTCTGTAAACATTACGCCGAGAAGTGCTGAGAAGCATAAACTACAGTGTGATCTCTTCGGACGGGGCTATCTCGTATAATTGAGGATTGAACTTCCTTAAGGTAAGTCGTTTAACCTCTAATTAAATGCACGAACAAGTTTGTAAACAATTTGCCACACTAATAAAGCAAATTTTGATAAGAAATCCATGCGGATATTGTAAAAAGCTGCTTGAAACAGGAATTGATATAATAAATAAACTCATTGTATACTTGGTAGAATCTAAGCTGACATTTCGAACTTAATAATCGAATTGGCGAAGCAAAATACACAAGAAATCAACTTTTTTTTTATTGGTGAACTCAATGTTTGTTTGGTATCACTAATTATATCGGCCGCAAATTATAACAATATATGTTTTCATGTGACTTCCGACTTGTGACCACGTCGCGCCAACAATAAAAAAGTATATATAAACAATAAATTCCGGAACCCGTTCTGTCTTAGCCAAGTCACGACATCTTACGTTTTAAGCTGGGCTTTCTATCTTGCAGTTAAAAAATGTGGTGGTATTTTTCGAATGTTTTGACGTAATTGCTTAAGTGTTGTAATAACCAGAATATTATACTAAACTCTTTTCCGGTATACCGGCGTCGATATGAAGCATACACTGAAGAAATAGAAAAAAAAAATATTATAATTGCGGGAGTAGCGGGGTACCGGCGGATTGACATTTGCATCACTGTCCATTTACCCTCCATAAATTTAAAGACGATAAACGAGTTTTTCTTTAAAATTAGTAAAGCCTATTACCGACGCACATACGTATCAACAAGTCACAATCACTACCAAAAGACTGGCTTTGTGTTGGCCCAAATCCATAGTAGACAGGCACTAATGATATACCGGGTCCGCCAACGAAGCGGGGACGGAAGATTACGTCCTTATCGAAGAACTTATCAAAAATACTGAAACATCATGAGTTCTGGAATTGAAAGTGACATATTTTAAAAATATTTAACATTATACAGGGTGGCTCAAAAAAGTGATTCGAACTATTTTTTTAAATGGAATCCCATGTATTATTAACTTAAAAGATGAGTATAGAGCTGCTGATCATTTTAATATAGGGTTAGTTATTATTATGTATTATTTTTAGTAGTTTAAAAATTAATTACGATTTTATCTAAAAAATCAAAGGTTCTCTCTGTTCTTAAATGCATAAATGTAGCCTTCGAACAAAATTTTTCTGGACACTAAAAATAAATCAATATAACCCTATATTAAAGTCATCAGCAGCTTTATGCCCATCTTTTGGGCTAATAATATATAGGGTGTTCCATTTAAAAAACTAAAAGTTTAGTTCGCCTCACTTCTTTGAGCCACCCTGCATAATGTAAAATATTTTTAAAATATGCCACTTTCAATTCCAGACCTCATGCTGTTTCAGTATTTTTGATAAGTTCTTCGATAAGGATGTGTATACTAGAAAAAGGCGCCAAAATTTTGCATTTTAAATTAATCAAGGCAAGAGCCGATATCAAAATTTCTACAAAGGACAATACCCAAACAGTTCACAATCAATAACAGATGTCAAAGGATACAATCCTGATGTAAAAATACATTGAAGAACCTAAGGCCATAAATTTAAAGTTCTGTTCTCACTGGAATTTGTCTGTTGTTACCAGGTGACAGATCCATGGCCGTAGAAAGAAAATAATTTTGAAAGCAATGTCAGGGTAAAGTTTAGGATTATATTTTGATGAACACCTTAGTTGGAAATATCACATTCATGACCTGGGAACTAATTAATCTCCGTTAATAAGAATCTTATATGAAATGAGACATTTTGTTCCCTTAGAATATTTAAAAATCATATTATATATTTATCTTATTTATTCAACGATCCAATACTTAATATAAATTTCGGGCTCTGCATGTAGAACTAATTTAAAACCATTATAAAAATTTTAATATAAAGTAATAAAATCTATACACATCTTACCTTCTAGAACGAACAATAAATTTATATCGACCAAAATGATACTTATACATAGACCGCCAAAATTTATATAAACCAAAAATTAGTATATTAATAATAACAATAAATTTAAAATAAAACATTCAGATTATTAAATTATTATAATCAATTAGCCAACACGATAGAAGACAATGTAATGATTTTCAAATTACTAACATAAAATCAAATTTTGATAAAGAACAATTATTATTCATGAAGGAATTAATATATTTAAACAATTGCCAATGTTTCTTAAAGATATATAAATAATAGGAGAATGTAAAAATAAAGTAAAAAAAATAATGTTGCTATAATAATTTTTAAAAGTTTGTGAAATTATTATCTTATTTCTCCTGTTTATAGTGTTCTAAGTGGTATTATATTCCCTTTAATAAACTTAAAGAATTGGCGACGAATAAAAAGTAGAAATTAAAAATAAATAAAAAGCAATCGTAAAAACGGAATGTTTTTTTTTTTAAATATGTACGCCACTGATCTTTTGTATTATTTGAGTATTTTATATAATCCTCATTCCATACCTGACTCAAGTTGTCTCTTTGCACTTTTTCAGTGGCAGCTTAGTTTAGGAGAATCTTTTTTATTAAAAATAACGCATATTTTTTTGCTAGATTACATAATTGGTTTAGTTTCAAAGAATTACTTATACTCGAAGTCCAAAATTTCTGTCAGTGACGCATAACTAACATATAGAGAGCTCCGGGTTGCGCGACGTCAGGAGAATGAATTCCAGTAACGTGTGCATTTCAAGAAATTGTAAATGATGAAATTTCGTCGGAACGTCATATAATTGTAATTGTAAACTATATAATTGTGAATATCTTAAAACTATTTCAAGAAATAAAATACCAGAATAAATCAGTTAATTTAGTTTGGGTCAAGGCGCATATAGGTATAAAACAAAATGAAATTGTAGATCGGCTCGCCAAAGAAGCGACCGGGGATGGACAAACGATCCCAGCATTTAAAATACCGGCTTCAGATATACATCGAATTATTAAAAATCAATTGGTACTAGATTGGCAAAATCATTTCCAGAACGCTTCCACGGGGGGTGATTATAAATTAATAAAACCAAATGTAAATACAAGACCATGGTTTTGTAAAGAACACAACAAAAATTTTATAAAAACAATTTGTAGAATTAGAAGTTCACACACCCTCTGTCCTGTATATTTACATAGACTAGGATTAAAAGATAGTAGTTTGTGCACTTGTGGAGAGATAGGAGACATCCAACATTGTATTTTGAATTGTCAAGATCAGGTTCAAGCCAATAACGATTTCTTTGAAAGTATCAGTAAACTTGTGACCCTTCCTGTAAATCTAAATTATTTGGTCAGTATTGAGAAGGTAGAAATTTATAAGATTCTTTATTCCCATATTAATAAAATTAATTTAAAACTCTAGACCCATTATTCAGATAGGGCGAAAAGGTCCAGCTGTAAAATAATAGTAATAGTAATATTGAAATAAAAAAAAAAAAAAAGAAAAAGAAAAAGAAAAAGAAAAAAAAAAAGGAGAAGAAAAAAGGAATTACTTTTTGAAAAAAAAAATAAAAAATAATAAAATAAAATAAAAGAAAAATAAATAACAAAAAAAAAAAAGGTTTTAGGAATAAGTCCAGTATGAATAAAAGAAGATCTGAATATGATTACAATATGTAGGGGTAATTTGTAAAAATAAGCTAAAGATAGAAAGAATAAATAAAATATAAGCTGGCCAGTTGGTTAAATCCAGAGCCAAATAAACGTATCACACACACACACACACGTCATATAATTTTTTATAAATTAAATTCATATCATTAGCGCTTAAAATCTGATCCTATAAGACGACGACCTTATCTACTAAGATTTCTTAGTCCCTGCGAAAATTCGTCCATAAACGCCTGCCTTGAACTTTTAATATTTAGGTAGATCTTGCCAAACCGTCTCAACTATGTGCTTTTCATTGAGCCGCCATGTATCGTCGGTGTAATACAATTTTTTCCCTTTTTACCGGAACTCCCATATTTTTCTCAAATATTTTCGCCACCCTGAAGTAATTTATTTCGTTCAATTAGTAGACTTTCTCGATTTAATTCTTTTAAAGTTCGTTTGAAAACTCGTGGCGTACTTGGTGGCATCATCCATGATTTTTTCTCCGTTCTCTTGTGTGGACTCCTGGACTATTTTCTTTTTCGTCGTTTTCTTGATGAAGGCCTTCCAAAACCTTGAATACAGTGCGCGAGGAAAGTTTGGTTAATGTGCCACATATTTCTGCAGCATCCAATGTAATTAGTTCAGGGTATCGTTCCCGAATTCCATGGTATACGTTTTTAACTATTATTGGACCTTTTAATGTTAATTAAAAATTGGTATTAAATGAGTCACTGACCGAATTTGTGGATTTTGGGTATAGTAACATTTTCCTAAAATAAGCTCTAATTTAAAATATCCGAAAAAGCATCTTATGTCAGGTATTAAATTAGACATATGAGAAATCAGTGGCGTGCATCTTCGGGATCATATTTTAGAAAAGACACATTTAAAGACTACATGAACCTTTTTTTTTTTGTTTTCTTATGTATAATCTAATAATTGAATATACGAACCGAATTTTCATACATCCTGTATACAGGGTGTTACCTAATGGTATGTACTTATTTTATGGGGCTATTCTTAGATCAATTTAAAGTCGAAAGTTTATATCAACTAAGTCCGCAACGGCTTGGTGTTACAATTTTTAAGCGGAATATAAAATATGTACGTCACTGGCTTTTTCCTTTTCAATAGCATAATTATGTAGTGTAAAAAGTACCTTTCGATTTTTTTTTTAATTTCGGCGTCGTTTAGGAGATAAATGCAATATGATCAAACTTTGATATGCTTATAGCGATATAATTGATTAAATAAATTTATTTTTTTTGTCAAAAACAGTTCGTCGCACGAAAAAAAGTTTAAAGACAACTTTTGCTTAGTAATAAGTCCTAATTATGAAAACAATACTTATTTAGAAAAAAACATTGGCGTTTCATTTTTTCGTTAAAAATATCAAAAATACGTTAGTGCGGACGCCACTGGTGGAAGTAGACCAACAATTTTCCTTCAGCAAAATGTATATTTATGCCTAGTAATTACCTACTAAAATTGAAAATAATATATAAAGCGGTCTCAAATGTAGTAAGGAAAACCGATTTCAAATTTTCAACACCCTCCATCTCAAAAACGAACCTATATTTATGTTAACGTTTTTTCTTAAAGTTGATTTTGGAATCATCAACAATAAGAACATAAGCTAAGTAAAACAGTTTTTTTTTATTTAATTTCTAAAATTTTTAATAATCAAAATAATCTTCACATTCAATTAACATTTAACATATTTCAACGCTACACAATAAAAAAATACATTAGTGACAAAACTTAGAGAAGTACAATAACTTTAATTGGTAATTACCAAGAAAATCAAAAATAGAAAAGCAAAAGATCCAAATGGATGTTGTAAGTTACAACTAATATAAACAGCTTTATGTTACTAAGTACTAAAGAAATCAATTTGTGATTTAGTTGCTTCTTTAGAAATAATTTTTTGCATGACATTTAAGCGTGACTTTTTGGGACATTTAAACATAATCAGTGAATTTCCGCAATTTGACCTGCAATTTTATTAGCAGTAAATTTTTTCGCGAGCTTTTTGTTTTGGTTAGATAAAAATAATAATTTTATATTAATCAGTTTAATCGTGGATTTCATTTGAATACATCTCGTAATTAACCATTTTGTATGTGTCGAATTAGTCGAGACTGATTGACGTTTTGTTGTTTGACGTGTTTTTTCTGCTTTTAATAGTTAAACTTTTGTTAGTGAAGCCCTCCACCATGAACCGCTAAACGAACGCTGAGATGAATGACATGCATTTCATTTACGGACTTGGTGATGACAATTCATTACAAGCTAGGCGGTTGTACATTGAACGATTTCCTGGCCGTAATGTTCCTGATAGAAGAACCTTTCAAAGTATTCATCAACGTGTTGTGCCCATACCACATGCAACGCGTTTAGGCACTTCTTCCTGCTTATTTTCCTCCAAGGATTGCATTATGTCAATGGCTCTTGCACACATTGGTTCAAATCCATGAACTACTGACGCTGATTCATTTACCGTTAAATCGAATCTCTCAAGAAATGTAATAAGGAATTTTTACAACAACCATGTGTGGGCTGAAGAAAATCCACATGAGGTAAAGTCCATCCGAACATATTTCGTTTGACCTAATAACTGCAATAATATAGTTTTAATATGTTGTAAACACCCAAAGAAACCCCGTTACCTGTTCGATTGCCAAACCTACGTTTTTGAAGAATTTCTTGGTAAAATTACCCATATAAAAGTGTCGATGAGCGTGCCAACTAGCGAAATCTACCTGAAATGAAATGAAATAAGAGGTTTTTGCACAGGAACGAATTTTATAGTTAAATGAAAAGCCATAGTAATACCTTATAGTAGCAATGTTTATTATGTTTATTTTTACCATTGCTTGTATTGTATGTATATTAATTTATTATAGGTACAAAACTAGTGTGAAAAGTTTGCGTGCGGAAAAGGGCAACTTTTCGCACGCATTTAGGTAAAAGTAATAATAACAATTAATATACCTACTTAAAAAAATATATTTAAATATATACACAGAAGAAAGAAACTAACGTGGGCACAACATTTTCTCGATACATATACATACGTATATTTTCCTGCGAATCACATCTTTGTCACAATCATCTACGCACTTCATTTTTCCGGTATATTTTCTTTTAAAACTTCCTTTTAGCATAATATCTCGTACCGTCGATAATGGAACTTTCGTCATTTCACTGGTATTTTTAATAGCAATTACTTTAGGGTGACCGTTCTTTAATAACGATTCACATACATTTTTCACAATCACTTTGGCGTCAGAAGATAAATGCTTCCTGGAATGTTTAGGGTAGCCAGATATCGCATTAGCTGAAGATTCCCAAGGTCTCAACATACTTTTAATATTAACTTGTTGCACACTGTTTCAAAGTAAAATAGATAAGTACTAATCTATTTCGAATATTATGTTTACTATTTATATAAGCTATATAAACAGGTATCTGTAACTAAAAAGTTTTGAGAAATATCCTAATAATCAAGCTGTTTCTAGAAAACCTAGACAGTTTATTAATTTTGATAACAAATCAAGTAATGTATCTATCTATTGTTATTATAAACTGGCATTAAAAATAAATGTGGGTTAATACGTCTCTGCGAAAGCCGAGTTTATGAGGGGTTTTATTTCAGTCATTAAGCCAAGCGTAATACGTTGGGAAGTACTTTACTTTAAGATCGTTTTGAACATCAATTTTTGTTGAACGTTTGGGTTGAAATTGTGGGTGATTTGATAATTGGACCGGTATTCCTACCAGGAAAACTTACCGGCGAGGTGTATCACAACTTTTTGAGACAGACGCTACCTCAGTTTGTGGAGGACTTACCATTGGCAACAAAAAATGCAATGTGGTTTATGCACGATGGTGAACCAGCGCATTTTAATGTGATTGCTTATGAGTTTTTAACAGTAACATACGGAGATCGCTCGATTGGTCGAGGTTGACCTCACTTATGACCTCCTTAATCCCCGGACTTAAATTACCAGGATTATTTCCTATGGGGCCATCTAAAATCATTAGTTTATACAACTCCAGTGGAGAATGTGGAAGATTTAAGAAGTCGGATAATTGCTTGCGTAGCTATAATTTTGTTTGGTGTAACTTAATAAGAAACGAACCTGGTGTTTTTGAAAGAGTTCGGTAGTTAATGAGGAGAAGATTGGATTGGTAGTTATTTTCAACAGTTGTTGTAGATTAAGAGACTGTACATGTAATTTTTGATAATAAAATGTTGTTAGTGTCCAAAATTTTTTCGCCCTGTATCTTTGAAACAAAGTGGCTTCTCAAAAATTATCAAAGTACAAAATATTCTAAAAATAGTCCAACGAATAACCCCTTCTAATTTTGTCGTATGTTTAATAACCACCCTGTATATACTGTGTGTGCACGTGCTGTTCAGGTACTAGGTTTAACTAACCTGAATATTTTGAGTGAATCTGATAATTTACCATTTTTTCGTTTCAATCATTGACATTAGCATTTGCTTCTGATCTATTCTATAATTTTTACTTAATTTTTGTGAGTCATGGTTTTCACCACAAATTAAAAAACTGTAAGATTCAATTTAAACACAATGACTATTGCATCTTTATTATTCTTTATCCCATCGACATTTTATTCTGGTTTCCAGCTAGTTAACCTTATTTGTAAATTTATTTAAATCAATTTGTTTCAATTTTGCAAATAATAACTTTCCAAATTATTGTTTATTATCAGTTAATATAAAATTACAAACATGTTTCATATAAATATACTGAGTGGTTTGTTCTACTTAGCTTTAAAAATAAATTGCAATTTTCGATATCAAAAATAGAAGCTAGGTATTTTTTAGTTCTTTCTTTTGTTTATTACTCTGGCAATTTATTATTTATTTAATTAGTAGACATAAAAAGCACGGTTACTTTGCAAGCAAAGTGAATTATACTTACCACTTGGGCTTAGTACAGCGGCAGCTCGTGGGTTGGTAGCCAGGGTCGGCAAGATTGCTGAACGCTGAACGCGCAAATACGGCGAAAATTTTTGGGGACCACGCCCAAATTTTGTTTTTGTCTATTTCTCCTTTCAACTATTTGCTAACCTAACTGTGAATTAACCACCATGAAAAAAATTTGTAGTTTTTTAAATCTAATAAATTAATTCTATACGGCGAATTTAGATGTTGCAAAATGATGTAATTACGACATAAAATTCAGATTTTTTTTGAATTTTGTTTTCTTTTAAGTACCTACTTACCAACAATTATTGTGACCAACTTGACAGCCGTTCCTGGTAAATTATATTACGAGAATAAAGCTGGATTTATAAACTCGAAAAGTTGGCGAGGTTGAGGTTCAGTTGGTGTTGGAAATAGGAGTTCAATTTAAACTGAAGGGAACACTCAGTTCCATTTATACACTCGTTCATGTTGTTGACGTAAAGCTCATGTAAGGTTCGAAAACTTCCCGGGTAGTTCGAGATAACCAATTTTTATGCTCGGAGTTCGGAATATCTAACCTCACAAACTTGATCATACCTTCAACTTCACCAACTTTTCGAGTTTATAAATCCAGCTTAAGTTTTAACGCGCTTTAGACGCGAAAATCCTCGCCCATTTGACACAGATGTGGGTGACAACCAAGCCGAATAGGTAAATGCTTTGTTTACCAAACAAAATAGATCAAGTTTTAGTTGACTGAGGTATATCATGCTCTTTGAAAATATCATGTTCTTGGAGAGCCCGAAACAGTTCGCACTACGGATTTCGATTTTTTTTCTTTTTCATTTTAAAATAAAATGATTTGCCAACAAAACAGATCCATATAGCTACACAGATCCTGTGGTTTCTATGTATTGTTTTTTACTTTACTTTACTGCAGTTTTATAACTCTTTATTAGAATGTAGATAACTTCTTGTGGCATAATCTTTAGTCCACCAAATCATGACAACCCCTTTGGTGACCTAGGTATATCCCCAGTCTAGGCAACCGGACATTTCCTAGGTTACCAAATGTAGGTAAACTTAGGTAGAAATATCATAGAAATATGTTAGCAGAACTTCTTTCTCTTTAAAAGGAATTAACAGGTAATATAGTCTTTTAAATAAGATGGTCGCTTGACATTACGTGTCGGACGAGAATAGGTACTGACATTATCGCCACGGCTAGCATCACTAGTATTTCTACTAATCACGTCCCCATTAAAAGGTAACTTGCTTTGTAACTGAGCTTCTGCAATGTTATTATCAGGCACAATTACCTTTGAATTAGCGTCAGCACTAAGATTAGGAGCGATAGTTGTCTCAGATAATGCTGGAGTGACAGGCTTGTTTACCTCATAATCATTCGGTACAATATCATATTATCGAGCAGGAACTAGATTCCAACGATTTCTTCTAACAGTACCGCGAGGAGTTTCCACAAGGTATGATCGAGGTTCATTTAACTTCTGAACAATTCTACCCTATGATTTAAATCAGTCACCCAAACATTATCGTCAATCTTTAATTCTGGCAAATACTTAGTACGATGTCTCTTAATATAATTAGTACACATTTTATTCCGATACTTTATTTACCCGTAAGTCATGCATTATTTTAATACCATTTTTCTAAAAATGACCTATTACTCCCCTTGGGCCTCTCCTGTGGAAATTAAATTCAACATTTTAGTGGTCGGCCGACCATTGCTTTTAATTTCATTTGGTCATCCAATGATGAAACTCCACATTTTAAACTTAAAATATATTGAATAAGATATAAGATCACTTTTTACCTTAGTTTGAACTTGGTTTTCCATGTCATTGCGTGCGCTGCCCTCAATTTTTCGAAATGTTCAACCAAGATAGTTTATTTAAATTTTAAAAGACTTATCTGAGGTCTTAGTCTTAGATAAAACCAACCAAGGTCTTTGTTTGTCAACAAATATCACCTACTTTAAAATATTTTACACTACTTAAGTTTTTTCTTTTTAAGAATAATCACAAAAACTTCAAAAACAACAGATCGATATAGAAAATCTTGCCTGTCGATAACGAGTATTAGACATAACCATAACCTCACTTTAAATTTAGCGGCAGGCGCGAAATTGCTAACCCTGGGATTTAACTTCAATACATGGTGTATATTTGGTTGCCCATCTTCAAGCCTGACAATCTTATTCCTCGTTACCGATATTCTCATGACACAGTAGGCATGCCGACCATTGACATAATATTGTGTTACTCTGTCGATGATGCCGATCCCAGTCTGGGTTACTTGAAAAGTGGAACAATTTATTTTATGGCGGCTGTAGTTTGCGAGTAACACCCCAGAAAATCAATCTATTATTAGGGATCTTCCTTGTCTTCTATGTTTGGCTTTATGCCTTTAACTTCTATTCAATGATCTGTGACTTTATGGTCCGAACTTCACATAAAAAAAATTAATTTGGCCAATGCCCTTATTAGAATGTCATTCGAGAGTGCATCAATTTGGCTTGTTGTTATCACTGAGTTAATCAGTGCCAAAAGTAGCGGCACTAAGCCTAGTAAGCATTTGCGCCTTAACAGGAGTTTAAAAGCTAAGAATTTAATTCCAAATTGAGTTAAGTTTAATTTTATGTACCTACATACTCAGATGCCAAAATGTTAGTTCAATAATTTGAATGGCATGTTACATGAAGACAAATCGTAAAAAACTAAAAACTAAAATACATAAAAAACTTTATGCTCAATTAAAAATAATATTTGCAAATGTCATTGGGTCAATTACAGCATTCATTCCATATAAAGGTATGAAGGATGCCACCGGTGGTACGTAACTAATTATTACATGCTTGTAATTATTATCAGCCCTTAGGGTTAAAGCAATTCCCTCATCTCAATTAATATTTATGGTTGTTAAAGTGTATAAAAGTGTATAAAGGTTTAGGATGCATATTTAGTTTTTTTTGTGTAATTAATTCTAAGGTTCATCTTTTCTAAAATATATTACTCTAAAAGGCGCTACTCTTTATCATGTTCCTGGGGAATTTGTAGCATAATACAATTCTCCCAGATAAAAAATTCCGCTACCCGAAAACCGTATCCAAAGTTTATCGGTTTTAATTTTTTTAATTTTTATTCCGATATTCATGATTTTTTTAAACAATTTGTAGGTATTATAGATACATTTATTGGAACTCTTTTACTTTATTTTAAGGATTGACATTTTTTGCATAGGTGATGTTATACCATGGTAAATCAAAATGTTCTTTTTTGTCATAGGTTAAAAACATCCTATAGAAAAATTGAGGTAGACACTTTTATTTAACAACTCTTTGCTATAATCTTAAATGTATTCCTAATATTTGGTTTTTTGAACCACCCTTTCAAGTTGTGAACTCCGCTTCTGTGTGTTGCCACATTTATTTTCTCCGCGATCAAAATCCCAGTATCGGAATGCCGTGCTATTTTAAATACATTTATCTGATTGCGCTTTGTATGACAACGTAGTCTCTTAAGTTCACTGTTTTTGTAACAAAAAATATTTTTATATGCATAAAAAACATTTACTTCTATATACTTTTTCCAAAGTCAGTTTAATGACATAAAAAAGCTTCGACCGGGCTTCAAAGGGACCTGCATCATAATCGGGGTTGTCAGATCTTTTTTTTTAATCCTTTAAGTTTTTATTATTAAAAGTGTCTTTTATATCAGTATTTGATTGATAGTCTAACTCTCTTTGAAAGCTAGTTTGCAAATATGTACTTTCAACCAAGAAATTTATAATGTCAAGGAAAGAAGAAACAAGCCACTCATGAATGTTATAATAATGTTATAATTGTTTTTAGTAGAAATATTATTTATACAAAAATAGATTAAATCAAACTAAAAAGGAATTTTACTGTTGTTAAATAAAAAAAATAAACAAATAACAATCCCTTATGTTCCTCCTACACTTACGAAAGATTTGTAGAACTGGCAACGCCCTGTCGATAGACCGTCGACGCCCACACGCAGTTTAAAGCACATTTAAAGTGCGAACTATTTTTCCGAATGGGAAAATTAATAGAGCAGCATACAAATACAAATTTATATGCTGTAGACAAGAACAGCAAATAGTTCAAGGTTCTGTCAATTGGGTGATTCCTTATCAGCTTTAAAATCAGTTGATGTTTGAGGTATGTGATATTGGGAATCGGACAGCGGCGTGACTGGTTGAAACGATTTACTGTTTTCAGACAAGTAAGTTTTTACTTGGTGCCTATATTTTATTATATTAGTATGGCTTTTTGGCGTAAATTTGAAACATAAGGCCAAGGTGAATTATCACAGGAATATGAGTCGGTGCCATAGTCGGCCATCGATAGCGGAATAAGTCCGAAATTAAGAAACAAAGATTTACATGCTCAATGTCAACGCATTATTTTAAATATGTACGCGAACCTGAAAATGCGCTTTGTACAAGAATCTACTTGTAATAAATTAACACAACTTGGGTTTTATAAGAGTTTATAACGTAATTAATTTGGGGACTGTAACCGGTCATTCCATAAAGCGTAAACCGATAAATCAAAAATTCAAAACGGCTGACAATACTACAAGGGCTTTTATTCTGCGAATTATTTACAACTTTTACAACGATAATATAGTGCCAACTTTAGAACTGGTTCGTGATAAATTGCGAGGTTATCCTGATTATAATTACCGATCTTTAGAAACATTGCGTGGTCTTTTGTTAAGTTGTGACTTTAAACATAACAAATTAGATAATCTATTGGTTATAATGGAATCCCGGCGTATCATTGAACTACGACAGGAGTATTTGCGCAAAATAAAGGAGTACCATGAATCCGATAAAAGTATAATTTATTTAGGCGAAACTTGGTTTGATACCCATGATGTTGTTAAGTATGGTTGGGTAGACAGTACACATTGTACTTTAAGTACACCACACTCGAGAGGAAAACGCGTTATTATTCTTCATGCCGGAAGTAACGATGGCTTTGTACCTAATGTGTTGCCCTTGTCAGCAAAGAATATCACTCAATAATCAATCATCAACTTTAAGCGTAGTTGTCCTTGATAATATTCGGCAGCTAGTAACGAAATGAGCAGCGATGTTTGGAAAAATAGCGTAGCTCATGTTATGAAAACAAAAAAAGGATATTCTATTTCACCACCTATAGCGCCAGTAGTAATCCAACCTGGAAGCGATACTACTTCTGAAAGTTTTGCCGATTCCAGTCATTAAATGGTTTATGAATTTTAAATTAACTATGTTTGTTTAACACGTATCTTAAAAACTTGTTATATTAAAGAACGTTTACTTTACTGTGATCCTGCTGATTCGATCAAATTATTGTTAGAATATATATAGTGAATTCTAACTACTAACTGTATATTTCAACTAACATAGTACCTTCCCCTATTCTTTCTTGACAAGGAAAACCTATACCTCTTCGCGGTCCTTGCTGGACAAAGACAATTTTTTTAAATTGTTTTTGGCAAAATAAGCATTTTTTTTACCGACAGACCAATTTAAAAATATTAAATGCATGTGTTATTTGCAGGCAAGTTAACGGGTACGAACATTTTATTGATATAAACTATAATAAACAATCTGTAATATATACTATTTAATCGTATTAAAAATTTATAACAATCCGCATTTTAATTATTTGGTAGAAGCAACGCCTATAGTCAGGAGTTTAATGTTTTTTTAGGTCATCAAATTAGGCTTGGAATAACTATACAATATTTTTATTCTGCCCGTTCATAAATTTGATGGTTGGAATAGTCACTGACAGAATTTGTGGATTTTAGGTTTAGATTAGTTTATTTTTGAAACAACTTTATTTATTAAATTTACAACAATTATTTACATTTTTTTTTTAAACTCAAATCAGTGCTTTAAGATAGCTCTGGCCTCGAGTCTTAAGTAACTTAAACCTAACAGTGCTTTGTTGACTAGTTAGAATAGTTAATACCTATATATATTTATATAAATTTGTTCAATGAATATTCAGGTGGTCTTTACATTTTCTCACAAAAACTGGGTAAGGATTGGCAAATCTAATGTATTTATCGTACATAGTGTGAGTAATGAGTACATTGGGTATTTAGGTATTATATATCCATGTTTTGAAACTATAAAAGCTATAAAAGAAAAAAAACAAAGCGCATAAAATGTATAAGTACAACCTGCAAAGTTTGGAAAAGCCTTGGACTATCCTGAACCAATGTAACAAGTATTTTGTGTTTTCAGATTAATGAAGAAATTGGTGATCTTTATCAAGACGAAGTAAATCAAGCTGCCATACTTTTAAGGAAAGAGGGAGGTGATATAGTCGTGGTAAGAGAACTAGCTATTATTATATATTATTAAAAGAAAATCTGCAAAAGTAGTAAGTAGTAGTAGACGTTGTTTTTGTACAATCCTATTAAATTCACTTTATTAAAAAAATGTTGGGTACTTCTTCACTAAAGTGTTCAGATTTAACAACATTTTAATTTTAATAAATATAGTAGGTCTTCCCTGTTGTTGATCAAGAACGTTTTTTTAACGTACGTTCAATATCATTGTGTGTGAAAGCAGCGTAAGATGACGTTCTATTTTTTAACCTTTTATATTGTCACATGACTTGAATTATTTGTTATCTAACAAGAAGGTAGGGTGACTGCGCTAGTAGTCGGTTTTTTTTTTATCATTCTATTGTTGCTTTTTAAATAAATCTGTTCATTTAATATTTATATTAATAATATATGTGTCCTTGCCAAGTATAAACATTAAATAAGTGATTGAAAAATATATAAATACTGGTGAAAGTATATATCTAAATATTTTATTTCTAAGTTTTTCTGAAAAATATCAGTTTTTTCAGAAGTCGGCCACTTATTGTTTAGTAGTCGGCCGTCGTAAATTAATGATTATTTAGCACAGGCCCGTGCTTGCATTTTTTATTTTGTCAATAAAAAACTGAAATGTAGGTACCTACTACCTACTAAGATTACATAAAATATGCAAAGACATTTTTTAAAAGTATATAGGTGACTCTAGACACACAATCTAGAAACCACCTGGGATACCAGTCACATCCCACATTCTTATCCACTTTCTGTTTCTGCATCGCTATCTAGTTCATCTTCAGATTTAGCACAATATTTCTTTGAAAGCATTTTTCTAAAATCTCGCTTTCACCGTTGGGTCTTTCTTTTTTTTTATTAGTATTATTAACCATTTCGCTTTTTTTTTCATTGCGCTTCCCTTTTTTTGCTTCTTGTTTCTCATTTTGTACTCTATCCTTCTCCATGCAATATCTTCTCCAAACATTGGACGAAATAACACTTGTGGTAGCAGGGTCCAGCTCTCGGACGTTTTGTTTTTGGAATTGACTGAGGGTATTTGAGACATATTTTAAAAGCATCGGTTGGGGAGGTGGACGTCGGCATCGTCTCTATTGCATCTAAGATTATTGATGACTACTTATGTACTTATATATAGATCTGGCGCCTATTCATCGAGGCTTATTGCTTGCGACACGACCTGCGAGCCGGTCCTGCAGAGTTGCGAATTTTAGCTCCATTTCTCATAGAATCTAAAGCTTTTTCTAAGGACTCCTGAGAATATCTATGGAACTTTCTTTTTGGCCTGCATGGCCTGGCGTGGCATCGTCTATAATGTAAAGAAAACAATTTTTCGTCAGATTAAAGTGCTTTTATAGGCAAAGAAATCTTCTGACCGAGTACTAGCACAATCATCAATTTATGACTTTTCCAGTAGTCGGCCACTAACTGATACTACTGATACGTACGTTTTTAATACATTATAGTACATGATGACAAAGAAAGAATCTGTTTATATGTCTTTGTAAGGCAGATATAGACAAAATAATTTTTTTAAAATTTTGCCAGTAGTCGGCCACGGTGGCCGACCACTAAAAACTTTATAATAATTTGATGCCAGTAACCGGCCATATTATTTTTGTACCTAAAAATAAAAATCAATATATTTGGGTCTGGTTACTAGTTATTTAAACATATATTCATCCAAAAAATCTTACTCCGGTAAACATATATAGTATAGAATTAGTTTAACTTACCTTTAAAATTGCCCTGTTTGATCTTCATTGACTTTTTAAACTGTTTTTGGAGACACAATGACTAACACCTAATTTTTCGCGCCAATTTACGGAAGTAAGGTTCGACTTATAATAAAGAAACATTGATATGTGTTCTTGGAAAGTAAAAGAAGATAGCAAATGTAAGAAATAGAGCTAAACTCTTGCGAAATCTAAATTATAAGTGATTAAAGTTATTTTTGGCCGGCTTACTAGTGCATCCACCCTATATAGGCTAAAACCTAATACCACAAATCAATTTCAATATAAATAGGTAGGTACGTTTCTAAGACGTCACTGCATGCTTTCGAGTATTTTTTTTTCTTTTTCCTAAAATCGCCATAACTCACATGTCGCCATTAACAAGGTTTCTAGAATAATTGTTAGCAATGTATTGTATTAAACAATAATATCTATAATTGGGTTGTAAAAATGTGATATCACAAACGGAATATAATAGGTTATACAAAGAAAAGTAATAAATCTCGTGGTCTCGTGGTCATAGTTTTGTTAAATGTTTTTGTTTTTGTAGACCGATAGAGTGATCTGTAGTATAAATATTTACCTAAAAAATCTAGGAAGACAACAGATGTTGCAAATAAATGTAAATGTTCTCGGTATACCGTTGTTTTTGCCAATATTTCTGTAAAAAAACTGTCATAAAATGTAAATATTTGCTTTCAAATAATCACCAAGATATTCACGATTTTACAAAGAACCGCTTTATGAATTGATGGCACGTTGTTTGTTCTATTATACCTATATGATTCTTTTATTATTAATTAACTTGTGTGACAATATTTGCTTAAGAGTACATTAACACTTCTTATATTAAATGAATGTTTTTGGAGCCACTCCAGTCTTATTGGATTTAGTCAGGATTGAATTGAATTTGATTTAAAATTTAGTTATTTTTCTGGCTATTGCAAGAAAAGTTTTATTTTGATTTGATTGATTTGTTGTTGATTGAGTTAATATAATAATAATAACCTACAAATTTGTAACAAGGTCCTTTATCGACTATCGATTATGTCTTACGTTACGACCACTCTGAGCGCACCTTTGTTTTGATGTTTTGCCCATTATTTCCTTAAAACGCTGCCATAAAATGCTAATATTTCCGATTATAGTAGTTAATAATTAATGCGGTACAATTGTTGATTTCTCGTTATCGTAATGTCATAAATATACAAGTCTACGAATTTATTAGGAAAGTTCAGTGACACACTTGTTCAAAATGCTTGCTCGTGTCAAAGTGACGTTGTCAATTTTCGTTGGCAATACGATGTACTTATATTTTTTATATTTCATACTGTATTGTAAAACACACCTTTACATATTTGAATTTAGTCCAGAAAATAAGGTTTTACAGCAATAAGTCCGGTAAAGTTTTTTTACCGGACTAGTCCTGTAAAATTTCTTTAACGGACTGAAATTTGTAAGTTTTAGTTTAATCAATGTCAAACACACAATGTCTCCACCAGTAAATATAAGCACTTTTCAAATATACGACGCAGAATAAAACTTCATTATAATTTCAAAACATAATTATAATTTTTAACAGAATAATATGAAATAAAATTCGTTTCAAAATTCCAGACTCGGTTCCTTCGTCGCCTCGTCTCGAAACATTTCACTCATACTGTAAAAATTGATTTACCGGACTTATAACGTAAATATCTATTACCTTCGATTGTGGATTATATAGACCAATTATGAACATTAGTGATTAACATATAAACGTTTGTAATGATATGGTGACATTTATACAACTCATCTAACAATTAAGTAAAATTAAGATTTTAATTTGGAATTCTGCTCAAAGAAAGTATTATAGATTAGCCCAATTATTGATAATAACGACGGCATATATGTAATATTTTCAATTATTGAAGCTACTGGAAATATTTATTATTATAAAAAATCATTAGCTTAAAGAAGTGGGGTTTCCAGATAATATCTGTTCATCACTTTCGCCAAAATTCAAGCTAATTTAAAAAGCGAATTTTTATCAGTTTACAAAGTTTGCAAATTTGAACGCACCAGCTGGTGTTACTATATTATATTCTTAAAATTTTTATATTTCAAATATTTATCTTGATATTACAATTTTATCAGAACATTTTGTGTACTTATTGGTTTTTATCAGAGCGAACTCTTTCTTACATAATTCATTTATTTTTCATTTAATATTATAAATTTACAATTTACAAATTACAGATTTTTAAAATATGATTCTGTTAAGTTTATTACAAACAGAAACACCTGGATATGTAATATCTGTATGTGTTTTTGTGTAGTGTAAGTATTGTAGTAGGTCCATAGATTTTTATTACCTATATTAAATAAATTCGCACAAACTGGGACTACGGAAGGCCCAATTAACAATGATTTGTCAGCTTATTGGCAATTGCACTGTACTGAATATCAAGATTAACATTAACATTGCGTAACCGTCTCCCAAATATTATATAGTAATTATTGTCAAATATGCATTGAGCACATTTTTTACTGAAAACTTCAGTTGTTTTTTATAATACGTGTTTTAACAGGTAATAGGTTAAATAGTTTGGGTTCCATGTAGACAACTGATTTCATGTTCAAGGTTTTGTTATTTTTCGAATATTTAAGATTTTCCGGCACATTATTTCTAGTTTGATATTTGTGAGATATCCTATCCACACTTCCTTGCTTTTTCATAAACTTACATGTATTCAGGATATAAAAACCTCCCAAATGCAGTACGTTAGAAGAGTAAAGTAGAGCGGCGTGATACAGTCTAGACTTTTTATCAATGACTTTTAGAATACAATTTCGAACAGTATTTAGTGGTTCTAGTGTTGCTCTGTAAAATTCTCCCCAAGCTACAATTCCATAACATATAACAGATTCCACCAATGATCTGTAAATCAGAGTTAACAATTTTTCACTCATGAAGTCCCTTAACAAGTAAAATTTATGGATCAAATTCTTGACATTTTTTACAATTTTATTTATTTGTCTCTCCCACTTTAAATGCTGGTCTATTATAACTCCTAAGTACTTACTCTCTTGTACTTCATTAATGGTATTATTATTATCTAAACCTATTCTGTTAAAGTGGGTCGATTTTTTATTGTAGGCGAAAAAGCAATGTAATTGTTTTTTTTTTATCAGTTCATGACTGACAGCAAGTAACCTTCATTATATATGCAAAATACAAATTTTGGATTACAATGTGAACATCTTATTTTTAGATTGAAAGTATATATTTTCAGTTACAACACAGGTATTTTCAACATTGCATAGATCGACATACCTGTAATTTAGAGGGTCGGAAAGGTATAACAATATATAGAGCGCAAGCCGATAATTAAGGATAAATCCTACGATGTTTGGGTTTCTGTTAATATGTATGCAATTTTCATTGTGTACCAACTAATCGAAATAAGCGGCTGTATGTTGAAAAGTATTAGTCGCACAACTTCCAGAAAAAAATTTTATTAACAAAAGTGGCCATAAGAAATAGCTGGAAAACATTTTTAAGTTTCTATAATCAGAGGGCGTAACAGCTATGGTCAAGTAAAAAAAAGATTTTTTACGCCCTCTTGTGACCATTTTAGAAACTTAAAAATATTTTCCAGCTATTTCTTGTGGCGCCTTTTGGTAATTACATTTTTTTTGGAAGTTGAGCGACTAATACTTTTCAATATACAGCCGCTTACCTCGCTTAGTTGGCCACCCTGTACAATGAAAATCTATATATTTAACCGTATTAACTTCATTTTCTTTATATGAGATCTGTACATATCACATTTAAAATAACCTACAAATTAAAGGTCTAAAAGGTGTCTTCACCAACAGTAAATTCGAGGGATTGGTCTGTGGAGTCAACTGAGGTAATAAGTAATTCTACCGTTTTTTCCACCATGTTGTCCCAGATTTAATTTATATTTTATAGCTTCTTGCCAATTTTCTCTCGTGATAATTAAATTCAATATTTTAAAAACTCATGATTATCTTTTATTTTAAATGTAGCGCTATTTCTTGCTACATACCTTTCATTTGTGCCTCTCAATCAACTCAACTGGATTTAATTCACAATGGGCGACAGTCGAAGTTAAATAATATCACGCTTTTTAGCCAATTCGTCGATTACACATTTTTTAAAACTTGACTTATTTTCTCGCACTATTTTTAAGAGCTCTTTTTTTAACGCGTTGTCCTCAAAGGGTATATTTTCTTCAGACAGCCAATTTATAACATGCCTTTTTTTCCAAAAAGTTGTGAATAGTTTCTCTAAGAACCATGAATTATAGCTGGCGTTATCTCAGGCTATGATAGAGTTTTCGGGAACGAGTTTTACCTATCCGTTGCTCAAAATATACTTTTCAAAGACGTCATGCAGTAGTCATTTCCTGATGATAATCTTTAGTTATTTTGACTAAAATTCAAGCAAGCCATCGTTTACAAATCCATTTTCACCACCTAGATGCTTTATTATTAAGCTGCGACTTTTACCTGCAGGTATTTTCAAACCAGTACACAAACCTATAAATGCTTGACGAGACCTTCGAATATTTTTAAAAATCACCAGATTATTTATAACATCACTAGATCTGGTGAAATTTCATCAGACCTGGCAACACTGGAAACTACTTGACCCTAAGAGTTGGATGAACAACGGCAAATATAGCTATATATCGACATCTCGTGGCGAATGCATCACCTGGCCCATCCAACACGAATCAGAGACGGAGACACCATATTTTAGTCAAGGGTTCAGTCATCCCCCTAGGCGTCCCACGCCACCACTTTAAAATTTTAAATGGCACCACCCCCTTTGTTATACTTGAAATGAAAGGACTGAGTAATATTTAGCTGCAGAAACAAAATCGATAGAAAGAAAATTTGCAATTTGAATAAAATTGAAAACGAAAAAAATTAAATATTATTTTATTTGATTAAATGCTCAAAATGCATTCCATTTTGTTATAAACAATAGTACAACCTATTTTCAAATCAAAATGGATATTGCGGAAATAGGAATTAAGATGATTATTTACCTCATCCATTATAAAAGCGGGTTGATTTTCACCTGATTATTCAGCGATAATCTCCCGCTCTCCGATGAAAATCACCCTTGTCAAAAGTGAAAATCTCACCCGTCAGAAATCCAGCGATAATCTCCCGCTCTCCGGTGAAAATCACCCTTGTCAAAAGTGAAAATCTCACCCGTCAGAAATCGTTAGTTTTTTATTTGGTAAATAATCTTCAAAATACATTTCGGGATTGGGAAATATTCAGAAAATCATTCTCAGATTTTTTGCCATTAGGAAATCGCTCTCGGGCAAGCCCTCGAGAGATTTCCCCGGCAAAAAATCTTCGGAATGATTTTCGATAATTTCCCTATCCCTTAATATATTACTACAGAAAATGCTACATTTTCAACAATATTCAATATTCCTATAAATTACAAAGTTTTGCTTTATTCAAATTACAAATTCTCTTTTCTGTCGATTTTTTTTATGCAGCTAAATACTACTCAGTGAGACCTTTCATTTGAGGTATAATAAAGGGGGTGGTGTATGGTGGTTCTAGTTCCCCCTACCCAAATAACATTTATATCAAATCGCGTTGTTTTAACTTTTGTAGTTTTTGAGATATTTGCATTAAAAGCTTTCAAATTGATACCCTGCGTGTAATATGAACGCGTACCCTAAAATGATGCATTATGAAACTTGCACCTTAGGTATGTTTTCTTTTTAAATCGTTCAATTTGAGAATTTTTAAGGCAATTAAAAAAAAACTTCCTGTATGTGACAAAATTATGAGAAATTGATATAATAAGAATTGTAACCATTATTTGGAACAATATAGACATTTAAAATGATGAATAGTATTTTTCAAACCCTTCACTGAATTTCTGGGATTTTTTTTTGCAAGTAATACACAACGAGCATATTGAATATTAATGATTACTTGAGTACTTTAGCTGTATTCACACAATGATAATACCAAATATACATTATTACAACAACATCAGATCTCTTTAATTATCGTTCCATACACATTCGTAATTAAGTCGGCGTTAAGTTAACACCAACCCATAATTTAATTTAAAAGTTGTGTATGCAAAACAAGTATTTCAGGAAGCAAATTAAAATAGATTTATATGAATTAAATAATCTGTTCGTAACGTTTGTTTTGGTTCAGTGGAGCTTTATGGGACTACAATTTAAATACGGCTCTCCCTTTCATTTTCTTATTTTGTTAAGTTGGTTTTATTGTTATATTATAGAATGGGGTCCGCGGAAGTCATTTTGTGGAACACGCTTTACATGTTCTACTATAGACGGCTTTACACTCGACCAATAGCGAAAATACTGATTTATTTATTTGACTCAGGATTTTGTATGTGTCATATACAATAACGAATTTTTAGAGGCTCTGTGGTCTTGTTAAAAAAATGTGCGTACAATTTTCAACTAAAGTTGCAAAATAACTATAGGCGAGTAGGTGTCTCATAAATTAAGATTTGTTGTTATTAGTTAAAATAGTAGGAGGAAAACAAAGCAGACATGGAGGAGAAGGAAAGCAAGTCAAAACATAAAACTCATGCACTTGACTGACCAGTGACCAGCTTGTTTGCGAGGAAACGTACCATATTGTAAAGCAAATAAACTTTAAACAAGTCAACTAACTTTAGTAAATCACTGGCTTAAAAGGAAAATAAATTTGCATTTCAAGAACATCAACCAATTTTTTAGGTTCTTGACAAGCACATGGAACCTCAGACGAACATGAAACAAAAATTCTTGTTTTGATCATCGAGATCCGAGATCCAAAGGGTGAGGGGATGGGCAACAATTAGTGTTCGGTTGGTTATAAATTGGGGTCGCGGATAATCGGAAGTAAACAACATAACGTCACTGCATCGTCGTCCCTACGCCATGCACAAGATGCGTCCGATGTCAATATGACGGCAGTTTGCTATAGGTACTGAGGAAAAATGCCTTCACTCACAAAATATTGCCAGGAATTATTGGAACAAAGACCAGGTTGAGTCTTGGGTTAGTTAAAGGTATTCTTGTACTCGTAACGTAAGCATCGAAACAGCAAATGTAAAGGATTTCCCACAATAAACGCACATTTTAAATTGTAAATAAATCGCATTTATTATTGAAGGACTGAGATAATAGGACTAACCCGATCTAAAAAATCAGATTAGTGCTTCAATAATAATATTCGCTGAAGGCTTAATGTTCAATGAAACTGAATCGATCCTGCTGCTGCAGTAAACACTCAGTCAAAAAGGTTTAGAAGCCTCCTAACTGGATCAATAATGATATTGCTGCTGCAGTAAACACTCAGTCAAAAAGGTTTAGAAGCCTCCTAACTGGATCAATAATGATATTACTTCACCCAAACAACTTGAAAATAAGTAATGTATAAAATTACTGTAAACCTGCAAATTACAAAAAATACTGTAGGACAGACAGTTAAACCCAAATCTGAAGAAGATAGGATACCGGGTGGCGTAATAAAATTTTAAAAAATAAGGCAGTCACACAGGCATAGGCGTCCGAAAGATCGACATATACTCAAATAATCTCAACACAAAATAAGTCAAAAAAAATAAAAACATTCTTCTTCTTGAAGTGCCTATCCTCTGTGGATGTTGGCTATCACGTTGGTCCAAATTACTCTTTTCACTGCCGTTCTGAATAGAGCTGTTGATGTCATTTCGGTCCATGTTCTTAAATTTCGCAGCCATGATATTCGTCTGCGTCCTACTGACCTTCGTCCCTCTATTTTGCCCTGTAGGATGGGTTGGAGAAGGTGGTATTTTTCATTTCGCATGATATGCCCGAAGTATTCCAATTTTTTGCGTTTGACAGCTGGTAGCCATTTCAGCTGTCTACCGATGCGTTGCAATACCGTATCGTTTGTCACGTGGTGTATCCATGGGATTCTGAGTATGCGGCGGTAACACCACATCTCAAATTCATCTATGCGTCTACATGAGGCATCGGTAAGGGTCCACGCTTCCACCCCATATAAGAGGGTTGAAAGTACATAGCATTTTAAAATTCTTATTCTAGTATGGATATTGAGGGATAGGTTACACAGAATGTTACGCATCTTGTTAAATGTAACTCTTGCTTTTTCGATTCGGCATCTTATCTCTCGAGAATGATCCCATTCCCTATTCAATATGCAGCCCAGGTATCTGTTAATAATAATAATAATAATATAATAATTGTTCCGAGTACACGTTAAATAAAAGGGGCGACAGTATACAGCCTCCTCTCTTTATGCTAAACTCTTCCGATGTTTCGTTTTCGACTCGAACAATGGCTTTTTGTTGTAGGTGTAGCTTTGATATTATATCTGTGTCTCTGTCATCAATTCCTGACTCGCGTAGGATTGAGATGAGTTTACCATGTTGGACTTTGTCAAAGGCTTTTTCGAAGTCTATGAAGCATGCGAAGACGTCTGCGTTGACGTCCCGTGCTCGTTGGATCAGAACCTGTATATATGTAATATAGATACATTTATTTTATTCCACAGGTCTTCAGGGCCGGATTTGCAACTTTTCCGCCCCTAGGCTGAGAAAAATTTGCCGCCTTCTTTTTAAATATCGCATTGCAGGAATTTTTGGCAAAGAAAAAAAACAGGTAGCTTTAAATAATGAATTTATCGTATTATATTTTTTAAAACTTAAAATTTAGATATGTTTATAAATGTAATTAAAGATTATAGAAAATCTTTGTGGAAACTGAAAACATCTCAAAAATAAAACACGTTATAAACAAAAAAATAATTAGTCTTTATTAGACAAGTAAAAAAAAAAGTCTCTAACAAAAAATAGTTGAAGGTCACAAAAAGCTTTTAAAACAAAATAATTTAAACCAAAGATTTTTTTCGAGCCTTATGTTCGGCAAAGTTGTTAATTATATGGTCATAGTCCAACGACATAGTTAGGTCTGACTCTATATTTAAAATTGCCATAGATTCCAACCGTTCTTGCTTCGTAGTAGATGAAGTAGTTAAGAATTCGCCTTAACACTGAAAAACTGCATTGCAGAGCAATTATATACAGGTAGACTGAGACATAACCGAAATATACTATCAATATTTGGATATATGTTTTTGAAATTCATTTCCGTAAACCATTGAAAAAAGTCTGTCTGTCATATTGTTTCCGACTACGTTTTCAGTTAAGGAACAATGCTGTAGAAAATGTGATAGTTCATCTTCCAAATTTTCATTTATATCATAAGGATGATTATCTCGTAAAAGCTGAGATGTCTTTTTGATCTCGTCAATATCAAAATTGCCTTTTATAGTTTTAAAAAAGGCAGCATCCAAAAAACTAAAAGTTTTACTCAGCTCTTTATAACAAGATATTCTTTTCTCAAATTGTTGTAGTAACGTGTCAATGATAACATTAAATGTTGATATTCGAAAACTGTCTCTTCCATTAAGAATGACATCGACATCAGTTTTTCGAGAATCACGAGTTTCATTAGATCTCAGACTCCGAATCTTTCTCTTTTCCTGTCATTCTCATAGGTAAATTCATCAAAGAAAAATATTTTTTTTGCTTCGTTTTCATAATCATCAAATTGCTCACGTAGAGATTGAATAACACCAATTAGGGAATTGTATGGTTCAATTGCTTGTAAAATATTGATATAAACACTTCGTAATGATTTATTTACAATATTAATTCTGTCAAGTAGAAATCCCCAAAATACAGTCATAAATGTTGTTTTAAACCTTTCAAGTTTTTTTCGAATACCTTATAGCTTCATTTTGAAGAATGGGTTTTTGCGACGCATCGTCTTCAAAGAAACATAATGCCTTATGCATTTCAGCAGAAGCTCCTCGTAGAGTTTTGCTTGCGTTATCTAGTTGTAGACAAACTTTTTAAAGTTGGCAAGTTGCAATAAACTTTTTCGTTGCAGAAGAAGTGCAATACATTCCATCCGGCGGTTCTTGCTCCAAAAATATTATACAGCCCCTGGAAAAGATCAAAATAGGCTGTTGTTTCTATGCAACATTCTGCAGCCGAAGATCCAACTAAATTTAATGAATGTGCAGAGTACGGAATATAATACGCCTGTGGGCATAATTTTGGCTTGCAACTCATTATAAATTCCTGACATGTTTGCATCGTTGTCATAGGATTGTCCTCTACAATTTGATATATCGATATCTAAAGACTTAAATGTGTTTGTTAAACACTCAAACATATCTTTAGCTTTAAGCCCCACGTTCGAAAGGAATTTTAAAAACTTTTCGACTGGTACTCCATCTTGCTGGACATAACGAATAATTAATGCTAACTGCTCATTATGCGCAATGTCTGGCGTCGAATCAACAATCATGGAAAAATATTTGCATTTCTTTAATTCTTCTAAAATGGAATTGCTCACTTTTTTTGGCATGAGTACAATAAATTTCTCATAAATAGTTTTAGAAAGGTAATTTGTTGTGCCTGATCCTCCTTGACCAAAACGGGCGATATGTTCAGCCAAAAATGGGTCGAATTGTGCCAAAAGTTCTAAACAAATCATGAAATCTCCATTATTTGAAACTCCAAATCGTTCATCCTTACCTCTAAAAGCTAAACCACGTGATGATAGAGATTTTACAACGGCAACTACCCGTTTCAAAACGTTTCCCTAGTAGCTGATTTCTTCTTGCAACTGTCGTCCAGTTTCAGAATCAATCATTTCTAGTTGGGTTTGCAGACATAAGAAGTAATAAACACAGGTTTTGTGTAATTTTGAATTCTCATGTTCTTCAGTTCTTTTAAAAACGTTCTTCCAATATCCAATATCTACACGATCCAAACTGAGAATCTCCATTTCTGACAAGGAGGCATGGAATACAGCATAAGCGGCCGGTTTTTCAGAATATGCAATCCATTTACGAGTAACTACTTCACCATTCCATAACTTTGTTTTAAATATCAACACTAGGCAATACCGTGACTGATCAGGGTAAACGTGTTTAATTTTAGAAAAATCTAATGATGAACATTTTGGGATCTGATGATATTTTAAAAACAGTATCATCATTGGTTAATTGAGCCTCCTTGGAAGGTACCATATAATTAGGCTTATTCGTTAAGAAAGAATCAGAAACTGTTGGTTGTACTGGTACTGGTGTATTGGTAGCATTTGATTCCACTTCATGAATTTGACTTGTTGATGTTGTAGGTTCTGAGATTGCTTCTTTGAAAAATGTATTTAATTTCGGAGTTTGGTTTATTACCTTATCCATGTTTATTCTTTTGTTCAATACGCAAACGTTTATGTTCGTGGCCTAACAATCTTTTCCGTCCACTCATTTTTGTTGAGCAAGATATATTTATCTAGTTAAGTAATAAAAAAAAAGCAAATTAAAAGCAAAAGTTTTACGAAATAATGAATATATCTTGTTGTTACTCTACTTTACGTTCTTTGTACTAGTGAGACTCGTCACAGGCAGCAAAATATATTAATATGCTCGAAACACAAAAAAAAACTTAATAAAAAATAAATCTTATAACACCGATTTCGAAACTTAATCGAAGAAACGGCGCACTATTTTTGTTAAGCGACGAGCGACAAGCTGTTTTTTTTTTGTTAATTTACGGCGTAGCATAATTTTATTTTTTTTTAATAATTATTGGCGCCACGTAAAATTTGCCGCCCCTCAAAATTTGCCGCCCTAGGCTTCAGCCTATACAGCCTATGCCTAAATCCAGGCCTGCGGTCTTCTATTTCTGTTTCGTGGTTGTTGTTTTCAGATATAATTTTGAGTTCCTTGTTTACCCTCTCTTTTGTTTGTTGGAATACGTCGTCTTGCTTGAGTTTCCGCATATCGGCAGTTTTCGATGGTTTCTTTTTGACTATAGTGAAGGTCAATTAAGAAAACTAATCTGCGGTCATGAGAAGGGTCAGACTTTCTTGGACAGAATTTATTATTATTAGGAATACTAAAATATCCAGATATATAAAAATTTAATGTTGGTCCAATGCAATCTGCTTCTAACATATTGATTACAACCGTGGACGCAAACAAAAATAAATGTGGAAAAGGTAGCAAACACACAAATGTTGGGAGTAAAATTAGATGAACGGAAGACAAATAGCAAGATTCGAAATAAAATAAAGTGAAGGTTGCTGAGGAACAAATTGCTAAGACAATAGATGGGGATTTTGTGGTACAGCAGTGGACCGTGGTAGAAAAAAAAACAGCGGGCGACCCCAGAGGGAGGATGTTCTTAAAGAAAATACTGGAAAAGTGTACCACAAAACAGAGAAAGATGACAATAAGTCAAGAAGATAATATAACGGCTCTAAAAGACAAAGAAGAAGGATAGCGATATTTTTACAACCAGCAAAAGTCAAGTTGGCTAAGCTAAATGAATTTAAAGTTGCCAATCGAATACAGCTTCTGATCTAAACCAAAATTGTGCAAAATACGTAACATACTTGCTGCTTTACGTCAAATTGAGATATTCAGTAAGGAATAGCCGGCTAATAGCCCTGACCTGAGGCGGTTAGATATTTTTCTGTGGGGATTCTAAAAAATTAAAATTAAAATTATCATGACAGACCTCAAAATATACAAGTTTTAAGACAAAGGATTGTACAAGAAATAGTCATGCTCAATACATATCAAATATTAGAAAATGTGTCAGAAGTCATTTACTTTACCTTATCTCATAAACTATACAATATTAATTTCAATTTAAAGTAAACCGACAAATATGTCAAGTTGAAGTATGCGGAACGCTTCGATAACTCGATTATCCTCAATTCAACTTATCAAAACTGTAAACTGAAATATTTCAAAAAGGGCTAAACTAAATGTTGACATGTTATATATTTGTGAAATCGGGGGAAAAGATCTTTCGTCCTGGTGAAAAATATATATGGTGTCCCATTAAAAAAAAGAAAACTTGCAATTGTTTTTCAGCTTTGCGATGCGCCAATGTGTTTTTGAGAGGTCCAAAAGATAACACGAGAAAGGTATGCAACTTTTGTATTTAAAGTTTTTTTCTGTCACATATATTCACCCCTGAGGTGGGTACACAAATGTAAAAAGAAATCCTGTGTGTTCGTTTTGGGACGCCCTTTATTTGATCAATATGATGACGACACTAAATATGTGCAAGTATTAACTAATAATTTTCAAAAGGTCAATTACCTTCGGTAATTTTAAATGTTAATAGGAGTTTGTTGTATTACGCGAGTTTGAATTTAAGGTACAGCTAAGAGAAATATCAGCAGGTACAAAAAGAAAGGAACATTGCGAAACATTCAACATTAACAATTTTAGATAATACATAAAATGGTATTTAAATACCTACAAAATAATAACTGAAAGCTTAAAAGCTTAAAAGTTCATTAGAAAAAGATGCAGTTTTAGGCTAATGGTTTACAACATATTAAGATTTTGTTAGGGAAATTGTAATTACTGATGGCATTCTATTGAATTGAATTTTAATAATACGCTTCTAGTATCTAGATAAAAAGAAAATATTTACGAAATGTTTACATTTAAGATAATATTGCAGGTATGGACTGAGGTGCGTTTTCATTTTTCACTGTTTGCAGAGATTAGCAGTAAAAAAATAACCCAAAGCGCAGTCCGAGTTCTGAGCAAGATTTAAACATTTTGATTTAAAACCTGTATTTTGACGTTATAAATACAGTGAAAGCTTTCATAAGGGGTATTTTTGTTGCTCAATTTGGCATCTACGTGAAAAACTACGTGTGTTATTAAAAATTTTTTTTATTTGCTCTCCTGGTAGTAGACCTGAGATAAAATAATTTATCATACATCTTATTCAATCCAAATATTAAAATATTAGACAAAAACGAAATTTGGGCGTGACTCCAAAAAATGTCGACTGCGGCGCTCCTTGGCATCTCCCAGATTTTATTTGTGGATCTTCGCCTGCATGAATTAATGCCCAAAAATATAGTTGCGGAAAATTTTCCCGGTTATGAGGCCAGTCTGCAAAGAGAGCTACCAGCACTAAAACTTAAAAGATAATTTTGAATACAGCGAGTTCGTTAAATTATGATATTATGTCCAAATATCTAATAGGGGATTATATTACCAATAGGCCAGTGCAGTTATAAAATTTTCTATGGTATGCTGGGAAGAAAATCACATAAAGCTATTTTTTTCGGGGATGTTAAGTTTTCGCCGTCCTACTTATCATACTAAAAGTCCCCAACCCTCCAATGCACATTTTTTGGGGTTTTTTAGAGTAATCTCGGTTATGGTCACTTCTGCGAGAAAAAGTGAATAGGAAAAAAAGGTAGCTAGTAAAATTCTACACAAAACTATGATATAAAAAATAGTTTTTTCTGTGACGGAAAAAAAGTTTGACATTTTATCTCTGTTGACAGGTAACAAAATGACACTTTTTATGAAATTACTTTTGTCCCCGGGAAAAAATTATTACTTTTTTCCCGAATATATATACACATAAGTAAAGGTAGATATTTAATTTTAAAATATTTTATTATTCAAAAAGTTACATTTTCTTTATATCAAAAGTACAATTATTAAATGTACATTGCATGAATGACATGTTCCTTTTACTATTCGGTACAATAGTCGAATTTTCTGGTGTTGAAATTAATTTTTTTTTTTCAATATTAAATCGTCGTTTTTCCCGTCACAGAAAAAAATAGTGTATTATACACGGGAAAAATATTAGATTTTAGCTCCCGGTTTTTTGTCAACACAACCTCGAGCTAAAATCTAATACTTTTCCCTTGTATAGTAAATAACTATTTATTAAAGCGGTGGCGAACCACAGAGACGTCAAATGGTTCAAACTAGGTATTCAAAAAATAAAAAAAAAACATTTCAAAGTTATTTCTTCTAGAAACATTTAAACTTTCGCAGGTCTTAGATGTTAAAACTAATTTAGGGTTATATTTTATGATCCTAGTTCAGTTGAACTAGCGACAATCTAGGGAACAGCGTGATGTAAAAGATAAAAATAAGCTTTTGGAATAGGTTAATTTTCCTTCACCATTCGGCCAAAATACGACTGATTTAGTGTCAGTATCATCAGGAATAGTTAAGTTCGTAAGTAGTTAATAGTTTCGGCGGATGTATGGGCGGTTGCAACGTCGTGTTGAAAAAAACCAGAACGTAGTTAATCGTCAAGTAATTGCTCCACAAATGGATTCAAAATATTGTCCCTATACCTCTTTGCTGTAACTGTGTAGTAGAAAAAAATAGGACCAATAATTCTTCTTCGGAAAAAAACCCAACCAGACACGAATTTTTTGAGGATGCAGTATAAACTCTACAAGAAAACTAGGGATTCACCCAACCGGTGAGGTAGAACCAGGCTTCATCAGAAAAAATATCAGGTCTAATAAATTATTTATATCCAATAAATTTGGGGTAAACCACTGACAGTAATTCCTGCGTTTTTCAAAATCTGCAGCTCGTATTTCTTGAAATACCTGCACTTTATAAGGAAACAAATTTAATTGTTTCTTAAGCTCAAGAAATAGGCAAAAGTATTGTACAGGGTCTTCCAACGAGGACTGAACAGGGGCTCATATTTGAGCTTCCTTGTATTTAAAGAAAAATCCAAAATAGCCAATCGATGTACTTTTTCCTGCAGAATTCAAAAATGAAACCAAAAATTTATTTGAACCAGAAACAAAAGAGTTACGCTATGGATAAGGTGTTTTTTAAATGGAACATAGCTTTTTTATACGATTTTTGGAACGAGTGATTTTTTTTTGTCCGTTCTGATTAAAATATTTAATATTGTGACAGCTATTTTTATTAAATTTTAATGTTTTATCCAGTATAATTTAACTTTAACCTGTTTGAAACATACACTAGGTAATAAAGGTATAATCACCTTTGAATCCTTCAAAGTCAAAAAATTTGACAAATTTACTATAATATTGCCGAAATGAAATATTCATTAGATGAGAGATTGCAGATTGTTATCTTGTTCTACAAATGCCAAGAAAATGCAAGAGAAGCAAGGAGAAGATTTATTGCAAATTTTCACAGTAATATATCCGTCAATACTTCTAAGGATAAAGAACTTATTTGAATAAAATAAAACATTACATGACAGAAAAAGAAATCCAGAAAGGAATAGAAATCACTTATATTTTCTTTTTCCCGCCATCTTCAGATATTCACGTTAGTCTCAAAACACACAAAAACTGTTCAAAACAAAACTAATGTTAACAACCGATTTACCAGCTTTTAAAGTCAATTGAGTGGATCTGCCTGCAATAAAGTAATTAGTGTATGTACCTATATTTCTTAAGAATTGTCGGGTCGGGTTTTACTGCCCCTAATGGAGGGTGTTTTAAGGATTAATGTATACTAAAAATTCCGACAATAAGTGCCCGCGATTGTTTAACAGATGGGTCGGCAGATAGAAATATAAAATAATACTATTTCCATTTTTAAATATGGGGACTTCATAACTGGTCGTTTAACGTAGGTGATCACTTTATAGAGGCGGTCGGAAACAGAGGTTTTACTGTATTTCAGTCGGCCAAAAGAAAAAATTAGTACTACCATTCGTAAATATAGATATCATCGAAAATTTTACCGGTTCAGAAGTTGATGGTGGAACAAAAAGTTAGTAAGCAACATTTTTGCAGATACATGCTTTAACAAAAATTAACTGATACCAATTTCTTTAAAAATATATTATGGAGGGATGAAGCTACTTTTACTACGGCTGGGATGGTTACCAGGAAAAACAACCATTTCTGGGCATTAGAGAACCCTCGTTTAATGTGTGAAATTGACATTCTCGACACTAAAGTTATAGGTCCTAATTTTTAGAAATTTTCATTACATGGTGAAAGATATTTAGAATTCCTTAAGAAGGGCATAGAAAATTACTTGGAAAATTTACCTACTCGTCAGTATCATGACATAGTCTGGAAGCAAGATGGTACTCTACTACTCTACTATCCCATAATGTCTCGGTTGTCCGTAATTTCCTTGACAATCGATATCCCTTATGGACAGGTATATATGGCAGCATTGTATGGCAACATAATAGCCTTGATTTGTCAATATTAGGTTCTTTTAAGGGTACCTACATGACAAACGAAGGTTATAAAGAACGAAGTGCATCGTTAGAAGAGTTAAGAATTAAAATTATAAACTGCGTAAATAATTTGGTTGAGGAAAGTCCCCATTTTATTATAAATGCTATGGATAAAATAGAGATGATTACACAAAGTGTCCAACTAATAATTGTGAGCATATAAAACATTTGTAAACACTATAATTAAATTATTTTATTATTTTTGTTATTAAAATTGCGATTTATGCTTGGCCACTGTAACTTATTTCATAATATTATAATAAATTCAATATTTTTTGAGTTTTCATTGCCAATATTTCAACAATGACTAAAGTGACTATGGGCTAGTTATATATTATTGAAAATGCAATTTTAAGCTCTATTCAGCAAATGAATAATATATAGGGTGTTCCATTTAAGAAAATTTACCATAAGTCAAAATATGCGCTCGTGATGATCAATTGTTTCATTCGCTAGCAAATTCTAACGGTTTGGACGAATCCCTACAATTATTGTTTGATTTTTTTTCCATCTCGAATAGCATAGTTGCTAGAAGTTGTCAAAAAATGAGGAAGCACCCTGTACATAATTTAACTTTTATTTCCTGAAACTAAAAGATCTACCAAAGTTAAACATTTTGCATTTCTTAATAAAACGTCGTCTTCCTTAAATCCTAGCCAACTTTTTAACCAAATTATATGTACACAAGTTGGAAGAAGATCTAAAGAAGTATTTTCAGCGTGAATTGGCACCCTACCCACTCGCCCCATCTAAAAATGGATTGCTACAAAGAACTAAAAAATCAGCATTACTTGGGTTTTTTGACAAAAAAGTGACCCCATTAGGTTCGATTCCTGAAAATAGCGTTTCTGATTTAGACGAGAGTTTTTTAATTCATAAAATTATCTGGCAATTTTCATCAACCTATGGTCACATTTATATTTAGGATATTAATTGTATAAAATAATAAAAATCGATAGGACTCATATCTTTCCACAAAAGAACAATTAAGAAGATATTCAAAAATATCCTGCTTAGACATTATCTTTTCGGAAAAAAAAACACGGCAACAGTAAACCAGTCTCAATATATTTCTAATAAAAACAACAAAAGATGTTTTATTTTACAATTAAGCCAATGTTTGAAATCGGCGGGTATTCAGGTGGTTCAAGCAGAAGGAGACGTACACAGAATCAAGGTAGATAAGGCCCTTGAATTAAGATCATTAGCACCTTCTGTTACTTTGGTGGGTGAAGACACCGATTTGATGTTCATAATATTAAATCAAAGATGGACAAGGTCGGTGGCGCAACCTCCGAGCGAGTGTAACTCGTGTCGTCTAACTACCTGTTTACAAGAAATGTTCACTCATCACTACCTAAGATAGGTAAAATTACACAAAAATTGAAACCAGCCTGGCTGTTTTCGTGATTTTCTGTTGTGTTTTTGAAAACCAAGAACCATCATTGAAAAAGGGGCGTGGCACCAAAAATTTTTCGCGCGGCGCTATTCTTTTTCCAGCCGCCCCCCCCCCCCTCCCCGAATTGCGCCACTGGACAAAGTATATATATGTTTCGACCAGGTAACTCATTAAAACCACACAAAGTAACCGACATAAAACATCTTCAAGAAAAGCTTGGTCCAATATAAGAACTGCAATATTATTTTGCCACGCAATATCTGGATGTGAACCTCAGCTCTTTATAAAGAGGGAAAATTATCTTTGTTCAGCTTATTACAAAAAAGTAAAGCCCTACAAGGAGACGCTGGTATATTTTTACAGCCAAATGCAGAAAAGGGTGCTGTTACTAAAGCCCGGTAAAGATGTTTTAATGCTCCTATGCGGTACAAATAAGTCAACAAAAGATCAAAATAACACAGCACGACAAAGTTTAAATAAAAATATTGAGTTAGCATGTCTGTCTCCAACATCCGATGCAGCATGTTACCACATTTTACGAATTAACCATCAAATTCAGGAACAGATGAGTAATTTAATATCTCCTACTTCTTGGGGATGGAAAAAACAGGGAGAAGCTATACAGCCTATCTATACAGACCGATAAGCTAGTAGCTCCGCAATTTATCCTTAGACTTATTTTTTGTAACTGCAAGACCGACCGGAGACCGGAGAAAGTTGTGCAACTGCAGAAAGGCAAACCTAAACTGCTCTAACCTATGTGGCCAGTGCCAAGGCAATGCATGCAGTAATTGTTTTCAGGAGTACAGTGATGCTTTATTGGACTAGTATTTTCCTCTAACTCTGGTGAATATTCGTACTTTTTAAGTAATTTTTTATGAAAGTAAAATACCTATATATTTTTATTTTTTCTATGCATTTTTTAATTTTAATTACCTAATACACTTTAAAGCCCATCTTGAACAATAATAGTACGCCAATGTGTTAAATATCTATATTTAAGAAATATTTAGAATATTAGTTTAACATTAGGAATTGAAAAAACAATTAATAGTATCCAAAACATAAAATTTATTTTTTTAAGTATTACTTGACTTTTTAAGCCTCTGTGGAACGCTACTGTTTTAAAATACTATTTTTAATATAGCCAACTTGTGCAAAATTTTATGGGGTTTATTTTTTCCCTCTTCGCTTGTTCTTGCAAAATTAACCATAACGGAGGTAATTTAAAAAAAATGGGGAATTTTGGAGGGGTTTTAGGCCCAATTGTATAGGTTATAATTAACTATAGAATTAATATGAAGATTTACCCTCGAATTAAACCTAAAGTTAATCTAAAGGTAGGTTTGTGTTGCAATTGTATAGGACGGGGTTAATCCATAAAACTTCTAACTTCAGAGGGATGGGAATATCAAAATTGCTTTCTGTTTTGACATTTCATTTGTCAGTTGTCATGTTCATGTCATTTAAAAGTAAGTTAACTTTGTAACTTTCTTTTTCGTTAATATTTGTAAGTTGCAAGGACATTAATGTCTTTGGTGATTTGGTACCACATTTCTTTTGGCAGGCGTTGGTCAATCACTTGAATTAGCATTCCTACAGAAGATTTTGATTTTCTAAACCTTGCAATGAATTCTAGATCTATCGAATAGTCCACATATTCTCAATACGAGGCCTAAAAACGCGAGATCTTCGCACATTCTGAACTATGTTAATAATCCCCAAATGTTCTTCGTCATCTGAGAGGAGATAATTTACAACATCGAAAACATCCATATAGGGTTGCTATATAGTTACGCAGCAGTCAAGATTCAATAGGTATAAATGGTAAAATAGGTTAAAAAAACAAACGTATGTTAGAAATGCGCCATTTTTATCTTTTTTATCCCAAGATTGCGGGTTAACTACCCAATTCACGAGTTGAGGGTTAATCCTAGGGTCGGAGGTAACCTCTGGTTATACAATGCATTTTACTACTAACTCCTGAATAGTATGATAAGTAAGAGGGCAAAAACTAAACATCTAAAAAAAAACAGCTTTATGTGATTTTGACAAAACCCTTGTTGTGTTCTGACGAGGCGAACTTCAATTCATTTTAATAAAAGTACTTACCATGCATCTACAAAATTTGATGCTCCTATGATACGCGTTTCCGTCCAGACTTGGCGTACCAAGCCGCGTGACATCCCTTTGATGCGAAGCCAAAAAACCGACAAGACATTGAACGGCCTGATGACACATGAATAATTAAACTAAGTAAAAAATAACTGAATAAAAGAAAATTGTAAAAAACTGTTTCTAGGAACTGAATGAAAACTATTAGTAACAAAATAGGCTCCTTTTACTTACGGTAGGTATTGCGTTCTAAAATGTATGCTACTATACGCTTGAAGAACAAAAATTGTTCCTGTAAAAATAATGAACAATTGCAAGCCACAAGATACACGGCCTATAAGTCTCCAATTAACGTTATTTATATCTCGATATAATGAAATAGCAGATAATATTCGTGAGTTTCACTGTTAACAAATTCGGTTTTTTGAGGTTTCTCGTTGCTTTTTAAGATAATTAATAGGAACTCGCTTTGGTTTCGTTACAAAAAGTTGCGGTCGGACTTTATTTGAAATTATTTATTTTAATCGTTACTCCCTTGTTAAAGTCAATTGGTGTTTTGGGCTTTTTACACACAAGTAACATATTTAGTAATTTTCTTATATTTAGGAATACAAGTTTTTTAATATATGGGGTAGCGCGTATTTTAGAATATAAGTTTATTACTATGGTATGGTTATATCGATGGCTTCAAGCTGCTCTGGAATTAAAGCGGCTAAGAACTTAAGGTTAAGTTCACACGGCCTAAAATTTGGGTTCAAGCCCAATCTTAACGCGCATGTGCTGATTTTGCAGCTGTAACTTCAATAATATGACAGACAAATAAAACAACTAAATATAACCGATGTAAAATTTCTTAAAAATTCAAATTCGAGTTGTTAACAAAACACAAAAACACTAGAACGAGTCAAAATTATATGGCGATGACGTAGTTATCTGAAGTTAGGCAGCAAGTGAAGCGGCTTGAACCGTTTGTATTATGAAACCTTAAGTAATATTAGGCTTGACTTGAATATCTGAAGTCAGATTCGAGCTCGTTCATTTCAGTTTTTTCGAATCACTTATAAAAGCCACTTTAACTCAATCCAGCTTGAAGCCATCGATATAAACGTAGTATATGTCGTCTAGGATCGCGTAATCCGTATTTTCGTGAAAACTTGAGCGTTTTGGGATAACTTGAATTGCAGTAATTTCACGAAACCACGGACTGAGTTTGTGTTTCACGAAATCTGTTAATATAAAAACAAAGATGTGTAGATGTGCATTCGTGCGACAATTATTGTAAATAGCCCATTCATGCTATTTGTGGAGAGTCAATTGGGTAGAAGGTTTTGGCACTAACGCGTTGAAGCAAAGAAAATGTTAAAATTTCGAAAAGAGAAGATGATGTAAAAAAATAAAGATATCTGCAGGAACAATGACAAAAGTTGCTCTAAATAAGTTCAAAAATATGAAAATAGGTTCTGCTATTTTGATAGAAGTTCCGAAAGTTGATAAAGACCGGTGAAGCGTGTCCAAGGATTGGACAACTCTGTACACGAACTTATTTTAAGTTTGTTGTTCTATAATATTTAGCTTTCGGTTGCTAAACCGACACATTAGCTTCCAGCACTACGCAACGTAGCTTACCCGCCTTTGAATCTATATGGATTTTTGTCCTGGTTGCTGCAACTCTCATCTGTTTAATCTTATATAGAAGTTGCGATCTTGCGGTTAAAATTTAAATCACTTTCCATGCAGTGCATTTACCCGTTTTTTAAGTTTACGTTGACGGTACATACCTAACCAGCCCAATTTTACACAATAAAATTATTTCTTGAATTTTTGGCGTGTTTCTGTGCAAAATCAACAATGTAAAACCAAAAAGTATTATTACAGAAAAATAACTCATTTTTAATTTTAAATTCCGCAGATCATTTATGTGTCATAATAAATGGTTTAGTTAGGTACTTAAGTACCGTATGTTATAATTAATTGATAATTGTTATTTGACTGATTAACAAATTACCTCCTAACTATTTTTATTAATAAAAATTAATAAGATATCTATAATTGAACAATATTATTTATGTTGGGTACTGAGTTTCAAAAAACTATATGCGAAAAAAATTGTTAAAAACAAGCTTCTATTATTAAAAAGGTATTTTTATTGGAACAATGCTGGATTCTATTTATAAGTGGGCACAGTTTGCATGGATAAGAAGTTAATATCAAAGTAATCACTGAAAGAGGTACAATAATACCGGCTGTCCATTTAGTGTGCATACAAAACATAGAAGCCGTTTTGCTGTAAGACGTATCGACGTATCGTTAGAAAGCTAGAAGCTGTCAAAGTTGAAATTTTTCAAAAGTCGATATCTCGGAAACTATTAAGCTTAGATTTATAATGTGTTTATTAAAAAATAATTGTAATTTTATGTGGAATCCAAAAATATAGGGTGTCCTATTTAAAAATATTTAAATTTAAGTTGTCCCGCGCTCGTCAAAGACTCTGAATATTTAAAATTATTTTTAAAAGATGTAATCCATTAACCTGTACAATTTCTGTAGAACCGGTACACTAAATAGAGACCCGGTATATTATATCATTATATTTATGTTAAATTAATTGCCCTAGAGGCTTTCATCGCATGCAAGAGGTTCATAAAATGCAACTTTTCTTTAGATTTAGTGTACACATTCGATAAAATTACTTCCGGTACTATGTCGCATTGTCCATGCCTAAAAAAGATATTCATTTATAGAAAATATGTTTTTTGAATTGGCCTAAAAATAATTAGGATATACAGGGTGTTACTTAATGTTATGTACTTATTTTAATCAGTGATTCTTTAACCAATATTAAGAAAAAATGTTTATATAAACATAGGTCCGCAACCGCTTTATTTTTTAGATAAGGGCATTGAAAATTTAAAAAAATAATAAAATAATCAGTTCCATAACTTATTTTCTACCTACATCCTATAGTTCTATATCCTATAATAAATATGGACGGTTGACCTAGCAAATAGTGTAATGCTCTACACAAGGGCTAATCGTTAATTACAAACAGTTTTCCTTTGTATGTTTGAGACCGCTTCAGATATTATTTTGAATTTTAGTAGTTACTACCTAGGCATAAAAACACATTTTATTCATAGAAAATACTTGGTCTACTTCCAACGCAGTGGTGTCCGCGCTAACATATATTTTGATATTCTTAACGAAAAAAATGTATTGACACTGTTTTTGTCGAAATAATTATTATTTTCATAATAAAATTATGCGTTATTACTGTAGTGCTGAGTAAAAACTGTTTCTAAACTTTTTTTCCTGTGCCCAACGGTTTTCGATTAAAAAAACATGACATTTACTTACATATCGCTATGCGCCCATCAGAGATCGATACAATTATTGCAGTCCCACAAAGCAACATACAGCCTTTCCCGTGACTGCCTCCCACACTGAAGGTTGAAGATGATAACCAAGACACCCAGAAACTTGTAAAAATCAAATTCAAAAGACCCTTCTACACGCTAAAGCATACCATTAGCAAAGCCGAATAAAAACTCGATCTCAAGATATTCCAAAAAAAAAGAAGAACGATAAAGGAAAGGAGTAAAGAACGTTGCTCAACTTGAAGAGTAAATATGTCATCATGATGCAATTACATTTATCTCCTAAATGAAGCAGAAATCAAAAAAATAACAAAAGGTGCTTTCCATTAGACAATGCACTCTCTATAATAATATATATAATTGTGCTAAGTGGCGCAACCAGAAAATAAGTTCGGGGAGGAGGGGGCTGGGAAAATATAACGCCGCAGGCGAAAATTTATTGGGTGCCACGCCCTATTGGAAATGATGATGCTTGGTTTTCAAGTAAGAAAAAGAAAAACACAACAGAAAATCACAAAAACAGCCAGACTCGTTTCAATCTTTGTGTAATTTCACCTAGCTTAGGTAGTGATGAGTTTATTTTTCTAGGATAGACGACCCGAGCTAAGCTCGCTCGGGGGGGGGGGGGGGCTACAGCCCGGTAGCCCCAACCTTGGTTGCGCCACTGACTGTGCTATCAATAAGAAAAAGGAGTGGCATACATTTTGTTCCTCTTAAAAATTGTGATACTCAGTATCTCAAAAATAAAGCGGTTGCGGACCTATGTTTATATGAACTTTTCTACTTTTGATCTAGGAATAACTTCATAAAATAAGTACATATCATAAAGTTCGCCACACGGCTGGTGAGCTACGTAGGGGATTCAAACAAGAAACGTTAACTATAACTACATTGTTGTCGTACTTCGCTCTGTAAATTTCCATATAAAATATTCATTTGTAGGTATGTAATTCAAATATATTACTTAAAACAATTAGACGTGTGCATATCCCTGTATATTGTATACCCTGTAACATATATCCCGTTGATTTTCCCCTTAACATTGCAAATTATAATCACTTAATATAATTTATTATATTCTTACAGCGGTGAGGACAATATGTTTTAGCATTTTGGCAACCTACGCCAAAATTAAGCAATCAGCGGGGATTTGTGTCCCTTAGTAATGGTTTTGTCTCTTTTTATCGTTTATGTTATTGAATTAGTGCGGATACAAGGCACCTTCAGAAATTTTAAATGCATTGCTACAGTTTAACATTATTATATTTAATTTATAATTAATCATATTTAAACGTGGATGTTTGTAAAATGATTAAATATATAAAAGGTGAAGTTATTCATATTCAAGCTAGGGCAGTAATTATTGCCAATAAATCAGTAGGTATTTGTTTTCATATTTTACGCAACAGAAGACCAAAATAATTTTTTAAAAAATTATTACGCACGCCTATATTGCTACCCTCATAGATAAATCCTTTAAACGTACAACAATGGCTTTTAATAGCTATGTCATGAAAGATCCATACGATGTATTAAGATGACGTGAATAAGTAAATATTGTCGCGTTATCCCTTTGTCATGAACGCTATATTAGTAATATACTAAATGGTAATTTTGTCAATCTTCAACTAAAAGATAAGTTAAAAATTACAGTATTGAGCAAGCAAGATTTAAACCTGACACAAGTTAGTAAAAGCACAAAACAGAACTTTTACCCTTAAACATATAAAAACATTTCTGTGAAAATGGCTGACTAAATGCTTTAGCCTTGATGTCCATAAACAGAAATTTAGTATATGAAATAAATGATTTGAAGAAAAAGTTTTGAAGAAATTTATTTCCATGAAAGACTGTAGAGCGGATTTTCACTTTGTTTGGGGCCAGACCCCCGTTCCCAAGGGAGCATAAGAAAGGTGAATTCCTACGAAATTTGGGCGTAGTCCCAAAAAAACTGGGGCGCTTTACCTCCGCAGTCTACACCCCTATAATTCTTCCCGCACCAAAATGCTAGCTACCGCCACTGCCTCATAGCGACTCTTTTTATTTATTTTACCGCCTTGCCTCCTCAGGCGTTGTAGCTCTAGAACCGTGTGGCGAACTATACCATAGAGCGCTTTCGGCCTTAGGCCATTATCAGTGTTTCTTTGTCAGAAAACAGGAACAGTTCATTGATAAAATTTCAAGTTATTTGGGGCATGAACACCAGAATGTAAAAGAACCTAATCACATAAAACATTCAGTTTGTATAAAATTGTAAACGACAAACATACAGTAAAAAAATGTCAAATTTCGATTTACATACACGTATCCACGTGAAACACAAAAATTAAAAGAAAGAAAAAAAATGATAATTAATAGATAGTGATTTCAAAAAGTGGTTTGTCCCCTATGTTCGTCTTTTACAATTTTATACAAACTGAACGTTAAATGTAATGAGTTTTTTACATTGTGATGTTCTTGTCCTACTTGAAAAAATTTGTCAATCAATGAACTGTTCCTGCTTAGCAAAGAAGCACTGATGATGGCCTAAGGCCGAGATTGCTCTGCATTAAATTTAAAAGACTATACACTTAATACACAAAATCTACTGGTTCTCCCTCTTACTTTGAAAAAGTATACAGCCCTATCCTATCTATCTGTACCACATTAAGTTACACCCTGTGAAATTATCTTGTTCAGCACCCCCAAACCGAAATCCTATTTGCGCGACTGAACATTTGTACCATTTTTTCACTCCATGCACAGAATAACTGCATTGTTCCTTCCCCATGATTAAAAGAACAACAAATCCTAGGAAATTGTTCCAACAGTTACCTTGACCAAAATTTCGCAAAACGAAAATAAAACCGGCCATTGTCGATTACTTATAGAGGAAAAAAATTCGTAGCGTGCGAAATGGTCGGTCTGTCCGAGGTGGTGCAATCAGTTTGTACTGCAATTTAATTACTTCATTTACACTAGTTGTGTTATTGTTTTGAAATTCCTGACCTTAACTTGAACAGTACAAGACCATGTTGCGAAATATGCGTGTGTTTCTAGCTATCTGTAACATACGGGTCAATAGTAATTTTATTTTGGGAAGGCTAGTAAGTGTGAGTGTTAAATATTATCACACTCAAATACAATTACATTGTGTAGGTATTGTTCTTAGCTCATTATTATTTTTGGCGTCCCCACTGGCTCGGGGGGCATCATTACCATTATTAGATACGCCAGCAGTAAGTAGTTAGATTCAAAGGGCGTGATGAGTACATGCAGGCGAATAAAGTAAAATCAATCAAAGAGTTATTTCCTGAACTAACCCTATATACTATGAAAAAATATACGGAGATATGTGCCCCTAAAGGACGCCGCGCCGCTGGAAATCGGTTTTTCTGGAATAAGTTTCATAATACTTATTATAATTTAATAAAAATTTAATGTCATAGACACTAGTAAGGACCTCTTAAAATAGTATCTTTGAAACAAATTTAGCTTTTTTAGTTTACCAAGAGAGGACTAAGTTTTAGAACTTAATGCTTAAATTTTTAACACCCTGTATGATAGAGACTTAAAAAATAAATCTGGGTAGCTTGCACCTTAGACTAAAGAAAAGGTAATCTTGTTTATTGTCGATAAAATTAACCATTTTCGAGAAAAGGAATTATAAACGAATAGTTGTAGAAGACCTATGTACGCAAAAAATGTGCGTTTTATTTATTTATCGGCGCCAAAAAAAACGTATTGTTGTTGCAAACGTTACTATGGTACGAAATAAATAAAATATCTTGCATTTTAGAACTGCATTGATCTTTTACTTCGTTATTAATTTACTGATTTTTGGATTTTGTGGTGAATTTAATTGTGAATTAAATAAAACTATGAAATATACGTTCATTGAGTATGCAGATATGCATCTGATGTATGGTCTTGCGTCTTGCAATGCTTTAGAAGCCAGAAGGTTATATCACGAAAGATTTCCTAATCGTACGTATGCCAAACCAGAAGACATTTCAACGAGTTGACCAACGTCTAAGGGAGAACGGTGGGCGATTCGAGTTAATTAGGTAATACATATTATTGACTTTCTTCATAATTTTAGGAAAGTTTGGAAAAAATAGTAAGTACCGATACCGATCTGAAAAGAACCGTACGTACGCCGCAATTAGAGGAAAATATTTTAAATGCTGTAGATGACACTCCATCAACAAGCACTCGAAAATTATCAGCACAGTTTAGTACCTACATCGAAAACAATAGTAGATGAGGTTCTTCAAGAAGAGCTGTTAGGTATATCCATATCATTTGCAAAAAGTACATGAACTGATTCCTGAAGATTTTCCTCATAGAATGCAGTTTGCAAACTGGCCATTGGATCAGCAACGAAATAATGTAAACTTCATTAGCATTATTCTTTTCACGGATGAAGCAAGGTTTACCAAAAATGGTATCATTAATTTACACAACATGCACACATATATAGTATATAGGCTGATGAAAATCCTTATGCCACTATTGTTGTTATATAAATCATCAACATCAGTTCCAATCAATTAATATCTGGGCAGGAATTATTAGCAATTTTTGGATTGCCTTTGGATTTTTACATATGGGGACACTTGAAAAACTTGGTGTATTTCACTCCGGCCGGCACTAGGGAGGAACTTCTACAGAGAATCACGGTTAATTGTGATGTGGTAAAGACCAAGGCTGGGTTATTGTGGCGGGTACAGCAGTCCTCAATTCGTCGTGCCCGCGAGTGTATCAGATTTCACGGAGACCATGTTGAACCCTCTTATGAAGCTTTTCAATAATTTCGTTAAGGTGCCTCCTATTACATTACTGCGTTTTTTTAAATTTTTGTGCTTTTTTCGGATTAAACAACTTAAAATTAAATTTTTTCTTGTTTGAATGACTTTCGTATCACACTTTGTTGTCGAGAAACAAAATAGAAATCATGGTCCTTTTTATTAAAAATAAACCATGAATTCGTTTATTATTCTTTTTCTCGAAAACGGTTCATTTTATCGACAATAAACAGGAGTACCTTACCTGGATCTTCCTCTATCATATCCAGCACACTTTTCCACTTCTACCCTTCTTACTGTCATTGACCTTCCTGGTCCCCCACTTCGTTTAACGTGCTTATTTCATGAAGACGTTGATGAATACTTTGGAAGGTTTTTCTATCAGGAACTTTACGGTCAGGAAATCGTTCAATGTGCAACCGCCTATTACAAAATTGCCATCAGCAAGTCCATAAATGAAATGCATGTCAGTCATCTCAGCGTTCGTATAGCGATTCATGATAGAGGACTAATAAAAGTTTAACTATTAAAGACAGAAAATACACGTCAAACAACAAAACGACAATCAGTCTCAACAAATTCGACACATACAAAATGATGAATTACGTGACGTATTCAAATGAAATCTACGTTTAAACTGATTTGCTTAAAAGATAACAACGCATTTTTGAAAAAAATTGTACTTGGTAAGCCCAGTGTAGTAAGCCATACTTTAATTTTGACTACATTAATAATTTGAAAAATATCAAAATTGGTTTTGTCGAAAATTTTTCTCGCCCTGTATCTTCGAAACCAAAAATCATCAAAGGCAAAATATTCTTAGAATAGTCCAAGGAATAACGCCTTTAACTTTTGCCCTATGTTTAATAAACACCTCGTATAATTTTGAACTCACTGGAACCATTAAGGTTCTGTGCGTAAAAGGTCAACTAATACAAATATCTATTTTTACCTACTACTAAATACTTTTGCAAAACAGCCTACTCGTAATCATAATACAACCCATACCTAAAATAATGCAAGTGTAATCTGTCCCCTATACTTATATTTTTGATAACTATATTTTTTTTTCAGGAAGGATCCATAGGTTCCCATTTAGTTATTCGTCCGGTACCTCCGCGTTTGAGATCTTCCGTCAAAACCAACCATAAAGTCACCGCCACTGACGACGAGGTGTTTCTTGATGACGACGGTGCTTTGAGTGGTGAAGTTGCCATAGACACAGGTAAATTACAATCAAAGATGTATTAAGTGCTGCGGTATAGGTTCATGTATAGTTAACAAAAATCAATGTTAAAAAAGTTTTGCTTGTGCAAAGTAGATGAAAAAGATCAGACCACTGCATTCTCGAAATTTGCGCTGTTCGTTCTTGTAATTTTAGATCAGTCAAAGAATGTTTCCTAGGAGTCGACATCGTTGGTCAGTTTGCAGACTTTCTAAATGTTTAAATAATTGTAGTATAATTAAAGAAACGTTGACAACACTGCGAATAGCTGGTTGTATCTAAGTGCTGCCTTAAGAAAGTTTGATAGATACATATACTGTGCCAGTAAAAATTATTTTCATCCAAGAGAGCTTGGACGTAAAACGTAAGGCTTGGTTTAGATCACAAAGGGCTCATTTAACATTTTTTTATTACTTTTTTCTAAAAGATATTGTAATTTTAGTACGAGCTGCAAACAATTTTAATTTTCTGACGCCTCTAAAACTTTAACATAATTTACGAACATCGACTTGCGGTGTGTGACGTCACTAACTCCTATAGCAAGTCGGGTCGCACTCGCTGCCGCTGTTATACGTGCTGTTTACGACTAAGAGAGTTGACTTCAACAGGAGGAAAAAAATTAATTTTTAATAATTTCTTTTTTTTTAAATAGTGTTAGAGAAAGTATAGTCTAGAACTCGTATGGAATGGCATTTCCTACTTGTTATAGAATATACTACTATACTACTATACTAATATAATAATAATAATAATAATAATTTAATTTATTTACAAGATTACACAAAAATACTGACAGCAGCAATAATTGTAAATAAATTAAAGGTAGTAGTGTTAAGTCTCAAATGGACTTGTACACGTTAATTTGCAAAATAATGTTTCCTGCCTTATTCTAAAATCTAGTACCTAATTACATTTCTAAATACAATCTTAACTACCATTTATAAAATTAATTATATTTCTAATACAAACTAAAATTTATATTTATAACCTGAATCAAAACTAAAGTATCTAATCCGTGTTAGGTTTGACAACAAAAAACCTATACCAATTATACCGCGTTAATCTATAAACTTACCAAACCAATAGTAGTTAATCTTTAACTATGCCAACATTTGGCATATTTATTATATTAGAATTTAATTTATCAGTTTATGAGTTTATGGTTTTTTAGCATTATCTGTTTTTATGGTTTATTCTAAATATCATTGCGTATATGTCTTATATTCATTTTTAGTTATAAGTAACATTTTTCCATCGAAAATCAGTCTATTTCAGTTAAAAAAAAAAGTTATTTATCAAGTTTTCGTATAATTTTCATCGGTAATCGCTATGTTTTATGAAAACCATAAAAACAGATAATGCTGGTAACAGGTGCTTTAAGATGATTATAATAATGTATGTAATGGATGGGACAATGAGACAATTAAAGATGACATTTGTTCTGTATACCAGTGTACCTTATGTAAGACCTAAAAAAGTATACCTTAAGAGGCGGCGGTTTCTAATCTAATTTTTGTTTTCAAAGTGCCCTGCATACAACATTACAACAAAGTCAAGTTTGACAAGAAAAGTACGATGCGTTTCTGAATAGAGGTACTTTTGGGTTATGTCGCTAGAACACGATATGTTTCCAAGAAATATTGGAGGCATAGAATTTTTATTTACTATAATACTATCTTAAAATTCTTCTTGGAGAAAATATTTAAATTTGAATGTATCTGACCCTCTACAGAATATAACCATTTGACTTTTTAAGATGACATAAACCATGGGAAAATTATTTTATTCTCATTTTGACAACCGAATTATACCTTGAAATAAGATGGTATTAGATAGAAAGTCATGATAAAAATGCATCTAGCATTTTTTCGTATTTTATAAATTTTGACCGACACAACACAAATTTTGCCTGACCCAGGAAGGAAATATGAAATTTTAACTAAGTAGCTCATAGTGTAGGATTTCTGATTGCTTACATAAATTTTAACTGTCTCTCTTATAGGACTAGAATCGTATTCCCCTAACGATTCAGTACAGACAAAAAGAGCGAAATAATAATTTTATTTAACCTGCTAAACAATAGGAAAGCAAGCTAAATAGACAAGATGATGGGTTTTGTGAGGAAACACGACGATTTTTTAGTGTCAAGGATGTTTTAGGCTCCGATATCATTAATATTTTCTGAATACTAAGGCTATATTACTTTCAAAAGCAGACTCGTTTCAGACGATTGGCGAATAAAGATGAATTGATCGTAAATAAAAATATAAGATCTATGTGCTTAGACTGTGAAATTATCAAAAAGTGGGAGTGTGCTTTTGAAATCGAACTTAAGACCGATAAAAATATGAAAATATACTTGTTTTTTTTTTTTTATGTAGGTAGATAGTAGACTATAAAACAACAAAAAAAAACACGAAATAGGTAGTTAAGACATTTGGATGATTTTTCTCTTTATCCTTATATACGATGTAAATACGAAAATGTAGTTAGTTATACTTGTGTGAACCAACTATAAGATAAAAGATATTACTTTAATCTTTCAGCAGATCTAGTTTTCAAAAAGATAAATTTCTGTTTTATATCAATGTTATCACTATCATAAGCTTCCTCATAGCGTCCGCTTTTTAAACTACTAGCGAATACCGCTCTTGATTGATTACCCAGATCCTTATTATTACATTATTACATCATTTTATTCACCCACTACTCTAAATCCCATGAAACCAGAACAGCATATCTTTTAAAAGGCAGTTTTACCACTTTTATTCAAAAGAAATAAGTATATTTCGAGTGCTTAGAATATCACTAACTAAACGATAGGGGTTGAAAACATGATCGCAAACTTATGAGGATGGATTTCTAAAATTGGCAGGATCAAATAGACAAATAATAATTTTACTTGTAAAGATCCCTCATCGAATCACATCTCCCCTATTTAGCATTAAAAACTAGCATTTGTATATAAACGCTATTGGTACAAATAAGATTCAAATAAATAACTTCTTACCTGCCTGATAACACCGACATTTAGTTAATTATACAACATTTTTAAAATAATTATTGTTCTTTGATCAAACCAATATTCCACTATCACTTTGTAAACCGACAAAAATAGGCAAATTTTTCAATTTCGTATCGAGATTTTTGATGAAAATAGCCCAACATTTTCGAGTAAACCTACCTAGAAATATAGAAGATATTTATTGCAAAATTAGTAGTTTACATACTTGGTAAAGTGAATTAATTTACCACTGTAATCGTTTCATTTTTAGCTAAATAGAGGTATTCTTTTTAATCGTGAAAAAATAGACGAAATCTCTAATTTTATTTCATACCTATCGAATTCAACAATCAATAATACGATCTCATTTTCGACTAAGATCAGCTGTTACTTTAGACAGAATATTCCTAATAACATAATATATTTAGTTATACAGCTTTTTAAAATAATTATTGTTCTGTAACCGTAAATTATTTAATTATTTTCGTGTGATAAAGAGCTAGTTTAAATTAGTTAAAAAAACAAACAAAACAACTAATTATATACCTATCCAATATATTTGTTTAAAATTTTGTTTCTTAATCTTGTTCTATTGCGTATTAATCGTGTTAGCATCACAAATTACAGTCTGTGAAGCTGGTTTATAGGATCATTTAGTTCGATGGGGGACATATTTTATGATATCCCATATTTCGTCAATTATTTGGCAGGTAGGTTTGGTGCTTCAATACGGAACTCCTCAAGACCACATCAAATATTTCTAAACAAGAAGCGTCCAAGTCTATGGAACCCGTGTAAAAATAGCTGGTATGTCTGTACCCTTCCGTAGACATTAATGACATCTCGCATGTATGCTGAAGTGTATCGTTAATAGAAATCTTGAATATTCTAGTACCTACCTATATCTTGCGTCATTATGCCAATGCTTACATTGACGTCGCCAGGCATCTTAAAAGAACAGGTGCATAATGTGCAAGCATTTGTGTAGAAACCTATGTTTTTTACAAAATTTTCTCTAGGCAACCAAATTGTAATAGGGTTTTCGTAGTTCCAGTATATGTCTGGCTGCTTTGGTCTAAATAAATTGAAGGGTATTTGTAAGCAAATTAATCCTTAAAATTTATTATATCGTCTGATATAGGTACTGTTTCAACTATGTGTTTTGATAAAAAATAATTGGAAAGTGAAATTACTATAGCACTATCAATAAATTGAACATGGATAAACTGATAGATCTAAGCCCCAAAAATATACGCCCCTTATGATAAATGCTAAGAAATTGTATCGTTGTCAACGTCAAAGTATTTTTAACACTCATCTGGAAATAAATTAATGCAAAAACCTCCTTTTTCCATTTTTTTTTTCAAGCCATTAAACAACAAAATTGTCATTTTTTGAAGAAACCTTCTTGCATGTATTGATGTATTAAGTAATTGTATAATAGCTAGATACCTATAGCATTGCCTACTATGCCTACATAGGTATTAGCGAGCGAATTCATGTGAGCCTAGACTTTATGGATTTTTCTTTTTTTTTATCAGTAAAGTTATCCCATAGGTATTGTTTGTTAATCCATTAAAATAGACAACATCTTTGAATTCGTATATGATTATCCACTGAAATACCCTTAATCTGCAGGGTACCTAACTCTACGAGATATTTATTGCAAAGGGCGGCTTTTTCAGTTTTGAAAGTAGTCAACATTTACGAAATTCATCTAAATATATATTACGCTATACTTTAATCAAACTCAATATAGAGATAAAGCGACAGACGCGTTTTAAACTAATGTGGCTTAAAGGATAATTTGTGCTGTAAATATTAGAGTTCATTTTAAAAGGAACTATAATCTCGTGACCGACACAAAAAGTACCCATTTCGATACATCATTTCCCCTATTTTAACGTTAAAATAGTAAATTATGTTATAATATATATAGTATTTCGGACGTAATGCGGCCGGTAACCTAAATAGTCCGAAAAACATTTTTCGTACATATGTCATAAGTTATTTTTTATTTGATTTTGTTTTTAATGCGATTGTCAGTTGTAAAATAATGTAAAAATGAAGTGAACCTATACATTTCATCTTGCACGGTAATTTTTCGCTCTTAATGTTTGTTAGTTAACGATGAAACCTGTAATAGCGTCCAAAAAAAAAATTCTTTTTTACTAACATAAAAAGTGTTGTCTAGCTACCAGGGCAATAATCAATACTTTATTGAGAAGGTTAGCTCTTCGTCTAAATATCTAATCTATAAAACGTCATTTTTTCCGACACAATCGGTTAAAAAGCATACAATTGTATTTGAACGTTTGTACAAAAACCATCGTGTTAAATCAGTTATTATACCTGACTGACAACGCCGATCTTTAGCTTTTTTTACCTTTGTAAAATAAAAAGATTAGTTCTTACTATCAAAGAAATTAAATATGCAAGAGAAATAGGTCGAAAAGATTAATAATAATTTATTTATTCCTAAGTTATAAATCTTAACTACATCACCTTCTAAACCAAGAAAATAGATAATCTCCCTGCATTATTCCGTACTTAGATTTATTTTTTATGAAAATAGACAAATCTACGATTTTCGTTCAAATCCATAAGGGACGCTTGTTTTGTACAGATGATTTACGATCTTATTTTCAACTAAAACACTAGTATAAAAAAAGTATTTCTTCCGACAAACGTGGAAGGAAAAGACATTTAAACAGTTAGCTATAACATACACATACTGACTTGCATTATTTTCATGAATCGATTGGCTTCATCTCTGTGTGTGAAGTGAATTTCTTTCCAACATCAACCAGAATTCAGCTTAGTTTCTGATATTGTAAGCATGATGATGTCTCGATTTCATCCGAAAGAAGCTTTGACTGTTTAGTGGGTCTATATTGTATATATGTCCTTTTAGTTTATGGTTCTCTTTCAAATGTTGCGTTGGTAAAATAACTGTAGGAAAACATCGTTTCCAGGCAAGCCGGTTCACTCTAAGAGCCTAAAAACCATTAATGTCAAAATGAGATTTTAATAGACAAAATAATGATCTTGTGTCGGTTAGCAAATTATCGTACTTTTTAAAATGGACTGTAATACACACAACGACATGAATTACCCCTTAAGCCGGATTAGTTTGAAATCGTATATGTAGGTTTCTTCAAAAGTGACTTTAATATGAGACAAAACTGTAAAGTTAAGATTTTCACTGGCTATAGACCTTTTTGTTTACCAAACTGTAGTTTTCTGAAGTACATATAGGTACAGAAATATCGCACAATGGCCTATCACTCAGACCTTCGCTTACGTTTACTCCAATTATCGACAAAAACATCAAATTGTCAAGAACTTATGTATATTTGTGTTAATTAAAAAAATAATCATGTTTTTCGTAGATATGTTTAAGATTTTGCCTGCACCTAAAGACTCCTTATTGTTCTGGTTGCGATAAAGTCCGCATCGATTATTCTTAGATTTTAATTTTTTTTTACTACCATATACACTAGTTTTTCTTTATTTCTAGAATATCAGAGTACTTTAAAATGCATCCTAGTATAGCATATTTCTCTTGAGGTGTAATGTTTAAGATTTTGTCAGCAGCTAAAAACTCCTTATTGTGATTGTTACGTTAAACCCCGCCTCGATTGGTGATAGTTAATAAATTTAAGTTAATTACAAACAGCCATACGAAATAGTACACAATTCAAGTTTTCCATCATTTTAGGCAAAAAGGTTAAACCACATACAAGTTTCGGTTAGTTCTTATTTCATGCATATATTTTTTTTTTAGTCAGTGTACGTACCTATGATTTATTGCAAAGACGTTTGAACATTTTTATATGTAGTAATTGTGATTTTAATTAACTACCTTAGAAGAGTCGGTATACACTATATTTTGCAGCGCAATTGCTTTCACACCCAGTAATGTATTATGATAATTATTATTTAACGAATTTAATAATAAATTAAAAAACCAACGTCATTTGGTTATTGTTGACATTGAGAATTAAGGTTGTAAAATATTTAACAACCTCATATTTTTATGCTCATGTTGAAAATAAGTTAAGATTGCTACTTTGTTGCTTACGCCTAATATTCATAATTTTATTGGGGGTTCTACCTGATGACAAATACATGTTATGATACCTATCTAGTGGGTATTTTCAGTTTAAGGGCCAAATAATATAGAGTTATTGTGCATACATCATCGCAAACAAAAGGTGGCTTTTTTATATTATTTCGTATTTACAATCCATTTAACTACAATTTTACACTGTGAATTAATTTTTTTACTTTTTTCCTGAAATTACACCCTATTTACTTATATTATGATATTATCCCAAATTTTTATAAAAGCATTAAGAGGGCTTTTACCTGATGGCAAATACAGGTTGTATAGTACCTATACCTAGTGGGTATTTTAAGTAAGGGTCGAATGATATATAGAGCCATATACGTATTTAAGTTTTATTTATTGTCTACTGTTCTCATTACAAGATAGTCCTATAATTTATCCATTTCCAGTACAAAGAAATCGCTAGTTATTGATTCTAGATGCTAATTATTTTATTGAATTTTTTATAAGTGGTACAAAATTGAAAACAATTATTAGATATCAAATCAAATCAAATCAAATCAAAAAATACTTTATTGTCATGAAACAGGAATTTCGGTGACAAAGCATGCTATTCTAATATAAGACATAGATCACAATATGATGTAAATTACACTACAGACTAAAACAACAATAAACTAAAGTACAATAATTAGGTAAAAACAGTAGGTATGTGGTCAGTATATAAAAAATTAAGTATATAAAAAATTTAGTGCCAATAGCCCACAAAAGTGAGACAATACAAAAGTTACAGTGGCGGGTCGTCATAAAATTCACGCATATCGTAGTAAGCCTTATCCAAGAGGATTTTTTTTAAGGTTTTCTTGAACAACTTCAAAGATCCTAACAGTTTTATCCTGTCGGGCAAGATATTAAAAATTTGTTTGCCCTTATAAAAGATTGATCTTCTTATTAATTCAGATTTTGGTATAGGCAGGGTTACATGCAAGGTCTGACGGGTCGTGCGCTCCGATTCACCACGAGCGTTATGGCAATTTTTAAAAATTAATGTTGTAATTTCGAGGATGAACAAGGATGTCATAGTTAAAATTTGAAGAGCGCGAAAGTGCGGTCTGCAAGATTCCCTTTGATGAACATTTGCGATGAAGCGAATCGCCTTCTTTTGCAACACAATTATCAGACTCAGCAAGCACTTGGTAGACGCGCCCCAGAATGCAATACCATACCTAAGACGAGATTCAAATAATGCAAAATAGACTGTACGAGCGATTGTTGTTCCAAGTTCTGCTCTCACGGTACGAATGGCAAAACACGCAGATGACAATCTTTTACTCAGGCTCAATATATGACTTTCGAACTTAAGCTCGCCATCGATGACAATTCCCAGAAATTTTGTTGAGGCATTTTCCTGTAGAGGCTCCGTGGCCAAATTCAACCCCTGCATATCACATTTAAAGCCTATAATATTTGTTTTTGCAATATTGAAAGTAAGCAGATTGGCATCACACCATTTTTTAATTTCCATAAGGTCCTGAGATATTTGTTGCCTCAAGCTTTGGACCTCCCTGCTGTGCCATAGGACAGAGGTATCATCAGCAAACAAGGTGAACGTTCCAGAAATATTCAAGCGCACTATGTCATTTACATAAATCAGAAATAACAAGGGTCCCAGGACCGACCCCTGAGGAACTCCACACCCAACCTGCAACAACAATGACCTTGCGCCACCACTACGAACCACCTGAGTACGGCCCTCAAGGTATGAACAAAACCAATCAATAGATAAGCCCCTAAAACCATATCGATGAAGCTTCTGCAACAGTATTCCGTGATCCACGCAGTCAAATGCCTTCGACAAATCACAGAATACCGCCGCAGTGGCCCCACCATCATTCAATCCAAGATACACTCTCTCCAAGAAAATGAAGATGGCGTCATGAGTACCCTTAGACTTCTGAAAACCAAACTGATCACCCGTTATTATATCATGTGCCAATAAGTAATTCCACACTCTTTTCTTGACAATTTTTTCGATAACCTTAGAGAGACTAGGTAACAAGGAGATAGGTCTGAAGCTAGACGGTTCATTCAGATCACCTCCTTTATGAAGAGGAATCACAACTGATGACTTTAAACAAGAGGGGAAAACCCCCTTAGACCAACTATCATTAATGGCCTCAGACAGAGCATGCAGTGCATTAAAGGGTAACTTACTTAATACCTCGGATGAAATGTCGTCATTTCCAGAGGATTTTTTATTTTTTATTTCAAGAATGGCATCTTTTATTTCCTGAGGATTTGTAGGGAAAAAGTAGAAGGAACCAGGCACATTTACATCCCTCAAGTAATCAAGTGGGTCAGTAGAAGGCACAATCTTACCAGTCAGCCTGCCTGCAATGCTACAAAAGTACTCATTAAAAGTATCCGGATCCACATCGATATCATCATCAGCATCACCGGATTTATTACGAAATTCGTTAACCATTGCCCAGCTATCCCTCTGGATGTTTGCAGAATGTGCAAGTTTCCTTTCATAATACAAATTTTTTGCAGCATTTAGAAGCCTGCGATAAATATTACGGTACCTATTGCAATATGTAATGAACCCTGGATCCTTACAAAACCTTCTGATATAGTTCAAGGACCGTAAATTCGCTCCCGAGACTCTTAGACCCTCAGTGAGCCATGCATTGCGTTTTTTAGACCTAATTTTAATCCACTTCAGAGGAAATGCTCTATTAAACTGTGTTAGCAAAACCGAATGAAACAAAGCAATAGGTTTATCCGACATGTGTACAGAACCCCAGTTTACTTTCTGACACAAGCATTGAAAGTTGAGAAAAGCAGCTTTATTAAATATACGTCCATGCCTGCGCTTCCTGCTTGACTTGGGACGATCAAAACTTAAACTACAACTAACAGCCTCATGATCAGATATTCCCGAGTTCAACACCGAACAACAGGAAACATCACAGTTTGAACATATATAGTCAATAGTTGTAGCGGTTGAAACACAAAAACGGGTGGGAGACTGCACATGCATCTGCAAGCCATAAGCTGTCAATAGATTTCCAAGATGAACAGTGCTTGCTGAATCCTTATCGCCATAGTCAATATTCATGTCCCCCGCCAACACCAATTTAGAATTTGTGGGAATATTGCTCAACAGAGAATCAAGTTTATTTAAAAATTCATACACATTACCTGCAGGTGAACGATATACACATAGAATATAAATATTATATTGTTTACAAAAGCACACTGAAAATTCAAGTTTTTTCTGTGAGAAGACTATTATATTTATCAATTTTTTGAAAGCTACAGCTTCCCCTAGACAAAATAAGAGTACCACCATGAATGGAGTCTTCTCTACAAAATAAGGAAACGGGTTTATAATCCGGTACCAGAAAACATTCATCTGGCTTAAGCCAGTGCTCGGTAATTAAAACTAAGTCAGGAAAATTATTCGCCTCTAACAGGATATATAATTCATCACACTTATTTCGCAGCGATTGAATATTCTGTAGAAATATGGTTAAGCGTGCACCCTCCCTTGCCAAATTTGACTCAGGGGATGAAATTATAAAAAAGAAGAATCACTACACATACCTGAACCCACATCATTCTCCAGACCCGCCATGTTGCTATCCTGAACATCCTGCGAAGTAGGCGCCACAATAAAACTGCTCTCCGGGAGCAAGGCTGAGCCGCCCTCATCAGAATGCACAGGACCACAACCACCACAAAATGCACCAAACGCGTCCCCAAACCCATTATTCTCCGAATGAAGCTCAGTCGGCTTAATAAAAATCAGATTTCTTTGTTTACCAAATTTGTAGTGGTCTAGGATGCAAGATGACAGTTCAAGAGATAGCGCCCCAATTTTCATCTTTAATCCATTTGCCAAATTAATATCAAGGAAAAGCACAAGATTTTCAGAAGCAGAATTGATTCTGAGAAAGAAGTTGTACATTCTATTGTTAAATTTGTAGATTTTTAAATTAGTTTTATATGGAAAAACGTAAGGTACAGATAAGAAAATTAAGTTTGTATGAGGACATTCCTCAATGATATTTTGTATGACTTTACCAGCCGGAACCTTATCGTTACAAAAGTCATTCGACCCCCCTATTATCACTACATAATCCTTAGAAGTAAAATTCCTTGATCAAAACTTTTTTTTTTAGAGTGTCTACGCTTAGCTGAAGTTCTTGGATGATATTGACGTCATCATTCAATTTTGACCTGAGTTCAAAAATACCCTTTTCACTTATTTTTAGGTTTGACCGCAAGGTATTATTGTCATCTTCTAATAATCTAATTGAAGAGATCATTTGTTTTTTTTGTTTTTCTGACTCTAGAAGATCCTTTTTTAACTTGTCTATTTCATCAGCGTGAGCTAGAGCCAGCTGTTGCCTGTTATGCTCTTCATCTTTAAGTTTTTTGACTTCCCCGTTTAATGATCCAATTATCTTAAGTTGATACTCCATTTTCTGCTGTAGATCTCTCTCCAGATCGAGAGCCAGGTCTTCAAAGCTCTGAGAACCCCTCTGTAACCGTATGATAAACTTTTCTTTGTCCTTAAGTCTGGTTTTCAGTTTGTTGAGTTCCACATCACCCTCCTCAGATATAGATATGCTTCTGAATTTTAATAAGGGTTCTTCGGAATAAATAAAGTTTTATGTGCCTTTCTTTTTAAAACGAGGCGGCAGAGGGTTTGGGGGGGTTATTTAGGTATAAATAATTATTGCGGGTGACAAATGTGCCGCCTTATTATACTTATGTTGTTAGAGCATATAAATTGGGGTTTTATTTCGCTTTATCATCCACCAGCGGCGTTTCACTAAGTTAGAAAATATAAATCATGATTTTTCTATGCCGCTTTAACAGCGGCGTTTCCACTAAGGTTAGATAGTGAAAAGTTAGGTTTATTGTTGGCTTAGGTTAAAACGTGTAAACAAAATTTTAAAAGATAACGTAATCCACAAAAAATAAAGTTAGGTCATAAAACGCATCACCCAAGAGGACGGGTTAGATCGTAAAAAGTCGGGTTTAATCTCGGGTTAGGTTGTAAACTGCATCGCTGAACCCTTCGGGTTAGGTCATAAAACGAATCACCGAAAGGAAGGGTTAGATCGTAAAAAGTCAGGTTTAATCTCGGGTTAGGTTGTAAACTGCATCGTTGAAGCATTCGGGTTAGGTCATAAAAAGTCAGGTTTAATCTCGGGTTAGATCATAAAAAGCATCACCCAAAAGGAAGGGTTAGATCGTAAAAAGTCAGATTTAATCTCGGGTTAGGTTGTAAATCACATCACTGAATCACTCGGGTTAGGTCATAAACAGCATCGTTGAAGCATGCGGGTTAGGTCATAAAATGCACCACCTGCACCCAACCAGCATAAATACATACATAAGACGTTTTAAGTTCGTACTAGTCGGACATAAAGTACGTCTTATGCATGTACGTTATTGGACGTAGTACGTACATTTTACAAACTTAGTACGTAAATTTTCCACACAATTGTACTTAATTAAGACGTACGACAAGTACATCTTATGTACGTACGATAAACGTATATTTAATGTACTTACATTTACTGTACGTGTTAAAGATGTACGCACACTTCGTGCTATGTACGTACTACATACGTAAGAAGTACGTTGTTTGTACCTACAATGGATAAATAATAACTACTGATAAAGTATCTACAATAATATATTACAATAAATTTGTTGGTTAATATTTAGTAACATTCTACCGGGTGTTGCATCGTCGAGCAGGACATAGGAAATCCCATGTAATTTTAAATGGGGTCAATTATTGGCTTCCCTAATTATTTTAGAGAAAAATTCTATTTAGGTTTATTAAAGAGCACTAAAACCCACATTCAAAAGAATAACTTTAGATATTTTTGATGAGCCCGTTTACGGGTTATCGCCGATTTCTTTTTAACTATTTCTCCTTTTTATGGCCCCGTATTTGCGGGCACCAGTCAAGGTAAAAGATGACTGTCAAATAAAGTTGTCATTTTGAAATGTGTGCTTAAAGCTGGATTTATAAACTCGAAAAGTTGGTGAGGTTGAAGTTATGGTCAAGTTGTGAGGTTAGATATTCCGAATTCCGAGCATAAAAATTGATTATCTCGAACTACCCGGGAAGTTTTCGAACCTTACATGAGCTTTACATGAACAACATGAACGAGTGTATAAATAGAACTGAGTGTTCCCTTTAGTTTAAATTGAACTCCTATTTCCAACACCAACTGAACCTCAACCTCGCCAACTTCTCGAGTTTATAAATCCACCTTTATTGTTATAAAAACTCGTACATCGAAAATATTAAAGGTGTATTTATGAGTACAAATTAATCTCAATAAAACTAAAATAAAGTATCCAATTACAAGGTTAATTATGACATTATACATGTTTCAATATTTTACTAATTAATAGGTAGGTACTATTAAATTGTTAGAACTTTAGGATTTAAGAAGATGTTCAAATATTCCTCCACTGACTGCTAGACAATAACCGAGGCGATCATAAAATTCTCTTCTTACATTCGCTAGTTGGTAAACTGAAATTCTATTGCATTCGGCAGAAATAGCATTTTTTAACTCGTCTAGATTTCGGTATTTTTTATCTTTGTATATCCTGTTTTTTAAATGGCCCCAGAGAAAGAAATCATTTGGCGATAAATCAGGAGACCTGGCTGGCCAATTTACTGTAATTTAAGCCAATAACATTTCCATTAAAAGCACGGTTTAAATATTCCCGGACAGCCAGGGTACTATGTGCCGGGCAGCCATCCATTTGGTACCAAACTTCCTGATTTTCCCTGGCGGCATCATGTAAAGTAGGTAAAATATGATCTTCAAGTAGTTCCAAAAAATATTCTGCATTTAAATTTCGTGTAAGAAATAATGGCCGACAATATTTTCTCCGAAAATCCCAGCCCATACATTAACTTTTTGTGGATATTGCGCCCTTGTTTCCACAAACCTGTGTTGGTTTTCTTTGCTCCAATATCGATAATTTTGAACATTGGGTTCATTGTTTAAGGTAAATGTGCATTCGTCAGTGAAACAAATGTTTTTTAAAAATTCCCTATCCATGTTTACTCTTTCCATCATACCAAAACAAAACTCCTGTCGTCGTATTTCATCCCTATCTCTTAGCTCTTGGTGCTTTTCATATTTGTATGAATAATATTTATGTCGTTTCAAAGCTCGTAACGCTGTGGTGTGATCTAATCCTATGTCATCCTCAAGTTTCCTTGTGCTGATCTTCCCATCATTTTCTTCCACGCACAATAAAACTTGCAAGTCCCTATCATTTCTTGCATCTCTTCTTTGTTCCTGCCTTTCTTCACATCTGCAGTTATTTATTACAGTGCCTTTTGTCTCAAATTTCTTGATAGGCCTTTCGACTGTAGATTTTGCAGGTATCGGTCTATTCGGATACAGAGCAGCAAACATGTCTGACACATTTTGATAACTATTTCCTTGATAATACCATTTAATCATCAATATTTTTTCTTCAGAAGTGTAATTCATGGCTAATATTTTCGATGTACGAGTTTTTATAACAATAAAGCACACATTTCAAAATGACAACTTTATTTGACAGTCATCTTTTACCTTGACTGGTGCCCGCAAATACGGGGCCATAAAAAGGAGAAATAGTTAAAAAGAAATCGGCGATAACCCGTAAACGGGCTCATCAAAAATATCTAAAGTTATTCTTTTGAATGTGGGTTTTAGTGCTCTTTAATAAACCTAAATAGAATTTTTCTCTAAAATAATTAGGGAAGCCAATAATTGACCCCATTTAAAATTACATGGGATTTCCTATGTCCCGCTCGACGATGCAACACCCGGTATATATATTGTGTATATATGAATGTATTATTATCTATCTGATACCCCGGGATTATTATTTGTTTCCCCATCGTTATCATTATTTTTCGCTTTTTGTTTATATTTTAGTCAATCGGGGGTCCTCCTTAGCAATTTGGCTATTTCCTGCTCTGCCTCTTTTTTATTTCAGCTTTTTTCTGTTTTCAGAAGGGCATCTTAAATGAAAATACTTTAATTACAACCCAGAAAAAATAATATTTTATAGTATATACAAATAGAAGTCAACTAAATAAAATAAGCCATATTTTAAAGAAACTTTAAGATGATTAAAACAAAAAATTAGGGGAGATAAAATAAAAATAATATCAAGATACAAAATACACTCATATCCTACTCTACTTGACTACTATACACTACACCTCTAGTTGAAAACGTCCAATTTCCGTTTCATCATTTAAATTAGTACTTACTTATTATAACTTTTGCAATTAAAAACTGCGAAAATCTTTTTTTCTTGTATCTTTTTAGCCTGGTGATTCCAAATAAATGCTCCCATGCTTCGTTTAATAAAGCTTGCAAATTATTTCCTGCCAATATGTACATTTTAGACTCCTAAAATGGTAAATGTACTTAAACATTATCAAAAATAAACATTCTTACTATATTAATACCTAACGTAAAGGGCTGTTAAGGTCTTATTCAATTGTTAATTGAATTTTACCTTAAAATACATATAGGTATCTGTATATCAAGTTTTACTATACTACTTTTTAAATAGAATGGGTGGTCAAATCTTACCAACTTTTTGAAATGTTCTGGTAGATTTAAGAAATCTTCAAGTGCCAGTAGATCTGCTTCACTATTACAAGCTCGATTACAAGTAACTTTTACTTGACTAAGCGCCCCAGGACTAATAGTTTCAGTATTTGATACCTTAAAGTTTTTTACTTGTCAAGCCTCTCAGAAAAAAATGCTGTCTTAAAATTTCAGCATTGAATTCAGCTAAAAATAAAACGAATCGTAATCGACATAGCTAAGTACATTTAAGGTTTTTTAAGCTTCGAAACCGTTTAAGAGGCATTTCTACCACTCAAGTTACTATTTACCTGTAAATTGTATATCAAATAATAAATTAACGAACAAAGTAATAAAACTTAACGCATTTAGAGGAAAACGTCCTAGTAAAATTCGCCAATTCGTTGAGAAACATCGGCAATACAACAAAAAGAAGCCACACTTACAAACTCAAAAGTTTGGTTAAGTTAATTTAACTGCACAGAAAGTACATCCGAATAGTGTCGGATTTTTACGACGTAAGCAAGCGCGAAATTTAAATCGGTAGCGGATAATAATAATTAACCTTACAATCACAGAACAAAAAAATGTCCAAGTTTGAAAAAGGTCTAATTTAATTATTTTTTATTAGTAATTTAGTTTTACATAAGGTAAAACATTGTTACATTATGTAATAAAACATACCTACATAACAACGTATCATCCCAACCGTTTTTAAAAGCCGTATTACAGTCACGCAACTAATTGCAGCAATAAATGGCAAGGTCAAAGTATTGCATGAAAGAAAGTTGCACAATGTAAAACAGCGTGCAAGTCCATGCAACTTTTTTTTAATTGCAACAAACCTTCTAACCTCAATCTTGTTATTGTTATTGTTTTATTTTGTGATTTTCTGGTGTTTGTGAAATATTTTTGGTTTGAAATGAAATAAATAAACAAAATAAATAAATTAAAGCGGAGAAAAGTACTCGCTGCATCATTATGCGCCATTAATACTGTTGGTAACACAAAAGTAACTAACTTTTTCCCTAGACTTGCACCAGCAATGCAGTAAATATCGCGCCAGACCGATAAAATTTTCGTGCAACTTAGTTGCACCAAGGGATCAGCTGAGCTTCGACTGCGCATGCCTTTGGGCAATTCTTATTGCGTCTTGCATGGACTTGCATCGAGTTGCGTGACTGTAATACGGCTTTTAGACGTTGGTACATTTAAGGATGATACATTGTACGTACAATCAAGAATGATCGTTGTACATACACAATATGTCAGAGAAAATACGTATACTTAAAATGTACATTTTACTTACTGTACGTACGGGACATAAAACGAACACAATAAGTACGTCTTTAGTACGTAGGGTGTTTGTTGGGTGGTCCAGCTCTCTCCATTTCTAGCTACTTCAAAACGTAGTTCATCGTCAAGTAATCGCTCCACAAATGGATTCAAATATTCCCTATACCGCTTTGCTGTAACTGTGTAATGGAAAAAAATAGGACCAACAATTCTTCTTCGGGAAACAGCCAACCAGACACCAATTTTTTGTGGGTGCAATGAGAACTTCGACGTAGTTTGCCCGCAATGGACCGCCTTGCAGCGGTTAAACCTATATGGATTCTCGCTATCCTGGTTGGGTTGATACGTGTGGTTGCCACGAGATGTAGTCACGTGCTGCAACTCTCATTCGTAAACTTACAAGAAAATGGCGATTTTCACTACTCCACATTCTGAAAATTCACCTAACCGATGAGGTGGAGCCAGGCTTCATCGAAAAAAAAATGTCAGCATTGCTTTCCAATAAATTTGGGGTAAACCACTGACAGTAACTCCTGCGTCTTTCAAAATCTGCAGCTCGTATTTCTTGGAATACTTGCACTTAATAAGGAAACAAATGTAACTGTTTTTTAAGAACATTCCTGCATGTTCCATAAAATCTTCCCACTTCTTGAGACAGGCGTCTTACACATCATGTCTTACACATTTTGCATTACTTTACGAGCGTTTGCAACAAGTTCTTCTGTTCTTACAGATGGTTTTCCAGTTCTTTTTTTATGTTGTATAGAACCTGTTTTCCTAAATAGAGTCACGGTTCTTTTTAGGCAATGACAAAAATCCCCAGCAACATTAGGGAATTTTTCGCGAAAATCGTACAAACGCTGATTGTATTGCCACTCACCATTTACTCTAACCCCCTTTCGAAGATACGCTTCAACCATGAATTTCTTGTGCTGTTGCGTAAAACCTATTGCGTTAATTATTCAAGAAATTGGCTAATTTAACGATGAATCAAATTACTTGTAACGACTGTAAAATATGACGAAATAACTGATTGATTGATAATGCTGGTATTTACTGACATCCAACAGGTATGCACTGCGGCCTTAGATGCAAAGCACACGTTGATAATAATAAGTCTTGCTCGCACGGCACCTAAGTGTTGCCTTAAAAAAGTTTGACATTTGACGCCGTAAACGTTTTCAGGGTTACCAATACAGAGAGACGACGAGGTTCCAAAAAATGAAGAGGTGACAACGGCGCATCATCATATTGTAATTAAAAGAAAAGATACAAATGAGGATTCAATGAGCGATTATGGTAAGTCACATTCTATTGCCACACAGAAATTCTCCTCTTCAGACAACAAACAAAATGTTTACCTAATAATTTATTATTATTAAATTATTTAAGTTTTAATGAAGACCTGTGAATCGTGGTTCTTAGTGAGAATTTTCAACCCAAAATTGTGTCTCCACTTATAAATAATGTTTTCTATCCAGAATCTTTTTCGGAACCTTTTATGATATATAAACAAAGAGTTTCTTGGATTAGTAGAAAATGATCCTGGAAGTATTGATTCTTATATTTTTCTCTTACCTATTAAAAAACTGTACCTACATACTTGTTTTAAAAATATTGCTTAAACCTTCTTTCTCTTTTTAATTTAGCACTTATGGAACCTGATCATATATCCAAACGATACAAACGCAGCACTTCTTCTCAATCCAGAAAGAAGCGCGACGCTCCCTACACCATCTATCCGGAAATTTTGGTTATTGTAGATTACGACGGGTACAGACTGCACGGAGGCGACAATTTACAAATCAAGAGATATTTCATCTCGTTCTGGAACGGTGTAGATCTGCGGTACAAATTGCTCAAAGGGCCTAAAATTAGGGTCTCTATTGCTGGAATTATTATTAGTAGGGTAAGTAGCTGATATAATATCTACAAGGCAGGTATATAGATGTAAATTGTCTCAGTGTCTATAATAGTGAGTTCCTCTTTACGATTCGGTTGGTGGTGTTAATGATTAATGATTAACGATCTATGCAACCAAGGGTAATTGGTTTAAAACCAGTGCGCAGTACAGACGTTATCAAATTGTTATGTAAAGTGAGTATAGCTTTGACAGGGTTAATGGTAAGTAGCTGAGATTGTTTAACTTGCCCTTTAAGGATTTTCTGTGGATCTACTTATCACTTTATTTTTTTTTTGTTTTTGCATTATTTGTATCCATTCTCCTAAATTCTTAATACAATATTTTATTATTTTTACGTTTTTTTTTATTTAAAACTCAAATATTGTAGGTTCCATTAATTGCAATAAATAAAATTTTAAAAACAAATTGTACAAATGTAATTGAGAAGGGACCAATTAATTTTGGAAAACTTAATTTTACTAAAATAAAAGTTTTTAGGACTTTCCTCTTTACTCGTGATATGAAACATGTCTTCCTTTCTCAGTAACAATTTTTTATATTCCAGGTCAATAATATCTTAACAATAGAAAACTCTTAACAAATAAAACTACGTAATATGTACTGTACAGGGTTATTTTTTATATTTGCGTAACCACCACAGGGGTTAATATAAGTGACAGATAAAACTTTAAATACAAAAGTTGCATAATTCTTCCCGTGTTAACTTTTGGACTGGACATCGCAAGTTGAAAAACAATTGCAAGTTTTCTTTTTTTAAATGGGACACCTTATATATTTTTCACCAACGAAAGATCTCTTTTCCCTGATTTCAAAAATATATGACATATCAACATTTAGTTTAGCCGTTTTTGAAGTATGTATGCAATTATGTCACGTTGAAGTATGCGGAACGCCTCGATAACTCGATTATCGTCAATTTAATTTATTAAAATTGTAAACTCAAATATTTCAAAAACGGTTGAACTAAATGTTGATGTTATATATTTTTGAAATCAGGGTAAAAAGACCTTTTGTCCTTGTGGAAAATATATAGGGTGTTCCGTTTAAAAAAAGACAACTTTCAATTGTTTTTCAACTTTGCGATGCGCGAATTTTTTTAACAAGTTTAAATGATAACGCGGGACAAATTATGCAACTTTTGAACTTAAAGTTTTTTTCTGTCACTTATATTAACCCCTGTAGGTGTGTGCGCAAATACAAAAAATAACCCTGTACTTTAATTTATACATGTTATAGTTAGTACATTCATATAAACATATTTTATTTCTAAAAAACAATAAAATCAAACTTTAATCAGAAAAACTTAAATATTACTTTTCTTAAGGTATTAATTTTATTAACCCTTAAAAACGAAAAACAAATGCACTGGTTTTTACGCTTTCTGAAATTATTGTTCATTCTTTATCTACGCTAAACCCAACATCTTCGTCCGTCTCGATTCCAATGTCTTCATACAACTGTTTCTTAGTTTTTGGATAATTTTCCAAAATGGCGCCTAACATATCCAAGCACAACCTTTTCCGTTTTCTATAAAGTCCCAAGTATTTTTCATAACTTTGTTGAATGTTTTTCTTGACCTTGCAATTAAATATCAATTATATTAAAATCTTTACGGTAAAGTAAAAAATCATAATATTTCAAAGGTACTGTCGAGATCAACCTAATAATGGTTTACTATTTATCATTAAACCTCGATATCGGTTAAGACCTGTTTTTCTAGTTAAAACTAGTTCTGGCAAAACACTTTTCAAAAAACTTATTTTAACTAGTGAAAACAAGAATATGTATAGGGTAAATTACCATAATGTCATAATTAATTTTTTTATTTTCCACTGTATGCTACTATGCTATATGTATATACTATGCATGGAAAATAAAAAAAAAGTAAAGGGGGTGGGACATTATAATAAATATAATATAGCCAATATTTAAATTTCGTTTTAAATAAATATTTAAGAAACTTAAATCAAACAGAAGGTGCTAACTAGTTCCAAACTCGCCTTTAAACTATCATTCAAAATATTTATTTATTGTAAATTCCAGTTGACAAGTAGTGTAAAGAAAAATATTTTGAATACTAGTTAAGGGCGAATTTGGAACTGATTAGCACGACTTCCTGAAAAAGTACAAACATAGAGGAGGAAATTCTTGAATCCAAGACTTACTGTTGACAGGAACTGAAATGCAACGTATGATAGGTATAAAAGTTAACACTAAAATTATTATCGATCTACCGTATCATGATAGTATTTTATTAAATTACTGCTATTATGATCCATTTTGGTTAAAATACACCTGGAAATTTCTAAACATTATTTCGGCTCTTATCACACAATTAGTTTAGGTTAGTTTTCTGCTCGAGTAACACCTTCCTTTACGCCCTAAGATCCAATCACTATACCGGGTGATGTATGGCTTAGTTGAACATAGGAAATCCCATGTAAATTTTGAGGTGGCTAAATATTGTCTCCCCTGTACATTTTATAGAAAAATTAAATTATAATTTCTTGAAGATGTTGATATAATGAACCCATGTGTTGAGTTTGAATAAATTTTAATAAGCCAATCCTAACTTATTCAATTAAATGTGATGGCAAAATTAAAAAATTTTCATAGTTTAGGTGATATAGTAAACACCGCAAATTATTATTTGGCATTAACAAAACGAAAAGTAGCGTCAGTAACAACATTTTTTATTGAAGGCGCTTTAATTATAGCTAAATATGAGCTATTCCATTGAGGAAAAAGTAACTATGATTAAGTGGTATTATACAGGAAACAGTTTAAGAGCAGTGTATGAAATGTTTTCAGTTCAATTTCCTGATAAGCCTATCCCTTCCATTTCATTAATTAAACTATAAAACTTAAGTAAATTTGTGTTCAAAGGCACTGTAATAAATAACTGTAAATGCTCAATTCAGAATGTCAATAGAGCTAAAGAAAGGGATAATAGAGATCTTGATATTTTATTGCACGTGGAGGAAAATAAAATGATTAGCACGAGGATTCTTGGGCAAGCCGTAGGAAAGCATCAAACCACAGTGTTGCGCACTTTAAAAAAACATAACAATTTTCCTTATAAGTATGAAAAACATTAAGAGCTACGGCAAGGTGATGAAGAACGGAGAATGGTATTCTGTTTTGAGATAATGGAAAGAGCGAATAATAATGGGGATTTTTTGAGAAATATTTGTTTTACCGATAAATGTACATTCACCCTAAATAACGAACCAAATGTTCAAAATTGCCAGTATTGGAGCCAAGAAAATAAACATCGTCTTGGTCATACTCGGACGCAATATCCACAAAAAATAAGTGTTTGGGCGGGAATTGTAGGACATCACATTATTGGACCATTTTTTATGGAAGGCAACCTTACAGCAGTAACCCGAATTAAACCCGCACTAGAAGAAGTTGTACGCGAAAATCAGGAGATCTGGTATCAAATGGATGGATAATTTTCTCATTGTTAGGGCATACTTGCAAAATATTTTTAACGGAAATCTTATTGGCCCACGGCATCTAATCCTTTGGCCAGCCAAGTCTCCTGACCTTTCGCCAAACGACTTCTTTTTTTGTATGTGCGATTGCCGGATTGGTGAAACGAAAATGTGTTTTTAATGTGAAATAATCTTTATTCATTATGTCCAGCTTTACGTCAATTTTTGACAATAGCGTCATAGAAATTGTATGCTGGTGTTTGCTGTATTACCTAAACTATAAAAATTTCATAATTTCGCCATCACATTTATACGAATAAGTTAGGATTGGCTTATTAAAATTTATTCAAACTTGGCACATGGGTTCAAAATTTACATGAGATTTCCTATGTTCAACTAAGCCATGCATCACCCAGTATGCTAAATATAGTCCTGAAAGTTTCGATGCCTGAAAATGAATTAGCCTAGATTATGGAAATAAGTACCTCTGGTGTAACAGGATCAATTCCACGATACTCCTTCAAAGCATCTTTTAAATTCCTAAGTTCACTTTCTAACTCTACTTTTTTTTCGCACGCCTCAGGTAAGGACATTTTCCCTTTGACTGCTTCATATTTTGCCGTCTTTTCCTTAATTTTGCTGGATGTCTCTTTTAAGTTTGCCGTAATTTCGTTTATTTCCCTGTCTACTGTCAGAATTTGTTCGCCGAGTTCTTTTGAGGACAAATCTGTATTTTGTGATACGAAATAAACCTAAAGAAAATACAAATCTTTATTGAGAATAATGAGTAAACTTATCTTATTAGTATAATAATTACTAGTTTCTAAGATGCGGATACATATATAGGGCTATATTTTGGTAGTTCAGGTTAGTTGATACTATAATATTGTGAATTTAAACACGTTGTCGAAAATGCTCTATCCTTATTTCAAAAATATCTTCTTTTAGGGCATAAGTATTTTAGTTCATGGCTGAGAATTGGCTGATTAAATACAGTCAACATCGGCTCAAAAGACAGGAGATATTTAAAGAAAATAGGCTTTTTCAGACAGTTTATTTTAATACCATTTTTCTCCATGTGGATGAGATTGTCTATTTAAAAAAATTATAAGTAACCTTTTGTTTTCCATATATTTTTTCTTTTACTTCTTCCTTTTCTACCAAGGAATCTAAAGCTTTTTGGACGGCGCTTTTTCCAAATTCCCCCTTAATGCCATTTTGGATATCAGAAGAAGAATAGGGCCGATTATGCTCTTCCAAAAAAGCCAGCACTTCTTTAGCAGCCATATTTGACTTGGTAGTTTATTCAGCTAGAAAGAAAAAACTATTTTTAAAAATAATATCCAATATAGAAAAAGCGAACAAAGTAATTATGATTAAAACTCTTTTACTTTAAGATTATGTCGACTGGCTGTACAGGGTGTTTCAGAAGTACGGTACGTAACTTAACGGGGTGATTCCTTATGATATTATAAGAGAAAAAGTTCATACGAATATGTGTCCGGAGTTGCCCCGCTTTTGATATACAGGGTGTTCAAGTAAAAAAAATATTTTTTTTTATAGTTTTTTTAAATATCCTTTTTCCGATGTTATTGAAATTTGGTACTTATTCATAATGATAAGGGGCTTAATAAGCCCCAACTAGATTAAATTTATTAAGTCGAGTGGCGTCCCGGGGAGTACCTACCTTAACGAATATTAATGACAAAAAAATATACGCCACTGACTTTAAATTTTGATATTTTTTTTCGGCTTTACCAACTAATATAACAACTTTTTTGTTCCCTGAGTCGGTTTCGCATCTTGCCTCGTTTTCGAGAGAAAAACTAAAAACCACTTTATTGCACGTACAAAAAAAAAATGCCTATGTATCATATGAACTTTTTCTCTTAAAATATCATAAGGAATCACTCCCTTAAGTTACGTACCATACTTCTGAAACGCCCTGTATAGTGGCAACCAATGCCATTAAACCACACATATATGTTTATGTAGATAATCCGTATATTTTTATTATTATAATAATATATAATACGTTAGGTTAAGACGCGCCTTGTTTAATGATATCATTCAAATAAACAGGGTGTCCGGAAAATACGTGTACAACGTTTGACGACAGACACCTGAGGTTAAAATAGGTGGATCTAAGCCGACTTAGTTATATCCAAAATTGTCTCGTTTAGCCGGGAAAGGGCGTCAAAAATTTGTAAAAATATTGGTTTTTCCTAAATTACGTGAAAACCTGCTAATCGATTTTATTGATTTGTAGTATGTAGACTAATACTATAAAATGACGTTTTCTAGTAGTACTTATAGTCACCGGCTGTAAATAAGGGGAAGTGTTATAAAAGTGATATAATACGTCAACATTTCTCCTGATTTTTTTTTTGAGTGACTGGATGTATTTGGAAGCTATTTTATCTCTTCAATTTATTTCGTTTGATGAGCTGTTTTGCTAGAAAAAAAAAATATTTACAATTACATGCATACATCAATTATTAACAGTAATAATAAAAGAAAGTACAACAAAGTTGGAAGTATGTATTAAAAATATTGTAAGAAACTAAGTAAAACGAAAACATTACTTAAGCAAATGTGTAAAATGACCGCCATCTTGCTGAATACACTTATTAACACTCCTTAAAAAATGATATTGGACCCTATTTAATGTCTCGGGGTTATTAAAATGGTTGCCTGCATTTAAAATGGCGTATGTTTACCGGAGTCTTGTAACCTTCTGTTTTAATAGCGCCCCACAAAAAGATATCACATATATTTAACTACGGAGAACGTGGTGGCCATTTACTGGTGCATCATTGCCCGTTCCAATCCATCGGTTGGGATAATGATGGTGTAAGTATTGCCGAACGGCAACGGAAAAATGGGGCGGGGCACCATCATGCATATACCACATTTCCCTCCGAAGTATAAGGGGCAAATTTTCCAGAAGAATTGGAAATGTGTCTTACAAATAATTTAAATAAATATTTCCATCTAACTTGTCTGGAATAATAATACGACCAATAAGGTAGCGATCAATAATACCTGTCCAAATATTTAATTTAAATTGATGCTGATGATGTGCAACTTTAATGGCATATGGATTTTCATCGGAATAAATATGTTCGTTGTGCAGATTGGTAACTCTAGATCTTGTAAAGCACGCCTCGTCAGTAAACCATATTTTTCTACAAAAATTTGGATCACGGATTCTCTTGTTTCTAATAAATTGACAACATGTAAGCCGCATGGGGGATGAGTCGGTAAAAGTTCCTGGACTTTTTGCACGTGATATGGATGTAACAAATGTTCTTTAAAACCTCATTGCCAATCGTTTTAGGAACATGTAACTTACGTTCTAAGCAACGGGTACTGGTGCTTGGTTCTTCTTCAACTCTTTCCAGAATGTTCTCTTCTGTTTCCACAGTTCGAGTTGTTCGCATACGACCCCTGCCTTTAAATTTTTTCTCAAAGCTGCCCATTTCCCGAAGATGACGCTTGATATTGGCAAATGTTTGGTGGTTTGGTATTGGACTGTTAGGAAATCTCTCCATGTAAACCCTAACACTCTGACGCCCATTTCCTTGACAAACCCCTTATACCAGGAGCATGTCAACCTTCTCAGAGTTCGTATAATTTTCCATGTTTAATGGTAAAATGAACTTGTAATTCAAGAATGTTGATCGTATACTTTAGTCAATTTCATAGACTGGTGACAATTTGTCAATAATTGTCAAATTATTAAATGCCATAGCAACAAGGTCACTAAAAAAATTATTGTTACATGTAATTTGATTTTAATTTTATTACTAATGTTAATAACTGATGTATGCAGGTAATGATAAATATTTTTTTTCTGGCAAAACAGCTCATCCAACGAAAAATATTGAATAGGTAAAATAGCTTCCAAATACATCCAGTCACTCGACAAAAATATCTGGGTTGTCATAACGCCGTTGATATAAAAAATCAGGAGAAATGTTGACGTATTATATCACTTTTATAACACGTGACTATACTACTAGAAAACGTCATTTTATAGTATTAGTCTATATACTAAAAATCATTAAAATCGATCAACAGGTTTTCACGTAATTTAGGAAAACCCAATATTTTTACAAATTTTTGACGCCCTTTACCGGCTAAACGAGATAATTTTGGATATAACTAACTCGGCTTAGATCGACCTATTTTGACGTCAGGAGTCTGTCGTCAAACGTTGTACACGTATTTTCCGGACACCCTGTATAAGTAAGTTTTTTAAATGATCACTTGGTATAAATGGTTTGGTAGAGGCGGAGGCGGCGTTATAAATTAGCCCCCAACCCAGCTATAGATGACTTATCTTGTAGCGATGCTGATGGTCTCATTTTTTTTCTAGGGTAGAGATGCGACGCCATATTTAGAAAGAAACAGAGTTGGTCGAGATGCCATAGATTCAGCAGCTGCATTAACTGACATGGGGAAATATCTTTTTAGAGAGCGAAGGTTGCCGGTTTATGATATTGCAGTCGCTATAACAAAGTAAGTCTTAGTTTTTGTGCAAAAAAGAGCAAAAGTTACCTCGCTCATGAAGTCACTAATAGTAATTCTGCGGTGAGGTAAACTTATTGCGAATATTATTATTTTCTTTGGGCTTTTCTGGATAAAAATTCTATGCCCATTGTTCTTTACCATAGACATATCGGTGCGATTGGTGTAACATCTAACGTGTACATTTTTATTTATCACTTTAAAAAGATATATTTATATCTTGAAAAAGACAATATAAACAACCTAAAACATTTTCCTATCTACTCTTAAAAGAGTATCTTAAATCAAACATTAGTATTAAACCAATCAAGTAGATTTAATGAGTTTCGTGCGTGTTTTTACGTATTTTGTTCAAACTACCCTCTATTATCCATGCTTAAAATAGATGATAAGCAACGACTGAAAAAAACTCAAAATAATTGTTGTAAGTATACTTATTTATGTCCTAAACAAATGATAATATACATGCAAAAATAAAGCAAATTAACTGGTTAAATCTGTTTTACTTCTACTTAATTAAAAACTGTTGAAGACCTTTACTTCAACGTATTTGACATGCAGTTTAGTTTTTAAAAAACTTCATAATTTCATTAGATTGATTATATTTACTATGTTTTTTTTTCAATGATGCTTTACTTATAACTGAAGGGCGGAATATATGCACTTAAATTCAGCCAAAATATACGCATATATATGCCTTGTTTGCCTTTAAAATATGCAGTTATATGCATATTTTGCCCAAATATGTATACGGGTATGATATATTTCTTAATTTATTATAGTAAAATAGGGTAAAGAAACACACTGGATTACAACAAAGATGTTTATTAAAAAAAAAATGCAAAAAAAAACAAAGAAAAATAAAAGTAAACAATTTTTTTAACCTGAAATTGTATAAAAGGCATTTATTACTAAATATTCTTTAACTAAAAAGTTAAAATATTATTTATCATTTTTTATCAGTAAAAATATGTTTATACAAAGAGAAGCTTCTCTTAAGATCTACTGATGAAATTGGATAATACTGCAACTTAGATAGTAAAGTATAAGGCCAAGATACAACTTCGTTGGATGGTTTACCTTCATAAATGCTTTTACTGCAGTTAAGTATTTGAATCCTTTATTCTTTTTTATAGTTACATCCAATTTGTTCCTTACTTGACCTCCGACTTTACCGGAAATGTTGCTACATTCAGCGGAAAAAGTTTCAACAGAACTAATTGAGTCTCTTAAACTTAAATTTCTACTCTCTAACGAGGATATTATGTCCGGTATAAAACTAAAATTAACCTTAGTAAAAACAAGATATTTAACTACATTTAAAGTTGAACACTTTTTTGTGCGATATCTGTGCTTTCATCAACAATAATGTAAAAATTTTTATCACACAGTGAAGCTCCAATTTCTTTTAAAACGGTTTCATATACTGAATGAATATTCCTCTTTCTAAGTGCGGACTCGTCAGGAATGGCTTGTTGACAATATTTTTGTAAAAATCCTCTAGCCTGCGAAATTTACAATTTTCTTAAGGGTATGTTTGCTGCGACCAAAGCCTTGCATAAGTTTTCTTAAAAAATTTCTACTAACTCTAACTCTGGGAGATTTTTAATCCACGAAGACGTTTTCGCCACTTTAGACATTTTGAACACAAATTTGAAATCACTAGTTTCACACTGAAAATACTGAAATCTTTCGACAAACTAGAACAGAAGTACGTATTACAACCCGATATAAACATAGTTTGTTAAGCTGGTAATAATAAGACATTATTAAATTACAATAAATAACCCCTAACAATATACCTGCAAACCCCGGAAACCCCCAACAAATACCTTGTGTATAACCAAAACGCAAATATTAATTATTATATAATTATCTTCAGATTGGAGAATCTCTGAAACAAGTGCCGGACTGGACATTAAACCTATGAGTCTACGAGTTTTTATGACCGGGCGTTTTTAATTTTTTGATAACGCTGAAAACATAAAAATATATATGCACTTTGCATATATTCCGCCCTTTACTTATAACGCTATTTTACATTTTAATATTATGTTCTATAAATATTTAGCTTGTTGCTCACTTTCCATATTTAGTAAGAAAATTAAAACTGTTTTACTGAATGAACAGGAAAATAAGAAGAGCCACATAATTTAAAATACATTATTATTCATTTTCAATAAATACATTAAATTATCAGGATTTCCTTGCTAAAAAATATTAAATTATTATTAAGTAACGGTATGCGGCAACATCGTAAACTACTGAACGTTTCTTGTCCGCATTTTTTTGATAGCTATAGAGCTATAATGAGCAAGTCAGTTTTAAATAAATATTTCAGTTTAACGCAACCTCTACATCGTACTGACATTTGCATTTAGGTTTCTTTTAACGGATTTTATTTTTTAGGAACCGTTGCATCATCCATTTTAAACCGTATTCTATTTCTCTAAATTTCTATTTAGGTACGACATGTGCAGACGAAGAAAAGGCGGGCGCTGTACCAAAGGAACAGCTGGTAATTTTACTGCTAGATATTCATATTTTTGTTATTTATTTATTTTTAACCCAAGACTAATACTGTCAAAATGCGCGTGTAAATAGCCGCTGCAATTTGAACAGAGGTGGTATGACACAATCCACACAACTTAAATAATGGGTACTAACAACAAAACTATAAACACAATATTTTGGTATAGACCTAGTACATGACAGAGGACACCTGGATATCTCCAAGAGGTACTACAAATTATCATCCTTAAACTGTTCTTGTTTAGCGCATAAAGGAATAATTTTTATTAGGTTAAAGTTTTAAAGAACAGGAAAAGTCAAATTTTAAATCTTTGACGAGATATTTTCAATTATTTTTGCAGACTTGACATGTGCAGGAGAGCATACCCAAACGACCAATGTAACCGCGGGACTGCAGGTATAGATACCCAAAAATCACCGATTCTTTTTCCTCGCACGTATCTTATTTTCCATTTTCCTTTTATGTAATTACTCTACAGATCGTCTTTACATGTTAGTAATGATGCACCCCCATTTTTAGTAGTTATTATGTATCTTCATTTGTAGCAGTACCTACATCACAAGTCACAACTGTATATTCCCATTGTGGATACATTTCACAACACATTTCTTCTTACGTCCTGCACCCATATCGTAGTTCTTTCTATCGTTCGAGTAGCTGTTTAATACAATAATTATCCATTTACTTAATCCATATTAATTTCAAAATATAATCATTCTGTTGAATGTTTTATTTCTAGGTTCTATATTCAATGTACTGGTGTACCTGATCGTAAAATAGTTGATTATATTAAATAGGTATATACAGTAAGAACGTAACAAACGTTTTTCCATAAATACGCTTTAGTCCGTCTTTTTTTGTTGTTTTTTAAATAGATAGTCATATCTTTTATTTCATCTTTGAATTTTGCAGAAAAATCTAAACAAATTATGTCATGCATCATATTCTACAGGGTCCTGGAACTCACCTCCACTGGTCTCTAAGTTCTATACTATTGAAGATACAAATTTCGGTCCACTACAGGGTAATATCTATGATAGGGTAGGACATTTGGAAATTATTATCAAATGTACAGGGTCTTTCACAAAAGCGAATCAACTTGAACATACATATTTTTTAATGGGATACCCTATATTTTTTACCCGGAAATAGTGTCGCTGTTTATTGTTTATCTAATCCCAATTTTTTTTCCAATCTGTTGCGATATTGCCAAGTTATTATGTTTTCCTAATTTTTTCGCGTTTATACGGTAGCAATAAATATGGCACAGGTTATTTATCGATTTTAATTTGATAAATAATATTGTTTGCAGAAAGTTGCATCAGTGTTGTATCAGTACGATTTATATACTTTTACGAGATGTTTTCATACAGGGTGCTCTAATAGTCAATTTTCTTAAATAGAACACCCTGGATATTTTGTCAAAAATTAAAACTTCAACTAAGTCCTCTTATAACTGGAAGATATTTTTATTATTGTCTGCGGCGTTGTCAAATCATGAATATTTCCTGAAAAATTTTCGATAATTTTTTTATATAGGTACAATAAGTTTAGATGGCCTGGAATATTGTAATACCTTATATTTTGTTGTAAATAGTCTATGCTTTATACAGGGTATTTCAGGAGGAAATGTCATTATTCTAGGTACATCCTCCCCAAAATAAACATAAAAGTTCCTATAAACATGGGCCCTATTCCCGGCCGTTACCGACATACAACGGTAAACAATATTCGAATTAAAATTTTTATTAAATTATTTATAACAAGTAGGCTAAGTTTTATAGTTTTTAAAAGTGCCACCGTTTACTTTTAAACAAAGTCAGCTCTCTGATGAATAGCTCGGGTCGCTCTATGAATTATAGTTGCTGCTGCGTTTATTATTCGATCGAGTAATGCATCTCTAGTGTCTACTTTACTTGAATATATCAATGATTTAAACCACCCCTAAAAACAATAATCCAGAGGATTAATGTCTGGCGATCTAGCTGGTCAGTTATGCGGACCACCTCGACCAATCCACCAGTTTGGAAAGTTATTGTTTAAAAAATTTCGTACTTGTAAAATATAGTCTGCAGGGGCTCCATCATGTTGTAAATACATATTCTGTCGTACATTAAGTGGAACATCTTCTAATAGGTTTTGCCAGTGATTCTGTAGAAAATGTAAGTATACTTGTCCTTTGAGATTACCGTCGATTATGAATGGATCGATTAGTTGACTATTTAACATACCACACCACACACTCATGCTGAATTTATGTTGAAAATTATGTTCTACAGTAGCGTGAGGACTTTCATATTTCGGTGTTTATTGTGAAGATTTTTAATACCATCGAAAGTGAACTGTGCTTCATCAGTGAACAGAACATACTTATACAGTCTTCGATTTGCATTAATCCAATTGCAGAATTGCATCCTTAATGCAAAATCACCATCTAGCAAAATGTTGAACTCGTTGTAAGTGATATGGGTATAAACAATTAAAGTGAAGATCCCTTCAAGCAGACGATTGTGTAATTTGATAAGTATCGGCAATTCGCCTTGTACTTAAGCTTGAATCATTTTCGACGGCGTTAAGGATAGCCTCTTCTAGTTGAACATCAAGTTCCGATTCCCGTTCAGATACAATTCTCGCACTTGGAAACATGCTTCTCAGTGGTCATTAAATTGATGCGTTTTCCATCCCCTAAAAATTTCATTTAATTCTCTAAAATAAATTCATTACAATTACTGTTTTAAATTGTGATAACAAGCAACCATTATTATCGTAAACTGATTTTTTGACATGTTTGTTACTGTTTTGTATAATAATTTTACTTACAATTCGCTAGAAAAATGAATAAATATGATTCATACTTTGGGAGAGTCGTGTGAACTGCCCAAAATCTTCGGAAAAGAAGACATCCTCAGGAAATAGAATTAAGTGAATAAAATATTGGTTTTAGCGTACTGGTAGTGTTAAGTAGGAATAAAACTGAAAGGGACTGTTTCAACCGAACAATATGAACTTGCCATAGCTTTATTGTCAGTGACGGAGGTTGGGCGTTCGAGAAATTAGTGAAAACCTCAACATTCAAAAAATCTGCAGTAAAAGTATCACTTAGAAAAAACAAGCTTCATTTATTCATTACCTCCACCGCCTCAACTGTAGACATATCAAATTAAACAATATTTGTGTGGCAACGCCGCAGACAGTAATAAAAATATTTTAGAGTTATAAGGGGACTTAGTAGATGGTTGATTTTTGACAAAATACTCAGGGTGCTCCATATAAAAAAAACTGAGTAAGATAACTCCAAACTTTCAAAAATTTGGAAGTAAAATGTATAAAATCATCTAGTAAAATCATATAAACAGTATTCATATAACCCTGGTGTAACTGTCTACAAAAAACATTTATCAAATTAATATTAATATATAAATTCGGGCATATTCATTGCGAACGTGCAAATCAAAACAATTAGGACAATAATTAATAACTTATCGCAACACATTGGGAAAAAAAGTAGTACTACATGCGCAATAAAGAGAGACACAAATTCCGTGTAAAAATATAGGGTGTCTCATTTGAAAATATTTAATTTTAAGTTGCCCCGCTTTTGTAAAAACACCCTGAATATTCGAAAATAATTTCCAAATGTAGTCCCCTATCATAGGTATTACCCTGTAACAGATCTAAATAAGTATCTCTAATAGTATAAAATTTAAGTCTAAAGGAGTTAAGTTGCAAGACCCTGTATATCTAAAATCAATTGTACCAACCTTTGCCTACGTTCTCACTGTACCTATAATATGATAAAATAAAAGAGAATAGAGCGCCACACATCTTAATTATTTACCTAAGCCTGTTTAATGCTTTTTTAGAATAGGATTTTAAAATGAAAACTCACCACACTAAACTAAAACATGTTAAAATTTTTGTACACAACTATTAAGTTTTAGCATAAATGGTGACGTCTCTGTTGGTTGCTGCGAAGGGTAGGCCACACTTAATTAGCTTGAAATATGAAACGTGAAACAAGAAAGTTCCAGCATTTTATTTCTTCAATAACATAATAATTGCAGACAATGTCAAAAAGTGTCATTAAATCTTTGACAATAGGGAGATCTTGTAACTGCATAAAACCAAGACTAATTAAAATTTCTCTGAAATATCTTTACCGTAAATGAAACGACGAATTACAGAAAACATAATAAATTCAGTTTATGTTTTAACCTTGCAAACTAACATAATAAAGCTTCTTTCTCCGCTAGTCACAGTCACAGGTAATGTTAAAAAAATTTGTATGACAATCACTAAATTTGGAAACAGATAGATGAGTTTATTTGTAATTAGGTATTGAATCATTTAACGCTTTCCTTTCTGTAAAAAACTGGGTGCAACGTTGTCAATTTCATCGCGTAATCTTCATCTATAATATCTATCTGCGACGACGTGGAGTAGCGTTTTTAAAACCAATGTTGTTTTGTCTGCATCCAGTTATACTTGTAAAATGCATTTTTAACTCTAAGTAGTTACCTAGTATAATAATAATTTTAACTGATTATTTTACTAATAAATTAGCTTCAAATTAACTTTCTTTAACTGGGCGGCTGTCTCCACCCCCTTCGCTTGACGCCCATGTGCCCCACACCCCTGGCGCCCCCGCGTTGGAACGGCCCTCAACACGATTTTGTTATCTTATCAAGGTATCATAAAATTTCTCAAATTAGGCACTGTTCGGACGGCATTTCTGCAGAGAAAAAATTTACTTACCAGAATTCCAGTGGCCCAATTGAAAAATTCTGCATTGCATACAGCTATGAAAATTTGCATAGTACTGGGTGGCCAAATAAAAATGGACGCCGGTAATTTTATATTATATATATATATATTATATTATATATATATATTATATTATATTTATATAATCGTTTATTACAGAGTTTTCAACTGTTTATTACAAAGTCGAGCAAATTACTAAGAAGATAATGGATTTATATCGATAATATGCCAAATGAAGTTATGTCAAAAATTAAGTGTTTTATTCTTTGGAAAATACGAAATAACTTTACTTTCATACATTTTTCCCTAACTTGCAAAATCGAATAATGAGAAGAGGGGGAATCTCTGTTGACAGAAATACTACTAACTCCGGGTTGCCTTAACCAAATTCAACAAACTTTGTCTCGTTTGAAAGAGCTTATTTTATAGTATCATTTAAAATTTTATACGACTATTATTTGTTTTATTTGCCAAAGCTAGAGGGCACTGTTTGCAAACTCACTAGAAACGGCAATTGTTTTCAAAAATGTTAAATGGAGCAATATGTAAATATTTATTTAGATAAAAAATTGAGAAATCTGGTCAAAACCGTATGCCAATTCCAATATAATATTAACTTCACCTCTATCCGCAGAAAATTTAAAAATGCGTACTAACCGAACTTCAGCACAGAGTCTGTGACGCCACAGAGAAACAAATCCTATATAAAAATGTGCAAGGTTTTTCCGTATATTTCGGAGTACCCCTAGAGTCTTTATTTTAAGGGCTAGAAAGAACTTTAAATTACGAAAGTTGAATTATTTTTCCAGAACCGTCAAAATTTGTCATGGGATAAATTAACATCGCAAATTTGTTTAAGACACCAATTTGATTTTTTTTAATGGAAAACCCTGTATATTACTGAAGATTTTAATAGGTCTGAAAATTCCCTTTTCAAAAATATATATGTTTACTATAATCGCTTCAGTGGTTCTTGAAATATTTAATTTAAATGAATCATGCTTCTTTGAAATACAGCGCAGTAACCATGGATATTCACCGATAAAAGTCAACAAAAGATAAGTTTCTCGTCAGTTAATAGCATTTTGGATCCAAATTTGTCTTTAAAACTATCTTTGTTTACTTATTATATCGATCCATGGTTTCTGTCTTATATTTGGAAGAAACATGATTAATTTAAATTAAATATTTTAAAAACCACTGAAGCGTAAACATACATAACAAAAGGGAATTTTAGGATCTAGTAAAATATTTACTAATATGCAGCGTGTTCCATTAAAAAAAAAAACAACAAATTGGTGTCTTAAACAAATTTACGATGTTCATTTATTTTATCCGATGACAATTTTTGACAATTCAGGAAAAATAATTGAACTTATTACGTATTTTAAAATTCTTTCTAGCACTTAAAATAGGCTCTAGGGGTGCTCCACAATATTATGAAAAACCCCTGTACAGGGTGTCCATTTTTCGATGTAATTTCAGAGTATCTCGGTAACTAGTAAAGATAGAGACTTGCGGTTATTACATTACTTCGCTATTTTTTCGTAAAACAAAAGATGCCCCAAACAGAATTGTCACAGCTTTCTTAGTTTTTAAGCTACAGAGTGTTTTCGAAAATATTGGCTTTTTGACCACCCTGTATTTCGGTTATTTTTTAACTTATTAAACAATTAAAAACAGTTTCTGCGATAGATTTTTTAAGTAAAATTCAGTGGCGTATTTACTTTTTTTTCTGGTAGTCTTACTTTTCGAGATTTAAAGTAAACATATAGATACCTAATTTGTGTATGTTTTCCTTTATTTGATTAGGCCATTTTTAAGCTTTTCTAAAATATATAATAGTTGATAGTTACTATTAACAATAAATGCACAAATCGAAAGATTTAGAAAATTAGGCCATGAAACCATTAAAACAAACAAAAGAATATTTATCTGGTATGTCTGTTTGTCAAAAGGTATAGGCAAAAATAACGTTTTGTTAAAATACATGTCATTTCACTAAAGTTTTAAAGAAATGAGAAAAATGTAGTAGTATAAAAATTTTGAAAATTACATGTTAGTTTGCTTTATTTTTAATCAACTAACATTTTCAAGTTTAAAAACTAATTTAAGTAAGAATCAATCATTTATAAAGCCAAGACCTAAATCATATCTATCGCTCTCTTGGAGAATGCTGCCGCACTCTCGTTGTACAGGGACATTTTTTTAAGTGTCTCACCCTATTGGCGATTTTCCTGCTGACTATCATAAAAAACAAATTACATATTTCGAAATGATTTTCGATAAGGAAGCCGAATTTAATGTCAAAAAATACATAGATTTACAAATTTGACAGATGAGACGCCATTTTGAATTTTCTTAACTGGCAACCCCCATAAATAACCACACGATTGGATTACATTTGGCGATCCGATTCTAAAACTATATAGTTGTTGACACTTATTTTCAGCCGTTTCGGAAATACGGGCGTTCCTAATTTGCCTCCATCGATTTTGTCTTTTAAGTGTCTCACCCCTTTAATAAATAGACCTTCTAAGGCGAAACCCTAATTTTTTTCACAGTGACACAATGTGAGCAAGCGATCTACGCTATAGTCAAATCCGACAGATGTCAAAAAGTGACAGATACGACGCCATCTTGATTTTTTTTAAATGGCAACCCTCATAAATAACTAGACGATTGGATTGCATTTGGCGATCCGATTCTAAAACTATATAGTTGTTGGTATTTATTTTCAGCCGTTTCGGAAATACGGGGGTTCCTAATTTGCCTCCATCGATTTTGTCTTTTAAGTGTCTCACCCCTTTAATAAATAGACCTTCTAAGCTGAACACCCTAGTTTTTTTCACAGTTACATAATTTCGCGTGAGCAAGCGATCTACGCTATAGTCAAATCCGACAGATGTCAAAAAGTGACAGATACGACGCCATCTTGAATTTTTTTAAATGGCAAATCTAATAAATAACCATACGATTGCATTGCATTTGGCGATCCGATTCTAAAACTGTATAGTTGTTGACACTTATTTTCAGCAGTTTCGGAAATACGGGGGTTCCTAATTTGCCTCCATCGATTTTGTCTTTTAAGGGTCTCACCCCTTTAATAAATAGACCTTCTAAGCTGAACACCTTAATTCTTTTCACAGTGACATAATTTCGCGTGAGCAAGCGATCTACGCTATAGTCAAATCCGGCAAATGTCAAAAAGTGACCGATACGACGCCATCTTGAATTTTTTTAAATGGCAACCCTTATAAATAACCATACGATTGAATTGCATTTGGCGATCCGATTCTAAAACTATATAGTTGTTGATACTTATTTTCAGCCGTTTCGGAAATACGGGGGTTCCTAATTTGCCCCCATCGAATTTGTCTTTTAAGTGTCTCACCCCTTTAAGTTGCCATTTAAAAAAATTCAAAATGGCGTCGTATCTGTCACTTTTTGACATCTGCCGGATTTGACTATAGCGTAGATCGCTTGCTCACGCGAAATTGTGTCACTGTGAAAAAAATTAGGGTGTTCACCTTAGAAGGTCTATTTATTAAAGGGGTGAGACACTTAAAAGACAAAATCGATGGAGGCAAATTAGGAACCCCCGTATTTCCGAAACGGCTGAAAATAAGTGTCAACAACTATATAGTTTTAGAATCGGATCGCCAAATGCAATCCAATCGTGTGGTTATTTATGAGGGTTGCCATTTAAAAAAATTCAAAATGGCGTCGTATCTATCACTTTTTGACATCTGCCGGATTTGACTATAGCGTAAATCGCTTGCTCACGCGAAATTATGTCACTGTAAAAAAAATTAGGGTGTTCAGCTTAGAAGGTCTATTTATTAAAGGGGTGAGACACTTAAAAGACAAAATCGATGGAGGCAAATTAGGAACCGCCGTATTTCCGAAACGGCTGAAAATAAATATCAACAACTATATAGTTTTAGAATCGGATCGCCAAATGCAATTAAATCGTCTAGTTATTTATGAGGGTTGCCATTTAAAAAAATTCAAAATGGCGTCATATCTGTCACTTTTTGACGTCTGTCGGCTTTGACTATAGCGTAGATCGCTTGCTCACGGGAAATTATGTCAGTGTGAAAAAAATTAGGGTGTTCACCTTAGAAGGTCTATTTATTAAGGGGTGAGACACTTAAAAGACAAAATCGATGGAGGCAAATTAGGAACCCCCGTATTTCCGAAACGGCTGAAAATAAGTGTCAACAACTATATAGTTTTAGAATCGGATCGCCAAATGCAATCCAATCGTGTGGTTATTTATGGGGGTTGCCATTTAAGAAAATTCAAAATGGCGTCTCATCTGTCAAATTTGTAAATCTATGTATTTTTTGACATTAAATTCGGCTTCCATATCGAAAATCATTGAGAAATATGTCATTTGTTTGTTATGATAGTCAGCAAGAAAATCGCCAATCGGGTGAGACACTTAAAAAAATGTCCCTGTACATAATATATTAATTATCTTATCGTTTTTTTTTGCAAAATTTCCTGTTGCGAAGATAGATATGTCATTTCTGTCATTCGATAGTATGTGACGTCCTGTTTCCAACGCCACCTCGGTCAGTTCTCTACGACTTTCTAGATCTTTTTCTCTTTGCAAAATTTCATGTTACTAATACAAGTAGTTTCTGGAACTGCCATTCGATAGTCCGCGACGTCCAAGAAAATAAGCCATAAAACTACCCCTTAATTTTATTTTGATATTTTTTAAAACCTGTTGAATAAAATTTTCGAAAAAAAATCGTAAGAAAGTTATTATAAATACTTAAATATCGGTTGGAAAGCACCATTTAGCGTTTTTCTTCAAGCTCTATTATCCCCTCATCATATAAGAGCTAAAGAGTTTTAAAAAGTTAGAAACTGAATTTTGGACAAACTTATATGTTGATTGATGTTTAAACAAAACATCGAAGAAAAAAATAATTCAAACTTCTGTAGCTCACTCTGTATAAATATTGAAAAAATTTGCAAATAGCCAATTTATGTAATTTCGCGAGCTCTTTCGGGACATGAGATAAAATTTCCAATTTTCACCCCAAAAGCGATTAATAATTGCGTAAAAATTGGGTCAAAAACAACCATTTTCGATTTTTCTAAAATTTTCCCATTTTTAGTGATTTTAAGGCAAAATGAGAGGTTAGATAGATTAAAATATTTGAGTTGGTCAATCCAAATCTTCAAACCGCATTTCGATCAGATTCACGTAATTCGATCTATTAGCCTCCGAATTTACCCGCGCGAGTGCATTTTTTCGACCTAAAAGTGTAAAAAAAATATTTTTAAATCCTTGTTCAAAAAAAACTCTCCAGATTGTTCGAAAGACCATCGTCCTCTATATAAATCCAAAAATATAATTTCAATCAGTCCACCATTAACGTCAAACGAGTCCCCCAATCACAATCCACATAAATTAGGCACTTAAAACGGTCGCCCCATTTTCGCCAAACACCCGGTAGATTTAATTCGTCGATATTTAGATGGCATTTGTCCTTTAAAAAAAAAATCTAAAAAGTATATCGTTCCAGCGTGTACGGTTTCTGAGAAAATGAAAAAAAAAACGAAAAAAAGTGCAATTTTCAAAAGTGGGATCCTATAAACGAGGAGCAGAAGATATATATCGCTCTGCAGGGCGAGCGATATAATAAAGAGAATCGTGAAAGGGACGAAATGAACGTTGCAAACTTCGTGCAAAGTCATAGAAAAGGATCTCGGACTAATGAAATCTTGTCTAAAAAATTATTAATTATATATCATTTGAAACACTAAGAAGTAAAGATTGTGCACCCTTTACGTACTGGAAATGCTGTGTGACGACTTACTTTTGGCAGTAATGACATATTCTTTTGTTTGTTTCAATGGCTTCCTGCTTACTACCCTAATTTTCTAAATTTTTCGATATGTGCGTTTATTGTTAATAATAACTATTAACTATTATATATTTTTAAAAAGCTTAAGAGAAAAATATACAGTGTCTTATTTAAAAAATCATATGCTTGCTTTAAATCTCGAAAAGTAAGAGACCCAGAAAAAGAGTAAATACGCCACTGAATTCTACTTAAAAAACTATCTTAGAAACAGTTTCAATTTTTTAATAAGTTAAAGGATAATCAAAATACAGGGGGTGGTCAAAAAGTCAACATTTTCGAAAATACCCTGTTGCTTAAAAACTAAGAAAGCTATGACAATTCTGTTTGCGGCATCTTTGGTTTCGCGAAACAATAGTGCAGTAATGTAAAAACCGCAAGTCTCTATCTTTACTAGTTACCAAGATACTCTGCAATTACATCGAAAAATGGACACCCTCTATATAAAAAATATTTTGAATATTTGATTGATTCATTCATAAAGTACTTTCATCCATCAACTAAAGGATTTTCTTTTAGTTTGCGTAGAGAAGGTTTCAAATACAGTGATACATGTTTCAAGTTTCTTATTTCATTTTGTATTATTTTATTTACAAGTACTTTATTGGTTTCCCAAAAGGCCATTGACCGTGGTCCTTCAGCCTTTCATTTTAGTTTCCTTGATAAATGTAAGTGTTCCAGTGTCTTAGGCAGGCCATGACTTCGCACACCAACAAATATATGTTTGAGAGACTTATTTCCAGACAATTGCTACATTTTATGCTGAATATGATAATAATGCTAAGCTTTTATACTCGTAACTACGTCACTGCTTATATTTTTTACATTAACAGCTCCTTAAGAAGTACCATCTTATTGGGAAGAATAGGCAATAATTAGCTAATAAGTAGGTTAGGTAAATAGACATTAATAGCAAGCTCAGAATATTTTAAAGCGAGAGCTCTTATTAACATTACTTATATCGAAATTGAAAAAGTAGTCCATACTTGCAGTGGACTTTACGTAATGTAAATAAAACGACAATGTCTTCCTCCACAAATTTAATAAAAGTAAAATTCTTGTTCCCTACATGTTTCGGGCGTCTAGACGTCCATCTTCAGGGGATACTATAATCGAGTTGACTATAAAAACTTTAAATGGTTGCCTCAAATTAATGAGTACAGCCAAAATTGAATAGGAACCTCAGAAATTGGGTGGACATGTGAAAAATTATAATTTGTATATTTATAGAATGAAAATTTTTGTGAAAATATAAGAATTGAATAGCAAATATATTATTTTAAAAGGTGCATTTTATTTTTAATGATGATTTTCTAGAAAAACATTGTACTTAGTTGTGAAGAAAGAAATTTAAAATAAAATTTTTGGAGGCATGCTCCGTGTTAATTTTTAAAAAATTGAAATTTTTTTTTTACCAGAGGGGCTATGCCCATGGTAATATATAAATTACGAAATCATTTCATTTAATGAAAAAAGAACTTTTTATTTTTTAAATTTTTTAAAATACAGAAATAGTGCTAAATCACCACCATGTTCACTTTACACACACGTGTCTCAGAGTTCCTACTCAATTTTGGCTGTACTCATTAATTTGAGGCAACCATTTAAAGTTTTTATAGTCAACTCGATTATAGTATCCCCTGAAGATGGACGTCTAGACGCCCGAAACATGTAGGGAACAAGAATTTTACTTTTATTAAATTTGTGGAGGAAGACATTGTCGTTTTATTTACATTACTTATATCGTTTAAAAATCTTGAGATAACATAATAAGGGTATTTTAACTTAGCTGTGACCTGAATCTAAAAAATGCCTCTATATACAGGGTGTTTTTTAAGAACGGTCCGTAAATTCAGGGTATAATTCCTTATCATATTTTAAGTAAAAATCAACTAACCAAAAACGTTTCCTTTTCAAGGACTGAAAAATTTTTTACTACGTTTTTCTTAATATTTTCAAAATGCTTTGAATACTGGATTGAATTTTCATAAACTACCATTTTTGTGACTTTGCCCTGAACCCTTCTTTCTTAAATGATCATAAGGAATAACACCCTGAAGGTAGTACTTAGAAATCACCCTGTATAGCTATCGGAGCTGCTAGATTATAGTACTTTACTAACCCAGAACAAATACATAATTATTTAATCCTTGCTATAGCTTGCAACTAAACAACCGGTGATGGAGATCCAATTGTTATATACACCAACGCTAACTATCCACTTCTCGGTGAAGGGTTCAACTTCTTGTAAAATATTCTCCCAACTATATCCCCCAAAAACTCTTTTAGGATTCGCATATGTCGGTGGAGCATGTGTAGTTAATAAGAGGTTAGAAAAGGTTAATTCTGTTGCTATCATCGAAGACACCGGTGGATTTAGTGGCATTATTGTGGCAGCTCATGAAGTTGGACATTTGTAAGTATTAATTAAAATAAAACATTACGCTGATACACAGTAACAAATTTAATCCGTTTTTAGATTAGGTGCTGTTCACGACGGTAGCCCCCCACCATCATATTTAGGCGGCCCAGGCGCAGAGAAGTGTCAATGGGCCGATGGTTTCATCATGTCCGATTTGAGACACACGGAAAGAGGTTTCAGATGGTCTTCGTGTAGTGTCTCTAGTTTTCATCATTTCTTAAAGTAAGTGAAAGGAAATTTCTAAAAATTTCTTTTTATTTGGATTTTAAGAACAATGTGGGATTTTAAAATGATTCTTTACTTATTACAAGAAGGCTAACGTTCGTAAAATAACATAAAACCAACAAATAATGTTGGCGTAGCCGACGAAATTACTCAGCCAAAAAGCATTAAAATATAGGAGGGTCCAAGATAAAGTAGTAGACAACCTCGCGGGTTAGATAGACATACAAGTGATAGAATGCAATCCGAACTGTGGGAAAACAAAATTCATGGTCTGGCTGGCTATTCAAGATAATTCAATATTTAAAATTACTGTTTGATAAACTCGTTTTCTAAAAATCAAATTTATAAATACAAATTAATTAGTTAACGTCGCAACATAATATGCTAATTTGAAATAAAAGTGCAAATCGGCAACGCTGTAATAAAGAAAAATAATCGCCTGCCATCTTAATTTCAACTGACTTCTAGCATCGCAACAGCTACAAAAACACATATAACTATCCAATTTAAACCAAAGAGCCGACTATTAATTATTATTGATTGGTCCAACGAATCGTGCGACCGCGTTGAACCTCACAGCGACCTCAAGGCGAAAGAACCAAAGATGAGTAGCGTCCAAGACTGGAGAAAGTGATCCATGTGGCCGGGTAGCGGGATTCACGTGTGTTTCTGACACAAGGTGTTAGAGGTGTGTAGTTCGCGAACGAACTAGTTCAAAATATCGAATCTGATAACTGAACTAAAAGATTCAATCAGTAATTCTTTAAAGATTAAATCGACGCGAACTAAAGCCTGATACCATACACAACACGCGAACGAGAGCGAAACGACCGTAAAGCAGATCCTGAACTACCCGGAGCTCGGAGACCGACCGATGGTGTCGGCTGTCGGACAGGTGGATTGAGTTCAGTGTGTGGATTGCTGCCTCACGTACAACTCGTCCAAGATAGCGTGTGAACTAATCTTTGTTGTTCTGTGAGCGTATGTGTATGTATGCTCCATTCCACAATTATTCGTTGATCTCTCGACCGCAATAAAATTTAAATGACAACCCTCAGTCGTAATCCCAACCATAAATAAGTTTCCTGACAAATATCTATTGTGTAGGCACCGGACCTTTTAAAAGGGTACAGGTCCTGATTACCTACTAATTTCAATAGTTTAGGTTAGCTATTTGCAACAAAACAACAAATATAAAATAATAGGTAAGTATCTTTATTTTAATCATGTAATTAAATAGCTATTAATATTTATACAAAAATACTAATCTACAATATTATAATAATACAATATTTAACTTAACCTACTCTATATTTAGCTCTGTTTCACTATCACTATCGTCTTCATCTATGCCTAAACTAATTATTAAGGGCCTTACGTTACTATTAATTATTGGATGGATGGGTTGGGTCATTATATCTTTTACTGTCGTTAATGCAACTTTGGTCAAAATACTCGTTTCACTAAAACTTGCACTCCGGTCATACCCTTTTTCTAAAAGGGTACAGTAAACGTTTTTTATGATGTTTTTGGCATCAAGTGATAAATGTTTGTTCTTCGTTACACCATAACTTCCGGAAGCAATATTATCTTAAGTTTCACACAGATCTGACATATTTTGGATGCTCGATAACACACACGAAAATACCTTTAACGCACAGCTTGACAAACATCAAACGACTGATGAACTAAGATGAAAAGACTCTGCTTTATATTGAACACCTGCAATTTGCCATTAACCTACCAAATATACCAATATAATAACATAATTAATAGTAATGTAAGGCCCTTAATAATTAGTTTAGGCATAGATGATATTATAATATTGTAGATTAGTATTTCTGTATAAATACTAATAGCTATTTAATTACATGGTTAAAATAAAGATACTTACCTATTATTTTACATTTGTTGTTTTGTTGAAAATAGCTAACCTAAACTATTGAAATGAGTAGGTAATCAGGACCTGTACCCTTACAAAAGGCACTAATTTATGGCTGGGTTTAAATTTTATTGCGGTCGGGAAATCAACGAATTATTGTGGAATGGAGCATACCGCTCATTCGATGAGCCGTGGCTAGAGACAAAATTTGTCATATTTATCGAGACTTTCATACAGTAAAGAACGGTATAGTTCCACTGTACTATCCACGAAGCACCATGCTTTTCTTTTTTTATTTAGTAGGTCTCTTCGTTATTTATAATATTACTTTGAAATATTTCCCTTCGTTATTTATAATATTACTTTGAAATATTTCCCTTATATGTTTCTTGTGCGTGTGCGAGTATAAATCAGTGAACTAAATGAACTAAACGAACTAGTCTTTTGTACTATTCACTTTATTGAACGAGATCGAAAGATTGAAATCGGCAAAGTGAACTAAACTTCCCAGCACTACAAGGTGTCACTCTAGTTCGATCACAGTATAGTGATATTCTTCTAAAAATGTTTTTGTCCGCCAAAAAGGGCAACTACGTCGTGTGTGTTTGGGTATGCAACGAGATTGCATGTCATAATTATTTCTTAAAGGGCTTCCGTACAAGAATTGAAGTTTCCCGACGGCAGTGACTAGTTAGTCTGGCATCTTAGAAAAATAAAGATGTTCTAATTTAGTTTTTAGAAATGATAATACAAAAGTGTTTTGATTCTACATTCTAGTATAAACAAGTGATTATTTACTCCAGCATCAAAGTAAAATTAACGTTGTCGTTCAGTTCTAAGTTATAAATAAAACAAAGCCGTGTTGATTCGATTGTCTAAGCTAAATGGAACTTAATCCCAAGGGCATTTAAATTGACCTCAGTTGCAAGGCGTCTTACACGTCAACGTTAGCATGAACATAATAAGTTATTACTGTGAAAATAATACAAGATTATATTGATGTAAACATCAAAAAGTTACCAAATCGTATTAAAGTAATAAGGTGCTTTAATAAATCAGGCAATATTTCATGAACCATCTGTTGTGTTACTGTCGGTAATACAGGAATATGTGAAGGCAGTTCAGAATACCTCGCCCCATCAATGACTATAGAACCTTGATAAAAGGAGCTAGAGCACCAATGTTGTATCTAAAAAATCAAGATCCGGGTCAGACTCTGAGAGGCGCTAAGGATAAAGCTATTTAGACAAATTCTGCCAGCAATTCAGCGAAAATTCAACAGACAGATAGCGACAGAGATACGAGAGGGTCTATTAAATAATCCAAACCTCGCCGAAGTCACATTAAATGAAGTAAAGCCACTAGTAAGTTTCCTCAACCCCGGGTTTCGTCTTAAAAATTCGGCGTTACGAAACGTACCAGACCGACATTTGGGGAATATAGTAAGCTTATCCCAGGTATTAATCAAGAAAGGCCATTTCCCGTGTGCTTGGAAAAATGCCGAAGTGATGTTAATTCATAAAAAATATGAGGACCCTACAATTCCTTCGAGCTATAGACCCATTAGCCTATTACCGAGTTCAGAAGAAATAAATTAAAAACTGTCTCGCATAAATAGCTTTCTTTTTGAGCGACATGTTCTGCCTAATTGCTAACATAGTTCTGCTTTCGAAGCGCAGTAGGCAGAGAACAAGGCTTCAAATAATATGAAGAGTTTCAATATAAGAACAGGTACAGAAGGTATGTTTCAAGGCAGAAAGATATCGTGGAAAGATGGGTAGGGCAGGAAGGACTTAACATCAGTCCTCAAAAGACTGTCATTATCCCTTTTATAAAACGCAGGAAAAAGGAGGGGTTGAGCCCTCAAACCCTACAAGGTGTAAACATTTTACTGTCGGAAGAGGTTAAATACCTGGGAGTAACTTTGGACTCCAGACTGACTGACCTAGAACAAACACGTAGAAAAATCAATCCGGAAATCGGAAGTAACCTTGGCAGTTACTAGACGGATGTATGGAAAAACATGGGGACTCTCACCTAAGCTGGTGCATTGGCTGTACACCAGGGTAGTGAGACCTGCAATCACGTATGCAGCACTGGTCTGGCGGCCAAAGACATAGCAGAAAACCACAATATCAAAGTTAGGAAGCTTACAAAGACTGGCCTGTTTGAGCATCACAGGGGCCATAAAATCGACCCTCACATCCGCAATAAAGAACATCCTAGACCTCCTCCACTTCATTTGGCAATTAAAAGAGAGGCAATAATGGGACTATACAGACTACAGAGTTATACATTACTTTCTGGGTGGCATAGAACTGGATACGCACTCCTATGCGATACCATAAGGGGACCTGAGTTAGAAATGAGATCAGACCACACAAACCCTACAAATCGCTATGACAAATCATTCAAGACCGTAATCGACGAACGGTCCAATTAACGGAAACCAAAGACGGTATCGGAGCAGGGATACACGGACTGAGACCGAAGAGAGATGCTTATTTCTCACTGGGTAAGTCTCCCACGGTGTTCCAAGCGGAGATCTACGCCATCCTACAGTGTGCGTATAAAAACAATAGGAGGACTTATCTTGATATGCAGATCCACATATACTCCGACAGCCAAGCAGCCCTTAGAGCGCCAACATGCAATAAGATGATATCAAGACTGGTATGGGAATGCCAAGAGGAACTAGTGGCCCTGGCAAAAGTCAACAAAGTAATACTACAATGGCTACCAGGACATGACGCTATTACAGAAAACGAAAAGGCTGATGAACTTGCAAGAAAGGGGTCGGAAAAACATTCATTGATCCAGAACCGGCAGTCGGAGTTCTAAGGTGCACAGTATGAGATGTCATAAAACGACGGACAACACAAAATCTACTGGAACAACAGACAAGGATTAATAGCAAATCTTTTATTGGAGACTTAGGCTCGAAACTAACGAAGAAGCTTTTTCTGATGAGCAGAAATCAACTTAGAATTATTACCACAGGAATGGCCGTTAAGAAGCACCTGCACTGTATACAAGGAGATCTAAGCTGCAGGTTATGCGGGCGAGAAAGTGAAACGGTATAGCATATTATCTGCCTTGACCTACACAAACTAGTGCAAAGAGCTGGAATAAATGAGTGGGTGTAAGACCAAACTAGGGTAAGCACAAAGGATCAAACCTTGCCGAAGTGCATTCGGCACTTGGATGGACCCTCGGAAAAAAAAGTAAAAGAACATACACGGGGGCGGTATTCTTTGACGTAAGCAAAGCGTTCGACAAGGTCTGGCACACTACTTCTAAAGTTAATAAGACTCGGAGCTACCTCATCAAGGGAGTGGCTTCTTTTCTAGACAATAGAAGTTTTGCAGTATCGTCGGAGAACGCGCTTTCTTTGACAAAACTCTATAGAAGGCGGCAAGGTTCACCTTGATCTCCGATGTTGTATAACATGTACAGGGACATTTTTTTAAGTGTCTCACCCGATTGGCGATTTTCCTGCTGACTATTATAAAAAACAAATAACATATTTCTGAATGATTTTCGATAAGGAAGCCGAATTTAATGTCAAAAAATACATAGATTTACAAATTTGACAGATGAGACGCCATTTTGAATTTTCTTAAACGGCAACCCCCATAAATAACCACACGATTGGATTGCATTTGGCGATCCGATTCTAAAACTATATAGTTGTTGACACTTATTTTCAGCCGTTTCGGAAATACGGGCGTTCCCAATTTGCCTCCATCGATTTTGTCTTTTAAGTGTCTCACCCCTTTAATAAATAGACTTTCTAAGCTGAACACCTTAATTTTTTTCACAGTGACATAATTTCGCGTGAGCAAGCGATCTACGTTATAGTCAAATCCGACAGATGTCAAAAAGTGACAGATACGACGCCATTTTGATTTTTTTTAAATGGCAACTCTCATAAATAACTACACGGTTGAATTGCATTTGGCGATCCGATTCTAAAAGTATATAGTTGTTGATACTTATTTTCAGCCGTTTCGGAAATACGGGGGTTCCTAATTTGCCTCCATCGATTTTGTCTTTTAAGTGTCTCACCCCTTTAATAAATAGACTTTCTGAGCTGAACACCTTAATTTTTTTCACAGTGACATAATTTCGCGTGAGCAAGCGATCTACGCTATAGTCAAATCCGACAGATGTCAAAAAGTGACAGATACGACGCCATTTTGAATTTTCTTAAATGGCAACCCCCATAAATAACCACACGATTGGATTGCATTTGGCGATCCGATTCTAAAACTATATAGTTGTTGATACTTATTTTCAGCCGTTTCGGAAATACGGGGGTTCCTAATTTGCCTCCATTGATTTTGTCTTTTAAGTGTCTCATAAGGGTTGCCATTTAAAAAAATTTAAACTGGCGTCGTATCTGTCACTTTTTGACATCTGTCGGATTTGACTATAGCGTAGATCGCTTGCTCACGCGAAATTATGTCACTGTGAAAAAAATTAAGGTGTTCAGCTTAGAAGGTCTATTGATTAAAGGGGTGAGACACTTAAAAGACAAAATCGATGGAGGCAAATTAGGAACCCCCGTATTTCCGAAACGGCTGAAAATAAGTATCAACAACTATATAGTTTTAGAATCGGATCGCCAAATGCAATCCAATCGTGTGGTTATTTATGGGGGTTGCCATTTAAGAAAATTCAAAATGGCGTCGTATCTGTCACTTTTTGACATCTGTCGGATTTGACTATAGCGTAGATCGCTTGCTAACGCGAAATTATGTCACTGTGAAAAAAATTAAGGTGTTCAGCTTAGAAAGTCTATTTATTAAAGGGGTGAGACACTTAAAAGACAAAATCGATGGAGGCAAATTGGGAACGCCCGTATTTCCGAAACGTTTGAAAATAAGTGTCAACAACTATATAGTTTTAGAATCGGATCGCCAAATGCAATCCAATCGTGTGGTTATTTATGGGGGTTGCCATTTAAGAAAATTCAAAATGGCGTCTCATCTGTCAAATTTGTAAATCTATGTATTTTTTGACATTAAATTCGGCTTCCTTATCGAAAATCATTCAGAAATATGTTATTTGTTTTTTATGATAGTCAGCAGGAAAATCGCCAATCGGGTGAGACACTTAAAAAAATGTCCCTGTACACTCACGACATACCGAGAGGCAAACACAGCTCTATCTATTCGCCGACCACACTGCAATGACTTCTAGGTCATTCTTCTTCAAAAGTCGCATTAAATGGCCTGAAACAAGGCTCAGTATCAACAGGGTACAAGTGAATTGGTGCCAGGAAGTTGAATACCTGGGACTTATCTTTGACAAAAGGCTGAATTATAGCTAAATTCAATAAACTTATACTCTATCTACCCTCTTGCTTCACAAGAGTAGTAGACTCTACAAGGTTTTGGTTAGGCCGGTTCTAACTTATGGAGCACCTTCATGGTGTAACATAAGCAGAGCGGAACTGAATAAGTTCCAGGTGATAAAGAACAAACCGCTCCAACTGATCGTAAATGTCCCCAGATACATGACAAATCGTGTGCTTCATAATGACTTTCACATACCGACGCTCAATGAATTATTTTTAAAAATAATAAGCGACTACTAGACGGACCGGTGTATCGACCAACGAACTTATAACTCAATCACATACAAAAAGACCTGACTTGACGTACAAGCTACCGAAAGATTGGCTCCCTATTGGACCAAAAGATGACAAAAGGCGACATTGAAAGCAGCACTAAAATTCTAGAACACACACTGACAGCAATAAATAAAGCTTATGCTGATAGTAATTGAAAATTTAAATAAATAAGAGTCAATAAATCAATGAACACACTAAAGATGTAAAAGGTCCGATGCCTGACTTACAAGCACAAATAAGATCCTGAATTTAGACATACTCCTTAAATACGTGCAGAAAATTGAGGCGCGTCTCTGACGTCAAAACTAGAAGAAAAGCCCCTATATACATGTGTCCGTAAGTTTTCGAGATACAGTTGATCTAATTAAACCATAAGTTTACTAATATTTCGAAAATGCACGGAGGCATTGATTTGAAAAATGGGGTGGGTAATTATTATGACACAAAAAACTGATTGCTGTGTTAGTTAGATATTTGAAGATGCATCAGTGGCGCGCGAATGGGTCGTTAAATATCAGAAAAGATACGCTATTGTATTATTTTCCTTAATTGAATGTCTTCTGACGAGTGACAAAAGTCTCGAAACACTTGACATGCAATGGCATTGCAATGGCTACGTAAATCACCGTTATTATACAATTTTAAATACCTAAAATATTTTTATTTTACATTTTGGTACATTCACTTTTTTCTTTACAGTGGTGATACAGCAACGTGTCTTTACAATGCACCCCATGAAGATGACAGTTTACCTAGGGTGTTACCAGGAAAACTTCTTACATTAGATGCACAATGTAGGAGGGATAGAGGAACAAGCGCATGCTTTGTAAGTACCTGTAACTCTTGTAAGGTCGCGTTGATATAAAAGTATGGGCAGAAAAAAGCAAATATGAAAAATTAGTTGCTAAACCTATAATTTTTAAGATGTAAAAATTGTAAATGAATTAATTCTCATCTCAGCCCAAGAATTAAATAGGGGTTACAAAAACAACTTCTAAAATTAAAATATCAATTAAGTATCTATCTGTGTGTTTAATCATCATCTTCAACACCCTGTGTTTTAGAGAATAGACATTTTTTCATAAAAGCTTTTGAAATATTTTAGACTACTTAGGAAACACCCTGTATACAAGGGATTTGTGTTATCAAAAAATAACAGAAAAACATAACTTATTTAGTAAATTAGAATGTTTTTGGGTCATCATTGACCAGGTGATGCCACGTGATACAAAAAATATATTGGTATATTGGGACTATGTGTAAATACATAAAATATGCCCTTCGTGTTTATATTAAATTATTTAAACCCCAGACAAAAGGTGAAATGTGTTTTTTCTCTGAATGTTTTTCAATGATTTCCCTTGGAAATACACGAAAATAATTATATGGTATGGGTTATATCGAAGCGAATGAAATTTTCAATAAAAATTATCTTTACTAAAATAAATTGCGTTAAAGTTTTTACTAAATAACCCTTTTATTTTTTATTCTTGTAGAAAGATGAAAGAGTATGCGCACAACTATTTTGTTTCGACTCCGGTAGTGGCTACTGTGTAGCTTACAGACCCGCCGCTGAAGGATCAGCTTGTGGGGACGGCCAGGTAAGTCCTATTTTTAATTCAATATTAAATTACTAAAATTTAAATATTTTTTGCCACTTCTAAGTTTTTGAGCATAAAATATGTCCTCACCGTCAACAAATTTTTTGCTATAGTTATGTTTACATTATACCGTTGGTCTTTTGACTGCCATAAAACCCTAACCACCGTCCAAATAGACGGTGCCCTAACTATTCCTCTAGCCATAAAATGCCCCAAATTTTCGGGCAGAGCCTTATTACAAAGTACCTGCATCCCCAATTGCTTTAACATTTTAAGTAGGTATAAATATACCGGGTGATGCATATGGCTTAGTTAAACATAGGAAATTCCATGTAAATTTTGAGGTAGCTAAATATTGACTCCCCTGTACATTCTAGAGAAAACTGGTATTATAATTTTTTGAAGAGGCCGATATAATAAACACATGTGCCAAGTTTGAATAAATTTTAATAAGCCAATTTTAACTTATTCAATTAAATGTGATAGCAAAATTATGAAATTTTCATAGTTTAGGTAATACAGCATACACCAGTAAATTATTTGTATGACGCTATTGTCAAAAATTGACGTAAAGCTAGACATAACGAATAAAGATTATTTCAGATTAAAAACACATTTTCGTTTCTCCAATCTGGCAATCACACATACAAAATAAAAGCCATGATCATGTTTTTCTTACTAAGCCTTTAATTTAACATAACATACCTAAGACTACAGATTTTCACAAAAACATTAATTAATTAAATGTTCAAATAACCCTCCGTTAACAGCTAAACAATATCCTAATCGATCATAAAATTCATTTCTAACATTACTAAGTTGATATTGAGAAATTCTGTCACATTCTAACGAAATACAGTTTTCTAGCTGGTCTAAATTTTCAAATTTTACATCTTTATAAATAAAATTTTTTAAGTGACCCCACAGAAAGAAGTCGTTTGGCGAAAGGTCAGGAGATCTGGCTGACCAAAGGGTTAGATGCCCTGGGCCAATAATATTGTCGTTAAAAATATTTTGCAAGTATTCCCTAACCATGAGAGAATTATGGGTAGGACAACCATCCATTTGATACCAGATCTCCTGATTTTCGCGTACAACTTCTTCTAGTGCGGGTTCAATTTGATTTTATAGTAAGTCCAAATAGGTTCCTGCTGTAAGGTTGCCTTCCATAAAAAGTGGTCCAATAATGTGATGTCCTACGATCCGCTCAAACATTTATTTTTGTGGAGATTGCGTCCGAGCATGAACAAGACGATGCTCATTTTTTTAGCTCCAATACCGGCAATTTTGAACATTTGGTTCGTTGTTGAAGGTGAATTGTACATTCATCGGTAAAACAAATATTTCTCAAAAAATCTCTATTATTATTTGTTCTTTCCATTTTCTCAAAACACAATACCATTTTCGGTTTTTCATCACCTTGCCGTAGCTCTTGATGTTTTTCAGACTTGTAAGGAAAATATTTATGTTTTTTTAAAGTGCGCAACACTGTGGTTTGATGTTTTCCTACGGCTTGCCCAAGAATCCTCGTGCTATTAATTTAATTTGCCGCACGTGTCGTAAAATAGCAAGATGGAATGAATGGAAGGGATAGCCCAGGCAGCAGACTGATGTCATCTTACGTCAATATGACGTCATAATGACGTGATTTACGTCGAGGGGCTAAAATATAACGTATCATAACGTCATTTTGTTACGTCGCATAACGTAATAAATAATGACGTCGTATAAGGGCGTTAATTGACGTACTGTATCGTCGATTTCCAACCTATTAAGTTCGAAAAGTTCTATGTACCAAACCATGACGTAAAATAACGTTATATAACGAGATTAAAGTAACGTATGGGTACTGACGTTATCCAAAGTATTGTATCGTCGATTTACAATTCAGTACTAAAAGGCTTCAAATTTCAAAACAAAGTTGGGCAACGTTGTGAACTTCTAAACTGCCAAATTAAATAAATTACACCTTCCGTTAAGCCGACAACACAAAATTATGGAAGCTTCCCTTATTAAAGTATGATCCTGCAACGTCCAATCTACGTCATAATTCGTTATTAGGACGTCAATGTTAGGTCCAGTGTATTGTCAATGATGACGTAATTACACGTAATTAATAACGTCACTCGACGAGACTTTCTCCCGTCAGTAAGACGTTATGCAACGTCATTGTAGACGTCATTTTGGTCGGTCCTGACGTTACTAAGACGTCGGTACGACGTCTTTCCGCTGCCTGGGAGGCTTATCAGGGAATTGAACTGAAAACATTTCAGACGCTGCTCTTAAACTGTTTCGTGTATAATACCTTTTCCTTAATGGAATACTTGTTTGCTGTGTTACCTAAACTATGAAAATTTCGTAATTTTGCCATCACATTTAAATGAATAAGTTACGATTGGCTTATTAAAATGTATTCAAACGTGGCACATGAGTTTATTATATCGGCTTCTTCAAAAATGTACTGGGAAGTCAATATTTAGCCACTTCAAAATTTACATGGGATTTCCTATGTACAACTTTGCCATGCATCACCCGGTATATAAACAGCAAATTTATTTTTATAAATTTTAGTTTTAATTGGTTTTCCGACGAGTGAATTTTGTCATATCAGTGTTTGGTTTACCGGCCCGTAATATTGTTTGTTGTATTAGTGTTAGAAATCGTCCATGGGCTTGTGCTGAGAGCGGAGCATCTCTTAGTGTCACTTTCAGAAGAAAGCATTTATCTCCCGATGCTAAAGAAATAATTAAAAGTGTGCACCAATCTTTGCTGAAAAGAGATTTTAATTCAACTGATGCTTTAGCGGAGACGTCTGCTTTAACAAGTACTTCTTATCTTTGGTTGATTCTTTGACTGTTCTTTGATACCTTTCTCTGCCCCAGATTGTTTCAGTATGTAATTTGGTGCTGTAATGACATTTTTAAATTACCAAGTTTATGTACTAATAATGTCAGGCGTTTGTATATAGATGTACTGGCATGTCTAACATGGTTTTGATTAGTTTTAGACAATATATTGGTGGTGTCATCCTCCGTATTTATCAGTTCCTGTATCTTTTCTAAGGATGCAAATATTTCAACAATTATTTGTCTGCAGCAATGGTTTCCTGTTCTTTTTTATTCGAATCGTTGTTACTTGTAGCATTATTATTGGCTGGTTTGACAATTAGGTTACATTGTCTTTTATTTGAACTTTGATTTTCGGGACTATTATCTGATCTTGGTCTTTTATGGTTGCTGTCATCCGTATTACCAATTATTTTCCCATCTGTTTGGTTCCCTGGGGACGTTAAGGGAGAAAAATACAAAAATTGCGAAAAAAATCAGTGGTGCACATTTTTTTTGTCAAAAATCTTAGTTAAGGTGCCTTCCGGGACGCCACTACACTTAAAATTTCTAATCTAGTAAGGGCTAAACTAGCCCCTTACTACCCTTAATAACACTGCCAAATTTCAACAAAATCGGTTAAAGGACTATTAAGATATTTACGAAAAAACGATTTTTTTTAAAGTTTGACACCCTAAATCTTGAAAACGAAGCATTACCGAACCTATGTTTATATAAACTTTTTGTCTTAGAATCACTCAAAGAATCACCCTTTGAAGTTTGGCCACGTAATTAAAAAACACCCTGTATAGTAACAGAACTGCTCCGTTTGAGTTTAATTAATTTAGCACATTAAAAAATTACTGAATTTTGTCCTTTTTAAATTCTTTATTTTTTAGTATTGTTTAAATGGTCGCTGTGTGGCAGAACACGAAAATATAATTCCCGATTACTCACAGAATACACCATCGTATGTAAGGCCGAATGGTAACCAAGGAAGACCTTTGTAAGTAAATGAATTGAAATAGTAACATACACGAGTGGCCGTTTGTTTCTTACACGTTAGAGCATTTCTTTTCTTTTGGCACTCTAGACAACGAGGATGATCACAGCTGTTGCCTCGAAACAACTGAATGCTTGTGTAGATCCCAATACAATAAATATAACTTCTCTATAATGGTCTTACAAATAAACAAAAAAAAGACGAACTTAACCTCTCTATAATCTGCTTTTAAAGCAGTATCAATAGCACAGATTTTGTATATTAACTAACACAAATAAACAGGTTTAGTCAACACTTTTTAAACCAATAATCTCTTTTTTTCTACCATCAGTAGCGGTTATGAGGCCATCCTCGTATTAGTGATAGATTTGTGAAAATTTTTTTAATAAACTATTTTAAATACACTAAACTTAACACTTAACAACAATATTTTTTACACTCCACACAGGTTCGCTGATGACGCACAGGAAGAGTACCTTGAACCACACCCTCCCGACACCTACATAAAAACAAAAACCATTTACCAAAACAACAACAATTATCAGTATAAACAACAACAGTATCAAAACAATCCATATTCTGGTAGTTATTATAGCACCACCCCTTCCACAACAATGACTACTACTACTACTACTACTACTACCCAGGCCACTAAAAATAATTATTCTTGGGGGTGGTATGCCGCTTCTTCTACTAAGAACCCTCCCGCTGACCAAAATCAGTATTCCTTCAGTAGTTCAACCCTAAATCCTTACATTGAAAATTACTATGCATTTATTAAAAAAACGACAAAAAATCCATACGACTTCGCAGACTTTGGGAAAAAATCCACAGAGAACCCCTATGGTAATTCTGGTTTCGGATACAACGATAATATTAACAATAATTACTTGAAGAGATCATACAATGCTGCCAGCTACTTTGGGGATAGCAGCAATTTGAAAAATAAGACTGTTGGTTCTACGACCACTGCAAGAAGCACTACATTGAAAAATAATTTTACTAGAATTTAAGGGTAAGAAGAAGAAACAATCGTCTGTATAAAACTCCTTTTCATCACAGAGTCTGTTGTCTTCTTTTTTCTTCAACTGTATACATCATGTAATTGTCCTTCAGTTATTTCATAGCAATGCGTTTCATGCTAATTTTTGGTACTGTAAAATTGTTTCCTGGACTCATCTTACCATTTCTGTAACTTGTTTGTCGTTTATGCATCTCCTATGTATCAAGTAGTTTCAAACATTTCTACATATAAATTGCGTTTCCTTAAACCTAATTAACTTGACGGTTGTGTAATAATACTTGTATACCTCAAGCTTCTGTTCCATTTCATTATTCTATTATTCTGTAGATTTAACTTTTTGTAAAAGATTTTTTCTGGTTGAATCTATTTATGGTTTTTGATAAATGTTTAACCATTTTTCCTTAACAACAACATTTTGCATACAAACTCAATATCTTATCAACCAAAAACGACATTACTTTAACATTTATCGATACACATATATAGGTAAACATATCTTTGCCTATCTACTTTTACTACATACATACAAATATATTAATTTGCATCACAGAACCATTCATTATTTTTTTACTATTTAGTTTTAACTCATAAATACATTGTAAAGCGTTATTCTTTTATATTTGCGCATCCACCTACAGGGATTAACACCTATAAGTGACAGAAAAAACTTCTAGTACAAAAGTCGCATAATTTCTCCCGTGTTATCTTTTCGCAAAGTTGAAAAACAACTGCAAATTTTCTTTTCTTAAACGAAATACCTTATATATTTATCACAAAGATGAAACATCTTTCCCTGATTTCAAAAATATATAACATGTCACGATTTAGTTCAGCCCTTTTCGAAATATTTGAGTTTGCAATTTAGATAAATTGAATTGATGATAATCGAGTTATCGAGGCGTTCGGCATACTTCAAGGTGACAATATTATTATGTCGCTTAACTTTAAATTGAAATGTATGTTTTATAATTTATGATATAAAGTGAAGTAAATGACTATATGTTTTCTATATATCCGCTACGACTTCCGACACATTTTCTAATATTTGATCTGTTTGAGCATGAATATTTCCTGTTCAATCCTTTGTCTTAACACTTGTATATTTTGAGGTGTGTCATAATAAATTAGATTTTCAAGAAATCCCCACAGAAAAATTACCAATAGACATAGGTCTGGGCTATTAGCCGGCCATTCCTTACTGAATGTGTCAATTTAACGTATAGCGACAAATATGTTAAGTTGAAGTATGCTGAACGCCTCGACATCATCAATTCAATTTATCAAAATTGGAAATTCAAATATTTCAAAAACGGCAAAATCAGGGGAAAGAGATCTTTCATCCTGATAAAAAAAAATACATAAGGTGTCCCATTTAAAAAAAGAAAACTTTGTTGTTTTTTTAACTTTGCGATAAATTTGACAAATACAAAAGATAACACGGGGAAAATTATGCAACTTTTGTATTAACAGTTTTTTTCGTCACTCATATTAAACCCTATAGACGGGTGCGTAAACATAAAAGATAACCCTGCACGTAGATTTTTTCTGTAATTTTAGCTTCGGTTAATTCAGAAAAAACTGATTTTTCTCAGTGGGTAAATGCATTCTCTGCAGAAGACCTGGCAAAATGTTATGTTTATAAGGGAAAACTGATTGATTGATATAAAAAATTTCAGTACTTTACCCACACAAACTTCTGGATAAAAATTTATAAAATTTAAATGCCACATTTTATTTTTAAATGAGAATTTTTTTTGAAAAAAAAAATGCAAAATTCAAAATTTAGTATAAATTACATATTTTATAAAGCTAATAGCGTACCTGGACCGGGACGCTAAAATGATGCTTTATAAAACTTGTAATTAAGCCACAAAATATCAATGTCCTGTTAGTGATATCAGCCACATAACTTCTATGACAACAAATGTTCCAACAATGGTATCCTCAGAATTTATCTTGTAGTTAGAGTTAGCAGGACATTCATAATTTGAACCTTAAAGTTGGATCAAATATGACAAGCCCTCATTTTTTTTGTCGGCCGTTGCCGATACTAAATTCAGAAATGTTTGACTCTCAAACAGTCAAAGGTCCACAATTGGCATTTATCAAGCAGGTGACCTTTGATTGTTGCACGTGCAGCGTTGGAGAAAAAATATTGCCAGTAAATACGGCAAAGAGAAATTGCTGGAAATTCTTTTCAAATTCGTTTAATAACCGCTAGGGGGCGTATCTTTACAATTTGCTCAGATAAGGTTTATATAATAATCAGATTATCATCAAGTCATCTATTTAATATAATTGCCTAACCCTTATGAGATGTTTACGGGGGAGTTCGTGACAACCTTTTGGTACCTGTAAAGGTCGCGGCGAAATTCGAGTGGGTCCAAATAAATAGGGTACAATAATTGTATCTTCTATTATCCCACACTACACGTTAACACTCCACCGTCCTTGATGTTGAACTTTTTCAGATGTTGAACAGTTTCCAGATTTCTCTACAATCTTATTTTTATATAATCGAACTTTTGTGTTGGCGGTAAGAAATTATGGATATTTGTTATTATTATTGAATCTGAACGCTAGCCACGAACATTTTGACGTTTATGAACTTAAACTTTGTTTTGACTTTTTGAATCTCGTAATTTTGACTAAATTCATATGGTTTTAGTCACGTGGAAGTAATGACGCACCGACAAAGAACGACCGTACAGACTGTACGTTAAACATCCTCCAGAAACAGAGATAGACAGATGAGTACATAAAATAAAAAAGGACAACAATATAGAACTGCTGTAAAGTTGGTCCTAGCTTTTACTGTATGGTCAGATACCCCGATGATTCCCAGCGCTTTTACCAAAGCTTACTAAAAGAATTCTTGAAATAATCCCGATGGTGTGGCAAGTGACGTCACGCTGCGTTTGAAATTATTTGTCGGAGCGTAGAACTTTAATAAATTAATAAATGACATTTAAGGCGTCATGTTTTGCATATAGTATTTTTTAATGTAATTGAGCATATGTATGCTCTAAAAAAATGTGCAAGTTCCCTATTGCCCAGAATAGACTAAAAATTTATTTATCTAGGCAAATTGTAAGGAAACTCCCTTTTTTCAACTAATGGTGGGTTATACATGTATATTCCGAGATACAGCCGCTTACCTCGCTTAGTTGGCCACCCTGTACAAATTTGTAGAGTCGCCGAAAACTAAATGTATCCGGTCTTTGCATGTAAAAATTGTTTAGGTACCTATGTTAGTCAATTTTATTTATCTTACATCAGATATTGTTTAAATTGGAGGGTACCTACATATAATAGAACACAATGAAATAAAATAAACTACAACGTTACATGCATAAAAACAATAAGGACAAATGGGGACGTAGCCAATTTTAAACCAACTTCAAAAATTTATTGTGAAGCCCTTTTAAGTGCTAGACAAAAAAATAAAACAGCATTGCGCTTGTGGCAATTACTTCCATTAGAAAAAAAGTTATATATTAATTTTAGTTTTTTGGTAGGTATATCAAAAACATTTTGTCATTAAGGTCTAAATTATGAATGTCCTGACATCTCTAATTAAAGATAACTTCTAAGGTTACCATTGTTGGAACAATTGTTGTCATGGAAGTTATGTGACTGTTATCACTAACAGTACATTGGTAATTGGGGTCTTCTGCTTTAACAATGGTATCTTTAGAAAGTATCTTGTAATTAGAGATACCAGGACATCAATAATTTGGACCTTATACCAACAACTTAGATGTTGTTGATTTATACATATTGATGCATTTATCAACACTGTAGATAAATTTCATGAATGCCCTACAGTTGTGTTGTATATTTAATACGAACTAAGAAGCTTATTTTTTTAGTTGAATCAAGAAAAACTCCTCACAAAACAGTATAACGAAGACTTAAATCACCAACTAGAACAAAAAAGATCCACCAAAATTATTGTAGAAAATACAAAGTCCGAACTCGAAGAAAAACTAGAGCAAGAGCGAGCTGTAAAAATGGTGACATGCAGTCTCTATAACCATAGTTAGAAGTTACTAAAGTGATTGTGATTTTTAAATATATAGACTTACAGTAGGTTAACAAAGACTCTTTCCAAGAGACTCTTAGACTTTATTATAGGCTTATTAAGATTCTCCTACAAAGAGATTCTTAGAAAAATGCCCGGTATGAACGGACAATTAATTTAGTGATGAGGAATGTAATGATCTAGGAATAAATGTGGCGACGTGGTGAAGCAATAATAGTTTTAAATTCGTTATAAGAATTATTTGTTTTATTGTTAGGTTGAAACGATCGATTCAAGTAAGTTACAGAGCTAATATGAAACTTTTAACTTCCTACTGAGTGTGACTGAAACGTAAGACTTATCGTAAAAATGAACCACTGCCAAAAAACTTGGATTTTGTTGTTGATATTTAATCAAATCCTTTCTTATGCATTCAGTTATCGATTTTTATCGTTATGAGTAGAAATACACATTTACTAGAGATTTTAAACCTACTTGGCAAGAAAGCAAATAATTTTGTGCACAGCCGAAGAAATATGACTAAGGGCTTTTATTTCAAGACTAGATACCCTTACTTTTGATGAATTTAGAAAAACTTGAGAAAATCAACAAAAGATTTTAACAATATCAAGTGAGACCAAAAGCAATGTTTTTACCCTTTATCGGGCACCTTAAATCGAAAGGGTAAATGCGTAAGGTCTTTCAATCAATGAAGAACGCAATTCATTCATATAATCATTTTTCGGTCAAGCCACCATCTCCGTGTTTATACCCATGATAGACCAAACATATTAGTACAAAGGTCACAGTGCAATTCTATTTCTTAACATAAACATTTTATCTACAGGTTGTCAAAAAGTCTGGAATATTATAATACAAATATTTCGAAAACTACTGCATAATTTCTTAATGGTAGGTACCTATCCTAATATTTCAGGATGTGACTTTAGTGATCACTTTAAGAAAGAAACTTGAACATGTACTATACCTAGGTTTTCGATCATTTAAAACATTTTCATTAAATTAATGGAACTATGAAAGGATTTGGATTTTTTTTCTAAAAATGTAAAAAAAATATTTTTCTAATTTTTGCTTCAAACTTTGCAAATGAGCATAAAATTAAAATCTAAACACTTTTCTCAAATAACTTTTTAAATGTCAAAATGAATTTTTAGGTTACCCATTAGTTTTTTCAATATTTATCAATAAAAAATTTTCCCATATGTGGTCAACTTTATGCCGGTCACAGTATGTACTTGATTTAAGACATGTATTTCAAAAACGGCCAAAATTGAGTACATTATGATTAGTGTATCATACAAATTATGTTTATAATTTTACGAGTGATAAAAATACTGACAGATTTTTTAAGCATTTTATTGCTAAAAAAATATTGTTCTGTACTACAACTAACATTGTCTCATTACCTTGTGGTATGCAAGTTAAGCGATCACAGTTATTTTAAAAACAAAGTTAATATTTGCGTTAAGATTCTTGATAATTTGTTAACGTTTTTTGGTGATAAAATATAATTGTTTTCTCAGATAATTTTTATGTAATTCTAAAAAATTGAAGGGTCCAGACAAAAGCCGTGCGAGAACAATGATGATTTGTTCTATAACCATAACTAGATATTTTTTTAAGTTCGAAGGTTCTCGAGTATTTGGACAAAATTATTTTCGTGCGTTTTGCCATTTCGTTAACTTTTTCAGGCTACAATATTAAAATCAAAATACCTTGGAGAACTCCACTGGTAAAAGGAATATGTGGTTACGATTCGAAACAAAAACCATTGAAATAATAATTGAATGAAATAAACTTAATTTTAATGTCTTTCTGTATTCAAATTCTATATAAATGCTTAACTATTATTTATTGTTACATATATTATTCTTTATATTGATTAGCAATAATTTTGGGTTTCAAATTTCATTTTCAAATTTATTTATAACAGTAGGGCGACAAACAAGGCAACATTTTTACAATAATGACAAAAAATTGAACACTTAAAAAAAATTTATTTGAATGTTTTTCTATATTTTCAATTATTTAATTTCAACTTATTAATTATTCTTAAATTTTTTACTTTAAACAACACTATTATTATAAAACCCAAGTATTGAAATTTGATTACAAAGAAACAAGGACAATATCACATAAAATCAAAATAAGGAATTAAAACAAAAAAAAAAAAACATTGTTAGGTAGGACCAAGAGGATTTTTAAAGATGCGTTTAAAATGGCGGCTATTTTTTTTTTAAATGCAATATTGGCACATATTTTTTATTATTTTCATTGCTTTTAAAATAATTAGGTCCATTATGAATATTGTCTTTTGAAGTCCCAAAATAGTGTTGTACAAGGTTTTTTTTTTAATAAAACATCCGGTATTTTACTAGTCTATAAGACTAACCATTCATTTTTCTCCAATAGATCTTAAAAACTAAATGTACTTATTAACTAAAGTCTATCCACTGATGCCCTTTAGATTGTTCAAGCTAGAGGATAGACTTTCACTCGCGTTTTATGCTTTGCTTTTAACACTTATTAAAGGCGGAAGCAGTCGACAGCAAAGTGTGAAAAATGAGATAGAAACAGAGAAAACTAACACACTAGACGAGATCAAGCGATTGTCGGGCTTCATGCTTGCCGGCACATTTTTTGATATTTTCTTTTACTGTTGAAATTCCAAGGTCTCGATGAAGATCAGAGTTGCGAACATACCAAGGACCATTCACTATGTTACGCAGCACTTTCTTCTGGAACGTCTGTATTGATTTGATATTGATATCACAGGTACAGCCCCAAAGCTGAATACCGACCGTAAAGACTTACTGGTTTGAAAACCTGATTGAATCTATAAGCATTTTATTGTAGATTGATAATTTTGAATTTCTTTCCAGAAGCCAATAACGTTGTTTATATTTTAAATATAGCTCAGTTCTTCTCTTCATCACATTTTCTTTCCACCGAGTTTAGCATCAAGAGTCATGCCAAGATATTTAATATTCATTTCATGAAGCACAATTGTACCGTTAATATCTAGAAGAAGCTAGTAAAATTTACATGGATTGATTAAACTTCGTTGAGCTTGATTTTCCATTGTCTGGTCCAGTCAGCTACCATGTTGCTTGCTATTTGGAGTTTTCTAGCGGAGCTCTCGTGATCTTGATCAACTGCGAGAGTAGCAGTGTCATTAGCGAATGTGGCTATAGTAGTTTCTTCCGATACTGGTAAGTCACTGGAATATAAGAGATAAAGAATGGGCCCTAGAAGAACGCTGCCTTGGGGCACGCCGGCTCTACCATACGCTTGTGCAACATCTAAGAATACTGCCGAACATAATACTTAATTGTTTTTCCTCAATTATGTCGGTGATTCGATGCACTTTATCAATCGGTTAACGTTTCTGCCTGAAGTGTTAATTAATACAGAATTCAAATATAGAAAAACATTAAAATTAATTTTTGAAGTATTTATTCTTTAAAGTAATTATATTATTATAATAATTATTATTTTCAATTTTTGAATTTTTTAAAACTATTTTGACCATGGCCTCCTTTATATTAAATAAATTATAGGTTTGGGTAATATCTCGAAAAACTAAATTAAAAAATCAAAAGTTACTACGCCACTAATTTTTTTTTAATCAAGATCAGTTTTTACATTTATGATAAGTTAAAGCATAACAGAAATATAAGGGAGGCTTAAAAAGCGAAGATTTTCTAAATCACTGGGTAAATTAATAACTAAGACAGACATGACAAATTTGACACTGGAATCTTTCTTTTGATTAATAAGTAGATAGAACACCAAGGTGGAAAACTCAACACTGTATCTTTAATAATAACTGCAATGCCCCCTAAAAGTGTAGAAAATGGGACACCCATCATATTTAAAACAACAGTAAGGCTCAATTGTATAGGTTGGAATTAACTATAGAATTAATATGAAGATTTACCCTCAAGTTAAACCTAAAGTTAATCTAAGGTAGGTTTTTGTTGCAACTGTATAGGATGGGGTTAATCCATAAAACTGCTAACTTCAGAGGGACAGGAATATCAAAATTGCTTTCTATTTTCATATTTCATTTGTCAATTGTCATGTTCATGTCATTTAAAAGTGACCTAACTGCAACTTTCTTTTATTTAATCATTTTTATTGTGAGCTACAAAGACATTAATGTCTTTGATGATTTGGTGCCACATTTCTCTTTGCAGGCGTTGGCCAATCACTTGAATGAGCATTCCTACAGAAGGTTTTGATATTCTAAACCTTGCAATGAATTCTGGATATATCCAATAGTCCATATTCTCAATATGAGGCTTAAAAACCCGAGGTTCTCAACTACGTTAATAATCTCCAAATGTTCTTCATCATCTGAGAGAAGATAATTTACAACATCGAAAACATCCATATACGGTTGCTATATAGTTAAGCGAAAATCCAACAACGGACCCACATAGAGATGAGAGGGTCTCCAGCCAGAACTATTCAAATTTTTAAGTCAATAAACCATCCGATTCAGAACTTCCCAGAGGTGACGCTAAACGAAGTCAAATCAAATAACAAGTGTTTTAAACCTCAGAAAAGCCCCGGGTTTCGACGGTATCAAAAATGCGGCGTTGCGAAACCTACCCGACAGAGCTTTGGGGAATATTGCAAGCTTATCGCAGGCGATAATCAAAGAAGGCCATTTCCCATGTGCCTGGAAACACGCAAAGGTAATCTTAATACACAAGAAAGGGGAAGACCCAACTGCTGCAGTGAGCTATAGACCGATCAGCCTACTCTCTAGTTTGGGAAAAATCATCGAAAAACTGATTTTGTCTCGTCTAAGTGACTTTGTGTTTGAGCGCAATGTTCTGCCTAATGAACAGTTCGGTTTTCGAGCCGAACATTGCATAGTTAGGCAGACAACGAGACTGACATCAAATATCATGAAGGGTTTTAACAGAAGGATGCACACGGGGGCGGTTTTCTTTGATGTCAGTAAGGCTTTTGACAAGGTATGGCACAATGGTTTACTATTAAAGCTAATAAGGCTCGGAGCTCCAAACTATCTCGTCAAGATTGTGGCTTCGTTTCTTGAAAATAGAAGTTTTGCAGTCTCGTCGGAAAGCGCGCTTTCTTTGATAAAACGCATCAGGGCTGGAGTGCCGCAAGGCTCACCTCTATTTCCGATGCTGTACAATATATACACTCACGATATACCGAAGGATAGACAAAATGGAGCTCTATTTATTTGCCGACGACACTGCAATTACTGCAAAATCAAAACAACCGTGGTTGATAATCTCAAGGTTGCAGCGCCACATTAAACGTATAGGAAAATGGCTTTCGGCTTAGAAGATTCGTCTAAATTCTTCTAAGACGAAGGCCATATTTTTCTCAAAAAGCAACGTCAAACGACCTGAAACTAGGCTTAGCGTTAACGGGGTACAAGTGAATTGGTGCCAGGAAGTTAAATACCTGGGACTTATCTTCGACCAAAGGCTGAATTGGGGGCTAAATTCAATTAATAGAGTAAAGCTTGCATTGCGACAATTAAGCTCTATCTACCCCCTGCTTCACAGGAGGAGTAGAATTGGCAACAGGACAAAGGTCAACCTCTACAAGGTCTTGGTCAGGCCGGTTTTAACTTATGGTGCGCCCTCGTGGTGTAACATAAGCAAGGCGGAGCTGAACAAGTTCCAGGTAGTTCAGAACAAAGCACTGAAGCTAATAGCAAATGTACCGAGATATGCTATGAACCGAGTTTTACACAATGACTTTAAAATACAGACCATAAAGGAGTTCTTTTTAAAAATCATAACCGACTACTACAAACGTACGGACATTTCGACCAACGAACTCATAACACAGTCACATACAAGAGCAAGAGCTGACTCGACATACAAACTGCCTAAAGATTGGCTTCCTATTGGCGAGCCCATTTAACAGTAGGGAGGCACTAGAAATAGTGGAGAAGCACTATCAACGCAGCACCGTTTTAAGAACGGTAAAAAAAGGCGCCAAAACAAGCAGCATCAAAATCCTAGATAACCACGCATGACTCGCCAAGGAATAAAGCTACTGCCGAACAAAAATAAAAAATACATATGAACAATACCGACAAAGTAGACGAGGAAAGAAAAGAAGTCACAGGTCTTACCTAGCTTACGAACACATGGAAGATCCCGTCCCGTCCCGTTACGCAGCAGTCAAGATTCAATAGGTACAAATGGTAAAATAGGTTAAAAAAACATATATATGTTAGAAATACGCCATTTTTATCCCAAGATTGAGAGTTAACTCATACCCAATCCACGAGTTGAGGGTTAATCCTAGGTTCGCAGGTAACCTCTGGTTAATATAATGCATTTTAATCCTGGATTAACCTCCACTTTCGAGTTAATCCCAATTTCCACATTTGGGTCTTAGTCGAGAAGAATTCAAATTGATAGGAATATACACACAATAATTTAAATTCACAAAACTATGAAATTACATATCAGGAAACAAGAACATCGACTGATCCTCGAAACGAAGTCGTTTTTTTTAGAAAAAAATCCATCATTCCTATGGTTCGATGCTAAGTCGCTATGTTTTTGGTTTTTCTTTCTTAGAAGGGGGATAGTAACGGACACCATCCCTATATTTAAAGACAAACTTTTGTGAATTTAAATTGTGTGTAATTTCTATCAATGTTAATTGATCTTAACTAAGTGTCGGTTTAAATATGATGTAATGTGTAACCTAAATTATTTTTTAATAGTGTGACATTGCAATTTGACACCTCGCGATTAATTTAGTCAATTAAGTGCCGGTACTTCTGGCATTGATTAACTGATTTGATAGACGATTAAAATATATACCAATGTCGATATAAATTTGAAGGCTTTGGCACATTAGAAACCATAATTATTTTAATCGTCTATCAAATTAGTTAATCAATGCCAAAAGTACCGACGCTAAGTGAATATGGTTTTTTATGGTACCTAACTATTAGATCTGTACTATGGTTCATGTTGTTATTTTTTTTTTGTTTGGCAGGAAAATATATATAATTATTCATTACACCGATGAAGTGTTCTAGAGTATTTTATTATTAATATTGTACCCTGAATAAGCCAAAAAAATGTCGAAACGCCGCATTAAAGAAACTAAGAAGCCCTAAGGTTTTTATTTTTATTGTCCGAATATCCAAGAACCTCCGAATTTAAAAAAGCAATCACTGGACAAGAAACCACCTTAATATAACGAGATATGTATTTCTTTTTAATTCAACCTTACTTTTTCTTGTTTAGCCAATCAACAAAACCTTCACGTGCTTGTCATGAGGCATATAAGAACTATTTGTCTTATGAACAACTTATCGTTTTCTATTTTATAGTTTTTATGTGAAGGATTTCTATTATGACTGTCAACCTGTCAACAAGTGCATGCTTCTCTTTTATTGTTTTACAATTTTCACACAAATTTAGGAACAGTATTAACGCTAAAAATATTGAAAATAAAGTTTCTATTACCTCTTTAAGAATACAAAGGCAATAAAGCAAACTCACGAGAATATAATCATTCCTCTAACAAATAAATTATGCAACTGCTGCCAACATTAGACACTAAATAGTATAGGACAACCAAAATTGGCTCACTTCAAGCGTGTATTTATTTTTTAAATAAGTAAATGCCATATAATAATGTTTTGTGTCAACTTTTTTATATCTCGTATTCGAGACGTCTCTTCCTGATAGTATTGATGAGGTATAAAGTTGTTTTACGTAATGATTAGCTACTTAGGTTAAGCTCGCACTACGATTTTTGTCGCAAAAATATGATCCATACGAGAAAAAAATCGCGAGGAACAACATCCTAAAAATCTTACTGTGCGCTCAGCCTTAAAGCTTATGGCACAAACTATTGACTTATCTCTACTCTAAAGGTATATTTTTACCGTAATCCAGTGCATATTGAGCAATACATGAAGCAAATTTTTCTAGAGGTAGTAAACGCTTTTGGTTCAAAACATGTGAGTTTTATATACCTGCAAAAATAGATTGTATATATACGTTTATGTTACACACCTGCAGGGTTTATTATAAGATAGAGAACAAAAGTTTTGCCAGAAACGCCACAATCTATGACCAGAAAGGTGATCCATAATTAAAATATGGCATACATTACCGGACAAAAGTTTATCGACATATTTTAGCATTTTAAGAAACAAATAATAAAATCAAAACAACTTCGTTTTACTTTTATTTTTTTGTAGTGATAAAAGACTGCAAGTGTTATATGCCTATTTACAGAAAACAAACTAAAGTTATTTCAGGCCGTTCATGACAAAGATTTTATCAAAGAGCTAAAATTAATAGTAACGAAACTAAAGCAAGAAATTATTTTTACTGTATATTAACAACATTTTATCCACTTTAGCTTACAAACATTAAAATTTTAGTATCAAATAGCCTAGCCTCTCATTTTGGACGCTTGTTTCACCCTAACTATTAATTAAAAATCTTAGGGTCTGTAATGAATTCTGGTATATAGGTAGGTGCTGAACTAAGTTATCCATGCGATGGTGGTTGTCGAAGCTAACCGTTCGCCTAAAAATTCAACATGGCAGACAAAAATCGTCCCATATGATATAATATTTACTCAAATGAGATCACTGACTGCAAACCGACGTTTTTCTTGTTGAAACTATGTAAATATATTTGTTGTAATATTACCTAGGAGATTTACTATTTTTTATTTGATTCCATGACAACAGATTTCAAATTGTTGCTATTTTTGTTAATTGATAACTGAACTATCTTGCAATATTTTGTAATGAAAAATAGACGAAGTCCGAGCCTCATATGTTTTATCTTTAAACGTGCACCACCAAAATGCTTTGAAAATTGGTAGTTTTTGAATTGATCTATTTTGAGTGAGGCTCTGCAATTAATCTCTTATTTAACTCCCCTCTTAAACATATCAATTTCGCATTTTTTTTTATTACATTTTCTGAAAGATTTTGTAATTTTAGTGCGAACTGCATACAATTTTTATTTTCTGACGCCTCTAAAGCTTTTAATAGATATTTACGTTATAAGTCCGCTAAATCAACTTTCACAGTATGAGTGAAATGTTTCGAGACGAGGCGACGAAGGAGCCGAGTCTGGAATTTTGAAACGAATACTGTAAAGGATTTGCCGGACGAATGACGTACAATATTGTATTTCATACTGTTCGGTTGAAAATTATAATTATGTTTTGAAATTATAATGAAGTTTTATTCTGCGTTGTATGCTTATATTTACTGGTGGAAACATTGTGTGTTTGACATTGATTAAACTAAAACTTACAAATTTCAGTCCGGTAAAGAAATTTTACCTGACTTATTGCTGTAAAACCTTATTTTCTGGACTAAATTCAAATATGTAAAGGTGTGTTTTACAATACAGTATGAAATAAAATAATTTACGAACATCGACTCGCGGAAACCACTGTGTGACGTCCCTAAGTCCTATAGTAAGTCGGGTCGCCCTTTCTTCGTTGCTGGGTAACGAAGTTGACATCGACAGGAGGGAAAAAATAGTTTTAATTTTTCTTTTTTTCTGAAATAGTGTTAGAGAAAGTATAGTCTAGAACTTGTATGAAATGGCATTTCCTACTTGTTATAGAACATACTATTAAAAGTAATGCTTTAACTGAACAAAGAAACAGTAAGCGCATCTTCCTTGTATGTGCACAGACCGTTACGCAGGCTCAAAGCGGACGAACTGTGGGACTTAATGACGTCACCGCCTCGCGAGCTTTTTATTTGATTTTGATCTCGTATGTTTCGAAAACTAATTATCGGATTGACTTCAAATTTTCAGGGCTGACCATACCTTATAAATGCTTCATAAAAATTAGGTAAACAGTGTAATTTGAGGTTTGACCAAATGAGCCCATTTTGAATTTTTGGGAAGTTCTACCGTTGAGTCTGATGCACATTTTGAATATAGAGACAGCTGACCTCATCTTGTATTTTTAATAGAACACCCTGTAGATTTTTTAAAAATCCATTACGATAGCTTCATTTAATTTTTCCTTCTGAGCCTCAAGTCTAGCAGCCTTTTTACGAATATAGAAAGTGTCTGCCTCTTTCAAATGTACTTCCTTTTTAGTTTGTTAACGTCGCGTCGTAGTTCTGAATTTAAATCGACTAAATTGTCTTGCTTAGCATCGGCCAGTTTTCTTTCAACGTTACCAGTTTCAACTTTCATCTGATCACAGGTACTGCATAATATATCGCACCGTGGATACCCAAAGGCAATATATTATATAGAGTATATTTTCTTAATATTGAGCTCGGCAGGTAAGTAGACTTTTGATGTTTTAGCACGGCCATAGTGAGATTTTCTACTCTTGAAGGATCCAATGTATTTTATGATCATCATGATGTATCAAATACATCCCTGGAGAGCTCATTCGGCCTGGAAGTGTGTTTCTCTCGCATATCTATTGGTGCTGAACCCTTTGATTTTAATCCGTTTTGTATAGTTTGTAGCTTTTTACAGTTATGCCATGCAAGGATAAGAATGCCTTATAACATACCGGGATCTCACAAAGTTTATTATTTTCAGATACCTCACTAGATAAGTATACGAAAATGAATGGAAGTTAGCCTCTTCTTAAGGTTTCCTGTAGCGATGGCGGGGCAGGTTATCAATCCACTCAGATAAAGCGATTGTTCATATGGTTTTTATGTACAATCATATTTCTTGCTTACAAGCACTGGTACCCTCATCTTTCTGGCCTACTACTACGTATTTTCAAACGTCGATATCTGTGTTTCATCATCTGTTTTGCATTTTTTTAAGGAAGGATAATATTCTATTCCTAATATATTGGACGAATTATGTCTTTTGGTAAAAAATGGACCCTCATCTTTTTCCCCCATGCTCTTCATTTGTATTTTAAAAATTAGTTTTTTAAAGGTATGTATAACGATCTGCAAAATTTGAAATAATGTTTCACGTTGTTTATTGCAAATTGAGCCCACGAGGGGATCTAGACCCCTCGGACCCCCCTAAATAGGTCACTGCTTACGTAAGAGGGAGAATCGAATTATCGAAAAAAAAATAAATACCTTTTCATTTGACATATCAAATTTGTTACGAGCCGGATAAAATCTGGAAGGGAGGTAAATGTCAAAAATGTTCTAAAATATGTCCCAAAACCTCCCAATTAACGTCCTAAAATTTGAATAAAATATTTCAAGCTGTTTCTCGAATTTTGGATTGTAAAAATTTGCATCTCCCTGAACCATATTTACTAATAAAATTTCAAATCGAACGATAAAGAACTGTTCTGGTTCTGTCCAAGGATGTCATTGTCACCCGGTATAGAGGATATACTTTAAAAATCATAATTGCTGAGTGTCACATAAGATAGAGCCACCAAGTTTTAGGTGTTTTTATTGGTCAACAAATATACTTTTTCATGTAATTTAACTTTACAGCCCTTTTGGCAAGTGACGCTAGAGGGTTAAAGTCAAATTTCGGATTACAACCCCCACCTATGCCAGGTGGTATAAAATGCGAAAATCTATTATTTTGATAGTGGTCATATTTTGAAGAACTATTAAAGTAATATGAGAAATAAATGTATTACATTTTTTTCACGATTTTTAGTTATATACAATTTGGTCATATCAAAGTGAATTAAGGTGTGCGATCCTCCATAGTTTGAAAATGAGATGCCACTGCCCCCCCCCCCCCAATGTCACCCCTCATCAAGGGGGTTGGGAAAACTTAATTACATGAGATATACACAAGATATACCTAAAATTTAGTGATTCTATCTTAACTAATAATTGAAATGTTTGCCCATACCAAGACTCACACCCTCTATATTGTATTAAAATGAAACCCCCAAACCTATAACACGCCCACGTTACCAAGGGCTGTTTATCGATTGGTTATTTATACTTTAGTTTTTGAATCATTACAGTGTTAGGTTAAGCACGCAGCACGATTTTAAAATCTCTGTAACCTATTTTTATATGTCATTTGTATACGCCCGAAATTCTTTTATTTAGGATCGCACATACTTGCCCTGATCACCGATTCTGGCGTTTCAGATAAAATTCAAAAATTATTGTAAGAAAATGTATTGTCTGTTTTGATCCCTTTTAAACCCCCCAAAGGGCGTCAACGTATAATTCGCCATTCAAGAATGAAGCATTTTGACAATTGCGGTGAGATATTAGCTCACAAAATACAGAGATTAGGTATAAAATTGGTTCTCAATGTCAAGTGCTGGTTTCACACAGAATTTCTTCGTGAATTAATAATAAGATTGTAAAGCGGTAACTTTGAGCTTAAATAATTCGGGATGATTTCATAAATTTATTCACGAATTAGAGCATGTTCTATATTTAAATATGTGAAGTTTTGAAGTCAGAATGGCCGCCTAAAAACGATGAATGAGGTTAATTTGTTACACATTGGTGTGTATTTTCATTTGATTTGTATCCGAGTTCTTTTTCTGTGAATTTTTAATATACTTAAAGTAACAAAATATTATCATATGTTAATGGTAAAATTCGTTAAGTATTGGTATTTTGATTGTCAAGAACTTCAACAAATTCATGACCAGCGCAAAGCCAATATAAATTGACCAATAAAACAGCGAGGAAATTTGTCAATTAATTCACAAATAGATTCTCAGAGTGAACCCAGCAAACGTGGACGTACCACTACTTCATTAAATCGCCGCTTTAGCAAAAATAGGCGTTATTCTTGAAAGGCTAATAAGACACTCTAATAACGTAATCATCCATTAGTTACAGATGTCTCGAATATTCTGATTACAACTTGACAAATAAAATTATGGATGATTTTGGGAAAATTGCAATATAATGATATTACAATAAAAATTGTATAACTTAAGCAAATAAAAGGATTTTAAAAATTCTTTTTATTTATTTAATAAAATCATACAGGGTTCGGTAGGATAAACAGACTAGGAGGTAATTTTGGGAACAGGGTAACTTCTCAACTATGATATAAAGTTTATAATAAAATAACAGAATTATACTAAAATTCATTTACAGACTCCAACGATATAAACAATAGGCTTATTCCAACACGACCAAAACCCTATTTTCGACGCTTTTAGCAGATATTGCGGTTTTCACTTTAATGCTTTAATGTCCTACTTTTTAATGAAACTTCTTATTCGCTTTTTAGGTTATGCGCCAAGTCGAGATAAAAGGATTGTAATGCTAAAAAACTTTTTTTGAATTACACCTAAAGATTCATTGCTGTATTGTTACTAGATCCTAATAAATAAAAAAAAAAAAACACTGATGACACCATCTTAAAGGGCCTGTCGTTCTCGTAGCGTTTGCGGACCTATATTAATATAAACTTTCTTTTTTTAATTGTTTATACATATCCATTAGCAGTAGTTATTTTGAAAACCAAGCTGAAAATTTGATATTTCTAATTATTTACTTGATGATAATATATAATGACTGTAATAAATTGCCCATGACCTACTACTATATAAAAAATCTTTAAAAAAAAACTGACTACGTCATTAAACTCGAATCAAATTCTTAACTATTAAATAAGTTAACGCATAACCTAAAAAGCGAAGATCTTCAAAACTACCTTACAGATTAAAAATTAAGATTAAGCCATAACACTTTTCATCCAAGAGTAGGAAATTTATCACTACAGTCGGCACGGTAAATCTTTGCCGGTGCGTCATTACTTGCAAGTGACTAAAGTCATACGGATATAATCAAAATTACGAGATTCAAAAAGTCAAAATAAAGTTTGAGTTCATAAACGTCAAAATTTTCGTGGCTAGCGCTCGGACTTGAATAAATAATAACAAGTAAATAAATACTTACCGCCAATACGAAAGTACGATAAAAACAGCTGTGAAAAGAACAGTTTTTAGGATTAAATCGAATTTCAAGGCACAAATACGTTTCAAAACAAATTAAAGCCGACAGATCAAATCAATGGACAACTCTCCAAATATCTTTTGTCTCTGTCTAGCACGTTACTTTGAATTCGAGCAGTATTACGCAACCCCGGAGATGCTCTATTATGTTTGTATTGACCTTTAAAGCTATAATAAATAAGGATCGGAGTTGTAAATCACGTTGTCTCTTGATTGTTGACCCATGACGCACCGGTAAAGATCCACCGTGCCGTGCGACTTTATCTTCGATAATAACTAAAGTAGCATCTAAAAGTACTGAAAATCGGACACCCTGTACTTCAGTGCATACGGGAATTCTTATTAATTCAAGGCAATTTTTATATTAAAAAGAAAACAGGCTGCCCTGAAATTGACCACTTGGTGCTTATTAAAAAGCGACTAGACCCTGTACTTCGATTTTAGATTATATAGAGGTGTTATTTATGTTAGGTATTATTATTAGAAAAATTAATACATATGTATTTAATAAGTATTACACATCAACGAAAATTTAAATAGATAATAAATTTATGTTTTTATTGAATTATCCCAGTTTAAATTATTTTGTAGTTCCTAAGACATTGAGGTCGTTAACACAAGAACGCTTGATCCGATCAAATAGTGATCTAAAACCATAAAAATAGTCAAAATGTATGATGTATTAGAAAAAAGGGTTAGATCTCATTTTAAGCGGATTGAGCGGGCGCGATGTAAACGTTGTCTTGGTGTACATCATTGTCTATATTTTTTATAAGGCAATTTAGGTGTGACAAATAAAATGACACAGTGTATTTGAAAAAAAAATACGTTGTAAAAGAAACATGAACAAATAATATTTATGCAATAAAAGACAGAAATTTTACATTCCTAGTTTTATTTATGACTATTATTTAAATATTAGTCATGTGGGACTCACAGAGGCCGTCGTTACACTATTTCTACGCAAGCGTGATTCTTTGATCATGAGGCAAGATATCACGCAGACGAGGAAAGGCTTAGTGACGTAATCGCGTGAGGAGCTTTGGCGGTTATCGACCGCTTGTCACATGATTTCAAACGGTGCTGCAGTGTTTTGAATTTTAATATTAGTGGTATTGGGTCGGGTTCTTGTTTATTTATTTGAATAAATATCCATATTATGAGGTGTGCTGTGTACGGTTGCAATGTGAATAACCAGAAAGAGAATCTTGAAATTAGAATGGATACGTTTGTCTAAACGTAAAGACAAATTTAATGTAACTTCCGCACGAATGTGCTCAAAACATTTTAATAATGATTATGTGCGAAATTTAAAGCACGAGTTACTTGGAGAGCGAAAAATATCAAAAATAATTACATAAAGTTAAATGTATTTTAATATAGAATTAATTTTATAAATTTCTTCTTATAAAACATATTCTTTTCGCTTGGAAATTGGTAAACAAATATAGGTATACATACCTACAAAAAGTTTTAAGGGGGTTAATCTTCAGCTAATTTTAAGCATAACACTTATAATAAAATTGGTTTTATGGGAACTACAAAAATCGTTACGTTTACCAAATTTTACCTAGTTATTTTAAAAAGGCAAATAAGATAATTAAAAACAAAAATAAAAAATAATAACTTTTTAACACATTCTCCCCCCCCCCTCCCGTAAATGCGCTCTTGAAATCAAAGAAAATAAATTTCGCACATACATATTTGGAAACGGCGTGTATTACACAATGTAACTGTAACATGTAACATACTTTCATTTGTTTATTATATAAACTAGTTTAGCTTAATCTAAATCTATGTTTCATATAAAATAAATTTAATATACATACTATGAAATTTAATTTTTTCATTTCACTAACTATCCATTGCACAAAACTTTTTAACAGCAAAATAATACTAAAAGACTTTATTAGATCTCGTTAAAAATACATATTTTCATAAAAATAATGGCTTGTTAATTAGTTTAATTTAATTCTCTGTTAAATTATGTTTTTGTCGAGCTAACACTGAAATATACATAACACTGTATGTTAGTATATTTTTACTTGGTAAGAATAACTATATATATTAGGGGGTGTAATTGTTTCTTTAATTTGTGTACGTCATGTACGTGTAATAACGTCCAAAAGCTTATAACATCTCCATAAGCAATTTAAAATATATCTCACGCGATAACGTCACTGCGTGCGCCGTACGGAATTGAAACGCCTATCCTCAAAGTCCAAAATTTCTGTCAAATAATGCATATATAAAGATCCGGGTTGTGCAACGTCAGGGGAATGAATTCCAGTGGTGCGTGCATATCAAAAAATATAAATGATGACATTTCGTGATTCGTCGGAACGTCATATAATTTTTGATAAATTAAAATTATTTCATTAACCCTTAAAACTTGATCCTATAAGACTACGACCTCTTCCACTTCCACTAGGACTTCTTAGTCCTTGCGAAAATCCATCCATAAATGCATGCCTTAAACTTTTAACATTTAGATCTTGCCATAACTGTGTGCCCTTCATTAAGTCATTTTTTGTCGGTGTAATACAATTTTTTCCCTTTTCCCGTATTTTTTCCAAATATTTTCGCCGCCTTACAATAATTTAATTTTTTTCAATTGGTATTAGTAGGCTTTTTCGATTTCGTTTAATATACTCAAAATTCTCCGTTCTTAATTTCAGCCATACTTTTTTTTTAATTTCAGCCATCATTTTTTTTATTGTGCATATTTCATTTAGGACAAAAATCCATGGATTTTGCGACGAATTGCGAATTTTGTGGCATCATCCAGGATTATTTCTTTCCATACTCTTCGACTATTTTCTTTTTCGTCATTCTCTTCATGAAAGACTTTCAAAACCCTGAACACAGTGCGCGAGAAGAGTTTTGTTAAAGCGCCATATATTCCTGCAGTATCCAATGTAATTACTAACCCTTAAAGGGCGTCAAAGCATAATTCGCCATTCAAGAATGAAGCATTTTGACAATTGCAAATTTCGTTTGCGTAGTTTTTGCAAGTTTGCGCCTTTGTCGAAACGTGTATTAACGTGAAAATTTCGTCCGCGCAGTATTGCAAGTTTGCCGCTTTGTCGAAACTTGTAATAACTGGCAGAAAACGCCCGGCTATATAAACGATACGTACTTATTTTAGTTATCAGGAAACAGAGCAGTTGAATTTAATTCCTGCTGAACAGTTTGGTTTTAGAAGAGCCCACTCTGGTGAAGATCAGCTATTGCGATTGATTGAATATGTCACTAAAGGTTTTCAGGAGAACAGGGTGACAGGAACCGTCCTGCTGGACGTCACTAGGGCGTTCGACAGAGTATGGCATGATGGGCTTTTGCATAAAATGCTCTTCCTGGGAATTTCAGAGAAAACTTGCAAGATAATTGCAAGTTATCTGAGCAACAGGACATTTTGTGTAAAGGTCGGTGATGTCAAATCGGAACCTAGAGCCTTGTTAGCCGGAGTCCCTCAGGGATCTGTCTTGGGTCCTCAGCTGTATTCCATCTATTCCAGCGATATACCTAGAGCGGGTCGTGTGATGTTGGCGCTCTATGCTGACGACATGGCACTAGCCATGAGTCATCATAGCGCGGCACATCTGCATGGCTTTCTGCAAACAGAGTTAGATAGGCTAATGCGATGGTGTATTGACTGGAAAGTTGGAATAAATAGCCAGAAGACACAAGCCATTCTTTTTCAGAAACGCAGATTACCACCTTTGGATAATCTGGTAATAGATGATGATGAAATAGAGTGGGCTAGGGAAGCTAAGTACCTAGGTATAACTTTGGACAAAGGCTTAACCTTTAAGTCACACATCAAAAAAGCAATTATTAAGACCAAAGCTGGCATGAGCAGACTATATCCTCTCATCGGGCCACGTAGCACCATGAGCCTCCGCACTAAGCTGATCATGATTAAAGCTATTGCCAGACCGCAGCTCACTTATGGGTCTGCGGCCTGGGGGCATGCAGCCCAGTCATATATTAAATCACTTGAGCAGACTGAAAATGCTTATGTGCGGAAGGCAGCGGCTGCTCACTGGTTCGAGAGAAATGTAGATTTGCATAGAGATCTTCAGTGGGAAAAATTGTCTGATTTCCTCCACAGAAAAGCGACTAGGTTCTTCGCTCGGACAGCTAACCATCCGAACGAGGAACTTAGAATGCTCGTAGATTACGATCCAGCTGTTATTTTAGGACGTAGAAGGGCGCATAAGCGCCCTAAATACCAACTATTGCGCAATTAGGTGACATGTATCTCTACTAACAAAAAAAAAACAAAAAACGAGACTTGCTTCGCTTCGGATCAGCGCTACTTTGTTCTCACCCTGAAACAGTGGGATAAGTCTTAAGCTCCATGTCCCCATGGACCGGTTTAAGATAACAAAGATATCTCATCCATTAGCACTTAGTACTTGTACTATACACCGCACTGGGACACACCCCCAAAACACATATAACACATACAGAACACTGACACTGCAAGTCTCACCAAAAATAACTAACCCTCTAAATTAATTAGGTATTGTATTGTATGATTGATCGGTCAATTGAGTGATCAATTGGGTGATCAATTAGGGAATAAAATATCTTAAGGTGATGTAAACCTTATTCCTAGTAAGGTAGTACGAAGCAAAGCACACTTAATGTGTGGAGCGGAAATACACGAAGACTGATCAAAGGTTTATATGCTTAACGGCACGGAAACCGAAGGAACAGTACACGCGGGGAGTTTAGTCGGTCGGGGACGTCACCTTCAGTGGCTCTCCAACCCGACATCACCATGGCATGAGGATGCTATGGTATCTGTAAACAGATTCTCCTCGGTTGTCCAAAAAAAAAAAAATTTAGTTATCAGTAATATTCTTGCTTTAGGGGTTAATCTATCAAAACATTTGAACTCATGACAAGCCGGGGCAGAAAGGAATTTAGTGTTTGGCAGCATTTTATAAAAAAGAAAGTGGTGGGCAAACTAGCTCAGGTAGCAGGATGACGTCTTTATGACGTCGAATATTGGGGATTTTTAGTCACTTGACGTCTTTTGGTCGCGAAATGACGTCAAAATAACGTAGTTTTTAAGACGTGTATTATACGTCATAATTTTACGTAATAAACACGTCGATTTTTAGTCATTTATTGATTTATACGTATCATTAGAAAGTACTATAAACGTCAAAATTTCGTTATCCAAGTTTTTTGAAAATATAGTGGGACAGAGTTTTAAAGTAAAACGCCTGAGAATAGTTTTTTTTTCTTATAGTTAAAGGCACGTCTCATAAAACTTTTATATATAATACCCTATACTATATTATTTTTTTACATTTTTATGTTAATAGCAATGCAAAAAACTTTAAAAATATTACCATTTCAAATTAATAATTTATGTATGTAAAATGTGCAAAAGCGAATATAATATTGTTATTAAGTCTGCAACTATCAAATTTAAATTACCCGCGCTGATTGTGACAGTCTGACAGAAGGCAGAACGCATTGGTCACAGTACACAGCTGACAGCCTTGCAGTGTTGCCTCTCCTACCGATTTTTCGGTAGATCTACCGATTTTCACCTCAATTTACCGATCTACCGAAAGCACATTGAATTATACCTAATTTTACGATTTAAGTTGTTGTCAACATGTCATTGTCAACTTAGTTGAGTATACTAGAGTCTACTAGAGACTAGAGAACAAGAGAACGCCCTAGTCCTATTAGAACACACGAGATGGCTAAACATTAACTACACTTTTCAATTTAAACTTGTTTCTTGTTTGTATTAAAGGTTGCCTATCAATGGTAGGCAACATTAATACTATAGAACAATAGAAAATAGAACGTCTAGTCTTATAAGAACACACGAGATGGCACGACATTGATTTCAACTCTCGGGGATTACCGCTTTTATTTGAAATCCCGCTGCTGTAAACCTCCGACACTCTTTCATGTGAAATCCCGCGGTGAATCCCCGACGTAAACTTATAAAAGGGACGAAATTACAATTTTACTTACACTACATTAAACCTCATTTATAATTATTTGTTTCTTTTGTGACAAAATAAAATCGTGTACCTAACAGTGTAACCCAAATTTGTTTTATATAATCTGATTATAGTCGCAAACTATTTAAAGGTAGGTGTGATTTTTTAGTTAAATATATATATTTTTTAATTACCTACTATTCATTCATTTTTGGAAATTAAAAATATTAATTAAATGAACGTACTTTTAGAAATTGCAATGGATTTATCTGGTGCTAGTGATTCAAGTGATAAGGAGGAACCTTCAACTTCCTTTTCAAAGAATAAGAAAATGAGAAAATATGCTCAAACCTATAAAACTGCATGGGAAGAGAAACCTGAATTTAAAAGCTGGCTTATGAAAAGTCGTAAAGGAGAAAATTATGCCAAATGTCGCAGCTGCGATAAAGATCTAAATATTTCCAGCGGAAAAGATGCCCTAATAAAACATGGAATTTCAAAATTTCATTTAGAAAAAATTAAACTTCAACGAGGTCAACAGTCCATTAGCAAATTTGTCGTTGAAACGTCAGCGTCAGCACAAGTTACTCTGGATTACAATGTTAAAGAAGATATTCTTTTTTATTGATTGCTTAGTACATAATTAAAACTAATTGAATTTTATTGTTGCAGCTGAAATCAGACTATGTGCTCTTGTGGCAGAACACAATTTACCGATAATGTTAATGGATCATTTGCCTCAGTTGTGTGCTTCAGCATTTCCGGATTCAAAAATTGCAAAAAGTCTGGCTTGTGCAAGGACCAAGACGACAGCCGTGATCAACAATGTTATTGGTGATGAAAATTTCAATGACATTTGCAAAAATTTACGAAGTAAAAAATTTTCAGTAATAATCGACGAATCTACTGATCTGTCGACTCAAAAGCATCTTTGCATTGTTGTCAGGTATGTGACAGAACATTTTGTAAAAGATAGTTTTTTTAAGTTGATAAAAGTTACAGATGCTTCAGCTCAGTCAATTTACAATTTGTTGATTGAAAATTTTATTAAATATGAAATACCCTACAAACAAAACTTAATTGGATTTGCTTCAGATGGGGCAAATGTGATGTTTGGCGCACATCACTCAGTTATGAAACTATTAAAAAATGATATCCCTGAATTATTTGTCATGAAATGCATCTGTCATTCGTTTCATTTGTGTGCATCTAGTGCTTGCCTTAAGTTACCCGCACATTTAGAAAATTTAGCGAGAGATATTCACAGTTACTTTAATAGTAGCCCAAAAAGAAAATTTGAATATATAGAATTCCAAAATTTTAGTAATGTTAAAGTCCATAAATTGCTCCATCCATCCCAAACACGATGGTTATCTCTCGAAAGTGTTGTTAAAAGAATATTAGAGCAATACGAACCTTTAAGGTTATATTTTATTGATATAGTAAGTAACAAAAACGACGTTGTAATAGCGGAAAGTATCTTGCAAAAATTACAAGATCTACAAAACAAATTATATTTTCAGTTTTTGGATTATGTTCTGCCATTTTTCAACCAACTAAATCGAGAAATGCAGTCTGAATCCCCAAAAATACATCTTTTATATGAAAAAGTAACCGGTGTGCTACAAGCATTTTTTGATTGTTTTCTTAAAAGAGATTATATCATAAAAACACCAATGGCCAATGTTGAGTTTAAAAATCCCCAAAACTTTTTAGCTATTGAAAATATGTATTTTGGAGCAAATGTAGCTGCCACTATACAAAATTCTAAAAACTTAACCCCCTTTCAAATTGAAACATTTAAGCTGCGTTGTTTAGATTTTTATATTGAAGCCTGTACACAAATAAGATCAAGATTTCCTTTAAACGACAATATTTTACAAAAACTGGGTATTATAGATCCGAAAAAAGTTAAACAAGGAGATATTTCATCCATAGCTGATGTTTCTATGTCATTTCCCCATTTCATTAATAAAAATGAAATACAAAAATTAGATTTTGAATGGAGATTATTGCGAAATTGTAAAGAAATGCAGAGTTTCAGCGATGATGTAGAGTCATTTTGGCAATCCGTTGGAGAAATAATATTAGGAGATGAAACTCGAGCATATCCGACATTGTGCAATTTTGTTGAAAATCTCCTATGCTTACCACATTCATCAGCAAATTGCGAAAGAGTTTTTTCAATTTGTAATTTGTTGAAAACAAAACAGAGAAATCGTCTGGAAGCGACAACAATTTCTGGTTTGATTTATACAAAACAATATATGGACAAAAATGTGTGCCATAATTTCATTGTTGAAAAAACTCTAGTTGCAAAAATGACTGATTCAAATTTAAAAGGAAAACCTTCTTATGCAGATTAATTTTAAAATATAGAAATAAGAATAGCTTAGAGTGAAAAATTAGGTTTGTATGCCCAAGTATTTTGTATTTTTAAATAAAAGTTTATTTGTACATAATATTATGCAATTGTGTTTTATTTCAAAAATAAATCCTTGTGTTTACCACAGTATTTGAAATTAAACGTTGGCCACAGATAAATATATAATTATGTTAACTACCAGTTGCACTTGCAGTAAATAATACACTATTTTAAAATTCTACCGAAAAATGTCGAAATCTACCGATTTTCTGCGAAGCATCTACCGAATTTGTTACAAGCGAGGGTGGCAACACTGCAGCCTTGGTCTATGCGCATTGGTGTTCTGTTGTCGGCGCTGGCTGGCAGTCGACCATTTGGCAAAAGTGAACAGTTTATGGTGATTTAGTTTTTATATATTTTGTGTTATAAAGGAATATATATGTATCAGATTATCGAGTTCGAGGAAAATGACGGCGGGGGTGTAGCCATTGTACACTCAAACTGGGTGACGCCCCGAAAAAAAAAGAGGTATTTTGGCCGCCATTAAAGGATAATTGGAAAACAATTTCGTGTTTATAAATCATTATATTTATATTCAATCGACTCAAAGTCATTGAACATTTATTTTATTGAAAATATATCAGAATATTATGTAGAATATATTGGTTACTAGATGATATTTTAGCAAAAACTACAGCTACAACTGATGATAAGTTAGTGCCTTTTCCAATTCTCCATACACATGAAAGTTGTAATATTTAATTTATCATCAAAAGGATTTTGCACATAAAATATACATATGTATTTTTGTTACCCCTGTTATGTAGGTATTATGTACTATCTTAGGAATAAGTTTTTAGTAAATGCTCGTTATATTGATACAGGATGTTTAAAAAAATCATAGAGTTAGGAAATAATTTGAGGGTATAATAAGGTGTTAAAATATATTTCAATCATTTTCTGGAAAACGGAGTGCTTATTTTACAGCCTATAATTGCAAAAAGTTCTTCCGCAAATAAGTCAGTTCGGAAATGTGCAGTTTTAAATACCGCTGAAAAAAAATTATGACGTTTATTGACGTTTTCTGCACCTACAAAGACGTCTTAAGATGACGTCTTTTTTACGTCAAAAAAGACGTCATTGGTCTGTGACTTACGCACGTCTTTTTAACGTTTCATTTACGTAATTTATGACGTCACTGATGATCAATAATCGACGTCTTAAATACGTCACCTTGCTACCTGGGAGGTTGTAGAGCAGTATGTAAAAAGTGTGGTAAAGAATTGCAAGGTATAGTGGACAGACTAAAAAGTCATTGGGAAACCTGCAAAAGTGAAACTAGTGATATCAGGAGTGGTCTTGAAATTCTGCATGGTGATTGTCAGTCACAGCCTGGAACTAGCCAGAGTGAAATTATCCAGTTGGCAAAGAAACAGAAAAGCTATAACTGTGAAAAGGGAAGTGTAGGTGGACGTGAAAATAGTGGAAGTAGCGGTAATTTGGATGGACAGAGCTATAGAAAATAAAGAGGTTCGAAAGGCCATAGAAATGCCAAGACCTGGTTACCTTCCACCATCTAGATTTCAGTTATCATCAACGCTCTTGAATGAAATATTTGAAGAAAAAAAATCTAATTGTTTTAACAAGTTATCTGGACAATCTGTTTGCATGTCCTTAGATGGATGGTCCAACATACATAATAAGCCGATAATCTGTGTCGTTTTGACTGCAGAGGATGGAAAGTGTTCTTTTAGAAAACATAGATACCTACATCTGGTCATCCCCATACAGCTGATTATCTTGCCGAATTGGCTATTAACTCAATAAATAAGTGCAAAAATGAATATAACTGTAAAGTTACCAGTATTGTTACAGATAATGCGAGCAACATGGTCAGTATGAAGAAAAAAATTACCGAGTCGTCCAATTACCCTAGGTATAATTACATATGGTTGTTCGGCACACTTACTTAGTTTGCTCCCCAAAGATTTAGAAGCATCGCAGATAAAAGAACATATAGTACATATTGTGAAATACTTCAGAAATACCCATTTGCCAAATGCTTGGTATAAAGAAAAGGGGGGCAAGAAATTGATCTTACCTCAGGATGTTCGATGGAATACACTTTCAGATTGTCTTGAGATCTAAGTAAATGAGTGGCCAAAATTGTTATTAATATGTGAAGAGCATAAAGATCAAATTGATCCAGTGATTTTTAAAAAAGTTTCAGATATCTGTATTAAAAGGATGGCTAAAGATTTTCTACAGTTGCTAAAACCAATTTCTATAGCACTGGATGCAGTGCAACAAAAAGGTGAATTTTTATCTCAAGCAGTTTACATATGGAAAAAGTTACTGGCTATTTTTGACAGTTTTGAATTTAAAGAAGAAAGAAGCTTGCGTCAATATCAATTATTTAAGAACAGATATGTTCAAGCTCTAACCCCCTTTCACTTTTTGGCGTATATTTGGGATCATACAATAAGCAAAGAAGACTATCCATTACTAGCTGAAGAAAAGAGAGTACACATTGTTTCAGAAATTAAGCAAGTTCTCCCTATAGTAATTTCTGTTTTGTGTGCCTGTGCATCGTCTGCTGATATCGAAAGGATGTTTTCTACTTATGGATTCGTACATTCAGATATAAGAAACAGACTTGGCAGTGACAAAGCAGCTAAACTAGTATTTCTATTTAAGCATTATAACACTTAGGTTTTTTTATATTTTTTTTTTGTTTAAATTAAGTATTTTTTTTTGTATTAAAAAGGTTTTTTTAGTTTATTTAGAGTTTTATTTTTGTAATAACCAGCTGTTCTCTTCGATTATTATAATAAAATAATAAATAACACCACATAAAAATGCGTCTGGGTTTAATTTTTTGTATGAACAAATACATTTTAAGTGTTAAAATTTTAAAACTCTTTTTTAAATTAATCATATTTTTAAAAAAGAAATCATACTGATTAAAATCATGATTTTAATCATCTGAACCCTGGCTGAAACTTATCTTACTTATTATGAATAAATCACTACGCTGACTCTGAACCCCCCCCTTGAAGAGTTGCAGCTCGTGGCTACATCTCGTGGCAACCACACGTATCAACCCAACCAGGACAGCGAGAATCCATATAGCTTCAAACGCTGGCAAGGCGGCCCATCGCGGGCAAACTACGTTGGGTGTCGCTAGAAGCCAATGTATCGGTTCAGCCTACCGAAAGCTAAATCTTGAAAAAACATAAACTTAAAATAAGTTCGTGTACGTGTAATTTCTGTTATATTAATCAGCTATACTACCCAGTCCCCCGGACCACCTGGAAGATGACCACGGAACACCGGTTGGGAACCACTGATATAGATCAATGGATGTTTTTTTATTTTTTATGTTGGTACCTGTGATTTCACGCAAAAATTACATGGCATGGACATAAAAATACCGCGTACTCTAATTTGTAAACGGGCATTTAAAAAAAAGTCTTGCGACCGCGCCGCCAAACAACCCTCCGCCCCCTCCTCGCATACCTTTTTTAAGAGCAGAGGAAACATAATATCGACAAAATAAGATTCTCGAATACCCCTAATTGAAAAAAACACCTCTCGCAATGCTTGCCAGCTAGAGGGGTTCTTGAATGAATATGGGTAAATCTTGAGTTACTTTTCACCGGGGTGAAACCAACCCCTGGAGGTTCAAACCACTCTTCAAACATTTGAAAACACCCCGAAAACATTGCGAAAACCACCCTTATATTTTTTTTTGTGCTACGCTTGCGAGACTTTGCCGGCAAGGGTTTTTTAGTGAATATGGGTACGAATTACCATTAACCAGGGAAGGCCTAAGCAACCACTAGGGTTGAAAGAGCCCTTCCAAAATAACACAATAACAGTGATCTGTACTGGGTCCAGTTCTCTGTTTACTTTATTGATATTGCAAAGAGTAGTATCAATGGCTCTCTTACCTAATTTGCGGACGATACATCTATTTTTTGGCATAGCCAGGACTAAATGAACTGCAGCAAATGATCTCTAATGATGTTTCAATTGTTAGGGAATGATGTGATTCTGATTTTCTGACATTTAATATAGCTAAAACCGAGGCTAAAACAAATATTTTACACTTTCAATTGTATTCTGGATAATGTATATTTGGGCAGCAAACTTATTGAAAATAAGGCAAGCATTGGATTTTTGAGCTTGTTTCTGAACCAGATATCAAATATGTGCCGCCCATTCGATGCGCCGGGGCTAGCGATAAAATTTGTCATAGTTTTCAAGACTTTCATAGAGTAAAGAACGGCATAGTTGGACTGTACTACCCAAGAAGCAGCAACACCGATCGCTCGCGCGATCATGCCTCTCTTTTCCTCCAAATGCGTTCTTTTTCTGGTTTATACGTAACGAGCAAAATTTTCATGTACACTATCGGACAAAAGTAGAGCAACACTTTCGAAAAATGAAAGAAATCTCGATTTTATAATATTAAATGCATGATATCGTATTTAAATACATCGTGTCTTAAATATCAAAGTAAGCTTCTGTTATCGGCGACAACAGCTTTTTCCAACAATCAAAACAAATGAACTGATATTGACGTAAACTTTCAAATACAGTATTGTAATGCGTCAAAAGTAAAGCAACATTTTAATATTTTCCTAAAAAAGAAAGGTTTTAGTAAAAGTAAAGGTTAAAGTATTTTTGCAGAGTTTATTTTATGTTTAATTAATATTTCTGCACTGTATTAATCATGTCAAGAGGTATTCCAATTTCGAAAGAATTAAAGCATAGAGTAGTGAATGCACACTTGGAAGGTACAATACAAGCCACTATTTCAAGACTTGGCTTGTTTTACCAAGATACAGCGTATCCAAAATAGTTTCAAGTTACATTCAAAGGGGACATTTAGATAATCTACCGAAATCGGGAAGGCCGAAAAAAACAACAATTTGGACAGACAGACGCATTAAAAGGATTTCTCAAAACGATCCTTGGATGTCTGCACCTAGAATTATTGCTGAAATTCCCGAAATTATGGTTAGTCCACGGACAGTTCAAAGAAGGTTGATAGACGCAAAGTTATTTAGTAGACGCCCGGCTAAAAAGCCCCTTATTTTGGCAAGAAATAAAGTAGCTAGGCTTGAATTTGCACGTCGACATTTAAATTGGACAGTAGACGAGTGAAAAAAAGTTTTGTTTAACGATGAAACCCATTATAAAAATTTTAATTCTGATGGAATGAAGCGTGTAAGATGGCCAATCAACACAAGGTTTAATACCAAATACGTTACAACCACAGTTAAACATGGCAAAGGCAGTGTTTTTCTATGGGGTTGTTTCTCATGGAATGGGGTGGGTCCTTTAAACTTCATTAATGACACCATGAATCGATTTGTCTATAGAGATATAATGCAAAATGTAATGTTGCCTTATGCAGAGTGGGAAATGCCGTTGCGTTTTATCTTCCAACAGGAAAATGATCCAAAACACTCTTCGAATTGTTCAAGTGGTTTCAAGAAAATAACGTTCGGGTTTTGCAGTGGCCGGCACAATCCCCAGACCTTAACCCCATTGAAAATCTATGGAAAGAAGTTGAACGTGGAATTCGTACACAATTATTTCCAAATAAACAATCATTGGTAAATAAAATCAATGAAGTTTGGACAAACCTTCCCGAAAATACTGTTTAAAAATTGATTGCCTCAATGCCGCGACGTTGTCGGCAAGTAATAAAAAATAATGGATATTCTATTAACTATTAACATAATACTTCTAGCTATTGTAATTATTAAATGTGCTTAATGGTTTTTTATCGTAATATGTAAAATAAAATACTGTTGGCACAATTTGTTGCTTTACTTTTGTCGCACTTCATTTTGTCGATTTTTATAATTATAAATATTTCTCTATCTTCATTTTGTTTAAAGTGTACCAAAATATTGTGAAAAACTACTAATATTGTGGGGATTATATTTCATTAAAATTAGCTGGGGATCACAATCATATAATTAATTTTTTAAACCCAAAGAAATAAAAGCACTTTGTTGCTCTACTTTTGTCCAATAGTGTATAACGCTAGGTTAGACAAGTTGTACTCACAGATATATAATTTCTCGACTTATTTATTGAAGAAGTCAGGGTGCCAATCCCTACTTCTGTACTTAGGTAGGTACTAGATAATTTTTTTTAATAATTGAATGATTTTTTAATATCAATCAATGATTAATGAAAAATTATTAATACTCATTATTAAAGGGCAAAATATATGTATGCAAAGTGAATATATGCATTTTTTGCATATTTTGTCAATTTTTAATAAAATGCATATTTTTCCCAAATTATTATTTTATGAGCATATTTTAATGTTTTCGGCGTTATCAAAAAATTAAAAACGCCCGGTCATGAAAACTCGTAGACTCATAGGTTTAATGTCCCGTCCGGCACTTGTTTCAGGGATTTTCCCATCTTAAGATAATTATATAATAATTAATATTTACATTTTGGTTATACACGAGGTATTTATTGGGGGTTTCCGGGGTTTGCAGGTATATTGTTAGGGGTTATTTATTATCATTTAATAATGCCTTAATACTTACCTGCTTAACAAACTGTATTTAAATCGGGTTGTAATACGTACTTCTGTTTTAGTTTGTCGAAAGATTTCATTATTTTCAGTTTGAAACTAGCGATTTCAAATTTGTGTTCAAAATGTTTAAAGTAGCGTAAACGTCTTCGTGGATTAAAAATCTCCCAGAGTTAGAGTTTAGTGGAGAAAAAGTCTCCTGTAAAGCTTGTGCAAAAATTATTGTTTGTGAAAATAAGTTCCAAATCGATTAACATTTGAAAATACTGTTGCATAAATCAAAGTTACAAAAAATAAAATCTGAGTCAGTTCAGCCGAGTGCAAAAAACGCATTTCAAAATGTTGGAGAAAAATCGAAATTTGAAAAGAAATTTTTTCAAGAAGACTTATACAAGGCTTTGGTCGCAGCAAGCATACCCTTAAAAAAATTAGAATATCCCCAACTTAGAGGATTTTTGCAAAAATATTGTCAATAAACCATTCCTGACGAATCCACGCTGAGAAAGCAGAATGCCCATTCAGTATACGAAAACGTCTTAGAAGAAATTAGAGCTTCACTGGGTGATAAAAATTAAAGCCAATAAAGAACTAATTTTGGATTTAGATGACGATTCGCAGTGTGTTGTGCAAAGTAGAGTTGTTAAAAAGTGCAAGTGTAGTTAAAGATCTTGTTTTTATTAAGGTTAATTTGAGTTTTATACCGCACATAATATTCCCGTCAGAGAGTAGAAATTTAAGTTTAAGAGACTCGATTAGTATTGTTGAAACTTTTTCCGCTGAATGTAACAACATTACCGGTAAAGTAGGAGGTCAAGTAAGGAAAAAATTGGATGTAACTGTAAAAAAGAATAAAGGATTTAAATACTTAACTGCAGCAAAAAGAATTTATGAAGATAAACCATCCAACGAAGTTGTATCTTGGCCCTATATTATTATTTTACTACCTAAGTTGCAGTATTGTCCGATTACATCAGTAGATGCTGAAATAAGCTTCTCTTTGTATAAACATATTTTTACTGATAGAAGACGATCCTTTTTAATTGAAAAATTTGAAAAATATAATTAGTAATAAATGCCTTATATACAATTTCAGGTTAAAAAATTGTTTACTTTTATTTATCTTTTTTTTTGCACTTTTTTTTAAATAAACATCTTTTTTTAGAACCTAGTATTTCTTTACCCTATTTTACTATAATAAATTAAGAAATATTGCATACCAGTATGCATCAGAAGAATGCATATAACTGCACATTTTAAAGGCAAACAAGGCATATGCAGGGTGTTCCTTAATGACATGCTAATATTTAAGGAGGCGATTCCTCGATACATTTTAAGAAAAAAACTTCATATTAACGTATGTCCTAAACGTCCTAACTTTTGAGATACAGAGTGTTAAAGTTTTCAAAAAAATAATCTATTTTTTAATAATAACTACTGTGATACTATTATAATATCTTTATGAAATTTGGTACACATCTTCTATGCATTAAGGAGCATTTTCTGATGTACAAATAATTTTATTATTTTTACCAGTGGCGCCTGTACGGGTTTTGCATTTAATAGTTTTGGAGAAAATAATGATACGCCACTGCTTTCTTCTTAAATAAAAATTATTTTTAAAATCTTTATTCATTTCTGAGCAAATTTGATCCCTTGATTTTCTTTCGTCCGACGCATGGTTTTCGCTTAAAAAATATATAAATCGTTTTACTTCAGGGTCAAATCGCTGAAAATCGCGGTGACTGTTGTGCTAAAATCGTTTTTTTTTACTTTTGAGATTGTTTAATATTAATTGTTAATTAATTCAGTAATAAGTAACTGATTTCACTTTAGGAAAAAAAAACTTGCAAGTGGCAATAATTACCACATTAAAATTTCAGCGTGGAATTCAGCTTGCAGAAAAAGAGTTTAATTTAATTTTTTGAAAATAAGTTTACATAAACGGCCTAAATTTATTAATTACACATGCCTGCGTTTAAATACATTGTAAAATGTGAATTGAATTTTTTAACTGAAATTGAGTACCTATTTCAGTAGTGCTGATTTCAACTGTTTTTAGTTTTTTTCTATCATGTAAGGTTTTTAAACAAAATGGTAAAACAATACAAAAAGTAAAAATATTTATTAGAGATACCGATATCGGTATCGGTATATCGGCCTTCTTGCCCGATATCGGTATCGGCCGATATATTTTTTAAAGAAATTAAAACATAAATTTATTTATAAAGTAAAATAAATAAATAAAGAATTTTTGAGCTCAATTTTAGTAGTCTGCACTCCAGAAAAATCAGCTCCTTCAGCTTTGCCGAGATAAATGAAAAGTGTCTTAAGTCATGATATTATTTTCGATATAGATGCACTGTTCTTACTAAAAATGTTGGTAATCTCTCGGTAATCTCTTCAAAGGGTTCTAATAAGTTTCATAAGTTTTTTGCTAGTTCCCACTGGTAATATGCTAGTTCCTTATCTTTTAAAGCTGAATCATCCATTATAAATATATTTAAAGCGTTTTTTTTTCTACCAAACGTTCCAACATATAAAAACTTGAGTTCCATCATGTAGGTACATCCTGAGCCAAAGATTTTCTCGCCATATTAAGAGTCTTTTGAATATTCTTCAGTCTATCACAAGCCAAAGAGGAGTGACTAAAATAAGTTACTATACACCTCGCTTTTGCCAATAAATCCATGATTGATCGTTGACTTTCTATCGAGTCTTGTATGGCTAATTGTAAAGATGTATAAAACAATTTTGGTGTTTTAGTTTAACTTCGTCGATGCCCTTTTTTATGTTGGCGGAATTGTCAGCCAAAACCAAAAGAACCTGATTATGAACTAACTTCCATCCCTTCAGTAAATCATTTAACATCTGGGCAATATTTAAAGCTGTATGTGTTCCTGGAAAATGTTTGCAGGCCAGTACAAATGAACATCTTTCAGTCGTTTTAAAATCCATCCAATGAGCAGTAGAACACATAAATGAATTGTTATTGTGTTTGCACGTCCATAAATCTGTAGATACAGAAACTTTAATGTTTTCTTCTAAGGAAAGTGATGATGATAATTTTTCACTAATTGCTGAAGAACATTTTTGGTAAATATAAGGAAGTATATTTTCTCTAAAATATTTATCAGAAGCATATTGTAACAAGGATCCAATTTTTTTAAACGCTGTTTAAAGCCGACATCATTCAGAATACTGAAGGGTTGTATACCTATAGCTAATAATTCTCCGATAGAATAGTAAATGTCTTTAGATTTAGTACTATTGATGTCCCATAACTACATGTTATCAAAGGATTCAAATATCCTTAGCTGTGTGGTTTTACTTAAGCGGGCAGTTGAACAAGACGGACATTAATTGTAGCTAATTTATATAGCAAAATATCCATAATAGAAAATATAGCCGATATATCGGTATCGGCCGATATCGGCTATGCATATATCGGTATCGGCCGATATCGGTATCGGTCACAAAAAATCATATCGGTCGATCCCTAATATTTATATATATTTAGCAAAAACAAAAAAAATAATAAACCAACAAAACAAATAATGAAACCGCGGAAGTAGTAAAAAAAATAACATACATTAATCCTTTATTTTCTTGGAAAATCTTTCTCTTTTTCCAGAAAAGCTTCTTTTACTTGTTTTTCTTGCATATTCTGCGGTAGGACGGTCCATTGACACACTAAAAATCATAGAAATGACGCGCTTAAATGGTCTTGAATACCTAGAATATATAGAAATCGTTTTTTCCACTACTAACCTATAACATCGTCATTATTGACCGATTATTAACGTTAGAAATCGTTTTTCTCTACCTTATAAGTTATTATTGACCATGGTCAATAATAAGGCATTGAAATCCATTATTGACCGATCTTCAAGAATTTATTTGAACGCAGGTAACTTGATTTAAAAAAAAAAACGGAAAACTCGTGAAATCTGATGACACAAATGAACAAAAATTGACATTGACATCGACAAAATATTTTGCCAATTGCAAAGCGCAGGTAACTTGATTAAAAAATATACTTAAACCTACCTATAATTTTTTATAATTATTAATACTATAAAGATAAATGTCTTATAAAAGTTTGTAGTAGTGGAAAAAATATTATATTAACCACGGTTTAGACAGCTTATAGCCCTCGCGTCTTAAATCCCTCGTCGCTGCGCTCCTCGTGATTTAACCTTGCCGCTCGGGCAATAATGATGGCTGTCTAAACCTTGGTTAATAATATACTATTTCTCTACCTTATAAGTTAATATTGACCATGGTCAATAATAAGGCATTGAAATCCATTATTGACCGATCTTCAAGAATTTATTTGAATGCAGGTAACTTGATTTTTTAATTCTACAACATAAATTCATAAACATTTTAAACAGTTAGGCTACCAGATAATTATCAATACATATTAGATTATTTGAGATGCCTGATATTGTAAAATATCGATACTATCAACATTTTTTCTGCTTCCATCCTTAATTCTGGAGGTGTACACATAATAATATCACTAACATTTTCTTCGCTCATTTTTTAAAAAAACGGAAAACTCGTGAAATCTGATGACATAAATGAACAAAAACTGACATTTACAAAGCCACCTGACAAAACAACAAAATATTTTGCCAATTCCAAAGCGCAGGTAACTTCATTAAAAAATATACTTATACCTACCTATAATTTTTTATAATTAATAATACTATAAAGATAACTATCTTATAAAAGTTTGTAGTAGTGGAAAAAATATTATATTAACCACGGTTTAGACAACTTATAGTCCTCGCGTCTTAAATCCCTCGTCGCTTCGCTCCTCGTGATTTAAACTTGCCGCTCGGGCAATAATGATGGCTGTCTAAACCTTGGTTAATAATATACTATTTTTAAGCGAAAACCATGCGTCGGACGAAAGAAAATCACGAGGGGGAAACCACCTTAGAATTTTGGTGTACAAGCTGATAGAATTTATTAGCATTTCTTAAAATTATCAGAATTTTTTAGAATTTTTTTAGTATTTTTTAGATTTATCAAAACTTTTTAGAATTTTTTTAGGATTTTTTAGAATTTAATTAGAATTTTTTTGAATTTATTTAGAATTGTTTACTTATGCGCATGCTCAAAAGCATGCATAGTCTATAAAAATTTCTCCCCTCTACTACTTTCTACATCGGCATATTTGTTTATTTGAGCAGTAGCTAGCAAAACGCACGCTGCGATTACGATTTCAGGTTTAGGAATGTTGATGAACTGAATGGTCTCTGGATATTAATAAAATGTTGTTTTTTTTTCCGATAAAACCGGAAAAAACAATACAATTTTTATCGCAATAAGAAAGCGCTACAGACATTAGAAAAAATATACGTGCGAACGATTTAGTACTTGTGCAAGAAAGAAAACCTTTCAGATGACAATATTGGCTTAAATATTATCCAGATCAAAAAGTGGATATAACTGATCGCATCCTTTATCTACCCAATCTTATCTAAGAGTAAGCTTACCAAATAATGTAGTACGACTTCTTAAAAAATCATCACTTATTTGATTACCCTATGAGGGAAAAAAAAGGGTAAACACAGGTCGGCTAAATACAGGGTGTTTCAGAAGTACGGTACGTAACTTAAGGAGGCGATTCCTTATGATATTCTAAGAGAAAAAGTTCATATGAGCATGTGTCCAGAGTTGTCCCGTCTTTGATATACAGGGTGTTAAAGTTTAAAAAAAAAATCAAATTCTTATAATTTTTTTAAATATCCTTTTCCCGATTTTATTGAAATTTGGTACCGTTGTTCATAATGATAAGGGGCTTAATTAGCCGTAACTAAATTAAATGTATTAAGTTCAGTGGCGTCCCGGGGAGCACCTTAACGAATATTGTTGACAAAAAATGTACGCCACTGACATTTTCCTAATTTTGATATTTTCTCTCGAATTTACCAACTAATAATACAACTTTTTTGCTTCCTGAATTCTTTTCGTATTTTGCTTCGTATTCGAGAGAAAAAATAAAACCTACCTAGGTATGTCTTTTAAAGTTAATTAAAACATTTAAATTAAAAATAAAATAATTTTTTTAAATAATGATATAAAAAAAACGCAGTTTAAACAGTTAATCAAAGCAAATGTTGAAAATGGTCACTTTCTGATGAAACGCACGATTGCAATCGTCTCACCCTATACAATTTAAGTATACAATCAATAACTCTACACTTTCCCGAGTAACGCAAATAAAAGATTTAGGTGTTGTTTTTGATTCCAAATTATTTTTCAATGTTCATGTAGCAGATGTGGCAACTAGGGCTTGTAGAATGTATGGTTTCATAGTAAGAAACACCAAAGACTTTAGAAACCTCCAGTGCATCAGGCAGTTGTACTTCTCATTTGTCAGGACCATATTAGAGTATGCATGTATAATTTGGAGCCCATATTATGAATGTCACAAGTACTCTATAGAAAGGGTACAAAATAAAATGGCCCGATACCTTTATTTCAAAGAGGTGGGCATCTATGATTTTTCTATATCCTCATCAACACTCTGTAATAGATATGGTTTCGAATCTCTAACAAAACGTAGAGAGGTAGCATGCATGCTCTATTTGCACAAAGCAGTGAATGGACATTTAAACGATACTGCATTTCTGGGAAATTTAAATTTCAATGCTCCAATCCACAATACCAGAAACCCAGTATCTTTTTACATACCTGATGTAGCCCACAATAACCGCCAACTAGGATCACCATTGCATAATATTTGTAGAATTTTTAATCGTATACCACAGGATAATGTGGATTTATTCTATATGAAATACAATCACTTTAAAGCAGTGATTAGGGAAATACTCTAGACTCTAGACTTTACTATGTACTGTACCTACTACTTGTACTTTATAATAGGATTTATTCTTGTATTAGATCTGTTAAGTACAAATAAATAAATAAATAAATAGATTCTCTTAGAAGTTCAAAAATGCCTGCATTACTTTGTATCGCATCGCAACCTGGTGTCTTGTATACACACGAGACTTTAAGTGACCTCATAAAGAATAGTCTAGAGGATTCAAGTCGGGACTGCTAGCTGGCCAATCTTGGGGACCAGCGCGTCTAATCCAGTCGCCAATGATCCCTGCCCATACATTCACCGAAAATTGTTGCTGAAAACGACCTTCTCTAATTTTATGAGGATTATCGTCCGCCCAGAAATGTTCATTATGAAAATCCATAATGGCTTCTCTTGAAAAATAGGCCTCGTAAGTAAATAAAATGTTCAGTAAAAAAGTGTTGTTATGTGCTACTGTATGCGGCACCTACTGAAATCAAACCTTGTCTTAAAATCACGGGGAAGCAGAGCTTGCACACGTTGAATATGGTATAGGTATAGTTGATCGACATGCAAAACCCTCCAAACAGTTGATGCACTTGTTTGAAGTTGCACTTGCTACCTTCCTGGCACTAGTTAGAGGAAGGAACGAAGTATAGCCTCTTCTAACTCAGGCGTGGTGATTGTTGCAGGTCTGTCAGGAAGTTCCGTACTACGTTTAAAACTCCCAGTTTCACTCGATCTTGCATGGAGCTGTCTAAATGTTTTGATACATGGCACATTTTTTTGAAGTATATCAAAAACGGGGCAACTCTGGGCACATGTTCATATGAACTTTTTCTTTTAAAATATGATAACGAATTACCTCCTTCAGTTATATACCGTAGTTCTGAAACACCCTGCATATTTTTGACACATTATAAACGTTAAAATGATACAGAAGATAAAAATGCAGATAAAAAATTAGTTAGTTAAGAGTGTTCTAGAATGTCCGAGAAATAATCAGAATTTTTTAGATTTTTTTTAGAATTTTAGAATTTTTGGTGTACAAAATTGGATAGGTGGTTTCCCCCTCGGAAAATCAAGAGATCAAATTTGCTCAGAAATGAATGAAGATTTTACAAATAATTTTTATTAAAGAAGAAAGCAGTGGCGTACCATTATTTGCTCCAAAACTATTAAATGCAAAACCCACACAGACGCCACTGGTAAAAATAATAAAACTGTTTGTACATCAGAAAATGCTCCTTAATGCATAGAAGATGTGTACCAAATTTCATAAAGATATTATAATACTATCACAGTTATTATTAACAAATAGATTATTAAAAAAAATAGGTTATTTTTTTGAAAACTTTATCACCCTGTATCTCAAAAGTTAAGACGTTTAGGACATACGTTCATATTAAGTTTTTTTCTTAAAATGTATCGAGGAATCACCTCCTTAAATATTAGCATGTCATTAAGAAACACCCTGTATATGCGCATATTTTGGCTGAATTTACGTGCATATACCTATTCCGCCCTTTACTCATTATTATTGAAAACTTAATAAATTATTTTAAAAAAAGTACCTATATGTTCTGATTTAGGTAAGTATTTATAAGATACTTTGATTTGTTTTGATTGTCAAGAAGTCTTCTGACAATAATTACCTATACTTGAACTTTTCTTTTATTTATTAATTTTTTCCAGTATACTGATTAAGTCTAACCTTAAACATGCATTTATTTAATTTAGGTACTGGGCTAAACTGAGCTTTCGACCCTCGTTTCGACCTTATGACATCACAAGAATGGTGTAGCCCTACTCCTTCTAAGTCAAATACCTATGGTTTTTAGGAAACAGTCACTTTAAAATAAGTAATACTCTGATATTATACTACAGCAGGTACTTTAAATAAGAAAAACATTGTTAATAAAACAAACAATTTAATGGATGCCCAAAAATACCTTCCCTATATCAATTAAATACCAATAAGTCTGACAAGGAAAATAGCAACTAAAGAAAATATTGAGGAAAATATATACATTAAAAAATAAAAAGATAAATACCTCAAACATTCAGAGAGGCTGACAATTTTATTTGCAATAAAGCTATCTTTTGTGATGTAGTAAGTTACAAATATTTTTGAACTTAAATAATATACATACCTAATGTATAATAAGGGTTAAAATTGTTGAAATACATAAATAAATTATAAAAATGTATAAAATCCTACCCAAATTCTAACAATTCATAATTGTTGTATATCTTAGAGCGAACAAATCAAAATTATACATATTAGGTAAGTTGGTACCCATAGGTATATTTAAAATTTTTGGAAGAAATTAAGTAGGTATGATGATTACATAAACAGAAAACAAAAAATGTTTTCTCATCTTAACTTATAAAAAAATGGAATATATATCATAAATACCTATAGAAATTAACTGATGATGCATATAACAGCATTAATTTCAGATAAAAAGATTAGGTACCTACATCCTATTTTAAGAACATATTGTTTTTGCTGAATTATTTGTAACGATGTGGGAACATTACATCATACTTTAAATGATAAAATATATCATTCAATATAAAACTTATTGAGGTTGGACAGCCCACTCACACATGTCCCACCCTCAAATAATTACTTACATTGACTGTGAAGAGATTGAAAAGAATATAATGCATATGTCAACCTTGTAAGTTTTGCTCTAAGAAACAAAATTTAAAAATCAACCCATCGTTTAATATTTGCCGTTACTATTTCCTATAGCCTTAAATGCAATTTTACCAATCATGGCTAATGACAGCAGCGTCACGATACCAGCTGGCATAATTTTACCAGAATTATAATATCTATATCCCATGACTCCTGCCAGGACTGAACTAGCTCCCAGCTGTAGTCCATAATTTGATGGATTTTGGCTGGTTTGGAAAGCGCCAATGGCCAAAGCAGTACCAAATATAAGACCAGCGGCTAATGAAGGGATGGAATCTGTAGACAGACATATTTTAAGAAATAAGTTCCACTACTATGCACCTAGTTATAAGGCACGTTTTATTTTTTTTAAAGAATGTAAGAAATGGTGGTAAAAGAAGAGGAACACAAATATCCTACCTAACACTACACAATTCACTAATATAATATCATTGACTACCATTTCATTAGATAATGAAATATTAGCTGTGTCATTTTCCAGTAAAAATAATTCAGAAAATAAATACCACTTACGTGCTTTAACATATCCCATGGCGCCGCCAGCAGCCACGGCTCCAGCGTACAAATATCCAGGAACATCAGCAGGCATTTTCCTTTAAATTTTGCCTAATTGACGACAAATTAAAAACAAAAAAACGAACTCAAGTACTACGAGCTGTACACAAGGGAGATGCGCTTGTGGTATTATCAACGAAGGTATTTATGGTAGGGACCACAGTAGTAGGGACTAGTAGAGACTACGAATGTCATAACAAAAAATAAGGTTATGTTCAATCCTATTTAAAGGACTGTCTAAATACTGGAACGACGTATACTTAAATCTCCCTACTAGGGGTGTATGATGTAAATTGTAACATAGAACTCCATAGTAGGAACGAAGACAAGGTAGGTATTAATTCTGTACACTTTTAGTTCCACCCAAAGAGGGTTCCACCTTAGTTCAGTGTAGGTTTAGTGTAGTGGTCTAAACTCACTCTCATTGCATTTGTGTAATTCCAAATTTCAATTAAAATTTGAATTTAACCAAGAGAAACAGTTCGCGGTTTGTTTTGATTCTTATAAACTTTAAAACATGAGATGAATATTCTGAATATTAGAATCGACAAGCTTAATTTTCTGGTGCTGGTGTAAATAAGTTGAAAAGCAATAAAGTGGGATTTATAAACTTGGTCGCAACGCTCAGTTCAGTTCCGCGCAGTCCAGTTCAGTTACGCTGATTGTCGTTCGACTTTAAACAAACGAAAACATACCAAACCATTTATAAACTCTCAATTCATTCGCAGCGGTACGCCCAGTCGCGCAGCGAGACGCTCGGCTCACTACCACTAGTAGTGCTCGGCTACGCTCGAGATGGCAGATGGCCAAGTTTTATCTTTTGACGCTGCAGTTCGTTGTCGCAGGACTCTTAACCAATAAAATGCGAAAGTTGAATCACGTGGTGGTTGACAGATGACGGTTGACAGGCCAAATGAACCAATGAAATGCAATACGACATGCGAACAGCAGCTAAGTTTATAAATTACAAATTTGTTTACGGCGACCTCGGGCGAACTCTGGCGTTCTGCGCTGCGGAACTGAACTGCGCGTAACTGAACTGAATAGTTTATAAATCCACCTTTAAGCAAATGGAGGTAGAAAAGTAGAAAGTGGTTGGTGCAAATGCACTGTTGATATTTAGCCAAGCGGATTTGTTAATGTTTTTAGCTGTCTTGCCAATTAAATTGACATTGGGTATAAAGCCAGTTTCTAAGTTCGGGGTTAAAGCAAAAAAAAACCTGCGTTTTTCCATTCGTATAATATGTACAATAAGATATACATTTAATTAACTCCAATCGTTTTTAATCAGTGGAATTAGGGATTATACAGGTTGTGGAATGGGCCGATGGGCACCGGGTACTAGTCAATCAACGAATCAACCTCTTATCTGTTTTGTGAGTCAATCTTATGATTTAATTTTTAACCTTGAACACAGAAATTATAAACTATAATTTTGTGCCTTGAACTTAAAGTTAGCCGAACCTCAGACCCATGCGCAGAACCTATATAAACAACTGGCCAACTTCGACCAAAAACAAACAATAAACTTACCGATACAGGAGTAAACAAATCAACAGAACTTTAGTTTCGCACTACTGATAATAATTGTAAATTAAAAGAAATGATAAGCATCTTCCTTTAACTGTTTTTAAACGCCGGGAAAAATTGCTTTAATGTAGCTAGGTACTACCACCGTATACGAACAATACGGTGGTACTACTATGAATATTAGTATGCAAAAATTTGTGTCCGTTATAAAACTACAAAACTAGAATTTAAAAAACTATTTTTGTTTAATGATTACTAGCGACATCTATCTACATTCATGAAGAACAGGTATAACATTTGTATTGAAATATACAAGATCGAGACTATCCTCTTTGCAGTCTATTCTATTTTTCTAAAACCACAGAACAATAAAGGTTAGTTTTCCAAAACTTCGGATGGGTGCTGAATCTGAATCAAAATTTCTTGTGTGTATGTGAAACTGGATCGGAACCGTTAAAAAATGGTAGGAATTCGATCCGAAATAATTGATTCGGAATCGGAACCGGAACTGTAACGAGTAACGGAACCTAAATTCTGTTATGTAAAAGCTTAGACAAGGACCTTGTCTAAGTGTAAAAGTCATCCATAATAAAAACCGTCCGAGGTAAAAAGCTAACCTTTATTGTTCTGTGGTAAAAAGAGGCAAAACCGAAACCGGATCGGAACCGTTATTTCATTTCAGTCGAACCCCTTCTTAATTTGGGGGTCCGAGTCCTTGCTCCCTTGCTCCAAGCCCCTTTCTATCACAGAACTAATAAGTCTGTGTACGCTGTGTACTGTGCACAGAACTCAAAAATTCTTTCTATTCTATGGCCTCGACCTAAACAACTACGCCTCAAAAATCTAACCTACGTCCTGCGCCCCAGCGTGAAAATTTCGTTTAGCTCTCTGGGCCTGCGCCACTATACCTATTTATTTTCGTGATTTAAAACTATCCATTCTTTTTTCTATGCTATCCAAAAGATAAAGAATAAAAATATTCTCTGTCAGAGAAATTTACTATATAATAGTGGGTGAAGCGTGAATTGGTACTTTAATCAGGCTGTGCTTACTGTGCTAGTGTGCAAAATCAAAATCGGTGTATTTTAAGGTTATCTTTGAGATATCTGCATTTTACTGATTTTACCTCTAGTTTTTTATACTTTTAAATAAATTTATAGAAACATGAGCTCCAATGGATTACCCATCAATGGGAAAATTATTTTTAGTACCGGGAATATAATGTCAATCAATGATATTACGAAGAAACCAAGTCAAAATTCAACTCAAGAGGTGAGTTTTATCAAAATGTGATTGGTCTTTTGCCATATTTACTTTTTACCAAAATCTAATGAATTCGATCCATTTTTCCCTTAAATAATATTCTTAAGTATAAGTACCTACCTACTGTACAATTTTACATAGTTATATGATTAGGTAAACATCTTTAAATCCAATACCTAGTTATGTTGTAAGTATACAATTTTGCTGATTCATTCAAGGATTCATTGCAGCTAATACTGCCAAGTCATTAGACTATATAGTTTCTTGGTATAAACTAAGTTAAAGACTATAAACACCAAAACACCTCTAGCTGAATCATCAAGAAATATTGATTAGTTTGAAAATTAATTAACCATCAGCCTTGTTATTTATCTTGTCTTTTTATTCTGGATCAATTATTTTTAGTTAATTGATGCAATCAAGTATACCCTAAAGGAGTATACAAAGAATGGCGATGGTATTGAAGAATCTGTTAAGTTTATCTCTAGAGCTGATGATATCCAAGCAAAAATTCAAGAAAATGATTTAGATGAACTCAAAATTGGGCTTAAAGTCTTTTTGACCAATGGCAATGAAGAATCGTTAAAAGAAGCTCTAGAAACAGGTATGAGTTTTAAGCATTATTCGGTTCCTGTTACAATTTTATTGAACAATATACAACCTTTAACACGTTGACTGCCATTCCGGTCTATAGGACCGAGATTAAATGGTTCTAACTTTAAAAATGCGGCCTATTAGACCGTGATGCTTGTCGCACGCGCCAACTAGGTCCATTGGACCGAGATCATTTTTAGTTCCCCAGGGCCCGCGGTCTGTTCTCACCGAAGAATATTCGCGGTGATAGACCGAGCTGGCGCATGGGACAAGTATGCATCACTCAGTTTTGCCTATTCTCAAATTACTACACAGTGTTGTACCTTTAAAGATTTATGTAATTTTTTTTAAAAATAAACATGAATTGCATAAACTTTAGAACTTTATTACGTGAACAAGAGATCTTAACAAAACCATAAAACATCATTTAAAATATAAACATTGAAATTGAATGACATAAATAATTTTATGTTAGGCCCTGTGAACTGCGTTAAAACATTCCAAACATAAACTGGGTTCATCAGGACAAGCTTGGCAATAAGTCCTAATTCTTTTTATATTTCTTGCGATTTTCCAGCCGCTCTCGGACTTCACTTTTTCATAACATTTCGTGCATGGTCGTCTTCTATTGTATGGTTTCGTTCCTATTTCATGCCGTTTTCGTTTCTGTGTAGGTTCCAATATGATTTCTGCAGGACGGGACTCGCATAACTTGTAGGTGACTTTTTTGCGAAAATCTAAAAGTTTAATTTTTTCCTTGGATACTTCTTTGTACATTACCCAAGCATTTACCATTGCGGTATTCAAAATAATTTCAATTGCTAATTTGCGATACCACTTTAGCGACTTCCGTAGTGGGGACTGATACGCTGTCATTTGATCTGAAAGATCAACAGCGGATTTTCCTGCATTGTAGGCTACCACAATTTGTGGTTTAAGTTTAATATTACCCACTCGATTTGTAGTCGGCACTATGGCATCGGAATGTTTTGTGGACAATAAAAGAACGTCGCGCTTATCACGCCATTTTATGACTGATATCCCCTGCTGATTTTCTCTAATAACATGCTCACCACTTTTCAATTTTTTGGTAGTAACTTCTACAGGCAAATGTTTACGGTTCTTCCTAAGGGTCCCTACAAGGTGTGTCTGGTTTTCTAGCAACTTGCAAGCTAGTTCCACACTGGTATACCAGTTGTCTGTGATAAGTGTTCGTCCGCAGTTTAGAATGGGCTGGCAAAGATTCAGCACCACTTTTGCAGGAGTGTTTTTTTCTAATTCTAAGTTCTTACCAGCATATATTTGCATGCTGTATGTAAATCCGCCATAGCTACATAATTTGAACAATTTGATGCCGTATCTGTGGCGCTTGTTTTTTATATACTGTCGCATTACAAGCCTTCCCCGAAATGGAATTAGGGATTCATCCACACACACAACTTCTGAAGGATTATATATGCTCTGAATATTTGCTTGTATTTTGTCCACCACTGGTTGTACCTTATGTAAACGATCTGAGGTATTCTCTTCATTATCAGAAAAATGGACCATGCCAAGAAGGAGTTCAAACCGGTTGCGACTCATGCATTCTGCTGGCAATGCAACTTGAAACATTTTTTCTTTACTCCAATAACATGAAATAGACGGCATTTTTACAATGCCCATATAGCAAATAACACCAAATAATCGTTGGATTTCGTATTTATCTGTTGGAGTCCATTGATGTTGATTGCTTAGATGTATCGGCCCTTTTACAAATTGTTTGGGTAGCATACAAATTTGTTTGGTTTGCGACGTAAGTAAAGAACGCATCATCTACCAATGAAAAATAAAAGTCTTCTGGATTGGCTCTCTGCATCATTTCGGCGAACTCGGGACTTACACCCACATCTTTGGTAAACGGAATTAGGTTTGGCTGATTGCGTTTTGGAAGAGTCCATGTATTATTACTTGCAGGTATATTTGAGTCCTCCATTGTTATATTACTTGCAGGTATATTTGGGTCCTCCATTGTTATATTACCCTGGGTTGTAACTTCGGGATCTGACTGCTGCTCCTCATAGTCAGCTTCTACTTCACCATGAGACGACAAATTAGAAGTTGAAGGGAAACATGCTTTTACAGAAACGTCTATGCTTTCTTCTTCCTCCGAATCAGAATCAGAACTACATGCGTTATTATCAAAATCGGGATCCTTAATCGAATCATCTGAAAAAACGAATCGTTTTGTTATCACAAAATTATACACTAACCTAACCTAAACTTTACCTGAATCATAATCCGATTGTTCGTCAGACAAATCGTATATCTATATTTTCAGCGATACTTTGTAGCTCTGCTGCCTTCAAAGGTCGTTTTTTATATGAATTTCGGGACATTATAAGGTTGGCACAAACAAAACAACGATGTACACACGTGAACAGCTCAAAACAAACTAAAGCAAGGCCCGAATAGACGCAACAAAAAAACCCTAAACAAGTCTCAACAGCTGTAGGCGGACCGAAAAATAGACCGAGTCGGCGTAGACCAACTTGAAATTGTCTTACGCCAACTCGGTCTATTGGACCGAGTGAAAAAAATTGAAATTCTGAGTCCGCCAAGCGATATTTTTTAAAAATTGGCGCCAGAACCCATTTCATTTGTCCTACTTTATGCAATGTCTAAAATGGCCTCTGGGACTTTTTTTTGTTTTTTGGCATGGCTTCATGGTCAAATAAGCGAATATCGCTTCGGCAGTCAACGTGTTAAACAATAATAATAGAAAGTAAATATCCAGTTAAGCAATTAGAAACTCTCCATGGGTCGCCTAACACCTCGCATAACACCTTCCAATGCTGGTTCATATTTTACCATAATAGTAGGTATAAACTCGGGTATAAAGGGCCTTTAAGTTTCTATTTTTGTTACATTCATTAGCATTCTTGCAAAAACAATGAATTTATTACTTTTACACGAACTTTTACTAAAATGCAGCACTCAGTGTGCTGACTGTAGTATTCCTAACAGGGTCGTTTGCATTTGACTGCACTTGGTCATTTTCTGTCATTTTAGCGAGAGATCAGCTTTCCTGCGTTAAAGCGAGAAGCAACAAATTTTGCATAAAATATTAAATATACCTACAGGGTTTTTCACTTAAAACTCTGAGGGTATCTGGAAAACGAATAGATATATTTTTATTTTGTAAAAGACCGTCGTTAGGTAGGATTACTTGGTATTTTTTAAAGATAACATTAATGCGACCCCGAGTGCGACCCCTTCGACACCATTGGAGTCGCGATACGTTCAAGACTATAAATCAATTGCAGGGACTTCGAAAGTAGGTACATTTGAAAGTACTTTAAATTTTAAAAGTTTTTATATCATTTACCCTAATTTGATTACTTTACTTGTTTGTAAGTAATATAAGGTATTTAAATTTTTTTATTAATTTTGGAAAGGGGTCACCTAGTGATGCAAAATTGCCAGTAATTTATTTTTCGGTAAGAATAATGGTAATATTACGAAATATTATGTAATATTGAAATTTCTAACCTGGCTCATCTTATAATATAAGTTTTAGTTTTAGTAATAAAAAAGGTTAGTGCAAATTCCTATCATTTAATTTATTAAACAATAAAACTGTTTTGTGTGGATGTTGATTTTGATTCCGCTAGCGCTGCTTCTCACTTTTAAAATGAAGAAAGATTTTTTATTTAATAACATTTTACAATACTTTGACAAATCTGTTTTTTATTTCTATTACAATCACAACAATATATCTTGAACATAGGCGTGCTTGATGCCTGATGACCATTTGGTTCTTTTTTGAAGTTCTGCAATGCATTCCTTGTTCGTTCCATCCTTCCCATAGATGTTGAGATATTTGCTGAATAAGTTGGTAGCGTATTAACCTGTTCACGGGTGTTGACGAAACTCTACTTCAGGCTTTGTAGTTTATGCTCTGGCAGATTAAGAATTGAGCGGAATGTAATGAAGAGAGATCATTGGGCTCAGGAGAGGGAAGAATAGGTCGAGAATTTACAATTGTTTAAATCTGAACCAATAGCTAATGAAATTTCTCATACGTGATGTGAATTTTCTAATACGCGACGGAAATGATGCTTTACAGTTTTTACTATTTTTACTACGGCCTCCGATAGACCACGTGTTTGAAATTTAAGTTCAGAGCTTGCTGATACAAAATTAGTACCATTAAAAGGAAATATATGGTTGGGTTTTCCCTATGGCGCCATGAATCGTTTAAATGCAAGCTAGAATGCGTCTTTGGATAATTCTGTTACTAATTCAATATACGACTTTGTTGATTTAGAGCCACGACCCTTTCGGTCGCGAATAAGAAAGGGAACTGCGTAATCAACGCCGGTGGTTGAAAATGGAGGTGCAGCAATAAGACGTTGCGCAGGTAAATTTCCCACGATGGTAAGCACGAGTTTAGGTTTTTGACGGAAACATTGTATGTATTAGCCGAATTTCGACCAGAAATAGGCCAATAAGCTTCTTCTTATACTCGACAATAAGGGCTGAGGTCCTGCATGCATTAGTTGTTTATGATAGTATTCAAAAATAAGTTTTGTAACTAAATGATGTGATGAGAGAATCATTGCATGTTTTTTTTATTGTATGCGAATTCTGAATTTTCTAAGTGATTATCAAGAAATAGGGTTAAACTAAACAGTTTACTTGATTTTTCTAAGGGTCTGTTTTTAGGTAAACATCTTAATTGTGACGAAAATGAATTTGCTTCAACTGATTTTTTTAAGAGTTGATTTTGAACATTCGCGGTGAAATGACAAATTGTATAAGAATTATGATTTATTGAATTTTCTGTTAAATATTGCCCTGCTAAAATCCACCTAAATACTGTTTTTTGCGTGGTTGGTTTATTTTTTCCCAAACGGGATTTGCCTTGACATAAAATATCCCAAAACAAATCATTGCCGATCAGTAGATCAATCTCTTGAGCCTTGTGAAATAAGGTGTCTGCGAGCTGTAAATGTCTAGGAATGTTTAATTCTCTGATGTGTATATTAACTGCCCGTATATTGCCAGTTATTTGCGGAACCACAAAACATTGTAGTTGTGCATTAATATCATTAATAAGTGATTGAATTTCAACATTGCACTTGTATTTCAGTAAAGATGACATAATATTTATAGTCATGACAGCCAGATTGACATTAGATTGCTCTATCTAAAGTTTTGTGCACAAATTTTCAGAAATGAATGAACTTTGCGATCCGCAATCGAGCAAAGCTCTAACATTGTGCGTTTTGTTATTTTTGTCTAGAATATGAATCATTACTGTAGGTAGAATTTTCTGATTTCCTTCAATAAAACTGGAAAGCGCTATGTTTGTCATATCTTCAGTTTTGCGAATTATTTTGAGTGATCTCGGGTGAAATATGTGGCGATAATTGGATGCAACAGTGTATGATGTTTAGATGAGCATTTTTTGCATAAATGTTGAGTACAACTCTTATAGAAATGACCCGGTTTTAAACAGTTTGTACACATTTTCGCTTCTTTCGTGTATTATAGCTATGTCTTGAATTTGACACCTTAGGGGGTCCTCCTGTTTGGGTAATATTTTGCCTTTTGTCTATGTGATTGATTTCTATAGTTCCAAGCAGGTCTGCTCTTGATTTTAAAAATTATTTAAGCTCCTCAAATTTTGGAATTTCGTTATGAGTTTTCTCACGCCCGAAAAGTGGATGATTCAAACTTGCTTGAAATCATGCGAATTAATAAGACATCCTAACTTTCTGTGGGTTGCCCTTTTTTTTCCTTAGGCCCGTCCTTAACCGGAGCACTGCAGCCATAAGTAGGCCTCAATCAAAGTCAAAATATGCTTTATTATCAAAGATATAAATCTTGTTGACAAAGCTGAGGAACACAATATAACTTAACTATTTAAAACATCTCTCTATACTTTTTATATTAGAGCAATAACAGTAAAAAAATAAAATAGGCACTGTCAGTAATAGATAACAGTAAAACAAGTAAGTGTATAACATGCTGAAACAAGATAATTCTATAGATTAAAGTAATAAGCATCAAAAAACATCAATCAAAAATTATCAGAGTAGTATTCCTGTAGAGTATAATAGGCCTTTTCAACTAAAAGTGATTTTACTTTTTTACGGAATACACTGAGAGATTGTTCCTCTCTGGTAGCCATGGGTAGGTGGTTATAAATCTTTTTACTCTCATAAATAATTGATCTTTTCGTTAAAGTTATTGTGCAAACCTTCGTTTTATTGTATCCACTCGGTTATCTTGGTTCCGTGTATTAGTTTATACACTAGGGTGGAGCGACAGAATAGGAAGATTTTTTTTTTTTTTTTTTGAAAATCAAGATGCCTGACTTTGGGAAAGATGTGTTTGGGAATAAGAAGTTTTTTGAGGTTTTTATTTTTTTTTACTAGCATCCCCTCTACCGCCACAGGGTCTGAATTTTTTTTTTTGAAAATCAAGATGCCTGACTTTGGGAAATATGTGCTTGGGAATAAGAAGTTTTTTGGTGTTTTTATTTTTTTTCCACTAGCTTCCCCTCCACCGCCACAGGGTCCGAAAAAAAGCATAAATAGTATTTATTTGAAAAAAATAATAATAATTTTCTTTTATGATTGCCATTCATAATACAAAATTATTATTCTTATTTTAAAATACATACATTTTATGTTTTTTTTTTCAGACTTTGTGGCGGTAAAGGGGACATTACCAGTCAGAAAAAATAAAAACACCAAAAAGCATCATAAATAAATTAGAATATATGGTTTTTTAAGCAAGCGTTTATTTCTCTCTTAAAAAGGAAATACAATTTAAAGCCTAAAGTAAAAAAAATATAATAATTTTGCGACATATTACGCTACTTTGAAGGAAAATGTTTTTTAGTGTCAAATTTTGGCACTATGGACCGTGACTCTAATTTACTTTTTATTGTCTCATCTCGTCTCTCATAACCACAAACTATAGCAGATGCCTTAGTAACCATTTTGACGGCTCTTTCCACAGCTTGTGTGTGGCAAGGGTAATCTTTTATACATGAATTCGCTGAAGGTTCTGGGTCCTCTAAGATTTCTTGTAGCTGGACTTCCGTTAATTCAGCTGTTATTGGTGGTTCGGTCCAAAATACATTTTGGCAGTCTACTAGCTTGTAGTATTCGTGAGCTTTAAAATTAAAAATCGGAACGGTAAAATTTCGTAGTTTTAGTTGATTAAGATCGGTTTTAGCCCTGGCCTTTAAAATTCTGCAATATGCTAGCTGCCTTACACACCTGCGGTCATCCCACAACATAGACAATATTATATTTTCCGGGTGTCCAAAAAAACCATTTCTATTAATCACTTTGTAAACGATACTTTTTAAATCATCTGATTAAATAGCTCAATAGTTTTGAAAATATGTTATGCGCCATAAATATATGAAGGAATTTTTTTAATGAAAAACCACATAGGGCTATAAACTTTAATTATAAATGTTACTAACGTAATTAAATTTTGAGTTGGATTGGCGGTGCTAATATATAAAAGTAGTAGTCTATTTGCAGTAGTTAACCACCGGGAATTGACCAGTCGGCCTGGGTCACGTTTTGAGAGAGCCTCGGGCAGTAACCGTTTTTAATTGCTAAACACATTTCGTGAAGATATTTTTGATCTGTACTTAATTGGAAGTTAGTATCAATGTCAGGTAACTCACACGCTATTTTCGAAAATTCTACGAAATGCTCGAGGACCACTTGTTTCACCGCCGAGGTGTTGAAGTAAATGTCGCAGAGGAAGCTCATTCGCATGCAACTGGCAGATAAACCATTGCAGGGGACGCTTTTCTTTTTTTTTCAGTAATGAAATACTCCTCCCTTGGCTCCTACGTTAGTGGTTGTTCCGTCGCAACCAACCACTTCTAAACTGTCGAACAAAATTGAAGAGCTGTCTAAAAATTCAGTTAAAGAATCCAAAATACTTGAGGCAGTTCCAGAAACAGGGGGCAGATGACCAATATAACTTGGTGCACCGAAAATCGGACATTCTATTGCACTTCTTGTGTTTTTAGACATTTTAATTATCACAAGTAAGAATGTAAAACAAAAGCAAATACGTGCGTACTGCGGACTGGCTTAATAACGACTGACTAAACATCGATAGCAGTCGGTATAATACAAGTTCTAACAAGATCGGCAATGGAGTAAGGAGGTCCGCGTAACAAAGAGCAAGCTAATTTACAGACAAGTGGCCGATTAGTGAGGTCCCATGCCGTGTGCCAAATAATGTTGGATATTTTTTTTTTTTTTTAACAAATGCTGGCTGTGCAAAAGATTTATTACAATAATGAAAATATTTTTTTGTTATAAACAAAAATTATTATATTAGTCTTTCCAGCGCCCCAATGGCCATATTCGAGGAAATAGAATAAAAGTGGTGGGGCGGTGGAAGGACTTGAGCTAAAAAAATTATTTTTTGGGTATTTCAAAACATGCTTTAATGTCCAAAATTTGAATTTGGGTAACTACTTATTTTTGCATTACCCAACTTTCTATTTATCAGGCGTGCCAATTTTCAGAAAAAAAAATTATCGCTCCACCCTATTATACACGTCAACTGCTGATTTAGTGGTTATTTCATTCAGTTCCAGTTTTACTCTCCCAAATATGACATGCCGCCTGCGATCCAGGGTTTCGCATTGACAGACTACATGATAGACAGTTTCCCTATCCTTGCCGCAGAGCCTACAGCTAAAATCCATTGTATATGTCCAATTTGTTCAGGTAATTCTTGACAGCCATATATCCTGTTAGGATTCCCGTTGTTATCCTTAGTTGATTCCTGTTAAGGTTAAGCAACTGTTTTGAGAATTTAGGACCAATACTCCCCATAACTCTCTTGCTATAATTGAGGCTCTCTGCTGTTCCAGTAGACTTTGTTTTCGTACTGTGACACTCCTAGGGCTGGTTCAGGGCCAATGTATGGTGCAACTGATGCTTGCCTCGCAAGCTCGTCTGCTCTTTCGTTGCAAAAAATGCCTCTGTGACCCGGTACCCAAAATAGTTTCACAGTATTGCTGTCCGCCAGGGTTCTCAGTTCATTCTGGCATTCCCAGACCAGCCTTGATGTTACCCTCTGACTCATGAGAGTCTTGAGGACCGCTTGACTGTTTGAACATATGTAGATTCGTCTAGGTTCTTCTATTGTTTTCCCATGCACATTGTAGTATGGCATAGGCCCTGAATGCTTATCTCAAAGGGTGTGCCGTAAACAAATTTTGGTGTCATGTGGTCTGATCTCATCTTCATCTGCGGCCCATGTGTTATTTCTTCTATAAGTTCGTGACCTACCTTGTTTTTTCTGGAGGTCGGCAGCATCATCTGAAGGCGGTGGAGGCCCATTCTTGCCTCTCTCTGTATCGTCAAATGAAGAGGAGGGAGGTCGAGAAGGCGCCCCATCGCTGCAGAAGGGGTCGATTTCATTGCCTCTGTTATACCTAAGCAGTCCAGTCTCTGAAGACTTCCTAACTTCAGTATAAAAGTCTTCTGCTGAACTTTTAGCCACCAGATCACGGATGCGTAAGTTATTGAGGGTATCACCACTCTGGTGTATATCCAGTGCACCATCTTGGGCGATAAACTTCTAGTGGAGGAGTCGCTCATTTCTGAGTCCTCCTCTGGTTTAGAATTGGTTTTTTTCTTGATTCAATGGCCATTGTGAATACCACGAGTGTAGGGGAAAGGGTGGTCCACACCATTTGCTGGTGCAAGGCTAAAGTATTCTAGGAGGTCGCCCAGTATCCTAGAAGCTCCGTTTATGACACCCGATTTTGGCTTAGGCGCCATACATTCTCTTGGCACGGGTCGCATGACACCTTAGGATTAAGCCTGTGTTATTGTGTAAGTGTAAATTAAGGTTTGTGTAGGCACTACTCGTGCGTTGGTACTCCTCTTAGTCTGACTTCTACCCACAGAGACCTGTCCAGCATGGGAGACCCTACCAGTAGCTAGGCTACAGCTGGCTTAGCTTTCTGCGTCAAGGAAGCTCGGGAGTACGGTGGAGGGGTAGGTTGCCCTAACTGCCTTAGTACATATAAATGCTTAGAAAAAATGTCTATTAAATTACGTATTTTATGCGATGATTCTTTACTCATAGTATTAATGTTAAACAAAGCATTGACATGATTTGAAATGAATTGGCGCTCGTTATCGTACCTTTCGCGAATGAGTTTCCAAGCTACCGAAGAATTTTCCGCCGTGAATTCAAAGGAACTTGAACTACTTGCGCCGTACCTCCCTGCAATGAATGTCTTAAAGAATGAAAACGCCTTATATTATCTAAATTTTCATTTTTGTTAACAAAGGACTCGAATAAATCAGCAAATTCAAGCCAATTATTGTATGAACCGTCAAATTTTGGTAGCTCAATCGGTTTTAATTGTATACCCGCGCTCCGACAGGTTTTTATGCGAGGGGTAAACCGCTGACGAAAATTTTGTACACCTATTGCCAAAAATCGCAAAAATTCCACTACTAATGCCACTAATGCCACTGTCTATTGCGCATGCTTCAATTAATCATTGGTGTCAATAAAAAATGAAAGAGTGCTTCTACTTATATTATCTTTGTTAAAATCCGTCGGCGAAACAGTTGTAAACTATAGGATTTGAAGCTGTACCTTGTAATATTGACCTACCTTTATGGCAAAAAAGAACAGAGAAACTTTCAACAAAATATTTATTAATGATAAAAACTGTTAACTATCTAATGTTAAAGATCCGTTGCAATCATCTGAAAATGGATTTTGTGTCCTGTAATAGAATTTCTACATAATTTTGATGTGTTAATAAAATATTTAAATAATAATAATAAGTAAAACTACTTGAACTTTATAGAATAATGCATAAAAATAATTTTTGTGTTGTATTTTGTTGGAAACTACAGATATTATTATATCCACAAATTAACAACAGAAAAGACTTGAAGCCATATCACGGATTCGTTTATCGAAACAAAGGGCGGTTTTATTGACATAATATGTACAATTGTACAGGGTTATTTTTTATATTTGCGTACCCACCACTGGGACTAATAAAAGTGACCCGTGTTATCTAAATGTTGACGTGTTATATATTTTTGAAATCAGGGAAAAAGGTCTTTCCACCTGGTGAAAAATATATAAGGTGTCCCATTTAAAAAAAAACTTGCAATTGTTTTTCAATTTTGCGATGCGCGTATGTTTTTTTTACAAGTTTAAAAGATACCACGGGAGAAATTATGCAACTTTTGTACTAAAAGTTCTCTGTCACCTGTATTAACCCCTGCGAGCGGTGCGTGTGCGCAGAAAATAATTCACGTTGGTCTTAAATCTTTGGATATTATACGCGTTGGGGAGCACGGCCTCCGGGAGATCGTTCCACAGTGATGACGTTCTCCAGAAGAAAGAGTTTTTAAACAGTGTCGTTCGAGGGACACTAAGCTGAACCACGTATGGGTGGGCTGCAGTGGCTTGTCGTGTATTTCTACCATGCACCGATCTGGGTGGAATCAAGCGGGCAACCTCAGTTGAGAACTTGCCATGAAAATACTTGCAAAATGGACTTAAGTCGCCAACCTGCCTTCGATGTTCAAGGTAAAGATGAATGTGCTGTCATCAGCGAAGCTATATATAGGATTTTTAGTTTTTTTCCAAAAGATCGTTAATGTATAGTAAAAAGAGGGTGGGCGACAATATAGAACCTTGAGGGACTCCGCCGTTGATGTTAAAAGTATTTGAAAGAAATTCGTCCATCGCCATTCGCACAGAACGGTCTTTAAGAAAGTTTGACAGCCATGAACAAAATTGAACCGGCATTCCGTATGATCTCACTTTAGTTAGGAACCCCTCATGCCATACTCGGTCAAAGGCTTTGGAAATGTCCAGTGCTACCGCCCGGGACTGCCCATGATGTTCTATTGCGTTGTTACAAACGTGAGTAACGTAAGCGAGAAGGTCTCCTGTGATCTAGATTTACGGAATCCATACTGGCGGTCACTAATAATGTTGAAGCCTTCCAGGTATTTTAATACTTTTTCGTTGATAGCCTTCTCCATGACTTTTGATTTTCTCCGGGGTTCTTTACAGCCCAGTTTGTGAATTTTGGTTAATTTGTTCAGATAATGCGATTCAGAATGATTGTGGCTTGATCCCTTATCCACTGGCAAAAAGTAGTTCTTCTCTCTGCATCTCCAGAATGTAATGTTTGAGAAATATGAATTTTGAAGGAGTTGACATTACTTGATTTTAATATTTAATTATTTAAGTAAGTTTATCTAATAAAGTCGAAACGGTGGTTCTTTGCCGGTGCGCCATTACTTTCACGTGACTAAAACCTAAGGTTTTAAGAGTGTGAAAATCGAAAATATGCAATTTAAATTTCAGCACCGTATTCGAAAAAAATAAGTTGATGATGGTGGCCCGAAGACGAAACGCCGGATTTAAAAATTAATTATGCCAACTCGTAGAGGAAAAAAAGTGGCAATGGAAATGTGACATTTGTTTGAAATTCTTTCAACAAATGTAATCAGGAAAAAATAAAAATGAATTTGCTAATTATCGTTATTTTTCGGATATCTTCGAAGGTATTCGGAACTTTCAAATTTTTTCAGCAGTGTTTTGTTGAGCACCATATTTCGGAACTTTGCTCCATTTAACCGACTTTGTATCTCTTATAGTTTCAGAGATCCCTGTACTTAGCCTCGAATTTGTAACACCCTGTATAGTAAAAACCTGCTTTTCTCAAAAATGATAATTTGGACTTCATAATTTTTGCCAGAACGCTATATCTTTGTGGAATCATTGTTTTTACAATTTTTACTATCTATATATACTAATTAGGAAAATATTTCCTAGCCATCTGATGTAAAAACCTTATACTATAAGGTCGTATTTGGCTAACACTGTTAGCGCTACAATACTAAATTGATTGCTTAAAACTACCAAGAAATGAAGATCTTTCTGTTGGTAAACATCAGATGGCTAGGAAATATTTTCCTAATTAGTATATATATTTATTCTACTCCATCTGACAAGTAAGGATTTTTAAAGATTTTTACTATCTATTTAACTTTAGTTTTTTGGAGCAAATGAGGACGAAATAAATACACACAAACATTTTTAGCTCTTAAAGAGGTATTTACTTTCACAGTTGCAGTTTTTATCTCTGAAATCATACTTATGTTTTTTTTTTAAAGCTTTGAAGCAACAACTGAATATAAACAGTGTGTCTGATGTTATTGTGTCCCTAAAAAAAGAGCTCTTGGATGACAAAAAAGATGATTTAGATCAAATTAAGGCAATTTGGAAATATTTGGAGACTTATGTGGATAATAAAATTGTTGGGGAACTTGGTATTGCTGACATAGAGGAGAGTACATTTAGGTAATATTTTTGTCACATTTTCGTGAAAACTATACTTTTGTTTTAAAAGTAATTCCTGATCTCGATTCTGATATCTCATGATTTTTTTTTATAACAAAATGATTATCTAATTACTGCAAAATAGTATTCCGGGTGTTGCATCGTCGAGCGGGACATAGGAAATCCCATGTAATTTTAAATGGGGTCAATTATTGGCTTCCCTAATTATTTTAGAGAAAAATTCAATTTAGGTTTATTAAAGAGCACTAAAACCCACATTCAAAAGAATAACTTTAGATATTTTTGATGAGCCCGTTTACGGGTTATCGCCGATTTCTTTTTAACTATTTCTCCTTTTTATGGCCCCGTATTTGCGGGCACCAGTCAAGGTAAAAGATGACTGTCAAATAAAGTTGTCATTTTGAAATGTGTGCTTTATTGTTATAAAAACTCGTACATCGAAAATATTAAAGGTGTATTTATGAGTACAAATTAATCTGAATAAAACTAAAATAAAGTATCCAATTACAAGGTTAATTATGACATTTTACATGTTTCAATATTTTACTAATTAATAGGTAATTAATAATTCTTGCATCTCTTCTTTGTTCCTGCCTTTCTTCACATCTGCAGTTATTTATTACAGTGCCTTTTGTCTCAAATTTCTTGATAGTCCTTTCGACTGTAGATTTTGCAGGTATCGGTCTATTCGGATACAGAGCAGCAAACATGTCTGACACATTTTGATAACTATTTCCTTGATAATACCATTTAATCATCAATAATTTTTCTTCAGAAGTGTAATTCATGGCTAATATTTTCGATGTACGAGTTTTTATAACAATAAAGCACACATTTCAAAATGACAACTTTATTTGACAGTCATCTTTTACCTTGACTGGTGCCCGCAAATACGGGGCCATAAAAAGGAGAAATAGTTAAAAAGATATCGGCGATAACCCGTAAACGGGCTCATCAAAAATATCTAAAGTTATTCTTTTGAATGTGGGGTTTAGTGCTCTTTAATAAACCTAAATAGAATTTTTCTCTAAAATAATTAGGGAAGCCAATAATTGACCCCATTTAAAATTACATGGGATTTCCTATGTCCCGCTCGACGATGCAACACCCGGTATAAATACTTGTAGTTAAAACAGATCACTAGTCATTAGACAAGATTGACAAAATGGTAAATGTTTTATTTTTACGTTTGTATTGACATTTCAGGGCTCTGTATGATTGGGCTACAATTAAACCTAGTATCATACAAATAAATTTGGCAACGTGCTGTGTAGTACCCCCAACTCTACAAGCATTTTGTAAGGAGCAAGATATTAAATTGTTTACTCACAGTGATTCAACTGGTAAGAAAACATATTTTGTTATTCCTGTTATTATTGTTATAATATATTTATGAATACTTAGCTAGAATAAATCTTAGCTTTGTATACATGTATACAGGGGTGTCCCGAAATGAGGTGTCCAAAGGAAAACGGTGGAATTTGCGTCGGAAATAATACTTATTTGTTTAATAAACAAGTATCGGAAATTGCTCCCTAAGGGAGCTACAGTCCCGAGACGTTAAAACGGGGTTGGCAAAAAGGGTCAAAACTGGCCTACTTGCTTGGCGTCAAAGCCCCCCCCCCCCCCCCCGTCCACTACTACTACTACTTTCATATGCCGATTCTAGAGATGTAAAGTCAAAACTCAAAATTTAATCATAGGCGTTGCATTTGGGGGGGGGGGGGGGGGGAACACGATCAAAGCCAGTTTCTTACAAGCTGGTCAAAGTGGGCTGGCGCCCCATTGTGCTGGATCTCTAACCGAGTACGTATAGGAACATCCTCTAGCAATTCTGCCAGCTCATTTTGGAGGAAACTTAAATAATGATGGCATTTAATCTATCTGGCAAAATAATAGGACCTATTTAAACATCTCCTAGATTGAAAGAAAACCTATGTTGGTAGTTAGTCCTTCGAACCACATTTGGATTGTCTTGAGCTCAGAAATGAGTATTATGGCTATTAAATGCCTTATCTATTGAAAAGGTTGCTTCATCCGACCATAAAACTTTTCTCAACGTATTTTGGTTGAAAATCCATTGGCAAAATTCTACACTAGGTTGAAAATCTTCGGCTCTTAAATCATGTACTCTTTGATTATGAAACGGATGCAGTCCCCGCATTTGGGCATTCTTCCAAGCTAAAAAAATATTTATTTATATTATTTATAAGTTCTTTATTGGTTTCCCAACAGGCCATCGACCTAAGGTCCTTCTGCCTATAATATTTACAATATGCCTCTCATTTCATCTTATTACCTATTACAAAATAACACTCAATATATTGTATCTTTTCCCTATCTTACAAAAACAAACAAAAAAAAAAAAAACAAAAATATACATTCTCTTGTTCCCATAAACAAACAACTCTCATCCAAGTTAAACTTAAAGTTTAAGCCAAATAACCCCAATCAGACCCCATAAACTCACTGTTAACAATGACTCAATTTCAACTTAAATTAAAATTATCCTACACTAGCAGACTCCACCAAGATTATTCTTCTTGTCCCCTGGCTGCTAGGAACCACTCCCATAATGTTTCGGCTGGAAATTTGTATTTTGGCATCACTTCTCTGTTCCGTGTTCTGCAGACTGTTTCCAGTAGTTCGTAGTTTTTTGGTTTGTTCGCGAACCTGCTCCCCAATTTCCGTGTTCTCTGGTGGATTGGTTGGATTCTTGTTTTGGCGTATAAAAAGTTGTTTGATGGATGGTGTATTGGGTTGTTTGGATGTCGAATCTTGGTCAGGCTTCTCAATGCAGTCGTCTCTCCTGTTGATAGAATTTTCCTTGCTGGCTGCCTTGCGTTCAACAACAGAATTGAACCATATTCTACAACCGGTCTGCATATTGTGCTGTAAATTTGGACAGCCTTCTGTGTGGAGATACACTGGTTCTTATATGTTAGGGAGCGAAAGTGCTTGGCCCTGGAGATAATTTTCTTCTTAGCAATTGCTGTCTGTTGGTTGAAGTTTAGCTTTGAATCCAAAGTTATACCAAGGTATTTTGCAGATGGTATTGGTTGGACATTAACATTATCAATTTGTATTTGAGGTGATACTGCGGATATGTTGTGATTGAATATTACGAACTGTGATTTGATAGGATTGACTCTCAGTCTCCACTTTCTGAACCAGTTAATGATATGATTCGTCTGTTGCTGCAGTTGTTCTACTGTTCCTATGATTGACTTCCCATGTGCTATCAGTGCTGTATCATCCGCGAATTGTAGTATGTATGAGTTAAGGTTCTCTGCAGCCTTGAGATCGGAGCAGTAAATATTGTACAATAGCGGCGATAGTGCAGAGCCTTGCGGCACTCCTTGTTCTGGGTGGAATTTTTCCGATAGGTTATAGTTGATTTTTACACAGAGGTTTCGGTGTTCTAGGAAGTCTTTGATCATCCATATTAGGTTATCGGGCACTTCTAATTTTTTCATTTTATACAAAATCCCCCTATGCCAGACACTATCAAAAGCCTTTTTTATGTCTAAGAAGAGTGCTGCCGATTTGAAGTTTTTGAGCTTTTCTGTTTGTATATTTGATATTAGAGAAAACATAGGGTGCAAGGTTGAGCTGCCTGGTTTAAATCCGTATTGGTGTATTGGTATTTTGTTCTCTACTTCTAGTTGTATTTCATTTCGTATTAGTTTTTCGAATAATTTTCCTAGAACCGGTAGTAGGGTGATGGGACGATAATTCTTTGTACAATGATGATCTGTACTGGGTTTTGGAATATTGATGATGACGCCATCTTTCCAGTCATCTGGAAATATTTGTTTGCTAAGACAGAAACTGTAACAGTTTATTACATATTTGTGTATTTCCCAGTTTAATTGTTTAAGTATGATCCATGATACATTGTCCATGCCCGGTGCCGTGTTCTTTTGATTGTGTAGGGCCCTGAAATAATTTTCTTCTTCTATTGGTTTCACCCGTTATGGTCTGTTTTCTTCTTTGAAGAATTCTGTGAACCATACGTTGACCGCTGCCTGGTTGTTGGCATCGAAATTTGGGTTTTGTTCTTCCGCGTAATGTTGCTTGTAGTGTTGTAAAAAAACTGCTATTTTTTCTGCGTCTGTGGAATGTGGCATGAGAAATGTTGGTGGTGTTTGGATCATTGTATAATTGCTGTTGTTTACGAAAGTTGTAATTTGTTTTTGTTTTTCTCTGTTTACGTTGAGATCTCCAATGATCAATGTATATTTGTATAGTGAAGCTTTAATAAAGATTGATTCTTCTATTTTAGATGTTGGATGAATGTAGACCAAAAATATATGTAAATCCTCGTCCTGAAATGGTAGCGAGAAGTGGAGGCATTCGTTTAGTGGGTTGTTTATTTTTGGAGCATTAGCTTTTTTCATCTGGAGGTTTGGATGTACCTGTACTAGGCTCCTCCCCTTGCATTAGTTGTTACGTGACCTTGCTGCAGTATCTGTTGCCAGTTCTTGTAGGTAGTTTTTGTATTCGGTTTGTTCTTTGTTTCTACCAACAGAATACAATTTGCATCTTTCCGCTCCACCAAGTTGTACAATGAGTGTCGCTTATTGTTATAACTATTGATGTTGTTGTATATAATGCTTATGTGATTATCCATTTGTTTGGATATTCTGTGCTCCTTGGTTTGGTTGTGTAGGTGACGGCTTAGTCGGTGTTTCTAGGTCGAACTTTAAAATATATATTCGGTTGCCTGAGAAAACCACTGTGATATCTATTCTATATGCATCTATGAATTTTTTTTTCAGTTTTTGTAGGAGCTCCTCCCTATTGCTGTATTTTGGTTTGTTAATTTTTGATACATATGTTTCTATTATACTGTCATGAATTGTGACCGGGGAGTGGATCCTGGTATTTTCTGTTATGATTTTGTCCATCTCATAGCTTTTTTTGTTTAGGCTTCGCACTTTTATGTTGGGAACTCCTTCTATTGGTTTGGTTGGACGATTTGGACATTTATAGGACCAGGCTCGGTGTTTCTCTGAGCCGCATGATAAACACTTGGTTGGCAGGTTTGATGTGCATTTGTCTGTATAATGGTTTTCCAGGCATTTTTCGCACTGCACTTCTTGGTTGCAGCTCTCTGTTGGATGGTTGAATTTGTTGCATTTACGACAACCTTGGGGTGCTGGGGTTGGGGGAGAACTGGGAATGACGGCATAGTGTCTACTTTTATAGAAAAAACCCTCGTTCATTAGCTTCTCGAATGCTTGGTCGCAGCCGGTTATTATCCGAATCATTGTTGTTTGTTTCCCAGTGGCTCTTGCTCGAATTCTTTTGCAGTATCTGTGTTTTATTTTCCTTAGGTCGAGTTGTTCGCTAATGGTTTCATCTGTGATAGATTGTTCAACTGCAGTTATAATTAGTGCGAATGTTGCTTCTGGTTCCTGTTTGATTCTTATTGAGTATGGTTCAGTTTCTGTGTACTTAGTTATTTTTTTATTTGCCTGTAGTTTTGCCAGTGTAGTTAATATGTTTGGTTTTTGGGTATTTGTTTTTAATAGAAACCCCTTTTAAGTTTTTATTATTGTATTTTCGTTGTTGCTAAATTGTGCCTCCCAAATGTCGGCCATATCTAGTCTCGTTATGTCTTCCTGTGTGCATATATAGAAAAGATGTTTGTATTCTTTATTGTATGTTGTTGTCTTTTATGGATAGTTTTTTGTTGGTTTTAATGATTGTTTCTGATGGTTGTTTGGAGTTTTTTCGGTTTCCAGTATTACGTCTTCTGTTGTTTTGTTCTTTTTACTTGTTTGGGTTGGGGATACTGCTCCTATTATTTCTTGTATTTGCTTTCGTGACATACTGTCGTTTACGCGTTTTCTCTTCTTGTATTCAGCAATCATCCACCCCAAGTTCTCGTCATCTTCGTTGTCGGAATTGTCCATTTTTGTTGTTCTCTATATTTCCGAGACTAATTGTGCACTATGGCAACGCTGCACTTTCCAACTTGCTTGCTAGCCGACACAGTTCTGTGGCCGACCCCACTAAAGAAGAAGAAGAAGAAGAAGAAGGTTTTCTAACCTATCTTTTCAGGTTGTTGTTGTCGTGGCCCTATGTTTTGCTCGATTAATCGATTTTGCGTTCAATCTAGCTTACCCTTGCGGTTTACTCTTGGTAATCTCAGTTTAAAGAACATTATTTCATTAGCCTCCGTTATTATTTCCTGTTATTTTTCACTATTTCCCCGTTTTTATCAGCAACTTTTCGCGGCATTCTGTCACATCAATCATCAATTCTCTATTCTAAAAATATTTTTAAACAATTCACGTGTTGCTAACTGGTATCTGTGAAAACAATTCTAATAAATATTAGATACTTACAATTGATTTGGGGATCTTGATAATATTTGCCAGCGGTCTCAATGCTATTTGAGGATATTCCTCAATTCTATTTAGCGCTTCCTCAAAGTCAAAATCATAATTTCCCATAGGCCGGCCTTGTCCCTCGGAAACCGTCTTTGGTACTCACGTACAGCGGCACGTGCATTACCATTGCAATATCCGTAAATAAAATAAATATCAGCTAATTCGTTATTCGAATATTAAAAAAGTTAACCACAATTATACCAAAAAATTTCGAATAAACTATCGTAATGTCAAGCTGGCAAATAACAAACAATACATGTCAATTATGTTTCAAGGCCTACTACTAAGTTTTAATGAAAATGTGATCGGTCCTTGGTAAACAGGGTTATAGTTAAGGACTTTTTTTTCAGAAATGGTGCATCTGAGCGAAGTACATCAAGATTACCATTTTTTGCCAGAAAACCCTAAGCTTTCAAAATTCCAGAAAAAAAATGAAAAACATTAACTTAGAAAAAGGTTACTTTTGTTTTTGTTCCTCGACCCCCCCCCCCCCCCCCAAATGTTACGCCTATGATTAAATTTTGACAGTTTTGGTTTTAGATCTAGATTCGGCATATAAAAGTTACTAAACTACCAAAAATTCATGTTTCTATGTTCAACTGTTTGGGAATAATCTGAAAAATACCATCTTCATGGGTTCCCTATTAGGAGGCTGTAGCTCCCTTAGGGGGCAATTTCCGATACCTGTTTATTAAACAAATTAGTATTATTTTCCGATGCAGATTCCACTGTTTTCCTTTGGCCACCTAATTTCGGGAAACCTGAACTAACCCTGCATATACAAATAAATAATTTTGAATTAATAATTGGTGATTCCAATATTCTCGTAGCAATGCATTTATTTTTCCAAATAAGATATATCATATATTTGTTTGTTTAAATTATTGTAAATGTATGTAAGGTCTTTCTCCTATGGTGTCGCTTCGTGCATTAATGCTGTAAGGGCCTTAAATACAAACCAATCCGTTTTGAGTTTTAAAAATAGTATCAGAAATCATATATTTTCGCTGCAATGACCATGCAGAGCTAGAACCTATAGAATAAATTTCGTTTTTTAATTTTTTTTTTCTGCTTCTTAAACACCCCTAACCTGAACAGTATCTGGGTCCTCTGGATGTCTGCCTTACCAAGGCCTATGGTTGCCATTTTTGTAAAATGTTTGTAACTGTTGAATGGTTGAAACAATAAATGTATTATTATTATTATTATTAAAATATATTTAAAAAAAAAACATATTTTCACATTTATACTAAGCTTTCTTCCTTACAGCTTGTTTTTAATTAAAACGAGTATTTTGTTTTCTTGATGTAATATTTAAGAAAGCAACAATATATTTGCCATAAGTATACGAATTTACTCTATTTGAGTTTATGGAAATTCTTAAATCAGTTATTAAGATCTCTTTAATTAAGCCTGCTGCAGGTTACTGGGTTTCCCAAAATTGCCTTCCTAGTCATAGTAAGTGTTTTACGAAACAAAAAATACGGGGATTGGTCGACTTGGTAAATTTAACTAAATAAACCAACCATGTGTATTTTCATTATTTATCAAGTTCTGTCCTAGTACTAGTACTAGTAGTAGGTGAGGGGAGGCATACATACCTGGCAAGTAGACCAAAGGCGATCCTTTTACCTACCCCTGGGTCTTCCCCCATCCACTCCCATCCTTTTTGTGAACAGGATCATTTCGGTCTTGTCTGGATTGGCTGATAGTCCCGTCTCCTCACACTATTCCTCCAATATCCTGCAAGCTCTCTGCATCCTGTCGGACACCACACCCATCACAAGGACGAGTCCATCGTCCGCGTATGCCTGTGCGCAGAAGCTAGTTTCAGCGAGCCTCATTATCAGACCGTCCATAACCAGACACCATAGGTTGGGCGATAGGCAGCCACCCCCACCCCAATTTCCAGTTAAACGTCCCCGATGGTGGCGTTCACCTGTCGCTCCTTGAGTGCAGATCCGACCCATTCTATAACCGTCGTCGGCGCTTCCCTCGTTTTCAGAGAATCGCAAATTGTTGACGGTTTAGCTTTATCGAAAGCACCTTCCACATCTAAGAAGATCGCCAGAGCGACGTTCTTGTAATGTACTACCTTTGCTGCTACGGCGTGGATTGCTCTCTCTGTTGACCGTCCACGCCGGTAGGCATGTTGACTGTCATGTAGAGGTTGTGCTACAACCTCTACCGTATATCTATCGACCATCTTTTCTAATGTCTTCATCAGAAAGAAGGTTATCTATACGTGTTAACTACCGGTGGGATTAACCAAAGCGCATTCGTTTTTCTGGGTCATATTAAAAAATGTGTATTTAAATCGAAATTGATTTTATTTTAGATATTTTGCCTGATCAATCCATAGAGGAGATCTTCGGAAAACCTTTGGATTTACAATGGGCAGTCAGATTTACAATCCATATTAAGTGCCGTGGTGTATTGACTACTAAGGGATACTGTCTTTGTATACGCCCACAATAAATTCAAAAAATAAGATCAATTTATTTTATGAAGGGACTCAGGTATAAATTATATATTTTAATATTTTTTTATATAAACTTTTGGACAAAATGTATGCGTCATATAAACATTTTCCCATTTAAATTTATTAAGTTTGGTTAATTTCCCCTGAACATTGATTTGTAAATATAAAATAGATAGTCACTTAGTCAGGTAAGATAAGATTACAATTAATTCGTTAAGTTTCAAATTGCTATTGCAGCTAATACACTTCACAGGAATTTTTATCAGCATTAGGTGCTACATTATAACTTGAAATCCTTTAGTTTTGTAGTATGCTTATTGCTTATCAACTCTTGAGAATTTATTAGATGATCCCAGCGCCATGGCGGCACTTTCAAGGATTACTTGTAGCTTAATCAATAAAAACGCCCTTTGCTTGAAGCAACACCAGTTTTTACTCCATAGGAAAGTAGGGATGGGAAAGAATTCCGGCAGTAGTATTTGGTCCGGCCGATCCAGCCTTAACACGGGATCTACTGTTCCGGCAGGATCAGGGGTTAAAAGTCCGGCCGAATTTATTTAAAAACTATTAAAAACATCATTCTGTTGGTAAAAAAACTACAAAATTTGTGTTATATTTTAATTTTTATTAAAAACTTTAAAACGGAAAAATAACATTCGTTCTTAAAAAAACTTAGTTGTTTGCAGGTTAGTTTATTATTTATTAATCAAAATTTATATTTTCTAACTTATGCAAGTTCTGCATTTTCTAGTTTTAACTTGAACCGGTTAGCAACATATATGTTGCCATATTCAAAAAATAATCGTTCAAAGTAGACACTAGTCGCTGGGCTAGATAAAAACTGTCTTGCAATGATATTTACATTAGGAAATGTTTTATTTATTTATTTATTTATTCGTACTCAAACAAAACACCAAAGGTAATTACAGTGTAAGAGTGCCTACCTATCCTAGCCTAAGCTAACCTAAGTACCCTATCATTAACAATACACAACAGAGAACAATGTTAAAATTTTTAAAGTAGAAACAATAGGGTATAAAAATATAAAACTATAAATAAGTCTTTGATTTAAAGATATCCTTGATAGTCCCAGGCGAGGTATCAAACATATCTACATTATGCTTTTGGACAAATTCATTACATTCACACAACATATAATTCAGTGGCGAACAAATCATAGGATTGACATAAAACAATTTAGGTTGTTGAATTCTAAGCGTCATTTTGGGAACATTGAAAGCAATTTTATCAATGAAATTACAATCTGGGTACTTAATGTTATTGATAATGTAGAAAATGAACAAAATACAATGCATATTCCTCCTGTCACTGAGCCTCTCTATTTTAAATGTAGTAAGCATGGCATTATAAGAGATCATATAGGGATATACATTAAATTGTCTCAGATACAAATACCTAAGGAACCTTTTTGTACCTTTTCAATGTCATTGCTAACAGACTGCGCTTGTGGAGTCCATATTACAGCCGCATATTCTAGATGAGGTCTGACCAACGCATTATAGAGTTTTACAATTGTATCTATCCTAAACATTTTTGTATTTCTAATAACAAAACCAAGGGCCCTGTATGCTTTACCCACAACCACCCTACAGTGTTTGTTAAATCTCATCGTTGTCTGCATCCAAACCCCAAGGTCCTTACATTCATCCTTTCTCACTATTATGGAATCATTCATAAGATAGTTATGTCTAGTACAATTCAATTTCCTCGTAAAAGATATCACATGACACTTGTTAATATTCAACAACAACCGGCTCTCAGTAAACCATCGTGTGACAGAATCTATGTCCACCTGCAAGTCCCTACAGTCCTCAGCTGTCGATATTATTTTGAAAATCTTGAAATCATCTGCAAACAACAAGCTATGCGAGTGTACAACGGATGATGGCAAGTCATTAATAAATATTGCAAACAAGAGGGGCCCCAGGTTGCTACCCTGGGGTACTCCAGATGTAGCAGTGAAACTGCCCGAAAGACTCCGTCCTATTTTAACCCTCTGCAGTCTGGTGTGTAAGTAAGATGCCATAAAGGAACATGCATCCCCAGAGAATCCAAATGCACTTAGTCTGTCAATCAATATACCATGGTCAACCCGATCAAACGCCTTTGCGCAATCAGTCATTATGACATCAAGTTGCAGCCTATTCTGTATAGCTTCAGAAGCTACATTCGTTAATGTACAAAGGTTTGTGACAGTGGACCTTCCCTCCATGAAACCGTGTTGTTCCCTGACAAAGCTATTTTTAAATGCTTGCGTTATGTTACTGCAAAGTATGCGCTCGAATATTTTAGCTATAGGATTTAGAACACTTATTGGTCTATAATGCTCAACTGAGTTTACATTACCGGCTTGCTTATAGACCGGGGTAATTATTGCTTCCTTGAAACTGTCCGGGAAACGATTTCCATCTATTGCGAGATTATAGATCAATGCAAAAGGGGCCTGGAGAGAATGTCCACACAGCCCTTATAGATATACGCAGGTATGCTGTCACTTCCAGTGACCTTTTTTGGCTTTAAAGTTCCTATACTATTCCTAACCTGTTCCTCAGTAACACTAGAAAAGCTAAAGAAACCTTGATCTTTCTTAATGGTTGGTGAGTCAGACTTTATAAAAACTGTACTGAAGTACTGCGCGAAGGCCTCAGAGATGTCCTGGGGACCAGTGAATGAAGCTCCTCCATAACTAACCTCAGTGGGAACACCACTTCTTGTCATTTTTGATTTTATAAATGACCAAAAGCTATTAGGATCATTACTAATGTTATTTTCTATGTTTTTATTGTATAATTCGAACTCCAACTTAGTTTGGTTCTTTACAGTACATCTTAGATTATTATAAGTGGTGATCCTAACAGAGCCAGTTATACCTTTTTTAACCTGTCTATGCAGTCTATTTTTTTGTTTTATTTTCTTAATTAAGTCATATGAGAAGAAGACCGGATATTTTTCAGTTTTTGAAAAGTCACAGACTTTTTTTAGGTATTGATTTATCGATGCAAGCGTAGACTTTATTGTAGAATGTTTTCACACAACTATCCACATCGTTGCATGCTTGTAGGTCTGTCCAATCAATATTATTTAGAAGTTGATAAAGGAGATAGAAGTCACCCCTTGAATAATCATAAGTATATGATGGTTTAATGTCACGAGGTATAGACGATTCAACAGATAGAGAATAGTGAAAATTCAGTGATGGATGGTAGAGATCCTCTTTAACTAGTGGATCGTCACACCCATCTAGACCAAAAACTTTCGTATTAGTAAGAATCAAATCCAGCCTTCTACCCATATGGTTACTAATAGTATTATATTGTATGAGATCATTAATATTTATAAAGTTTTTTACTAATATGCACTTATCACAGTCATTTATATCATACATTGGTAAGTTAAAATCACCTAATATTAAAATATCTACATTCTCACTGAGAACACCCTCCAACCTACCCAAAAAATCTTCATACATATCTATTGCTGTATTGGGAGGAACATACACACAGCAAATATAAAATATTCCTTTCCTAACCTTAAATTTAATTAATAGGCACTCTATATCACAGTGAAAGTCAATTTGTTCCGTGGAGAATTCCTTCTTTACGGCTATTAGCACACCCCCACCTCTAACCATTTCATTATTTCTATCTCTACGGTAGACATGATATCGGTTATCAAATAGCTCACAATTATTAAAACCATCCGTCAGCCATGTCTCTGCGACAGCTACCACATCATAATCCTGCTGTACTACACCCCCATAGAACTCATCAAGCTTTGTCCGAAGACCCCGAGTATTTTGGTAATATATGTTTATGTTTCTCCCTGTTTTATTTAAAGTACCTGTGCTGGAGGATCCTCCAATTGTGGCGGCATCCTCTTTCTGACAAAAAACCTGGAAACAAGAGCACCACTGGGCCAAGATTCCCGCATCCAAGCTCTTCTAAGGTCCTCCTGCCTAACGGTGACCTTCATAGAGGCGTAACACTCCGGACGCTTCGATTCATGTTGTTCACATGTTACTTCTGGGAAACTAGTTTCCAAGAAAGCTTTTAACTGCTCAGGCTTTGTCCCAGGTACAAGCCTAGTCACATGTAGTGATGTAAACCTTGGGACCGCCTGAACCTGGTTACAGTTTTCATTACGGCCCACAACAAATCTTCGGGTTCTGCGCTTTACTTGTTGCCATTCACCACTTGGCTGTATATCAGTGGGTGGCAGTTGTGCTAATTCTCTTATTTCTTTCATTTTATTTGCGGTTTGGGCTCGCAAAATTGCAGCATTAACATTTCCTGCAGAAAGTGCAGGCAGGCTCTGTTGACAATTTGCTTTGAGGTTAGGTAAGTTTTGGGCGGATGCCTCTGCGCGCACTTCCGATGTAGTGTTGGTTGCCTGGTGTTTTGAGGGCATCTTTGACGAAGCGCTGGTTGCATATGTTTGCTGGTCAGTGCTACCAACATCTCTTCCAGGACTTTGTTTTCGGTTTTTTATGTCCGAGATTTTTTCTTCCAATAATTTTATATTATTGTATAAAAGATCTTCTTTCGCTTTTAATTGGGAAATTATTTCATCTTTACCTTTTAGGACTTCGTTTTTTGCTTCAATCAACCTCTTAACGCTTTCACTCACAAGTTTTCCTTGCACAATTTCATCTTCCCTCAAACAGCACTTTACTAAGTTATTTTTTCCCACAGCAATTAATCCGGCTACCCTTAGGACACACGATGTATGGTACACTGAATCACAATTTGTACACTTTGCTAGGCTATTAATAACCGATTTCGCACAGTATTTGCACAATTTTGGAGAGCTATCATTCTCATCCTCTTCATTGCCCGCCATCTTGGATGTTGTGTTTTGTAGTGATCCCGCCACCAAATAATAGGATCTAATTTTCTGTCTACAACTGGCATGTCATAATATGCATTCAGTTCATTACTTATGATTTTTCCTACAGATGTAGTTTGTAATCTTTCCGATTAAGGTGAAGGTGAAACTATATCATCATAGTATTGATTTCCACAAAGTCAAAGACTCATCTTCAGCAGGAACCGGATCATTTATCTGCCTTGTTTTGCTAATGGTTCATCATCATCACTGTCATTGCTGTTTTTGTCCATTTCAGATGAAACCTCGCTGCTTAGATTTGATTTCGTTAACTTTAGCCTCATTGGAGAAGGCAGGGGCACGCCAATGCAAATTACAATCAAAACACACAGAACCTTACTTGGGGAGTTCCCCATTCTGACTTTTAGTAATTAAATAAAGCACCTAGCTCCAAACACGCGAACTGCATTACGCGCATTGTTGGTTGCCTATTGATTCATTGACAAACGGGAAATGATCGTTCGGGGCGGTAATTTAGCTGTGTTGGAACAAACATGCGTTATCAAGATTTTTCATTCATTTGACGTTTTACTTTCTAACTTTCCTTACAAGTACCTACTAAGTGTATAAACGTCTTAGACTTTCTTCTTAGATTATTAACTTCATCGGTCGATTAATCGAAATGATCGAATAATCGATTTTTCAATAAATCGAAATAATCGATTAAATCGATTTTTCGATAAATCGAAATAATCGATTAAGTCGATTTTTCGATAAATCGAAATAATCGATTAAATCGAAATTATCAATTATTCGATTTTTGGATACATCGATTATTGTTCATAATCGATTATGACATTTGATAATCGCCCACCCCTACTGTGAAGTGTGTCAACTGCTACCGCCATTTGAAAGGTAAATGAATTGATGATAATCGATAGTCAAAGGTTTGGTGACTAGTGGGAGTTAAAATTTGGTCAGCTTCAGTTATGGATTCATTTTGTCCATCAGGAGTGTATTCTAACGTTTTTTGTAGTTTTGAAACGTAATATTTGTAGTGAGAGTGAAACAAAACTTCAAAATATGAAAAAGTAATAAATATGTTAATAATTTTTTCAGAGTTATAGCAAAAAACTAAAAAAATATTAAATTCAAGGTGGCGGCGTTGGAGCTTTTTTTTAACACTTTTGGTATTTAAACCTTTTTCGACAACGCTCAACTACTACCCTCAAAACAAATAATTTTTATTTTTGCAAATTCTAAGATGCTCCTATTTTGTTTTATCTGATTGTTGCTTTATTAAAAATGTAAAATGAAATAATTTGTTTCATCTTATCTTTCACTTTTAAATGATGGGTTTGATATTTTATATGTTTATTTAAATAGAACATTACGGAATGTTTAAGAAAAATACAAAACTGAAAAACACGTAGTAATTAGATAATTTTTGTGTGTATTGCGTCCTTATTTTCACCATGTTAATATTTTTAATAGTTTTAATTTTTGGGGTTACCTATTTTTATAGCAAGCATATATATTTTTTAGACATTTTTGTAAGTTTTATTTCTGTTATTCAATTTTGCAATTTTTGATGATGAATTCTAGGTACAGGGTGATTCACCATGGTGTCCCACCCCCTTAACCTTGCTGTTTTTAATGCTAAAATAAAACGAAAATTAGCATCCTGGGTATTTAAACTACTTTTTGCAGGGGTTAGTTTAGGTTAGTCCACAAATTTCCTTAGCCACTTCATTTATACCGTAAACAAGGTGAATAGCTACAATTTTTAAATTAAGAAGCACATATCCTTTAGAAAATAAAACTTTTCATTCTTTGATTTGTGTTTAATCTCAGGAGACCACTTCCATATGTCCTTGGCTCATCCAACTTTTTTATAACTTGGTCTTAATTGAATCTTATGTCTGGAACAACAGGATATCCATAAACAAATCCCTTATGATCCCTCGTTAACCTAGATCTTAGAAAGGAACTTTTCAATTCTTCCTCATTGATGTTTATGACTATTTTACAAATATAATCGCGTGTTTTAGATAAAACCAGCCTCACTGCTTAAGAAGAAGAAACCGACGAGAACCCAATCACCTTTTTGAAGTTGGTTAATGTTAGTGTCCACTTTTTCGACATTGTCGATTTTTGCCTTTAAGGTTGACAACGGAACATTTTCACTAGAAGAATATGATGGAAGTAGAAGATTTCGACGAGTTTATGACGCGCTCCGGATATTTATGACCTCGCTTGGTTATAATAGTCTTTCGGCCCGGGTCATCCGACAAAATTAGTCTCGCCCGAGTTGATAATATTGCCTGGTGAAACACCTGCTAGTGATTCTGTCAAATTGTCGAAATAGTTGTTTATTTGTTCATAGATGACGGCAGCTCGTACCCTTTTTATGTTTTGACAAATTCTGGGGGCCAAAACATCTGTATGGCGCCTAAGAAATGATTTAGCGAATTTGATGCCCGGTACATTGTTTGCGAACTTTTTTATAGTTTTCCCTTGCTTATCAAGATAATCTTTAACAACATACATATCAAGGGGGTAACCCCATTGGGCACAGGTCAATATTCGGTCTATTATTAAATTCTGCTTTTTTACAAAATGTATGAATATCCACCACTATTAGATGTTTTCATTTGTCGTTTGGTAAACAAAGTTTTGCAGACTACAAATTTGAAGTTATTTTTATTTTACCACCAAATGTTGCCAGGTTATTTTGTCAAAATTACGTATTCTATGACCCAAACATCTTAACTGACCTAAATAAATAATATAATTATTTTTTTTATCTTACAAAATAAGGTTTAGATTCTAAACCCTGTGATATGAAAAATGAAAGTTTTGTAGCTATTCGCCATTAGTAGCTATTCACCCCATTTTACTATATATTATTGTTTTTGGAGTCGTACCTAAATTTCTAAACGTATTTCATATTTCACCTTAACTCAACTGTTTTATTCATTTCATGTAGAGTGGAAAATGTTTCAACCAATTTATGCACCTGTTTTTCTCTTTCCGAATATGGCATTTTAACGGACTGAATTGTTGTCATTTATTAATATTAAACGTCACAACTAAAGCCGGTAAAGTGCAGGTTAATTTTGCATGTCAGGTGCATATCAAATTAATGGAAAATTAGTGAATATTTCAAAAACCGTATGGTTAAGGTATAACGTATGATGCGTGAAATACGTTTAGAATTTTAGGTAGAATCCAACAATTACATAATTTATAAGGGTGCCCCATTTAAAACAATATAAGTTTATGCGATGTCCTGTATATAAAACGTCTAAGGGAATTTGTGAACACCCCTGCAAAAAGTAAACCCTACATGTTAATATTTTGTATTTTTACCTAGCATAAAAAATAAAAAAGTTAATGGAGTGGGACATTATGGTGAAGCACCCTGTAGGTAGTTGAAAAATTTAATTATTGCTTTTAAATAATTTATGTACGAGTACTTATAGTAGTTACAGTAGTTAGAAACGTTCAGTATTCTATTTTCACAGTGCCTTTGTTTATATGCATTCCTTAAATGTTAATAAAAATCATATATTACAAGAAAGTTTTTTTCCTACATTCGTCCCGAAAGCACCTACCGCGTCGTCAGTCCTGAAAATACTTTTTTCTAATTTTGTTTCATAAAAAATCTGTTTCGACACCGTTTTCACTATCGAAACAGATCTGTTTTGGCACCATTTTTTTATTTTTTAAAGGTTGGCATTGGTAATATTTAAATGTTTTATTCTGTTGACGTCTGACGTTTCCTGTTATTGTGATCCATGAGAGAAGAAAGTTTTCGGGATTTCTCTGATAAAAGTTGATTTATCGTTTTATTAGCAATATCTCTTAACTCAGGGGGAGTTGAACTTAGATTATCATGCTCCATATTTTTTTAATTATAATTATGAACAACTCTATGAAATATTAAAACACAAATTTCGTGACAATAACACAAAGAAAATATTATTTATTGTCAAGGCTACTATGATAAAAGTAAATTTATAGTATTACAAACATAGAATTTAGACATACAAATTTACAAAATTTGAAGGGTTGATTTTCTTTAAATATGTATTTTCCTATTGAAAAAAATACAAAATAGAAAAAATAGTATAAAGTACGTGTTTCATAAAGCAGTTAGAGCACTTGTCCCGTTAAAAAACTCGCCGCAAGGGCAGGCGCGGATACAGGGGCCACCAAAGCACATAGGTAACACGATGTATACAAGCAATAACCAATAACAAGCTCTAACCTGTTAGAGAATAGATCTGCCTTTTAAGCTGGGCATACCAATACGGAAGCTTATACTGGTGTGTTTAAATTTGTTAAGGACATACACCATCAGTAAATTATAACGTATTTGTATCAGTAATAAAGTGACAATGGAAGAAGAAGACCTTTTATTGATATTAGGGACTTTAGTAGCTAGCCATAATTCAAGAAAACGAAAGAAAAAAGCATCAATCCTTTTTTTTACTGTATCCATTGTTGCGTTACAATCTACCTCTTTCAACTTTGTTAACAGAATATTAAGGGCAGAGTTCCGTTTTTGTTTATTGTGGTAATCCTTATGGTTTATCTGCCAAAGACTGGGATTATCACGATAAATATCAATAAAATCGATCACAAACTCTTTTGATAATTGTCTCATATCCATTTTTAGATCACGCCACAAAATAATTCTTCAATAGGATTTCAATAAGTAAAACAATAATCAAAATGCGTAGGCGTAGATTTCCGGAACCCCAAATAGAACCGACAATAATAATACGGACAATGCAAACACACAAGCTGTTTTTCCGACGTATTAACAATACGGCCGTATGAAATTCAAGCAGCAACAGATTTCTGTCGGTTTATAATTCCCGCCGTCAATAAGTCCGAATTAGCCCACTCAGGACCGGGCTTATATTACGTCCGTACAAGACATCGGGGAATACGGACCGTGAATGCCCAGCTTTAACCTTTTTGCAATAAATCCACCTTTTGACTTTTTTCCTTTTTTTGCATAAACTTTAAGAAACAAACAAAAAATTCCCTTCACCAGCTTTGCACCTGGGTTCACGACTTGAAAGTCTACTTTTAAACCTTCTGTACTCTGTACTAGTCTGTACTTTAAACTCTTGAAAGTCTACGCGCTAACCACTAGAATATTGGTATCCTTCCGCAGTTCCGCAAGTTAATTTTAATTACTTATTGATGCGGTCCCAGAGCTACGCAAACTGTCGCAAACGCAAATTCCCAAGAGGGTATAGGGTATCTGATCTGACAACATCGGAGAAAATCTGTTTACATCTCGATATGTCGTTTGTCACTTTTCTTTTCTCGAATTGTCGAGTGCATTGCATTATTTCTTAATTTTTATAACATAAGTGCCTTATTTATTACATACCTACATCAAATAAGTTGAATTAGTACCTAATTACCCACTAAACACAAACACTATTCTCTAACATGCTATAGTTAGATTACCGCAAGGTGCTTTCACGTGATATATGAATGTGCTTGGAATATGAAATCGTATATTCTTAGTAAGCGCTTATCATATTTTTTGGAGAAATTCCTGGCATATTCCTCATATGTACGAGATAATGTTTTAATGAACGTACCAAAGAATATTCTAGGAACATCCCTCAAAACCAGTAGGGATCCTTACAGGAACAAAAATATTCCTACTGCATTTTAAGGGCAATATTCTGGGGAAGAATCAGGAATATTCATAGAATAGTCTATGAATATTTAGGCTTATGTTTTAATAAGAGCATTCCTCAGATGTGCTACAGAGTGTTAACGACCCCAAATAACATGGAACGCGATACAGGCGGAATGTGAGAAGAATCGATTAGTTATAAGAACACAAAAAATATATTAAAATACAATAAAGTTTGAGTACATTTACTATAACATTCTTTAGCACATATGAGTTAAATGATAAATCTTTTTTTTTGTAATTAAAGCAGCTATAAAAATACAACGAAATAAGGTAAAAACATATTTATTTTTAAAATTGAGACAAATGACATTGAAGCTTTCAATCCCACTAAGCAAGGTAAGGTTGTATTAAGTTTGCAACTTTCCTTGCATCAAGTTTCCTGCAAGTATGTTGCAAACAGCAAATCTTCCCCTAATCGTCGTTTTGTTTGCAAGTCTACTATATAGTACCTAACTAATGTTAACTTAGGTACAGCAAACACCAATTAACAACAAGTAAATTTATAAAAGTTTATTTAAAGATTGTGGTGACTTGCAATACAGTTGTTAATATTACCTTGTCAGATGCAAGCATTTAAAAGTGTGTATCTGATTGATGCAAACATGAGTAACTTACCGCGAGGGTTTAGTGAGATAGGTAACAAAAAATTATATTCACAAATATGATTATAATAAGTGGCATTTCAACTTCATTTCACTTTTGGTTCTGGCATTGTGCCGACAAACTAATCGTCAGGTAATTTTGACTTCCTCATTTTTCTTTCCTTCGCTTTTACAAGCCACAATTTTAAAACTGTAATTATATCATTTTCCATTGCCCGATGGAAGTGCATCTTAACTGCATGTAAAAATATTAAAAATAAAGAGAATTTTGTAGTACCCCCAAGTTTTCATCAGTAGAGTAGAACAAGATCGAGTGGATGGTAAACAAAACTTTTAGGAAAATATTGACACACTGAGGGAGTGAGAGCATCATTGGAGCACTTAAAGGTTATCAAGTAAACAAATATAAGGGTCGACAGGGTCAATGCCTCTTTCATATCACATCACCATAGCTCATATTTTAAGCATTACAAATTCCAAGTCCGAGGAAATGGTTATCTCGATTGATAACCCTACGACTTCTGGTGACACTGCTGTAAAACCAGACTTACTCAAATTTAGGTTAGGTTTGTATCCTCTTTGATACTATGTACGTATTGTACGTAGATGGTTTTTTTACCCATTATTTGCTTCTGGGTATTTTCAACGTAGATATGCTTGGAACTTTAAAAACATACATTTTAACAAGAGAAAACAGGCGAATATGGAAACAGTGGGTAAAATTGTATTTTTAGAAAGATCATTCATATATACCTTTAGCTTTTAAACTTACCCCTTAACAGTCGCTTTAAACCAATTCACAAAAATTTCGCAATCTATTCAATGTAACAAGAAATTCGAAAATCGACGTTTCCCAGCAAAATCACGAAGCACATGTTCCACGCCAAACAAAACAAACCAAAATGGTGGCATTGGCTAACGCCAAACTGTCAAAATGCAAATGACATACGTTGAAGTAAGTTGCGCGCCAAATTCAAATGTGAGCAAGATATTATGGTAACTCCGTTGTTAGTTCCCGACTTGTAAGGGAGCACGATTACACAAAAAAAAAACAAGAAAAAAATACATTCTCGTATTGCGTCGTACGATTAGCCAAAATTGACATTGACACATTTTGCGCGGCAAATTCAAATCAGGATGCGTTTCGCGATTTAGGCAAGAGGCCTGATTTATTCGTTTATTGAATATGCTAATAGAAAGATTCCAAGAATATTCCGCAAGGACATTTCCAAGGATATTCTATTTAGATACTATGAAAGTATATTGATTTTGAATATTCCTAGAACATTCTAAGAACATTATCAAAAAGAATATTCATGCAATAGATGTATAAAGAATATTCTAATAGAAATATTCCAAGAATATTCCACAATAACAGTTCCAAGGATATTCTATTTATATACTGCGAAAGTACATTTAATTTGAACATTTCTAGAATATTCTAAGAATATCATGAAAAGAATATGCGTGCTCTGAATATACTTAGAATGTTTATCACTTTATGGACATATTAGAGAACATTCTAAGAATGTGAATGTTCTCCTTGTGTTTACTCGGTAGTCATGGTAAGTAAACAGTAAAAGTAAAAAAGTATGCATTGAATTATATTGAATATTGAATACATAATAGGAATGAATAGGGGAATTACGGGGGAGATGGACGGATGGACCAGTGCGGTGTTGCCGTGTTTCCTAATATATTTTCAAACGGCCAAATTCTTAATAGCTGCATCTATTTAATCTATTTAATTACGTTAGTGTGGTAGTGTCCATATTGTCCATCCATGTCCACGTAATAATTGTGGTATGCATAGATACGTAACTTTTCGGACACACATATATATTTAAACTTAGTGTAGTGAAAAATGTTTGTAACCAAGTTTGATTTTAAATAGTACCTACCTAATTTCTGCAAAACGTGCAGATATGTTAAAAAAAATTTATACTTAGAATTATTATTTATTCTTTATCTATTAACTAACATTTATTTTATAGAACAAAAAATAAGGAACACAAAAACAAATCAAAATAATTTGCAATTATAATAAACTTTAAAAAGTACTTATTCTTGTAAACAACTTGAATGAAGATAAAAAATATACATGTCGTATTGTATGTTACAATAATTGAACACTAAAAGTAATCATTGGTCATCATTGGTTTCTAAAAATTACTTTGTATAACGGCCTAAGCTCACATCATACAGAGAGGATTTTGTGTTGTATTTTTTATTTTCCCACTTGAGAACCAAGCACCATGATTCAAAAAAGGGCGTGGCACCCAAAAAATTTTCGCCTGCGGCGCTATTTTTTTTGCGTCTTCGGTGCTTTTCCATTTTGCCGCCCCCCTGAACAAAATCCTAGATCCGCGCCTGCGCAAGCGTCTCGTTTTTTTAACATGACGCGTGCTATAAGATGATGCTTTATAAAACATGTACTTTAATATACTATTTTCTAATTTGGTTTCATAAAAAAACTGTTTCGATATCGTTTTCAGTATCGTAATAAACTTTTTATAAAACAGTTTTCTTTATTTTTCTAAGGTTGGTAATGATGTCCACAAACGTTTTATTTTGCTGTCGTGTATGTTTGGTTGCATTGATTCTATGAAATGGAGATGAGTTAAAAAAATATCAAATAATCTTACAAATTTACTACACTACGCGGCTTATTTAACGCATAACGAAAAATTTGCCTCAATTTTGATGTTATGTATTTTCCAAATTTGGGGTTCGTTTTTAATGATTTCTTTTTCTAATTGTATGTTTTTTTCTTAAGCATATCACTGCCTTTATTGTTTTGCTTAAAAAAGGAACTTTGGTATTATACCGGGTGTTATAAAAATGTGTTTTTTATGGAAATTCAAAACACCCTGTGGGATTTACTAGCCATTTTTTTGATTCATTTGTTTATCTGTTTTTTCTGGAAATACACAATTTTTAGTTCAACAAGACCTAAAATGCATTTATCGGTATGAAAATGAAAGATTACACAGAAACGTAATAAAGTGAAATGTAACATGTATGTACAATGTAACTTGTGGAAGAAGGCTTGCCACAATTTCAAGTGGCCCAACGATAGAGACTGACACAATCTGCAATTTCCAGAGCATTGGCACGATTTCGGGAGACTGGTGCTAATCAAAGAAGACCTGGACAAGGACGAGCAAGGGTGACAACGAATGACCAAGATCGCTTTTTGCGAATACAGGCATTACGAAGTCAGTTTGTTACAAGCACTGCACTGCAGCAGGAATTTTTCCGTCGGTATAATTACCGTATTAGTCAAGATACAGTGCGTAGAAGGTTGGCAGAAAGCAGTATTACTCCCTATCGAGCCGCAACTGGTCCCCTCCTAACCGTAAACCATAGAAGGCAGCGTCTTCAATTTGCTCAAGAGCACCAAAATTGGGGAGCTCGTGAACGGGGCAATGTATTGTTTAGCGATGAGTCAAGGTTTTGTCTTTTTGGTGATGACCGCCGTCGGAGAGTGTATCGACGTCCTGGCGAGAGATATGCTCAATGCAACATTGTCGGAACAGCCAGATATGGAGGAGGATCTGTTATGGTCTGGGGTGGCATTAGTTTGGATGCTCGCACGGAGTTAGTTGTGATTCAAGGAGGTCCTTTGACAGGTGACTTATACATATCGGACATTTTAGAACCCCATGTGGTACCATGTGTCTCATTTATTGGGGATAATTTTTTATTCATGCACGATAATGCACGCCCACACGTGGCAAGAGTGGTACAAAATTATCTCCAAGAGACAGAAATTTTAACTTTGCCTTGGCCGACAAGAAGCCCTGACATTAATCCTATTGAGCATTTATGGAATAACGGGTCGACATGTTAGAGCCTTGCTTCCTCCTCCTAGAAACTTAAATGATCTGTCATTTAGGCCTATGGAAATATGGAATCAGATTAATCAAGACGAAATCGGAAATCTGATTTTAAGTATGCCAAGAAGATGCGAAGCAGTAATTAGAGCAAGGGGAGGCAATACCCGCTACTAAATGTTATTTAATTTTTTTGAACAACTTCAGAAATTACAATTTTTTCGCCTGTATTTTCTTTGCCATGCTTTGTGGATTCAATAAAATTAATTACTACCAGATACTGATTCTTTATTTACTTTAAATTTTGTTTTTTTATTGCTGTTGCAATAATTTAAGCATTTAGTTCATTTTGTATTTTTTAACTAAAAATTCTTTTATGAAAAACAAGTTGAACTAAAAATTGTGAATATGAAATACAACCATGTTTATTTACGAAATAGATTTCGACATAAGTATACTTTATCGGATAATATTTTATTTTAAAAATTAATTTTTCAAAGGAGGAAGCTCATTGACATGATTTTTGGATTGGGGAACAGTGATAAAAATGGTTTTCTAGCAAGTATATTGTATGCGACTTAGTTTCCCGAAAGGCGCCATCCAGAACTAATAGGCTATAGGAGATCGCTTAAGCGTTTTCTTAAAACTGAGCGTAGATTGCAAAAAAGAAGAAATTATAAAAACGGTTACAAAATGAGGAAAATCAATTAGCAGTTTTGTTGACAGTTACCAAAAATCCAAACATTAGTCGGGGACATGTGGAAGAAGAAGTTAGAATAAGTAAAAGGTCAGTTCAGAGAATTTTAAAAATACATCATTTTCCATATAACCACTTTCAACTGCACGAGGCTCTGAGTGAAAATGACTTTCAGTGTAGAGTTTAGTTTTGTGAGTGGGCTCAATTCCGCCTTCAAGAAAATCCATTATTTTGTATAAACGTCTTATTTTCTGATGAGGCAACATTCCACAACAATAGATGCGTCAACAAGCATAATTTTCACTATTACGCTACCGAAAATCCAAGAATCATACGACAAATGAACTATTAACATCGCTGGTCAATAAATGTTTGGAAAGGTATTGTTGGAGAACATGTGGTAGGCCCTTACTTTTTTAACGGCCATCTTACCGGTCAAATGCATTTCGAATTTTTAACAAACGATTTCGTTTTTTGGCATATTCCCAGTTTTACATTCTTAAGACACTTTATAAGGAAGAACTTTGTTATTTCTTATGGCCATCTCAATATATAATCATCAAAAATATTTTTATTTCACACATGATTTCAGATAGTAATTAAGAAATTTAAAGCACTTCTTAAACCTACCTTTGAAATACTGTTTAAATTCTTAAAAACGCCTAATACATATACGTACAATCAAAACCAAATTATGAGGGTAATTTAATTGTTTTTTTAAGAAAACAATAAACATTTATTAATAGCCCGCAAATAATTTAGTCAATCAAAAATGAAAAAAAAAGACACATTAATAAATGATCTATGGGTTTGAAAATAATTACCTATTGATTTAATCGCAAAATGTCGGCAGTTTTTTAAAACTATTTTAACAACTCTACGAAGCGTGTTTTCATTGACCGAGATAAATAGATCCCTTACCCGTTCTTCTAAGATTTCCCTGCTTTCGGGCGGGACAAATTCATAGATTTCATTTTTAGCCCATCCCCATAAATAAAAATCAAGAGACATAAGATCTGTCAATCTTGCTGGCCATAATTTGAAATAATATGATCGCTAAATACTTCAATTAAAAGCGTTCTAACTGCTCTTGTATTATGTGCTGGACAGCCGTCTTGCTGAAACTAGTATTTGAAAATCGGCTTTACCTGGCACTAGTTGACGCAATGCTTCGTCTCTTAATAAGTCTATATGTCGTTTCCCATTAAGATTACCAGCATAAATAAACGGAGTAATTAAGCGCACTTCTAAAAATAAAAGAAGCCTTAACAAGGCGTTTTTTTTTTGTATTCTTAACATACCTTTAATACCACGTACACCATACTCTGAATAAGTTGAACTTTGCGTGCGTTACCTTGTGTTTTCAATTAGTTTTGACATAGACTACTGTGCCATCGTTTTTGTTGATATCAGCATTATTATAGTACATACTATAGCCACTAATGTAGAAATTTTCACCACTCTCAAGTTGCCAAGATTCAGTAAGAACGATAATATCGCAATTTTTTAAGTTATAACTCTCGAGAAAGCTAACTAGCTCATTGAAATTTTTTTTATACTACGAATATTTATATGAAATGCAGACAAAACCCCACTACCTAATTGAGTCCCTCTGCCTAACATGTTGCAGTCAGTAATAGTTTCCTCCCTAATGTCATTCACCAAGCTGTCCAGATCCTCCATCAAGTCAATTTCTTCTTGGTTATTAGCCATTGTTAACACCGTAATCAATCTTACCCCTTAAGACAGTAAGCAGGTGTTGATAGGAAGGACAGTCTGGATCACTAGCTCCATGGTCAGTCTTATAGTTCCGCTTATATTTTTGGTTAGCCAACATGCAATTTTTACACTTTTTTTGAGAACCATTTTCGCACTCACGTGAATTACGTTGACCCGAACACCGCTCACAGGAGGGTTGGTTTGGACAAGCATCGGATTTATGAAAAGGTTCCTGGCATTTAAAGCAGCGAGTCACACCAATATCTTCATATACTGGGAATCTCTCCCAACCAATAAACACTTTCCCAATGGCAGCAAACCTATGAAACAGAGAAGGGGAACACTCTCCGAATATTGTGTGTCGGTTCTTGATCTTTTTAATGAATGAGATTTTAAGCTCATCATCGGCTTCAATGAAATGGTTCTGTTCTCTAATGCATTTTTCCAAGTCTTCCTTGCCCATGCCTCCATCATATCCTATTATTTTTATTTTAGGTTTCTTTAGTGTAGGTATTTCTATGTTATAGCCATTCAATTTTTTATCCGCTTCCCTCTTTAACGCCTCCACATCTTGCTTACTCTGACACTTAGCAATCAAATGACCGTTTGTAGTGCTGCGAGTGCCTCTAACAGCAATTTTTAGTTCAGAAGGCTTAACATTCTGTTTCAGATCAGCCTCCATCTTTTCGATACTCTGGTTATTCTTAGGTTTAATTATCAAACTAGGCAGGCTGTAGGTATACCTGGGACTGTACCACATTGAAGAGAGAAGTTTATTATGTTAACTAGGGGTTTTAAACAGTATGGTAAACACACTTTTAACATCTTCACAGAGATCTGATCTACACCAACAACATTACTCTTAATACTTTTAATACATGCCAAAATTTCATCCTCAGTCACCAGTGTAAAATAAAACGGCTCCCACTCTGCAGTTCGGCAGAGAAAATAATCCAAAACCTCTGGGTCAACCCAAGTTTGGGGAATATTATTCAAAAAAATAATCGTTTATCTCATTAGGGTTCTCAAAATTATTTAAAATATCTTTGGTTTCCTTAGGTGTTATGTTCAATTTTGTCATTTTATCCCATGTTTGCCTACTATTTGTGCCTTTACACTTATTTATTTTATTAAGAAATATGCCTTTTTTCGGCTTTCATTGCATGGGCCATATAATTTTTTAACTGAGGTTAGTATTGTTTACTTTAAAAAGACTTTAGAGTTTTATATATAAAAAAGGCCTTATGCTTTAGTTCAATCATTTTTTTAAAGTTATATGTATGTAAGCTAAGGAGGTTTTGTTTTTCTCAGTTCAATTATTTTAAGAGGGCAATAAGTAGCAAACAAATACAATAAACTTTCATTAAAAATATGAATCTTTTAATATCAATATAACAAGAAACATAAAGGTTATGCCAGTCTACACTCTTTAATTCGGCTTAAAATTGCTCTGTATTTGTCGTTTTTAGATTCCCACTTTCTACTACTTTATTAGCAAACTTTGGTTTTCCAAAATTTAAAGAGCAATTAACATCCTCATGGTTTGTTGTAAATGAAATGGTTGTATGACGGCAAATTTTTTGAACAAAATACGGGAGTTTCGGGAAAAAGGGAAGAAATTGTATTATACTGACGAAACAGGGCACACAGTTGAGAAGGTATGGCAGGATCTAACTATTTAAAGTTCAAGGCATGCATATATGGATTAGTTTTCGCAAGGTGTAGGAAATTTTAGTGGAAAGGTCTCCCCTCGTCTTATAGGATGAGGTTTTAAGGGAATAAATTGAATTTATAAAAAATTATATGACGTTCTGACGAAATTTAATTATTTAATATTTTTTGAAATACAGGCTCAACTGGAATTCATTCCTCTGACGTCGCACAACCCGGAGCTCTATATGCTAGAAATTTTGTACTTCGAGTATATATTCGTAGTGGGTATCAAGGTATCTCTAATCACTATCTTTTTTTCATATTTTTTAAATCTCTAGGGGGGGGGGGCAGCCCTCCCCTGCCCTTCCTTGGCGACGTCCATGAATACAATTGTATCTCGATCCTAATTATTTTTATTATAATCAGCTTGGGGTTCTTCAAAAGCACCAAAGTTAATTAAATGTATTACTATTTTCCTGTAATAGGTTTTATGTGGTTGATGTCTTTCTGAATAGAAATCCAAATATCTAGCAAACGCTAGTTCAGCATTTCGGTGCGACTGCAAATAAAGTACCGTAGATAAAAAAATTCGTTTATTATTTTATTGGGTAGGAAACAACGATTAGGGGCCATCCATAAAGGACGTCACAGCTTGAGGGGGAGGGGGGGGGTCTAGCAAAATGTTACCATTTGTGACAGGAAGGGGGGAGGGGTTCATGAAAATGTGACGTCCGGAATAATAATTCCAGGTAATAATATGAATTCAAACCCTACATAGTGTTCCCGCGCTACGCGGGACGGCAGCACTTTAATTAAGGAGTACGTGTAGTCTACTTTCGATATAAACGATACAAATCGTTTAGTTTGACAACTCGAGTTATCATCTACTAGATGATAGGGATGATTTTTTAGTTGTTTCATTAATAAATTTCTCTAGAGTAAAGAGTTGTTAAGACTATTCAGCGATTTCCAACCTCCAAATATCGTGCGCCTCATTTTCATGTTATTGTTGTTCATTCGCAATTTTCGCACTTTTCACATGCTATTGACATTATTAACCGCAACAATGTGTAATTTTTGATTTTAATTTTGTGACGTGACATAGGGGGGGGGGGGGCTGAAAGAATGTGACCATTTATGACATGGGGGGACGGGGGGTCAAAAATCCTCTGAAAAACCGTGACGTTGTTTATGGACGGCCCCTTACTTGGGACAAAAAATATTTTTTGGTATTAAACTAATACACTTTTATGTACCACATGCTATTTTAGATGCATGCGCTATTGCCAAGTTAATTACAATACTAGTTTTTTAATAATTTGAGGGTATTTCTCCAGAATTTTTTTATTTTAACCGATAGGCCGAAGGTTAGGTTAGGTTAGAAAAGCAGCAAAGAGTAACCCAACTATTCTGATATATCCAGACAGTCTCACACGTAGTCCTATAAGGACCGTTGTGATACCACACATGTTCCGCGGGACCTATCAGTATCAGCTCCCTGATGGCTGGTGCGACGTAAAACGCAGAAGAATCTTGGCAGCTCACTTGAACCAGCCACTACTGTTAATAAACCTAGTAAGTCGACCTATAGTTGTAAGCTGCTTACTTCCTCCAGATTATTGAACAATGGCTCGCCCAAGAGCAGTTAACCTTCTTCTTGCAAAGCCAGGGTATTCGCACAAGAAATGTTGAATACTTTCCTCATCTTCTTCGTCTCTTTAACTTCTGCAGAAGTCGTTAGCTGGTACTTGCATACGTTGTGCATATGTCTACCGAAAAGACAGTGTCCGGTAACCACGGCAGTGATATTTCTTAGGTCCTTCCGACTGTGTTGTAATAACGCTGTGGTTTTCCTGTTATCAAGTAGGGGCCACAATGGCTTGGAGATCCCACAGGTTGTTAGCTCTGCTCATTGCAAGTTGTTTGACTATCTATTGACTATCTATTGATCTATCTCCTCTTTGACCGATCCTAATGGTCTAGCTACGATATTTTCTGCTATATCGGCGGACATGCCCGCACCGTCCCTGGCGAGCGCATCAGCAGACTCATTGCCATCTATATTGTGATGACCAGGAACCCGACACAGAGTGACTCGATGCTAGGCACCAAGTATGTGGAGATTGTTGCGACCTCGCCTTTAAACCGTCTGTGAAAATCGAGTGATCCGTCTCCATTGGTAACTGATTCTCCTCACACTCTTCCTTAGTCGTAGTGAGTACAGAAAGAAAACCCCTTTCCGAAATCTGTTAGTGCGACGATGTAATCAGTCGGCTCCCGCAAATTTTTGACTCTTTTAGTCGTAGAGCACTTTTTGCAGCCATGATTTTTGCATAAATGTCCACAAGCAGCAGTTGTAACATCACTTCTAAAGCGGCCGTCGGCGTGCAGTGAAGGGCACCAGTTACTCCTAAACAACCTTCCCGTTGTATCTTCGTTAGTTTCTTTGTGTGTACCTACTGCTTTTTCCAAAGAAGTCCACCAGACCATGGACCCTGTAGGTTAGTACCTATAGGTCTTACAATGGCCGAATAAATCCAATATAATATATGGGGTTTTAATCCCTACTTTAACCAATGGATAGGCTGAATAGATACCTACACCTCTCCACTCTACCTTAACTGTGGTGCAAGAGAGAAGACATCGTATTATTTTGGTAGCAGTGTGTGACAAGTGGTCAAATAGAAGCTGGAAGCATATCCTTGGCACGACAGGTGTTAAGTACCCTGAACTGGGAGAAGCTGCTCGCCTTACGAAGAAATGCACGGAGGCTTAGTTTGGGGGAAGAGTAGTTGCTGAGGGGTGGATCGGGAAAAGTGAAAAGGGACTATTAGGCTTACTCGCCGGACTTTTGCCCTCCAAATGTACTAGTACTACTTCTCTGTATGAAGAGCGTATTTATTGGGGATTTGATAAATTAAAAAATCATAATACAAGGAAAGTCACTTTTTCCAAAACTTAATTTTTAAGCACGTTTGACCAGTATTTACTATAAATTATTGACCAAATTTGTGAGAATTTGGGCGTGTTTCAAAAAAATTTTTGCTTGTGGCGCGTTTCCCTATACTTCTTAATCGATTTCTTCCCCCCCCCCCCCCCCCCAACAAACAACTTTCCTAAATACGCCCTTGCCCTGTCCGCTTGACAAAATATTGCCCTATACTTATTGGACAGAAACATTTTGTTAGAACAACATTTAATTGTTGAATTTTTAGTTCAACTACATAACTCTGCAGAAAAAAGAAACAGTTAGTGGGACAGAAAGGCATGATGCTCGATGGCAAAGTAAAAATCCTAGTGGTTACATTATTTGGTTGCAGCTGCGTGACATGCGGTTTCTTTTGACTGCGACGACCGCGAAATGTTGTACAGAAACTCCGGTAGCAGGAGTTATGTGTGTCAGGATTATTGCAGGAGAGTAAAAAGCAGAGTCGGTCGGTATCATACTACTTATATAACTATATAATGCGTTGAAATATGAGCTAGTGTTTTCACACCTAATTTTAATTAAACTGAGCAGCATTATGCATTGATAGGAGCCCTGACCTTTCGGGTTTGCTCAAAACATATTTTATTTAAATTATAGTGAACACAAATTATAGCGCTTTTTTCCTCTTAGGCGTTGAATATCGAAAGGTTCTAAAATTATATTTTTAGCTGTACCGTAAATTGGGAATACTCTGCCGAAAATTTCGAAAATTTAAGATTTTTCTTTTATATTTCTTTAACCTTAAAGGGATGTTTAACCCAAAAAAAAGTATGTAACCAAATTGCTAATTATGCTCTTGTCTCCATGTTAATAATGCTTTCTTTCTCGTTTTTGTTATCTTTTCTTAACTTGTTGGCAAAGTAACCCCCGAGTTGCGGTTACTTTGCCATCCATAAGATGGAAATTGCATAAAATGGCAATTTTAACGGTTAATGGGGGGGGGGGGGTTACTTTGCCAAGAAGAATTGTCTTCAAATAAACATAATAATATGAAAGTCGGAAAATAAAAATAAAAAAATAGGAAATTCGCATATATATTAATTTGTATTAGGCCTTGGACTTTAAAAAACATATCTGTCTCTGGCACCAGCTTTAAATCTTTGGAATAGAGGTTCGATATCTGCCGCTAAAAGAGTATATGCCTGTGCCTTTTTTAGGAAGCCTATATTGACGCCAGTCTGGTCCAGGCATGTTGCCCCTAAATCCTCTAATTTTAAAACCGTGTTTTTTTACATGTTATTTTACTAACATTCTGAATTGAAACTCGGTTATATTTACTGTATGCTACAATACTACAACAAGGTGACGGTCGTTGGTTTTACTAAGACTTGTTGGTGCTCCGTATTTTTTTTTATATGATGCTGGCGTTTAACTTTATAATCTAAGGTTTTTCTTAGAATGGAAAATTTTTTAAATGCGCGTTTTGCAGACTTCTCTTCTTTACTGCTACAAGGGCTACCTGCAAGGTTTTTTGGCTGTGGTTTACATAATTATGTTTGAGCTCCAGGTTTCCTTTTGTGTTTCCTGGGCTTTTAGGATCTAAGGAAACAAATAAAAATATTTACCTCAAAGCTCATTTTACCTTTTTGAGTTAGATTGATCAGTTGGCAAAATAAAATAAGCCCTATATTAAAAAGGAATCCGTAGGTAACATTGCCAAGTCAAACAATTGGATGGACCAATAATATTGTGACTTTAAGAAATGTACAGAAGGAAAGTCAAAACATACCCTAAGATCCCCCCCGATGGCCAAAAAAAAATCATCAAACATATACTTTTATTCACCAAACTCAATTATGCGTATAAAAATAAAAATCGATCGGAATACTTTTTTCTTATGAGGTCCGTGACATTTGTGTAGGCGACAACTTAGTAAGAATCATGGGTGAATCTGCTTAGCCTTTGGATAGTCCGGTTATCTGTCCTTAATATTGCCAACGTGTGCGCAAAAAGTTATTAAACATCTTTCTTCATCTCTTGGCAAAGTAATCTCTTAATGCAAAGTATCCCAATGTACCTAACCGTTTTAATTATGAACCTAATCAATATTCCATCAGGTACGGAGAATATATATACCCCTTCAAGTGTTAAATGTTAAAATATTCTGAAATTTTCCCAAAGATATAAAGGCGTCGAATTTTAAGTCTCTATATAAATATTAGAGAAGGTCCAAATATAAGCTAGGGTCTAAATATGGGCTAGTTGTGTTTCTTGGCGTTTTACGTGCTGCCATCTAGGGTGTGTCGGTTAAAATTATTACCTTGGAGCACAGAAAGCAACTACGAGCAGTTAGTCGCTTGCAGTCGAAGCCAATGGAAGTTTCAGCAAAAACCTGTTAAAGTGTGTGTTTTACGTTGTGGAAATATTTTACATGTAAGTATTTTTTGTTATTTGAGTAAAAATCTGCTTAATAAATGACAAACTTGGTACATTTGGCCAATTAGTTAGACAAATAAGATATTTTTTCAATGGTTGTTTTATGAGCTAAGGTGGCCTAAAAATGGCTGCCACTCCTTATAACGTTCTATACTGTTGGTCTAAATACGGGCTACGCACAAAGGTCTAAATATAGGCTACGCACAAAGGTCTAAATATAGGCTAGCCTATATTTAGACCTTTTTGACTAGATTTAAAACAAACAAGCTGAGCTCCCTTTTTTTATTTCAGAATGCCAAGAAGTAAGCAAAAGTATGATAAAAAAGGTAAAAGAAAGTGTTGGAAATCTGAGGATATGGAGAGAGCGATAGCAGTCGTAAGGGAAAATAAAATGGGAACTTTGAAAGCAGCCAAAATATTTGGTGTGCCACGTTCAACATTACAGACTTTAAGCAAAAGACTTGATATGCCCCCTCAGCCCAAGCAGCTCGCATGAAGCTAGGAAGAAAGCCCTTTTTGGGAGAAAAGATTGAAGAGGAGTTGGTTTGATATTTGCTGACTATGGAGCAAAAATTTTTTGGTTGTACTTCGGGCGACTTGCGACGAATGGCCTATCAACTCTCAATTAGAAATGGTCTACAGACTCCATTTAAAAACGGCGAATCGGGCAGATCTTGAGTAGATCTTTTTATGAATCGTCACAAAGACCGCTTATCTATTCGTAAACCATGTGGAACATCCTTTGAAAGAGCATTAGGGTTTAATAAGGAAAACGTTCAAAACTTTTTTCAATTGTTAGAAGAAGCCTACGAAAAACACAAATTTCCAGCGGAAAGAGTTTACAATGTAGACGAAACTGGCCTTTCTATTGTCCAGAGCAAGGTGCCTCATGTCATAGGAAGAAAGGGAAAAAGACAAATTGCAGCTTTAACTTCTGCGGAAAGGGGCTCAACTATAACTATAATTGCCTGCATGAGTGCTTCAGGGCACTTTATTCCCCCACTTGTGATATTTCCTAGAACAAATATGACACAAGTTCTAATGAAAGGAAGTCCTCCAGGTTCGATTGGAAGAGCACATCCTTCAGGATGGGTTCAAGGATATATTTTTACTGAGTGGTTTGCTCACTTTATTGAAAAGGCAGTTCCAACAAAAGAGTCACCAGTTTTACTTCTCTTAGATGGTCACTATAGTCATGTAAGGAATGTTGATGTAATTGATATTGCTAAAGCAAATTTTGTGACGATAATTTTCCTTCCCCCCCATTCGACCCACAAGCTCCAGCCTCTGGACAAAACATTTATGGGTCCTTTGAAAGCATTTTATAGTGAAGAAATTAGGCAATGGCTTAAACATTCCAACGGCCGGGTTACTCCGTATGATGTTATGGAGCTATTCGGTAAAGCCTACCTTAAAGTCCAGACGGGAGAGATTGCTGTGAATAAATTTAGGGCAACGTGGATATTTCCATTGAATAAAAATATTTTTAGTGACGCCGATTTTATAGCCTCCGAGATAGAGGCAGAAAAGACGTGCAGCACGTGCACCCCAACAGATCAGACACCAAATAGCACTCCAACAATGTTGCCTTCGTCGTCTAATTTGCCTTTAGCCCAGGATTGTTCTCTAGCTTATCAGGCTCTTCCCGGGACATCAAAACAAGCAAATCCTTTTGACATCTTCGCTTCGGTTTCTTCCACCAAAAAAGGTCCGGATTGCACTCCAACTTCTCACCATGCTCATCATGGGTCGTTAAAACAAACTAGTCCTTTCGAAATCGTTTCAATTCCTTCTATCAAAAGACAAGTCAGCAATAGAGATCGAAAGTCTGCAGGTTCCTGTGTCATCACTGCATCACCATACAAACAGCAGCTATCATTGTCTTTAGAAAAAACAGCACTCAACAAGAAAAAGAGAAAGTTGAACTTTGGAACTAGCAGTAGTGATAATGAAAAAGAAAAAGGAAAACAGCTGGCAAGCAAAGAAGAAAAAGGAAAAAAGCTAGCTAATAAAAAAGTGTTAAAGAAAAGGCCACAGTCAGACTCCTCGTCAGACTCTGAAGATGATCACCTGAATTGTCAACTGGATGACAGCGAGAGTGATCTTGATTTGCCCCAGGGGAAGAACCCACAGGACAAGGATGCAAGTTGTATATTTTGCAATGGACTTTTTCCAATGATAGCAGGGGAGAACTTTGGGTTATGTGCTCTCAGTGTTCCTTTTGGGCACACAGTGAATGTGCAGGTGCTGACCGGGAGATTTACATTTGTGATTTTTGCAAATAGAGGTGTTTAAGAATATTGTATTTAATTTTTAGATATAGAGCTTTCGTTCGTTATTGATATTTTTATAGATAGCCCGTATTTGGACCATGTATTAAAAACATGTCTTTTTGATTTTTTTATGAATAAATATTTTGCAACTAAGTATAACTATATTTGCTCATTTTTAGCCGGGTATCATTCAGACAACATGTTCAAGATATAGATTACCGTATAAAAACTTAATATTCTTTATGTTTTCAAATTTAAATGATATATATAAAAGTGGTAGCCCATATTTAGACCTTCTCCTCTACCATTTAGCCCTGAGGGTTGTTAGGAATAACTTTTTTACCGTTTCGGTTTTTCCACTTTGTAAGTCCCTATAGCATAGGTATCAAATTTCAACTTTCTTAGGTCGTCTACAAGTGGCTAAGAATTTTGGTCATATCTATAAGTAGGTATCTACCTACAGACATATATCATCAAAATATACAAACCTACATTTTATATTTTATCGATAGCAGTGGCGTAGATAGGATTTTAGGGGGGGGGGGGGGGGGAGATTTTCAACCGTAGACGTATCAAATGATTTTAAGGTAGAAGCACTGAGCAATCTAAAAGTGGCCCCGGTATGCACCTCGAAAATTCCGTTCGCGGGATATTTAAGCTGGATTTATAAACTCGAAAAGTTGGCGAGGTTGAAGTTATGTTCGAGTTGGTGAGGTTCGATATTCGACAGTCCAGAATATGGTATTTATAAAGTCAGTAGCGAAGTTGGAAAAGTTGTTGAAGTTTGTGTCCAATAGAGTGAATTAAAATATTTCATAATTTTAATAAAGTCGAGTTACAACAAATTAGTGTCATCAGTCTCCATACCATCCATTTTTTTCTTCACAAAACACAAACTAACCTTACAACAGAAAGAAAATACTAATACAAGTGGCGGAATGGCGACGTAACCAACGAACCACATGACTAGGGGAGTAGGGGAGCGATGGGTAATACCGTACACCTAAGGCTGAAAATTAATTAGTTCTAAACCGTAAATATTACAGATGCAAGGTTTATCCCTATGACTAGCGTATAATATAGATATGTTAATTAAAACCGGCAATGTCATAACCACATACAATTATACAAGTTGATAATACATAATTTGTTGAAGGGCTGCATGTACGGGATTCGGGCGAACGTTCGCATAATACCGTACAAAGCGTCGGGTTATTACGTACCTTATTTTTAAAGAAAATGTTGCACTGCATCATTCATTTTCGTAGGAGAATATGTAATTTTCCATTTATGCTGCGGCGCAAGCTAAATAAATGTACGTATCTAAAATATAAGAACATCTTATGATATAAGATGATGTCGTAGTTTAATACCGTACACCTTCTAGATATGCTGTACAAATGTACGATCTTTACCCAATTTTAATTTCAAAATAAAAAATTAAAAAAGAAAATAAAAGAAAAACATTTAATAAAAGAGACCTTGCATCAATAAATATTCATAGAATGAGGCCTTAAAATTCATCACATATAAATTTAGTTAATCTTATCTTATCTTATCGCTTGTTTCGTAAACAACAATTTGAACAATAAAGCGTACTAAAACAAACACTCCCACATAGCAAAAAGATATCCTGTGGATATATGAAATATATTCTCTTTCGGATATGGATATTGAGTGGCACATCCTCCGCAGATTCATAGAACATACATATATATATACTACGTATATGCATACGACATGCGTTTGGCCACAAGTCGGACATGCTGAGAAAATGCGTTTCCGGACATTTAGCATATCCTCCGCATATTCGCAGAAGATTCGTATGTGTATACTAATGACATGAACAGTATATTCGTTTTGCCCAAAATAGGGATAACCCGATTTTTAAATTTTACTTTTAAATTTCTGGTATTTAGACCAAGAATGAAAATGCAGATAAAATAAAAAAAAAATAAATAAAAGTAGAAATCTATGAGCCGGACTCGAACCGACGACACTCGGTTGTAGGGTTAGTAGTAAATCTACTTTTCATTCTTCATCCGAATGCCACAAATTTGCGTATCTAAAAGTAAATGATTATTATACAGATTTCTGCTTGTATGATGCCGATTCTTGCTTGGAATTTTCATCGAAAAGATTGTAAATGTAAATAGGCTATACTATATACCATTCCAATGGAAACATCACTCAATAGAGCCTTTGGGAAGCTGGCAAATAATAATTTTTCGTGTCCAGGGTTTTAGTGCGGCTAACTACCCCTACTAAATTTAAGAATCCAGAGTATTTTGCCGATATGGCCGCCGTATCTCGAAATGTTGGGTCAATCGACGTTTCTAATACCTATGATGTATCAGTCTCATATTGGTTTAAATCAAATCAAGTAAAGGTATTAAAAACAGGCTTTATTAGAGCACAATCAAACCCTTAAAAACCAATTACAGACATAACTATTAGTTTTTTAAATTAAGGAGTTACTGCTTTATAACGTCAGTTTCGTTTTTCCTGAAAAGAAAAACATAAATGAATGGTTGAGAAAATATTTACGTTAAAAAAATGTAGAGTAATGTCTGAGCACTTTAAAAACAGGTTTCTATTATATTAGGTAAGTATATGTTCCTGCAGTTTATAAAAAATGAGTAAGGAATTCTTACTTGTCAAGGTTGTTTTTCTTTTTATTGTTAAGCATTTCCTTCGCTTTGACGAGCCATTTTTGAATGTGTACTATGACTTCGTCCCCACATGCGTCCATTAATTGTGCTGTTATTTTGACGCACAGCATCTAAAGAATTACAGAACTTATTATTACAGTATCTTAACATTTCAGGAATTTGGTAATCTATATTTTTTAGTAAATTATAAATTATTTTAATAAAGAATACCGAAAATTTCTGGACGATTTTAAATAGGTACCTCAAAACTTTATTTTAATTGAATTGTTCGTAAACACCTTTAAACTAAGACATTTTCTGCTAATGAAAAATCATCTGCTATTACACCTTCGGGTGAATGCTCTAATACTTCTAATGACAGCAAATCATTATGTTTTTCGGGATATAAACCTACAAAATGACATCTTACTTTTGCTGCTTGAAGACATAATATTAAAGAAAGAGTAAAATTTCGGCTGTTGAAAGCAATATGATTAGGTACGTTATAAAATTATACTCATATATATAGTGTTTACTTATTGTTTACAAATTCCCACACAAAAAACACTTTATTAAACAATGAACATACTACTGAACTGTAAGAAAATGAAAAACAAGCCACCAAAAAAACTTACTCGACACGAGCAGAGAAAATGACAAAAACTGAGGTTATGTAATGTCATCCCAAGCGCGAAGTGCGCAGGGCTGCCAAAAGTTGGAGATTTAAATATTAACTTGAGCAATCGCATTGTCCTAAAGAAATTTAGATATTATTTTAAAAATACTAAAGTAGGAAAATCTTTTTAATTTCACTTTTTTGACTTATGATTTTTATACCAATTTCTAGATATGACTTGAATGTGCTATGGATATATCCAAACGAACATGATTTTAATCAATTTCTAAATATGACATGGATATGCTCTGGATGTACCTAAACGAATGTGAGTTGTGGGCTGTCGATAGCACATTCTCAGGATGTGAATATACCTTTTTTGCTATGTGGGCTATATATATCCTTGCAACGACGATATGCGACTGACTTAGTCAAGCGCTTGCTGCCGAAGTTAAAAGAGTGGGACCATGCATTAAAGTGAGAAAACTAGTAAATTCAGTTTTCTTTTAAGAAGATATCGCTTTTGTACGGTATTATCCGATGTACGATATTACCCGTCACTCCCCTACCTTACAATAATTTACCCGATTTGAAATTAAACAGAGATTTTAAACTAGAGATATAATATGTTATTTGTGCCCAACTTTGTGTACTGATTTTTGCCAAATTAGTGAAATATTTTAAAAATGCTTTTCTCTGCTTGTCACAATTACAAAATAATTCACAGTATATCCAATTATGCATCAATATTATGTATTTCGTAATGCGGCTGCTATTTGACTGTTGCCTCTATATTTTAATATAAGAAAACTTTCTTTTTGTTTAGAGATCGCATACTACATCCAAATACTACTTTTATTATCCAGTGTGCTGAACATTAACATTTTTTGTGACAAGTACAACTTAACTGTATAAATATGAATAACGGCAGATCTAGCTTTCAAGCGACATCTCGTGGCAATCAAATGCATCACCTGGCCCGTCTAACAAAAATCAGTGAGAAATGACGGGGATGAATCCGGCGAAAGGAAGCAACTAACCTTTAGATTTCTAATTATTTGTACTCGGTCGGTATACCGAATTGGCTTTTAATTCTGCGCTCCTGGCGGCGACTCCTGTAAGAATGACCGGCTCGTCTGGTTTTTGCAGGAGTTTGCTTCTCCGTTCTGGGGATGAATCCGGCGAAATAAGGCAACTAACCTTTAGATTTTTATAAATAAATATATTAATAACAAACTGGTTGTTTTATAGTTTTTATAATGCGCTGCATGCATTAAGGATTTCCATAATTATTTGCTTTCTAACATATTTATTTTCTTTCTTACAAAGTGCCAAGGCAAGACAAATGCACATGTTTCTCAAGTCTACTATAAACATTCAAAACATCCATTCTAACTTGCTTTTAATTTGTTTGAAAGAAAAACAGTAATTTTGCTACAACTTTTGTGGTATGTTCTATAGAAAATAATAGGAGGACACCAGGGTACCTGTTCCGGTATTAATAACTACCATTATTACTTACAGAACTATGCCGGAACTACCCCAAAATACGCAAGTCCTCCATAATTTCTTGCGGTTTATTTAATCTGGGGTATTGTTTCTTCGAGAAAATTAATGCCTTAAATCTTCTTATATTTTATGTTATACCAATTTTTACTATAAATGCTTTTTTTATGAATCAATACCTATTCAAATAAATTAAGTTAAATAGGTTTAAAGCCGGACCTAACGTAGGGGAACGTGGGGCAAAGTGGAATACTTAGAACCAAAACAGCTCGCAAAAAATAGCAAATGAAACAATGGTGTTCCAAATAACATATTTTACTTCTACATACTGTTTAGTATCAAAAATGATGAAAAAACATACAAAAATATAATAGCTAAACCATTGACATATTTTTTTTTAAAAGCTTACAAATTTTCCACTTTGCCCCACATACGGGGCAAAGTAGAAAAATTCGTTTAATGCTAAAACATGTTTAGAATAAATTAGGAAAATCTTATTATTCCGTGCCTAAGCATCTCATAAGCTTGGAGTCGGCCAATGACTTCCTGCAAGTAGATAAAACTTTCACCTCGTGTATCTGGAAACACGTAGATGTTGCACATATGTCAGCATTCACGCATGTAAGAGACCAGAATATCATCGCCTTTAATGGCTTCACCCTGCGCTACAAACTTCTTCGTGTCACCTTTCTTATTTTGAAGTCCAACTAGTAGATAGTCCTTTTTATTCAGATTTTCTAAAGTTACTTTTTCAGTTGACAGTTGTTCTATCGAAGAAATAATGACACCTTTCTCATCTCCTGAGGATAAAGAGTCATCGCATATTTCCTCTATGGATGATTCAAAAGTTGTAGACTCAATATCGTGCGCCTTCGATTTTTTCTGCTTGCAACTTAAAATAGGCTGCTGTTTTCTTTTTACATTTTTTGTCGCGATCTTAGAAGTCGAACTAGCAGCCTTAAGTTCCTCTAAATTTGGCGTAGTCGTAAGTATCGTAGTTTTTCCTCGTTTAAACTGTTTTCTTTGTTTTGGTTGTGCTTTTGGAAAAGGTATGATTTCGCTGGGTGAATAGTAGACATCTTCAATAGAATACTGTATGTGTGCAAACGAGCAGCCAGGTTGGGGCGAAGACGGTTCGTTTCTGTTAATATTTTGTGCCTTAGAAATTATCGCCTTTTCTTCTTTATTTTGGACTGAACCCGAGTTGTCCTGAAGACCTGGAGGAGGAGTCTTGTTCTCTTTCCTGTTGAACAAACAAGTTATTATTTTCTGGATCTTGGTCAGTAGTTTCTGTAGCCCTAAACATTTCTTCAGGAAATATTTCCGGATTGTAGGGCCATATTCCTGTATTTTTGAATCCACGTATAGCATTCTGCGCAGTTGCTGCACGCTGGAGTGCTGCACCGAATATCGATCCAACGTCGTGCACAGTAATAACTTGCCCAGGATGGTTTCTAAGCCAATTCTTTGTTTCTTGTTCGTACAAGCAATTTAAGGGAAACATGAAAGAAACATCGGCAGGTTGCAACCTGTGTGAGGTATGTAGCGGTAAAACAAGAATATGGACATTATTTTTTCTTGCCATTTGGATTAAGGTCAGGTTTTTTGTATGTGTTGCGTGTCCATCCAAAATCAGGAGGACCGGATCATCGGGACTTGGTTTGGTATGTTTAAGAAAGTGAGTGAACCATATTAGCGAAAAAATGTTGGACTGCATCCATCCGGATGGGTGGTACTCTACGATGGCATCTGGAGGCAGCCCTACCTCAAATAATGGGTTTCTTCTTACTCGAGGGCATATCATTAACGGTGGTAGGTGAAATCCCGCGGCATTACAGCAGATTTCAGCAGTGACCAGAACTCCTCTTTCTGCTGATAACAAAACTCCTACCTGTTTCTTTCCCTTAAGTGATTAAGTGATAAAAGATCGCGCTAGTCTTACTATGAAATAATAATAAATTCCACTTTGACCCGCTATTCCACTATGCCCCTTGCTCTCCTACATGCGAACTACGCAAACGCAAGGCTTCCGCAAAACGCCGCATGCTGGGGACGTTTCTGTAACACGGTATATAGTGAGATCATCTAACATGGAATAAAATCTGTATCGTATCAGTTTGGTAGATTTTTCTAAAAATCGGTCGGATATGCGAACTACTATTTTTTATTGCGCATTATATGAACTACAATACGCGTATATAGGGAGAGCCAAAAAATACTTATCATGTCTAACTTTTTTTTAAAATGGAAATCGTGTATTTATTTCCCATATTTTTCAAGAACGCCCAAAGTTTTATATTGATGCCGAGCTTAGCTTTTCCATCTTTAACCGTTATTTATACAGAGCGAGTATAATATTTGCTAGAATTCAAAAATGTCTTTGATAAAATGTATTACAGTTACTTTAAAAGGTGTTGAAAATGTCGTCCGATCACTTGGAGGCAGCAACCTAGTCGTAAATAAAATCCATATCTCACATACTGAATAACCTCTGGTGTAATAAGTCCACACCCAAACCTATTCGTTCTTTTAGTACCTCAATACTTTCGGGTTTTGTCTTAAAAACTGTAGTTTTTAAGTAACCCCACAGGAAAAAATCAAGTGGGGTAATATCCGGAGACCTCGGTGGCCATTCTATTGCACCCCTTCTGCCAATCCATCTATTTGGTTTAGATCATCACGAACAGGCCTCGCATAACGAGGTGGCCCCCATCCTGCTGAAACCAGATATCCGCATTTGGCACTTGTGGATCGAAAGCATTGGGAAACAAAACTGCCAAATTTGAAACAAGTTCTTGCTGTGGAAATGACAAATATCGTACTCCAGTTAGGCTATTGTCAAAAAATATGGGCCCAATCACTCCAATCCCAATAATTCCAGCCCAACCATTAATTTTTAGGGGGCCACTGGGTATGTACTTCCCTCGTCCAATGAGGATTTATATCAGCCCAATAACGCCAATTTTGTCGAGTAACATGGCCATGTAACGTAAACGTAGATTCATCACAAAATAATATGTTTTTGAGTTCACGACATTTCTGTTAATTAAATCCATCATTTCCTTGCAAAACTGCAGTCTCCTATCTGGATTATATTGTGCCAATTCCTGTATAAGCTGTATTTTGGAAGAATGATACGTGTATACTTTGACGAGGTCTGACATAAGTAAGTATACCATTTTCTCTTCCTAGCTGTCTTATGGCAATGAATGGATTCTCTTCAATTGTGCTTTCGTATTATCGTCTAGTGCAGATTGCGCCTTAGTAGATGTAAGACGAGCCTAGATGTTTTTTCCTAAATAATCTAACCGCTTCCTGTTGAGTTCTAGATTTATTTCCGTAACCGATCATCATTAATATTTCAATGCGATGAGTTTTTGTTAAATATGATGCATTTTAAGTCTGATCTTGTCCACAATCTTGAAATAAGTCAATGTTTAAAGACAGTTAGGTACTTATTTCAATAATCAAACATACTTGATACATTTTTTATCTAGCCCAAAAAATTATAGAAATTTCTTTGGCCTAAAGGTTAGTATTATTCAGAATGTTAGAAATATATTTTATTTACGACTAGGTTGCTGCCAGCAAGTGAACAAAAGACATTTTCAACATCTCTTAAACAAATAATTTTATTACATTTCGAGAGACTTCTTATTTTTAATATTAATTATAGGATTTATAGATACTCACTTATGTGATCCCTTATCCCAAATCTATTAACAGTGAAATCATTTTACAGATACCTTTACTTACATGTAACCAAATATCTTGAAATGTTGTAATTAAAGCAAATTTAGTTTATTTAAATCATATTTATTTTGTAAATGAAACAATGCACTCTTCCCCCACAGTTTAAAACAAATAAATAGTTTACTACATGTTTCGAACGCTTACGCGTTCATCCTCAGCGAATACTAAAAAGGATAGTAGGTATATAAAGCTAGTAACGACCAATGAATATAAAATAAAAGTTTAAGGGGGACTTACCTACCATCGAGTTGAGCGAAACTGTTAAAAAAAGTTGTCTTAAATTAATGAGTACAACTTAACGCAGGATGGGGAATTTAAGTTGAAAGTGCGGAGGAAGACTGCATTGTTTCATTTACATTACTCATTACTTTGACTTTACTGAATGTATGGCGTATTTCCTTAATCATATTTATTTAATATCAATAAAAATCTGCTAAATAAACCATTGATTGGTTAAATAAACACAATATAATTGCTACATTGCCCGGCGTGTTCTGTGGTAGGTTCACGGCAGAATTCCGTATACACGCCACTGGTTGTCAACTTAGCCCTACGATATACGTTCCTGCTGACTCGTAACTTAGGCGGTACTCCCTGCACGGCTATCTTTTAGCGACCGTGCCGCCTCAGCAGCAGCGCAGTGCCCTTGTCATCCGTTACAGATAGAGAGCCTGCGATTCCTGCGACACTTTTCTGCATACGCATATTTTCAACGATCGGAATAGGCCGATTTACATCTTTGGCCTTTACGGTACTGCCGTGCTGTAGCAGGATCACATTTTGTTTGCGGCGGCAGGTTGAAATTGAATGGATTTCGATTGTGGCCGATTCTAGGAAGTATATAGGCATCCTCATCACATATGGATGTAACGTAAGAGGATGGTAAACGAAAGCAAACCCCAACTTTTAAGAAAATAATTTGTATAAGTCTCTAGTTCGTCATCTGGGATTTGTCAAGCGGGTTGACGGGTAATAAGCCGTTAAACTGAATAACAAAAATGACAATATCATATACTTATGACCGCTATTACTTAAGAGTCCATCATAACCCCTGCACGCAACCCATATAGCAATGTAAATTAAATGGGTTTTTTTTGCGCTCAGCTATCGCAACGAGTTTCAAGAAAACTGGTAAAGTATTTAGCTTTGGTTAAAAGGATATTGAAAGGCAATTCTATTTGCTAAATTAACCATGAACATAACCATAGAATTGCAACTTTACGCATGATTTTCTCCACATGTAAGTCCTAAATAAAAAATCTGCAACTTGGCAGATCTAGCAAATAGAGTTGCCTTTCAATACCTTTTAACCAAAGCTAAATAATTTGCCAGTTTTCTCAAAATTCGTTAACAGCTGAGCGAAAGAAACCCCATTTGATTTACATTGCTGTATGGTCGGTTGCGTGCCGGTCAGGGGTTACCGTGATGGACTCTTAAGTCCAACTGGGAAATAATTAGATCGTTGCCTTAAATACAGGGTATCCGGTAAGTATATGGCATACTCTCGGGAGCGTATATATATAGGAGGTCAAAGTGCCCCTCAAGGGAGATACAGACCCGAATGGGGTACCCAGCGGATTACCTTTTCGACTTTAACTTTTGAACCGACATGTATAATTTAATAACATCTTATTATTCTATGTACCTAGACCATAAAGACTCATAAAATCATACTACAGTAGACGTTTTACATCGTCAGGGAAGTCAGGAACGGGCTTGCCACAACACTCATGGGTCAACATTTTGACAAGTGTCATTACAGAGCTGAAAACTGATTTTTTAAATAGTCTTGTCTGGTTATTCCTTTTTTAAAACAGGTACTCTACATTTATTTCTATAAAATTAGCCGTGTTCGAAGAAAATAATTTTTTTGTATTATACGTTATTGAAATAATAAATTAAAATTCTTCAATAAAACACCAGTCGATCGTTTTTATTTCAATGTGTTATTGACAACACTTTTCTCAATTGTCTAGCCGATTGAGTACATAAACATTAAGTATTGAAGGATTATTCATATTATTATAGTAAATATGCTGACGTGCATCTAATTTATGGTCAAGCACTCAGCAATTGTGTGGAGGCGAAAATAATTTATTCTGATATATTTCCAAACCAACATTTACCGCACCGAGGAACTGTTGTTGAGGTTGACCGTAGCTTAAGAGAAACAGGTAAAAAGTTAAGTGAAATAAAAAAAACGCGAGAAGTGGCTAATCTATTTTAGGAAATTTCTTGCCGTATCGTGGTGGAGATGGGCCTCCGAGAACAGCAAGAGACTCTCAATTGGACGAGGCAATTCTGGATGAGATTGCTGAAAATCCTTCTAATAGTGTAAGAATAAGAAAGCTGCGCTCCAAGTTCATGCGAAAAAGTGGGTTGTTCATGAGATCCTTCGAGAACAACTGCTACATTCTTATCACGTCCAAAAGGTGCATGCCATGTCTCCCGCTGATAATCCTGCAAGAGTCAACTACGCAAATTGGTTTCTGTAACGATTTAGGCAAAATCATAATATCACTAGTACTGTTTTGTTCACGGACGAAGCCGGTTTCGCCCGAGACGGAGTAATAAATTGCCATAATTTCCATATTTGGCATGAAGAAAATCTCCATGCAACAGTACAGACACAGCACCAACAAAGGTTTGTGGTTAACATGGGGGCGGAGATTGTTGAGAATCATCTCATTGGACCGTTCTTTATTGAAGGCAGATTAAATGGTGCCATGTATTTGCAATTTTTGCAACAGAACCTAAACGGTTTATTACACTGCCCCATTTTAGCAATTTAGTTCGTCAGCATTTATCTAATACTTTTGGTAATCGATAGATAGGTCCATAGACAATGGATAGGTCAAGGTAGACCCATTTTATGGCCACCGAGCAGGTTGCCCGACATAACTCCATTAGATTTCTTTTTAGGGGGAAATATTTAAAAAGGCATTTGTATTGGACGCTAGTTCACACGAGGGAATCTTCCCTGCCAGAATAACCTACCATTTCAACGAAATTCGAGACAATCCTGGAATGTTGTATGAAGTAGGTACATCGACAAAATATCCATCGGCTAAGGAAATGTATAGAGGTACAGGGTGCTCATTTCAAAATTCTGCTGAAGTAAATAAGAAGATGCAAATTTTTCCCATTTTAAACATTCTTGCGTTTAAGTGATTTCCGAAATGTCAATCTTTTTTATAATTTCTTTATGCGGCACACTTCGATTTGGAAATGTATTAGAATAAGTTCTTCTTGCATTCACAGAATTGCCGAGTGCTTGTCCATAAGTTAGATGCATGTAAGCATTAATGAGATGTAATAATGACCAATTGTATTATTTTAATGCGAATATTTATTCGTTTTTTTTTATTCGGTTAGTTACTGTTATGTTAACTTGATTATTAAATAAATTTCGAAAGTGTTGTACAAAAAATTACCTTTCTTCGAAAACGGCTGACTTTAGAAGCAAATGTACCATTTTAAAAAGACGAATAACCAGCGTAATTAAAATACTAGTTTTCAGCTCTATAAAATGACACTTGTCAAGATTTTGGCTCAACAAGAAGTGTGGTGGCAAGTCCGTTCCTGGCTTCCCTAACGATGTAAAACATCTACTGTAGTACGATCTTATGAGGCCTTAGGGCCTACATAAAACATTAAAATTTCATTAAATTTTATGTCGCGATGTCGGTTCAAAAGTGAGAGCCGCAAAGGGTACTTCTTTGGGGCTCTGTATCTCCGTTAAGGGGTACTTTAGGATTTTTTTTCTCTATGACAAATTAGGATTATTTTGATCTCCCCTATACGCTCATGAGAGTATGCCATATACTTACTGGACACCCTGTATAATACATATTACAGATCATAATATGGAAAAACCGATAGCGACATTTCGGCGCTGTCGTTTTGGCACCAGGATGTTTGGCGCCGGTTGTTTTGGCGCTTGGAGTAATTATTAAATCTAAAATTTTCTACCGAGTACCATTAGTGCTCTAAATTTTCCAGAAAAATTATTGCACTTGTGGCATTATACTCGAAAATTTCCCAGACAGGGGATGCTTGACATTCACGGGGCTAGGAATGGGCCCGCAGGGACCCCAATTTCTGTGATTTAAGATACCGAAAAGCACTGTCTTAAATACAGTAGCGGCTTTTCAGGGCCGGCAGGGTCGACAGTGCCGACCCAGTGTTAAACAGACAACAAACAGTAGGTATATTATTTATCTAAGACAATTTGCATTTTTAATGACCCGCAAACTACCAGTGAATAACCGTTATACTTTTTAAATAGCCCTTATAAGTTGTACCCCAGGACGCCATAGTGGATTACTCGTAAACACGCCACCATCAAATTAACTGTATTACTTTTCAAGGCGCCTTTGTAACTAGGACTGGCAAGGCAACCCTACCATAAGAAAGAACTTCAAATTTCCAAACAACTAAACATACATATAGTAATAGTAGTAGTAATATATTTGCAAACCGTGTTGCAAACTTCACACGCCGTCAGAAACGACAACAATAGATTTGCCGATAAATTAATGGTTTGTTCTAAACCGACCAAAACCGGATCAATACAGTCCTCCAAACGGTCGCACAACTAATTTGCCACTGCAACAGTCGATTGCCAAGTTCAAAGTTTAATTGACAGGCTGGAAATAATCGTTCGAGCATGGAATAACGGATTGGACTTGGAGGTAAGTAAGGTTAGTTAGTTAGTTGTTGTTATTCGTTTGTTATTATACTCATTAATTAACGGTTGTTTGTTATTATTCTTGACAGAAAAGGAATGAATTAGTGTAAAATAAATCAAGTGTGGTCTGTTGAAAAACAAAACTTTCGGTTTGGTAAATAGGTTTGTGTAGGATTAGGGCCTCTGGCAAGTGTTTTAAAATTTAAATAAAATATCTTGCTTGGACGCACACATCACGCAATGACATAAAAACTCAAGTTGAAACTGAGGTAAAAAGGGATCCTAATGATCATATTCATTGTATTTTTATCTTCTCTTTCATTTGATGAAGAAAGTAAGTGTCCAGTTAGAAATGCAAAGCTGGTAATATTTGTAAATTGAAAAAATGTATTATTCTGTTTAGGTATAACATATAGCAATTTATTGTAAAACACCGTTCCGGAAATTTATATTATTAAGTTATTGTCATGTTCACCTACAATCTGTATCAATTAAGCGAGGCTTTTTGTGTTTAAAGTTTTAACTCGCTTTAGAATCTAACGCTCATATCACATAACTCTACATTTATTTTATTAGTAGCTATATTATCTAAAGAAATAAAATAATATACCGACTCTGTCGCGGATCCAGGGGGGTTATGGGGGTCATGACCCCCCAAAAAACAATATGAGATTATATAATATTATCATAAAAAAATAATGTTTGATTTACTTTCTTTCATACCTTCGGCGTTCCTTAACCCTCTCTACAATTTTTCTCTGGATCCACGCCTGTACCGAACTGCCGACCCTGGCTGGCAACCCACGAGCCGCCATTGCTTAAATAATAATTAAAATCCTATTCCTTATTAATTTGAAGCATTTGGCATTTCTTCGACGGTGTGTTAGAATAGTTATTGAGCCCCTAACATGGGGATGAAAATTCAGCATGCAAAATCCTATGACTGAGCTAATCAAAACGCACTGTATCGTAATATACCTATATACCTACGATTGACATTTTAAACAACACGACGTACGTATAGGTGTTACCGAAGGTTAACAAATGCAAAAATGAGACAATTTGCCCACTCGCAGGTCAGGTAACATTTTTGATGCTTTTATTAATTATTAATCGTTTCCCCTTTGTTGTTTCTTCATCCATCTCAGTCCTTCAGGTCCTTTCCCACAGGGCGCAGTCCAATCAGTCACTCACCAGGAGGCCAATGACAAACTTGTCCGTCTTATCTGTCAATCGTGAATCCGTCACCCAAATAATTATGCCCATTTGTCCACGAGGGTTCAATAATAGAGAAGTAGTTCTGTTTTGACGATGGTCATTTTTTATTATTTGATTCGGTACCTACTACTAGGTCCTTTCGCTTTCAAAGATGGCGTAAAATATAATTCTGCATGTCTTTCTGTTCGGTAATAGATATCAGAAAATTATATATAAGTACTCTGTTTATTTTTTGTCTGTATGAAAAAACAATATTTTTAAAAATACTAAAATTTCTCATACAATTAAAAAACAAATCAAAAACTATAATTTCCCAATTAAAAAAATGTCACTGTGCTCTTTACGTACCTCATTTTCAAATATATTTTTTTATGTAGAATAAAAAGATCTATAAATTTTATTTAAATAATTTTTTTATTAAAGGCTAAGTTTTTAAAAAGTCCGTGCGGTCCGGGACTTTTGAACAGTGTTTATTATTTTTCAATATATTATGAGATAATGTTATACTAAAGAGTATAGGGCGGCCCAGAAGAATATGTGGACAATCTCCCGGATTCAGATAGAGAACATAAAAATAATTTGACAAGTTTCTATACATTTTTTCTCTATGCCCCCCACCCCCCCTCCTATGGAGATACGGGCCCATAAAGGACGCGGAGTCAAAAATACCATAGCAATAAAAAAGGAATTTTATGATAATTGCAAACCAATGCAAAAAAACCATATTGAACAAAAATATTTTTTTTCGTAAAGACACGTAATTTTATCGATGTCAATTAAGAGTATCTTGTTTGCTAGTTTAAGGTTTAAGCTGCATAAAAATATTATTGTTTGGACACACGGAGATCCTTTCTTTTTAAGTAACTCTTGACGTACTAGATGTAATTTTATAGGATGGTTACTACCTAGTAACTTACTAGGTAAGTCTCCCTACAATGGGCCCTTTTAATCACATTCGAATTATTTAGTTTGCCAGGGACGGACTAGCTCTAACGCAGGTTTTTTACACCCTGTACGATAAAGGCACAACAATAATATTTTTGGACAGCTTAAACCTTAAACTAGAAACAAGGTACTCTTGATCGACATCGATAAAATTACGTGTGTGTTTACAAAAAAAAATTTTGTTCAATATGGTTTTTGCATTGGTTATCATCCTCATCAAATTCCGTTTTTGTTGCTATGGTATTTGTGACATGTACCGCTTTAAATAAGGATATTTATTCGAGTGTCAGTTGAAAATAGAGTGTTTTGATCTTTTATCTTCTTTTTCTTCTTGGTTAGTTAATGAGTAATGGAATTCACGTTTGCTGAATATGCTGACATGCCACATGCATTAATGTATGGGCTTGCATCATGTAATGCCTTAGAAGCCAGAAGGCTTTATGAAGAAACGGCTTCCAAATAGAAGAACTCCTGATAGAAAATCTTTGAAAGAGTGGATCGTCGTTTGAGAGAGGACAGATAAAAACTACGATGTTTTATGTTTTATTTGTATTTATCGAATGATTGATTGCTGAAAATCGACAATCTCTAGAATTCTTAAAGAGCAACAGTTGCATTCGTATCATCTTCAAAAAATTTCATGCGCTTCTTCCTGAAGACTTTTCGTGGAGGATGGAGTTTTCTAACTGGGTTTAGATCGACACAGAAATAATGTAAATTTCATTGGTTTAGTTCTCTTTGCGGACAAAGCTGGATTTTACAAAAATGGCATTATAAACTCCCATAATTTGCATTTATGTGCAGAGGAAAATCCCCATGCTTCTATTGTAACGCATCATCAGCATCAATTTGATCCCATGAACGTGTGGGCCGGAATTATTGAGCAACATTTAATTGGTCCAATTGTGTTGCCAAGAAAGTTAACTGAGGAACTTTATTTGGAATTTCTTCAAAACAATTTGCCAGAACTTTTAGAAATCTACCTCTGATAATACGACGTGATATGTGGTTCATGCATGATGGGGCCCCGCCACATTTTAGTCTAGTAGTTCGAGAATACCTAAACAGGAACTTCGAAAATGGATGGTTAGGAAGAGGAGGACCAGTGGCTTAGCCTTCTCGATTAGCTGACCTAAATCCATTAGATTTTTTTTGTGGGGCTATTTAGAAACTTTAGTCTATGCCAATCCAATAGACAATCGAGAAAGCTTATTGGAAATGATTAATTTCCATTGTTGCGAAATAAGGACTAAAATTGAGGCATTGTCGAGGGTCCAACAATCTTCAATTCTTAGAGCTAGGGAATGCATAAGGGTTGTAGGAGCTTATGTTGAACCGATATACAAAATTATTCCATAAAAACCACGTTGAACAAAATATATTTTTTTTTCACAGTTCATTTTATCGATGTCGATCAAGAGTACCTATCTTTTTTTTAGTTTAAGGTTTAAGCTGTCCAAAAATATTATTGTTTTGCCTTTGTCTTACAGGGTGTAAAAAAATAGCATTATTGTGTTAGAGCTAGTCCGCCCCTGGCAAACTAAATAAGCCGAATGTGATTAAAATTGCCTATTTTAAGAATACTTACCTGGTAACAGTGGTAACCACTATAATAAAAATATATTAAATTACACCTAGTACCTACTTAAAAAGTTATTTGAAAACAAACTATTTCCAGGGGCTTTCTTTATGGGCGCGTATCTCCGCGGGGGCCGTAGGAAAAATATAAATAGGAACTTGTCAATTTTTTTTTTATGTTCTATCGGAATCCGGGAGACTGCCCACATATTCTGGGACACCCTGTATAGGACCAAAGAAAATTATACTTGGGAACCTATTATTTTCTTTGATAGGATTCAGTTATCCTGTTTTACTGCACTGCAATCCCGTGCTCGGTTTTTACAAAAGAGGATGTTTTTACTCACTCGCCAAGGTGTCAAGACAAAATAAATTTTAAGAAATATAACTACAAAATGTACCTAGTATAATAGTTTAGTTAAGTGTAATTACACATTTGATAGAATTTACTATTGACCTCAACACCACCAGAAAACCTCACTACTTTAAAATACCTTTCGAGTAAAAATGTAATAGTGATGCAACTAATTTATTTAGTTTAAATAAATTATTTTATTAACTGCCCAAAAGGTAGGCCGTTATTGACAAGAATAAATTATATATTGAAATTACTCTCGCACATCGAGGAAAGTTTGTCTAATAATGCGCCTGCAGTGTTATTCTATTTTTAAGGTCTTTAATATTTTCAGACCTGGTTTTATAATATTCGATTTTCAAGTGGCCCCAAAGGAGAGAATCAAGAGGAGTCAATGCGGGAAATCTTGCTGGTCACTCTACTGTACCTCGTCTGCCAATTTATTTGCTAGGGAATCGTTGGTTAAGCCACTCTCTAACTGGTAATGCGTATATAGTGGGGAGGAGCTCCATCTTTCTGAAAATGCAAATTTTGAGTTCCGCAGGGTGCCATTTTCATCCACTCGATTTTCTAAATATTGTATAATAAGAGCAGGGGTCTCCAAAGTTTCCAGCCTTGGGGCAATACTGATTACTTCAGTAAGTTCCAAGGGCCAACGCCCTTTTAATTTTTCTGCCATTATCTATAATTTCTAGACTAGTCACCGAGTACACGCGCTGAGCGAGCATACGCTTGCTAAATTCGCTACTTCATTCACTATTGTGTTGTACTAATTTGTTGCGACCGCGACACTTGACGACATCTGGTGGTTACACGCGGAAATAGGTAGTGTACCCTCTATCCGTCGCTAACAGATAGCGCTCAAATCGCGTTAAAACCCGTTGGTTCGAGAAAGTTCTGGTGTATTCCACTTACTTCTAGATGGCACTAATTGGAGTATAAAAAGGCTAGCGGCGCGACCGCGAGTCAGTCCACCTAGGGAACGCGAAGGAAGCGAACCTGTGTGTTGCGAAATAAAGTAGTGCGTAGCTCCTTAAAACGTGTTTGTGCGTGTTTAAAAGACATCTTAGTAACAGTATTTTGATGTGACTTGTTGTTTTTGTGTGTGATTTACTAGTATGGAAAAGAAGTGAAAAATACACAGTGAATGCAGAACATTCAAAGATCAATGGAACCTTCAAAATTTCGTAATTGAGTCCAGTAAGAAGGCGCTATGTTTGATTTGCAATGAAACCATAGCCGTTCTCAAAGAATACCTATAACATTAACCGTCATTATGAAACGGAACATTTTAAAAATTACTCAAAATATACTGAAAGCTTGCGGACAGAAAAATTTGAAACTTTGAAGCGCAGATTGAAATCGCAGCAATCTTCGTTTACGAAACCAAGTACTGAACAAGAAGCTGCAACTCATGCCAATTTTCGCAAAAATCACAAAACGTGGAAAACCATTCACCGATGGAGAAATGATCAAACAATGCGTAATTGCAGTAGCCGAGAAGAATTTATTTAAATCTCTTAGTTTTTCAGCATACACCGTTGCTCGGAGGGTAGAAGCCATCGCAGAAAATATATCAACTCAATTGTCTGACAAAAATGGACATCTTGAGTGGTTTTCTCTGGCCTTGGATGAGTCGAAGGATGTATCAGATACTGCGCAGGTGTTGATTTTTATTCGAGAAGTAGATAAAAGCTATGAAAAGTATGAAGAACTTCTTGATATTGTTAGTATTCACGGCTCGACCACTGGTAAAGATATTTTTAGATGGAAAAACTTGAAATCTATTACAACTGATGGAGGCAAAAACATATGTGGTAAAAATAAAGGAGTGGTCGCTCTTATTTCAAAGACTGTATGATGGTGGTTCATAACCGTTAGTCTTACATTGTATCATTCATCAACAGTCTCTGCGCGGGAAGTGTTTGAATATGTCTGAAGTTCTAAAACCAGTCACATTAATTGTTATTTCATCAGGTCCACTGGGTTGAATCACCGAGAATGCCGCGAGTTTACTAAAGAATTTGGAGCTTTTTGAAACTTCTTTGAACTTCGAGCAGTGATCGGAATTTTTTTGAATGAAAAGCATCGTAATTCATCCGAATTACAAAATAGCGAATGGCTGTGGAAGTTACTATTCTACGTCGATTTGACAAAACATATGAACGAATTTAGTTTGAAGTTGCAAGAAGAAAACCAGCTTCTCCTCGGTTTATACACTAATATCAAATCGTTCCGGCAGAAAATAATACTGTTTCAATCACAATTGCGTAAAAAATGTTACACATATTTTAGAACATGTGAAATATTCAGCCACACTACTGAGACTGAGTTTTATGACGATTTTGCAATCGAAGCTTTGAGTGATTTGAATACAATTTTTGATACTTGTTTCTCGGACTTTGATGTCATTGCGAATGAAATTAAGATTTTTTAAAATCCTTTTGATACCGACATTGAAACTCCCCAGAACTTCAAATGGAAATTGTTGATCTACAGTGCAGTGATATAATTAAGAACAAATATTAAAGCTCATCTTCTTTGGAATTTTATAAGAGTCTTTCACTGGCACAATTTGATAATTTGTTTATATATGTTTATAATGTTAGTTTGATTTATTTCAATTATTTGTCAGTATTATGCTTAAGTCAAATTTTCTACGTATTATACCTACTTGTCATTAAGCTTTACATACCAAGTAAATAAAACCGAGTTCTGTTTTTTTTTATCCACTTTATCACAACAACAATAACAACAATAAGCCATTAGCTGTCGTGGGCCGGATCGATGACACTGGCGGGCCGGCTTTGGCCCGCGGACCGTAGTTTGGAGGGCCCTGAATAAGAGGATCTATCACATTCACCAAAAGATTCAAATTCAATTGACCGGTTAAATTTTCTTCTAGAAATATTGGCCAAATAATTTCATCTTCAAGGATGGCTGCCCAAACGTTGATTTTCTGGGGAAGTTATTATGGCCTTACCGAGAAACTCGCGGATTGTCATCATCCCAATATCTACAATAATAATTGTGCTTCTTAACAAACCCATTTAAAAAAAAGTCGACTCGTCGCTAAAACAAATATATTTTGTTAAGGTACGGTCTTCGTCAGCCTTTGGCACATTAATTAACAATATTCGATCCTTCTATCGTAATCGTCTTCGCTGAGTTCGTGTAAAATTTGTATTTTGTAAGGGAAGAATTTATTATTTTTTATAATTTTGTGCACAGAACCACTAGAAATATTCATCAGCTTGGCGGCTTTCGGAATAGAAGCAGAAGCTGGATCTACAGCGAATGGACCTTAACCTGGCAAACTTCATCGAAAACGCTTGCTTGCGCATTTTTTGTTACCTACAGATTCAATTTCCGAGTTTCTTCCAACTTACGCATCAATTCGATGACATACTTATGCCCGTCATTTTTATCTTACTGCCTCCAGTGCCTCCCATTGAATATTATGGCGGTACTTCGGGCATCCCCGTAAAGGAAGATTATTTCTGATTACTCATTTAGGATATATACCATTTTATTACTTTTCGAATTGTGAACTACTTTATTATGGCAATTATTGTGTAAATACTCAAATAAATAGTTCGTAAAGAAACCTTAAAATCATAATGTTTTTGTGACTTGTTTATTTTTATACTAAAGATTTGTCCCCCCATTGTTTCCAAAGCCAATCGTTAATATTACTAAATGTTACAATGATATTTGTCACTTTGGAACACTTAATAGTTTCAAAATAGAAAGACAATTACGCCAAGTTAATTTTTCTTTTTTTACATTACACATACATACTACTTAATAATCATCATAATTAGAACTCCTTCAAGTGTGGCTCGTTTCCACAAGGTTTTAAACTAGCAATACTCAAATAATTTCCTAAAAAAGGAGACTCAATCAAAATTGAAAATTACCGTCCAATCAGCTTGCTCTCTTCCAAGGTGTTTGAAAAGGCAATGTAAGTACAACAGACTACGAAATCTTTTTATCTCAAGAAACCTATTGAATAACTGTCAACAGATATTTGTCAGGGACCGATCTGTTAAGACAGCCACATATGACTGTTTGATTGTTTCCAAAATTATAGAAAGTCTAGAAAATAGACTCTGAGCGTTCTGTTAGATTTGTCAAAGGGATTTGACAGCCTTGACCATGAGCTGATCTTCAGAAAAATGGAGCTTTTTAAAGTTCAGGGTCCAGCAGTTAAATGGATTAGGTCGTATCTTTTAGAAAGGTCTCACCGGTTCTGCCTGGAGATGGAAGGGTGCAGGTCATTTTCAGAGGAAATCAACATCGGCCTCGGCGTACCCCTAGGAAGTGCCTTGGGACTTTTCTTATTTCCCATTATATGAATGACTTATCTCAGGCTTTCACAAATGAATCATTAAGTCTTGTGAACTTTGCCGATGATGCATATGGTCTTTTTTGAAGTGGGGAACTGGGGGATCTTTTTGGCATTGCGAGGAATGCATTGCAACGGGCGGAGAAATGGTTTGGTGCAAATAAGCTTTTGCTAAATAGCGACAAAACACAGATCGTCTGTCTTAGGACCCGTCAGTCTCAGGATCAGTATCCGGAAGCCCTTGAGGTTCTTTCCAAGAATATTGAATTTTCAAAGGTTGTGAAGTTTTTGGGGTTTTATATTGATCAACATTTAAAGTGTGACGTGCGCCTTTAGCCTGTCTCTAAGAAATTAGACTCAGCTTACTACTCAGAATTCTTAAGAATTACTTGCAGCGGAATTTATTGCTCACAGTTTATCACATGAACTTCTTCTCCATTATGCGGTATGTTGTCATGTTCTGGGGGGGTGCTTCAGGGGCTGACGGGGTTCTAATCTTACAGAAAAATGTGGTCAGAATTTTACTTGGAATGAAAGCACAAGAGTCTTGTAGATTTAAATTAAAGTCATTGAACATTCATACTTCTCCAGTTGTATATATTCTTGAATGCATCATCTTCCTCTTTAAAAACTTTTGGCCATGATGAATGACTGTAATACAATGTCAAACCTTAATGTCCTCTGCGTGTATGAGGTTTTATAATAAACTGCATATAAATATAGAACAGGAAAAATACTTTAAAACTTTCAAAGAAATGATTTCTTCTTACATAGTGGTTATGGAGCCGTACACTATGGTCGAGTATCTGGACTCTGGACCATTTGCCTCCTCGAACACACTAGAGAGTCTGCATTTTTGTACAGGTTGTAAGGTTTGTCTAAATCTGTTTATAATTTTTGTTTTGCTCAATATTTTTAAAGAAAATGTATGTGAGCTGGTTTTAAATTTTAAATTCAAAATTTTGCCTTTGTCTCTTCTCTTTCTTTGTTATTTTAATCTTAAATGCATTGTAAGTCCCTAATATCTAATATTTATTATATTCTGTTTTATTTTATTTTATTTTATTGAGTGTTATTTTAGTTCCTTTACCTAATAGAACTATATTGTTGACACTATTTGCTCAATTATGTGAAGAATGTATGCAAATAAATGATATGCTATACTGTTACTATTAAACATCCCTATAGATTGGCGAACACTGTTAAAAAGTACTTTAATCTAAGGCAGCGACTAGGCTCAACAAAATGGACGAAACACATGTAATACCATTTAAATAAAAAAGTTACAACAGAAATCGCGTCACGCAGCAGTCCTGCAGTCCAATAAATAACTATTACTTATTTAATTAGCGACTGGCTGATCGCTATCGCTAAGAACAATGCTGATATTTCACCGTTGCTTAGGTATGCTAATGGTGATACCTTAGTTTTAGACACAGTGCAAATGTATTTGCATAGCGCTGAATTAAAAATTAAATTGAAATTAAATATTAAATAAAAAGAATTAATTTAAGATAATTATATATCTACTGAAGAAAAGTATAGTTTGTGGCCCTTTGCCATTAAAAGCTTATCAATATTCAAAATTAAAATCCATTATTTTTATTAGCGTCAATGCAATCAAAAATACTAATTATATATAGGTATATATTTTACAAAGACAGATATTAAAATGTCAGGTTTAAAATTAACAACAAACATTATCATTAAATACACCACCACATACCGTGTGACTCTCAAAAGTGGCTCACCCAATAACTTTTTTATTTTTATAGATAGATATTAAAATTAAATTTTGGAATTATATACATATGCGGCATGAATCTACATTAATTGGCATTATTTTCCACTTTTTAGCACTTCTGGTTTGACCGGAAGTGACCTCGACGTTGGTATTTTAACTGGGGCACCCTATATATTTTTACTTATATGGATTAGGCATGCCATTCTCAGTAAAGTGGAATCTGACCTGTCACTTTTTAACGAGTGATGTCATTCTTGTTTGGAATCTAGATCAATTAAATTGGTTAGTTTATAGTCAAGTAGTCTATGAAAAATAAAATTATGTCATATTTCTGGACTCTCTAAGGTTGACAAGCATTTAAAAGTGAGTGGGCCTAATTTAACTAGGGAATGCATTTATGTGGCTGTATAGTGCTTTTACTTTGGATGAACCAAAAAAAAAGATTTTATAAAAATTCGGCTACTTAAGCAATCAAAGTTTCAATAATAGTATGATAAGCTTCATGAGGGAGTATGAATCTACAGTGAGAGAAGATTTTTGCTGGGGCGATGAAAGAATTAGCTACCTACAGCAAAAAAATCGAATTGCATAGGCGCTTGCAAAGTACTTTACAATGGAGTAAAACTCACTTTCCTGTATTGGCTTTACTGCTGCAGTAAAGTAACTTAATAAAGTATCCCCTATTATTTTGAATGTTTTAATTTGTCAAACTTTATTCAATTCTAAAAAACAGTTATTTTCAAAGTTATTTCCATCATACTATTGTGCTGCCGGTAAGTGTTTTTGGACATTTATTCTTATTTATTCATTTTAAGGATTCTAATTAAGGGAAATAACATATTTTATTATATACACTCTTAAGTCCGGCTCTGTCCCTAAACGCCTGTCTGCCATTGTATTGCTGCCAATATTATTTAAACCCAAAATTAAATACTTAGCTAAAATATGACTTTTGTCAGATGACGTGTCATCCATTTTGCAGGTTTGCTCCTATTGTGCCTATTATGTAACCCAACCGCTTTCCCAAAGATACTTAAACCTAGCAAAATAAAGAAATATGTAAAATAATTTAGGACTTTAACCTTCATAAACCTGAGCGAGGTGCGGGGGCACCACAGAACACAATTTTTGGGAATAGGTGCCGAATTAATCTTTGATCACCAATTTCCTCTTAGCAATTTGTTAAATACATATTCTAAATATAACATAACAAACTTTGGACTTTCGTTGAACAAGTTATAGTAAGTTTTATTACTTGGGGTACAGTTGCACCCCGGTCGGTACTTAACGTCAGGTATATTATTTGCTTACTTCGGCGACCAACTGGGGTGTAAACATACCCAAGATAAAAATAATCAATAGATCAAACGAACTTACCTGTGAAGTTCGATCTGGATTATATGAGGCCTCGTCGAAGTAAATAAGTTTAGTCGTAGTACTCTCGTTCCTGGCGTTATCGATCACATCTTTAGAGAAAAACATACCCCTCTGCTCCCGCTGTACTATCGGACCCGCTACCTAAAATACCTTCAGTCTCTTCCCAAAGTTTGTCGCAACAAATCCTGGGTTTAGTTCAGTTTAGTTTATCGGGGTAGGGAGGGATCTTATTTACTTCGACGAGGCCTCATATAATCCAGATCGAACTTCACAGGTAAGTTCGTTTGATCTATTGATTATATTCGGCCTCGTCTCGTAAATAAGTTTAGTTGTAGATATTTAGAGATTGTTGCGACATTTTTTCTTTTTTTTTTTTTTGACAAAAGAGAAAAACTAATATAGAAATTTCCTTATAATATTTTAATGTCAAGTAGTTATTATAAGGAAGAAACAAAATACTAAATTGTAGTAAGAGAAAATATAACCAAAAAACACAAACGAAAAAATGAAATCTGAACATCTGATCAATCATTATAACATAAGGTGTACAAAACACCCATAAACACAATAAAAATATATTTTTAACATTAAATGTTTAACTCCTTAAAACTGTCTCTGTGAAAGTCTTGTCAGAAATTAATGGGCTATTATATATTTCTGCAAACATTCTGGAATTTTTAGACCAACCCGCAGAACGTCTGATTGTATCTATATTCAAACCTTTCCTCTTTGCTGCAGACGTGGAGGCATGTCTTGTACTATAAGGACTGAATTTATTTACATCAACACCACTTTTAATCAACATATTCTTGATCCATCTACTCAAAGTCTGGGTGGATGCCTTTTTATATAGCCTTTTGACGGTAATAAATAGACTCTTTTCAGATCCCCTAAGAGGACGAGTCTTGTCCAAATGGACGATTAGTGTTCTTGCAACACAAATATTTTGATCAGATTCTAGAAAAGGTAATTGCAACAAAGGCTGACTTCTATTTTTTGTGGATGTTTTGATTCGTCTTAGAATCGTAATCTCAATTTTAGAATCTGATGTATAAATATTGTGAATTTTTATAGGCCTAAAGGTTTGTATTCTTTGACCTGTTGCGAGAACCAACAAAGTGACAAGCTTTTGAGTAAGAAGTTTTAAACCTATAGTATCACTGCAGAAATGTCTTACATAACTTAATACAATTGAAGGATCCCATGTATTTTCATACTTTGGTAAACCCGGTCTTAACATGTACACTCATTTAAAAAATGTTTGCACTCGAAAATCTTGTGCTAAATCAGGGCCTGAATTTGCGCTAGAGCAGACCTGTATGTGTTAAGCGAACTATAAGAAACCCCTTTATTAAATTGTATTGTCAGAAATTCCAGAACATTGATTACCGAAATAGAAAATGGATCAATGTCTTTTAAAGAGCAGAACTCCCACCAAAGCTTAAAACCGGAACTGAACTGTTTTAAGGTGTTATCACGAATAGAAGCCATACAAATATCTAAAGTTTCATCCGGAACATCAGAGAAAGTTGTGCGAAGAGAGGGTGATGAACCCTGCCAACAGAAAGTAAGGTTTTCTTAGGTGTAAATATAATGGGCTCGGTAGTCAATAAACCTATAAGAACCGGATACAAAGGCTGCGTGGGCCAGACAGGTACAACCATGATGCCTTCTGCTTCATCAGCGATAATTTTTTCCAATGTTTCAAGAATAATAGCAAATGGGGGAAAAGCATAGAAGAAAAAATTTCCCCAATCCAAGGTAAATGCATTTATCGCAAAAGCATCAGGGTCCTTCTGCCAGGACACATAGCATTTACATTTCTTATTTAATCGCGTTGCAAACGAATCTATCTTAGGCTTTCCAAAATATTTTACTAGCTTGATAAAAGCTGAGTTAGCAATTGACCATTCTGTGTCAATCTGAAAAACCCTAGATGCTATATCTGCATCTTTGTTATCTACAGATTTGATATATGATGCGAATAAATAAATATTTCTAGCTTCGCACCATTGCCAAATTTTTCGAGCTAAAAGGTTCAGCTTTGGAAATTGCACACTTCCCATACGATTGATGCAGTTGTGTTGTCTACTCTACATAAAACAGAGCAATTAGATAAATCCTTTGCAAAGCATTTTAATCCGAAGAAAACTGCCAACAATTCCAAGTAGTTAATGTGATGATTTAACTCTTCCTCTGACCCGAAGCCTTGTGAACCTACATTTTCACAGTGAACGCCCCATCCCAACCTAGAGACATCAGAAAAAATTTCTTTTAAAAATTTATTCTTTCTGATCAAACTCTTACTGTTCTTTTTAAGCTTAGCTATCCACCAGTTAAAATCATCACTTAACCCCCTTGGACTTTTCATCTTTGCATTAAAATTACCATGGCTTCTTTTTAGGGCTAAATACTTCTCTCGCTCGAATAATTTGGTGTATAAATAACCATATTCAATAGCTGGACAAACTGATATTAATTTTCCTATGATTCTTGAAAACATTCTAATTGAGCAATATTTTAACATGGAAATTAACTGCTCGCGTTTATTATCTGGTACTGATATTGTCATATTAATAGAATTATACTCAAAACCTAAATATATACATACATTTTGAGGAATTAAGGAACTTTTATTGTAATTTACAAGAATACCTAATGATTCTAAAATTGACATAGAATTTGTGATATTTTTTAAACATTCTTCATAAGAATTACCAAAAAACAAGAAATCATCCAAGTAAACCACCGACAGGTAACCTTTGCTTCTGAGATAGTGCATAATAGGTTTCATCAACTTTGTGAATAACATAGGAGCAAAATTTAATCCAAAACAGAGGCAGTTATATTGAAAAAGCTGACCTTGAAAATTAAATCTCAAATATTTCCTATCCTTTTTACGTATATTTAATAAAAAATAGGCATCTTTAAGATCTAATTTGGACATATAACAATTTGGAGAAATCAATCTGGACACTACTTTATGATCCTCTAATTTAAAATGCTCCGTCTTTATAAATCTGTTTAACTTTTTTAGATTTAAAATAAGTCTAGTAGTACCATCTGGCTTAGGAATTGTAAAAATACTAGATATAAATTGACCACTACATGGTTGAACACGTGATAAGGCTCCTAATTTCAAGAGCTTTTCGATAGATTTTCCAATTAATTGCGATTCACTAACTGAGCAAGTTTGATGTTTTGGAATGATATGTTGTTTTAGTATTTTTATAAAAGGGACCCCCTTTACCCAAGATATAATACGTTTGTCTTGAGTAAATCCCTTCCAATTATCATAAAAGCCTGCCAGCCGTCCTGCCGTTTTCCTTACCTCTAGTGACGCCGATACTTCTTCTTGTCCTGGTACTTGGGATGACGTACTTGTAAGTAAACTGTTGCTTCAATTGGGATTTGGGATACTTGGGAGTTTGCTGGTAATGTCCACTCCTTCTGACTACCTTCTGACTCTTGGCTGTACTCCTCCAGTTTAAAGTTTTCCTCGGAAAACTAGTCTTCTTTATCAATTGTTTTGAAGCTAACAGTTGCTTCGAAGAAACTTGCAGATCTTTTGCTGTTTTAAGTATTTCACTCAAATCTATCCCAAATAGCCATTCATCTATTGGAGATTCCAAAAGAGGATCTTTTAAGTCCTTGTTTAGATTTAAGGACACCAGATCTCTTCTAGACACGCTGAATATGTAATGAACATCAGCTAACAGGCGGCCCGTGTCGCTTAGATGTTCTATAATATCCTTACTGTCACCTTGACTTTTCTCCCCCCCCCCCTCTTCTTTTCCTAACAGGATGGTAATTGTCTTACCAATGGCTGAGAGACTAGCGCTAATCTGAGACTGTTGTCTTGCAAGTCTCTCGTCTCTTTTTGCCACCAAATCCACAATGGCATGCTTAACCAGGGGATTTAATTGAGGAGTACCAAAATGCTTCGCATTTTCAGGGGCAGGGTATTTTCTGAGCAAAGCGTCTCTTCCCTGTTCTTCCAACCCTGCTTTGATGATATGCAACCATCTATCGACCACATTTTCGTGATTAGGGGGGCCATAAGGCATGTCATTAACAACATCGACACCCAAAAGCGATAAAATGTCTGAATTTAAAGAAAGTCGGGCGGCTGCATCGTTGACCAGTGGTTCTAAGGGAAGAAAAAACGAATATCTAAAAGTTAACCTAACAACTATGTTAGGTACACAAACTAAACTGGCATCATAGCCAATTTGCTTAAATAATAACCAGTTCTCTCAAAATAAACCAAACAGCACAGCTAAACGAAAAAACTGACATCATAATCAGGTTTCAGGATAGCTAGATTTAACCAAAAACTGACATCATAATCAGTTTAAGGTAACAATTAACATGTGTCTATAATGCTATCCGAAAAACACAAAGTTAAACCCAAAAAACTGACATCATAATCAGTTTAGGATAGTAGTTGTCATCATAAACAATTACTGATAAGACTGACTTCATAATCAGTCTGAGAGACATAGCTTGTCATTGAAAAATAAAAAACCGTAAATAGCAACCTACAGCATAATCCCTAATAAACAACCTTTTGCTGGCCAAAACAATAATAATATGTACCTTTAGTAAATTCTTCAACTTGGGCTTCACGCCCTGCTTTTGACGATTCTTCGCTAGAGGAATGTTGAGCCGAGACGTCTCTCTCTGAGTCAGAACAACTATAGGTGGAGCTGGAGGATCTTGAAGTAATTTTTGATCTTTTTTGCTCTATTTTTCCCACTCTTCTTTCAAGACTTTCCAAAACCTTCAAAATTATTTTATTACTTACAGGAGAAACACTGCGTTTCCTTCTCCTTGAAGCTTTTGGCATGATAAAGCACACACTTCGCGGAATAAAGAAAACTCAATAATACGTAAAATTCGTTCACGGAAACAATGTGACGTGACCCCAAACGCACAGAAACAAAGACTGAAGGTATTTTAGGTAGCGGGTCCGATAGTACAGCGGGAGCAGAGGGGTTTGTTTTTCTCTAAAGATGTGATCGATAATGGCAGGAACGAGGGTACTACGACTAAACTTATTTACGAGACGAGGCCGAATATAATGACGGGTATTCTCCATATCTCTCGCCAGCGGGTTCCGGGATTCCACAACTATTTTACAGCGGCAATTTCTGTGCATGTAAATGGCAAAATCGCTGCTCTGCAGTGTGTTAGATTAGCTCCATGTGAGTGGACCTTGGTGTGCGTGGACCTTGGTGTACGTCGTGCGTGTGTATAAATAAAAATGAGCAAACCATCTGAATTTTGAAATGAAAAAAAGCCTACCGATGAAGAACTATTGACAATTGTCGAAAGAGATGATTGTGATAGTGATTTTGATGATTTAGCATTAGAGGACAGTGCTAGTAATATAGAAACAACAAACAGTGACTTAAACTGATAAAAAGGATGATGTGTTGTATGTTAGTGATAATGAAAACGACGCTGCAGATTCCGTGAATATGTTAAGCCAATCTGTAAATTTAGATAGCCGTGACCCAAAGTATGTTTCTAAAGATGGTAGTGATCGAGTGGGAAATAATTCCATTCATGACAAGAGGAAAGAAAGCAAAACATAATAAACAAAAAATTCCAGCAGGCTTGACTACTTATAGTTCTAAGTTTTCAAGCATAAAAGAAGCTTTTGAATTGTTTTTGCCACAAGATATTATAAATCTATTTTTATTAGAAACAAATAGAAAAGTTAATATTTATTTATTATCCATAAAAAGGAAGGAAATTTAATCATATTTTGCAAAAAGAAATAGAACCATTTATTGGTTTGCTTATCATTTTTGGACCACTGCACGCTGCTAAAGAACCAATATGTGTGCTGTGGAGCCGAAATATAGCTTTTTATCGACCAATAGTATCAGCTGCAATATCACGCAATAGATTTCAGCAGATTATGTGCTTTCTAAGATTTGACAACTTTGAAATAAGAGGAGAAAGGAAACGTATTGATAAGTTAGCTTCAATCAGAGAAGATTTTGATAGTTTTCTCTCAAATTGCAAGAAGTCGTATAATCCATCCGAACACCTGTGCGTTGAAGAACAGTTGGTCCAGAACAAAGGGTGCAGTAGATACACCAGATAAATTGGCAAAATAATATACTACACCAACGAAAATTAATCGGTGGCCGATGGCAATATTTTTTCATTTACTGGACATTGGTGGCATCAATGCTTATAAACTAACCTAAACTAACCCAGATTGGAAAAATAAGCGTTTGGATAATAGAAGGATGTTTTTGTTGGAGCTAGGCCAACAGTTGAAACATATGTTTCACAGATACAATCATGACAGGTCATTGCACTCCATAATAAAACAACACATAGCTATCCTGCCAGAACTAAATGTAAGAGACAAACAACCGCCTCCAGTAATACCAAGCCAGGGGCGATGTTACTTATGCAACTGAAATAAGGACAGAAAATCTAGAAAGTCTTGTATAAGGTGCAATTAATTTGTATGGTTAGAACATTCAAAAAATTCAACTGTTTGTAATAAGTGTAATGCTTAAATTTATGATTTAATATTAACATATATTATTTAATCAATATTTTTGACCAGTTTTTTCATTTGTCTTTGTACCGGGTGTCCCACTAAGAATGGCTGTCGTCCGTATCTCAGAAAGTGTTAGTCGTATGGCTTGCGGAAAAAAAAAATATTAGGTAAAGTGGTCATGAGAAATTGCTGGAAAATATTTTCAAGTTTCTCAGACTGGCGCTAGAGGGCGCAACAGTAACGGGAAATATGAATCACGAAGTTTCCTCAAAAGTCGCCTAGTTAAGGTATCCCGAAAATAACATTTTTGTATATTTCGAAGATTTATTAATAAAATTTACCTGTAGAACGTGTTCGTCACTTTTCAAATAGAGTGGTGGGGGAAGGTTGAACATTATTTGTAATGAATGTTTATAACTCCGGTCTGGCTTAACATAATTTAGTAAACTTAGTTTTGGTAAAAAGGGCTTTTCTCACTCTATAATATATCCTCTTATGAACTACGGCAATATGTGTTTTACACTAGGCGCTAGGGGGCGCTGTCTTACAACTTTACAAACATTGCGCTTTTTTTCCATAATTGTAAATATATTAGTATATTCAATTTTACCTGATTACAAGGATGATTAAAAGTCTAAGTAGTCAGCGAAAACCGCAAGTCAATATCTGTTTTCAATCCGGAGATATCAACAACAATAATCATAATTACGAAACATTATGATTTTATTTTCAAGTTGCCATTGTTAAGGTTCTTTTAAGAGTCAAATAGGCTTTGGAAAAACAAAATATGGAGGTACGTATGTTTCAAGCAAATATATCGTTACGACAATAATTCTCAGTAGCGCCCTAAATGTTTAAATTGTCGTCCATCGTTCTGTATACACGACTCCAATCTCTTTCTGGTTGATATTACTGCAGTTTCCACCTCTGCCATAGGGATACGGCGGCTGCTGTCCATTATCCTTTCTATCATGTTTTTCCTTGTGGTGGGTCTGGTAACGAAAACAAGATCCTTCAATCTCCCCCATAGATAAAAATCTAGACATGTTAAGTCAGGTGATCTAAAATAGAAATTACCACTTTCATTAACAGTATCACAATATTTCCTATAATATTACCTGGCAGGTCACGGAAATATACTCCCTCTTCCTATCCACCTTGCAGGAAATGTGTCGTCAAGAAATTGACGAACGTTTGCCGCAAAATGTGCAGGACATCCATCGTGTTGGAAAACCATAGTTCTGCGAATATCCAAGGGCACATCTTCCAGAAGAATTGGGAGTTCGTAATTTAAAAAATTTAAATATCTTTGCCCAGTAAGCCACTCATTAAATACAAACGGTCCAATTATTCTGCCACCTAAAATGCCGCATCAGACATTGACACTCCATCTTCCTTGATGCTGCACCTCGCGCATCCAATGGGGATTATCCCGCGACCAATAATGCATATTATGGCGGTTTACTCCTCCATTACTATGGAAAGTAGCTTCATCAGTCCATAAAATTCTGGAGAGGAGATTTCTATCTTCCAATATTATATTAAGCAACCAATAGCAATGATCCAATCTTCTATCATAATCTTGCGGGGTCAAAGCCTGGTGGAGCACAATATGGTTGAGATGTAGCCTAAAGAAATACAAAATACTTATTACAATGACTTGAAAACTATTAAGAGAAAAAAAAACAATTTCTCATGACCACTTTACCTAATATATTTTTTTTTCGGAAGCTATACGACTAACACTTTCTGAGACACGGCCGACAGCCATTCTTAGTGGGACACCCGGTACAACATTTTACCAACGCACCCCGCCAAAGCCCGATGACAAATACCTATTTATTATATATGCGATTACGCTACGGATCTCTTTGCATATTGTTATTACACCTGGAGAAAATTAATCACTAGACAGAAAAATATCTACATTTTTTACTCGCCTTTTCATATTACTCATATGGCATTGTGTAAGATTTTATCGACACTTACTAAAAATGTTCAGAAAAAAAAAAGTATTTAAAATATCATTGCATGCGATCCAAAAAATGTTCGCCTTCGTCGCATTTTACTTGTGGCTCTACTATTGTTCAGGCTGTACAATGCACAGCATTTGAATGATAAATATCTAGTCACCCTAGTTTAGTTTTTACACCTTATCATTTAGAAACAATTTAAAATTGGCGTTTCTTCCCTTGATGAGAGAGTATGTCTCGTTATTTGGCTGGTAGTATTAGTGATGCAGTAGCATAGCGCTTCAGGTACGTTATATCTTAACATATAAATAAATAAATAATAAATAAATAAATAACTGTTTATTATTTACCCATACATTTACAGCATTACAATATTTTATAAAAAAAATTGGAAATAAATAAAATGATATTTATACTATAAACACGAGCAAATAAATGGCCATCATTTCAGACTTCTGCACTCGGCAGATTCTGTTATTAACATGAGGCCAAAAGCTTAAATAATATAATACTTTATGTCATTAGTGCGCTGCTACACACATACATCCCAAAGATACCCACTCCTACTAGATTTACTAGTGATAGGAAGAGAAAAGAAAAAAAAAAAAGAAGCAGAAAAGAGATAAATAAAAAATTTCCACTACTTATAATCTCTGACCATGACACTGGTTGTCAAACAAGATTTTATTCAATTTATTTTTAAAGGAATTACATGACATATTGACTTGAGCCAAATCCAGATCTAATGAATTAATTAATAAGGCAACATTATATGAAAAAGATCTTTTAAAAAACTCATGTTTATGTTTTGGAATGTTTATGTTTTTTCTACGTAAATTTAAGTGATGAACATCTGTACGAAAAGTAATTTTATTATAGAGGTAGGGAGGAGAACGAAATTTTAAAATTTTGTAATAGAGGCAAGTTGCATGCAGTTTACGCCTATTAACCATGTTAAGCCAATAGAGGTCTTTAAGCTTATGTGATATTCTGTTACGTCGGCGGATTCCAAATATTAAACGCAAACAATTATTTTGGACTTTCTGTATTCTGTGCACATCAGCAGCATCCAAACAAGGACCATAAACATTATCGCAATGGTTGAAATGCGATAAAACTAAAGAGTCACACAATAATTTTTTGATCTCCCTGTCGAGAAAGTGCCGAAGTGGGTACAACGCCTTTAAAGAAAAATATACTTTTTTTAAGATATAATTAACATGCATTTTGAAACGTAGTTCAGAGTCCAAAATTAAGCCCAAACTTTTACATTTTTGCACGAATGGCAAATCATTATTTTCAATTCTAATATGCATACGGTTATTGAGGTTATCGATGGCATATGTACATTGCTTCTCAACTGTATCACGAGGGCGCACCATAACTCAGAACTGGTCTGATCAGTACCTTGTAGAGGTTAACTTTGGTACGATTACTAAGTCTACTCCACCTGTGAAGCAGAAGGTAGATGGAGCCCAATTGGCGCAATGCAAGCTTGGTTCTGTTGACTAAGTTTGACCTACAATTCAGTCCTGGCACCAGTTTAACTTGACTCGATTGACCTTGAGCCTTGTTTCAGGCTAGTTCCAACTCGAAGGCCATTTTTCCAACTGATTAATATGACGTTGCATCCGGGTGACGATAAGCCACGGTTGCTTAGAGGTAGTCGTAATTGCAGCATCGTCGGCAAACAGATAGAACTGGGTCTGTCTATCGCGAGGAATGTCATGGAATGTCATGTGTGTATAGACAATCGGGGAGAGAGGTGAGCCTTGCGGTACTCCCGCCCTGATGCTGACTTTGCTGCTGCTGAATATATTTCTTTATAAAGTTTTAATTCGACTCATTGCCAAGTGTCTTGCTAGTACACCAAAAAAGATAATTGTAACAGCAAAAATATCGTTTGAAAAGAAATATTTGCCTGTCGCTAAAAGTTAGTCTTACTACAGTAACCAAGTTCTTGATAATATCTATAGACAGCTATTAGCAAAATGATCTTTACTGTAGGAGGAAAGTGATCTTGCAATCGTAAAAAATTTGATTTTCGTAGCCAGAAAAATCTTCGCAAAGATTTTTTTTCTGGATGTTTTTTTAGTGTACGGTATTCATTAGTTGTAAAACTTAATCAACTGAGGAATATCGAGCCAATCGAGATATTCCAGAACAAGGTACGAAAGAACACCGTTGATTTTACTTGGTATCTTAGAATTACATCGTTGCGACATAAAAATGGGAACAGAAACATTAAAAAATTGGATAAGTTAGAATATATTATTTACTTTTTTTTAACTTTGTGAAACGGACACCCCATCTCGCTCTAACCCATATCTTAGAGGGCAGAGAGGCAGATGTGTGACAATAGTAATGCGATTTTTTTAGTTGCCAACCCAAAATCTCAAAAATGTACATTTGCTCACCGACTACAAAGATCTAAAAGGAAGTATTGAAAAAATATTTTCATACAGTTTACCGAAAGGTGCAAAAGGCGGAAAATGTATGACGCGAAGCATCATTATTTCGGCCCGTTATTGTTTTTGTTTTTTAAATTTGAATATGCAAATCGGTTACTATACCAGGTGCGTCGGGAATAATAACGTGATTAAACGAAGCATTATCTTTCAATAAAGTATCCATAAATCGTTGAATTGCTTTTCTAGTTAGATAATTTTTCTTTATGACTTCCTGCTGCATTGATAGCTTTCCGAAATTAATGTGAAGATGCATATCTGATATCTGGTTAAGAGAAAAGGTTAAGTAAAAATATGAATTATTCCTATTCAGTATATTCTCATTTCGTACACTATCATAAAATATTATTATTTCGTATACTAACCCATGAGGGTCGTAAAGTTTGGCGGACCAACCTTCTCATTTCATGCACATTACCACAAGGGGGGTTGTCAAACTAAATGTGTTATATAGCCTATAATCTGTTGCTTAATGCGAGAGAGTACTAAATCACTTTCGAACTATAAAACCCAGTGGTCTCCGCGGTATTCCATAGGTGTAGTCCAATTATTATTATTTAATTATGTTTATTGTCAGGGGTCCCGAGATCGGGTAGGTAGAAGCACAGGTAGTTTACCTACATGTGCCTCACTGATTCAAAATTTTTAAATGTTTAGTTACTTTCCGGCAGTTGTTGGAAAACTCCTTTTTTGAAAATAGCTAGTGTTTCTGAATTTGTTGCTGAGAAACAGACTGTAAACTATCGTGAATACATGAACGCTGATGTCTTTGAAGACTACTACTACCAAATGCTAGATATTATTTCTCCTGGGTCTGTTATAGGTAGTCATGGATAATGCCAGCTACCACTGAAGAAAATTCGAAAAAATACCAACGTCTTCTTGGAAATAAAATGACATCATTCATTGGCTTTTTGTAAATAAGAAGCCATTTCATAAAGATATGCTGAAAATGAATTACTGGAGATTGTAAAGTTGAATAAACCTCTTTGTACGAAATTTGTTGTCGACGAAATCGCTTCAAAACAAAATATAACGGTACTTCGCCTTCCGCCATATCACTGTGAATTAAACCCGATAGAATTGGTGTGGGCGCAAGTAAAAGGGTTTGTAGCATGGCATAACACCATTTTTAAAATAAGAGACGTTGGAAACCTCTGGAAAGAGGAAATAAAGACAATGGATTGTAAACAATTGAGTAAGTGCGTCGAACATGTGACTGAAATAGAAGAAAGAATATGGGAAGCTGATAACATGCTAGAAAACACTGTGGAGTTCCTTATTATTTCTCTGGAACCCAACGACGATGGTTCATCGGACTACTCGGAACATAATGACTAAAATTTAAAAATTAAGTTGTTGTATTGTACAGGGTTTTTGCGTATATTTTGGAGCACCCCTAGAGCCTTTATTTTAAACGCTAGAAAGAACTTTAAATTACGAATATTGAATGATTTTTTCTGAATCGTCAATATTTGTCATCGGATAAAACAAATGAACATCGTAAATTTGTTTAAGACACCAAGTAGTTGTTTTTTAAATGGAACACCTTGTATATTACTGAATATTTTATTAGGTCTTAAAATTACATTTTGAAAAATATATATGTTTACTATAATCGGTTCAGTGGTTTTTGAAATATTTAATTTAAAATTCGTCGAAACATAACGCATGGATCGATAAAAGTAAACGAAAGTTACCATTTTGAAGACAGATTTGCATCCCAAATGTTATTAACTGACGAGAAACTTATCTTTTAATTAATTTAAATATTTCAAAAACCACTGAACCGATTATAGTAAACATATATATTTTTCAAAATATAATTTTAAGAACTATTAAAATATTCAGTAATATACAGGGTGTTGCATTTAAAAAACAACTGCTTGGTGTCTTAAACAAATTTACGATGTTCATTTGTTTTATCCGATGACAAATCTTGACGATTCAGAAAAAATCATTTAATATTCGTAATTTAAAGTTCTTTCTAGCGTTGAAAATAGGGGCTCTAGGGGTGCTCCAAAATATACGGAAAAACCCTGTACATAGTAGATTATTTTTATAAATATTAATATTTATTCCAATTTATCTATTTTCATATTATTCTTACTTCTATATAAGTTTTAATTTACTTAATATTAGAATAATTAATATCTCAATTATCTGCCTATCTCTATAATTATAATCAAGTATAATTATTATTATACTTATTATTCTAATAAAAAACCTGTAGTAACGCCGCAGTCCGCACTTTCATTCACCAAACTAGTCTTTCTATTGTATGCTAACTAGGGCGACCCTAATTTAGGACCGATTCGGGTGTGTAGGTCTAAAATACGAAATTTTTAAAAACTATCATTGCAATTTACCTGAAACTTACAATGCACCCTTTAAGTTGTCCACCCTGCTTAATGGGTCCTGTCATTGCAAATTTACATTTTATTACTCTCTGGTATTAAGCAACAGAGTATATGATGAATTACTTTTATACATATCATATACATATAATAAAGGTTATTTTACTATTCTACCTGACCGGCTAACATCAGATATCGCTTACCATTTTGAGTCACCCATGCCGTTGATTGAAGACACTAATTCAATCAACGCCCATGGTCAGTGTACCAGATAGGCATTGAAACGCGGAATATTGATTTGGTGTACGAAATAAGAACGTTACAGGTAAATTTTTGCCGATGTACGAAATTAGAAAGTACGAAACAGAAAATTACCAAAAATATTGCTGCATTTTGTAACAAATAGATCAATGTCTAATCCATTAGTTTAATCGGTTTAATAGGAATAATCCTGCAACTATCTATTTAAAAAGTTAGTCTACGGCAATAGCCAAAATATATGCGGGATCATGCGAACTAGAATTTAGTTTGTTAGAAACCAATTTTGGTTTGTGTTAATCTTGCATGGTGTTTGATATTGGGAATATTTTATGGATCGATTATACAGGCATACAAGCCTGATACAGGCACGTATCATGCGAACATGGTTCGTTGGATCGTAGAAATTTATATAGGGAACTTGAACCGTTATCAGTGTTACTCATCTCATTATTTATCTACAATAATAAACCTAATTTATAATGGTTAATTAAATCAGAAACATTATTATTGTTATACCTTTTATAGAATATCCTAAAATCGATACTGGGTTGGGTCCGGGGCACACTTTGAAACACGCGCTGGGCACGCCGCGCGTCACCGTAACATCGAACTTGGGCTGCATCTTAATTTACTGCGAACCGGCTCTGATTACTAAGTGTCGAAGAAATAAGGCGTCTGAGGCGTGGTATTCATCTAAAACACTTTAAAAAGCAGTTGGGTGCGGTCCATGGAAGCAATGAAACACCGCTTCACCTGGTTTCATAAGATAAAACAATTTTTTTATCATTATTAAGAATTTATTTTCGCCAATCGCCATTTATAATACCTGTCCATTTCTAATTTCTAAACCATATCCGGCGCTGACTGCCAAGCGGAGCGGAGCGCTCTATTATATGTCGCAAATTATATCGAGACCTGTTTGCTCGGCCCTCCTGGCTCTCGCCTACACTGATAAAAGGCAGGACTAGAGAATAAAATATCTTGACTGTAAATTACTTTATATGAAGGAAATAATCTCATTTAGAATTAATGCGTTCTTAATACTTCTTGCGAAATGGTTTCTGGCTGGTATTATTTGTTACAACTTAGAATATCGAGCCGACATCGACAGCCTGGACGAATTTAAACAAATACTGATAGCCAATAGATTCAAAATGTTGAAAAACGGTATAAAACTAAGCAACAAAATATTTTGTTTTTGAATTTATTACATAGCCTAAGAAAACTACCCATTGTTTACTTATAAGACTATGTAAATTGTACCTGTGATATATTAGTAAATAAAAATTTTATAAAAAAAAAAATACAAGATATTTTCTGTCTTTGGTAATTTCTGTTTATGTTCTTGGCAGCAAAATTCCTTTTATAGGCGCTGGCGTCTTTGGGACTGTAAAATTTTATAATAGTATTTCTAACAAAAGTAATATACTTTGCGCCAAAGTAATTATGTCCTTGTTCCGAGGTTATGGTATGCAGTAAGCAGTATGCAAGTTTCTAAGCATCCCTAGCCGGCTCGGTAGTCGGCTTTCGTCTCTCGGCGAGTCTGCGTTTTTCAGAATGAAACAAGCTCGGGACTAAAGTGCAAGTGATGTATATACAATGAGTGAGATTAAAGATTTTCTTAAAAAGATTTGCATTATACTGAGTTATAGTACCTTATAAATTTGTAACCCTAAATGTAAATTTCGCCTCAACCTAACAAATTATTGCACATTACATTGTTTCTCAAGATGACTGCAAATGATACACGTTGTACTTCACTCAAGGATCATTCATTTGCTGTAAAGACTGGAAATCAACACAAGGCTGTGTGGATTTCATTGAAGATTACTAGATTTTATGAAACGAGATTGTTAAGACCGGCGTCGTTCAACTAAAGATATTTCCTTAAAGAAAGGATCTACGAATTTAAAAGAAGTGCATGATATTATCCTATAAAGTTAAAAAATGGCGGTACAGGGTATTTGTTAATGTATTAAGCTTTTAACAATAATGATTTTTAGCTTACCTATATAGAATAACCGGGGCGAGCTGTGACTCTAAACCTTTGTTTGAATTAAGGTTTTGTTGTAGTTAGTTCCTACCCCTAAGGGCATATGTTAAGATTTAAAATATTTAAATATAAAACGTTAAAAAAATCGAATTTGTTTCCACACAATACAAAAATGCGGTACTTAATATTGTAAAATCAATAAAATCATCTATTTATTTATGTAAGTATGATTACTTTATTATAACGTTTAAAAGCGTCTGATTATAATATGCACGCATGGATAAGGTGTTTCTGGACATTTTCAGGATATCACGAAACCATACATCAGTAATTTAACACTTTCTTTTTTAATTTTGACAGAAATAATTAATTATATTTTGCACATTCGCTGGAAAGAGCGGTGTTATTGAAATAATAAAAATTTAAAAATCGACCTTTAAGAATATATTCTTTTAGTTAAGGTAATTGTAGGTTTGCGGAAAAGAAATATATCCTTGCAACAAGCCATTTCATCTTAAATCAAATTTATGAAAAGAGGAATTAAAAATTTATTCGTCTTGATTCAAGGATGTCGACTTTAAGTCCAAGTAGTAGCAAAAGTCACATACACCAGACTTAAGTACATAAATGATTCATTAAGATTAAAGCTTTCAATTGAAGAATGCTATCTCTAAGATTAGTATAATAATAATCTTGCGTCAAAGATAGGTATTTTAAGGTAAGTATTGAAATTCTTGAATCAAAGTAACAAACATAATTAGCCTTACTTTAAAATAATGAATAACCTTATTTCAAGGTGGTGCTTGGTATTTTTACAATCTGCTATCTTAGTTTAAGATATATTTTCTTTCCGCTAAGATACTTACAGAACTTTGCTTCCAAGTACATGACTGACTTTTACCAAGATAATATTCATTTGGACATATCGAAAGACATGGCGGCCTTGATTTAAATTCGTTTTGCTTTACATTAAGACACCTTTTTATCAGTGTAGCCTGCCTCAAAAGTGTTAAGAGCATACAGCAACCGCGCTGACGCGAGATGCTTCCGCACAAAGAGAAGTCGAGCGGGGTTAAGTCCGGGATCGCGCTGGCCAATCAATAGCACCTCTTCTGTGTATCCAACGTCCTGCAAGGTGTTCGCTTATGGACTGTCCAGCATTTGCCGCATAATGCGCAGGTGCTCCATCTTGCTGGAATCATACCTGTTCGTTCGTTCATGCCATTATTTATACCCGGTAAAACCATTCTGCAAGAAAGAATTATGTCATTCCTGAGGAGGTCCACATATTTTTCGACATTCAAATACCATCTATGAAAAAAGGTCCCACAATATGTCTACCAACTATGCCCGCCCAAACATTAACTTTTTCGGGCCTCTGAGTATGACCTTCCTGGAACCAGTGAGTATTCTCAGCAGACCAATAACGATAATTATTGTATCTATTGACAATGCCATTTAAATGGAAAGTAGCTTCATCCGAGAAAATGATATTTGTCGCGAAGTTAATATCGTTATTGCATCTTTCCATCATCAGCTCACAAGATTCAGCTCTTCTATCAAAATCGTCCTCGTTTAACTCGTGCACCAACTTTATCTTGTAGGGATGCAACTTCTCCTGAACACATTTTTCACTGACTGATGAGACACATTAAAATCCATTGCCATTGGTCTGGATGATTGTGTCGGATTTTCAAGTATTGAGAGCATGATACCCAAAGCTTTGTCTCCCCCGGTTACTATTTTAGGTCGACCTGATCTAGCGGCTTCCCTAACACTGCCGGTTTCTCGAAATTTCTTTACCACTCGACACACGACCGTTGACTGATTTATTGGAGGCCTATTTGGATATAATTCATTGAAAAGTTGACAAACCTGATCTTGCGGTCTCTTCATATTTCCTTAACCGCTCATTATTAAATTTCACCTTGGTATTTCTCATTCAGATGAACCATAGTGTAAACAAATTAGAAATCAGATAACAGAATATTAAACAGGAACTCAAAGTTGACTTCTCTTAGGTCGCTGTCATGAAAACACCTTGACTCAACTGGTGGGTATTAGGTAGGAATAATTATAATTAGGCAGTTTTTTATCTTTGAGCTGTGATTATCTCGAAAACGATTGCAGATAAGTGAATATTTGAAATACAAAAAATTCAAAGTCTTCCCAGTAGAAACCAAATATGCAATCATATGCAGGATCTTTCATTTAAAAAAAGTAAGTTAGTCTCTATGGTCACCACACCAGAAATGACAGAAAAAATTCATGCTGGTAGAAATGTGGGGTATAATTTACTGAACAACTTTCATAAAGGTCACTTTTTCGAATACGAGGTAATTCAAAAGTTACAGGCATAATGCGCGACTTTTTTTGCCACTCTGTATAATATGTATCCACTCGGTTTAAAGATACATTTACGGTACATGGCAGAAAGTAAGTATAAGAGAGGTATAAATGAGTCACCCTTTTTTAAGTAAATAAGGTTCGTGGCTAATGATTTTGATCCCATCCGGTCCATTGCAAATCAGACTATTTCTCAGAGGATGCGAATTAAACGAAAATAAGTTAATTTTTTTTTGCAAATTAGTCTTAGCCTATTAACAGTAATTTCCTGTTATATTTATGCAACTATTTATCACACATGTACTAATAATAGGTACTCACCGTTTAGGTTTTTATATAGGTGTTTACGCACCAGTGGCAGGTTAAGACCCTCTTCTTTTTCCACCTGTGGTCGGCGCGGCGTCACTTCCGTTTCTCACGAGATTTCATCGCCAGTGCCCAAATAATTACGTTCGAATGCGCCAAAGCTACAATCAAACACGAATACATGGAGAATTAGCCCGAGAAGGCGCTTTAAGAACTTATTCTTAGCTGGCACTGGCTTCAATACTGGTCTATTAAAAACAATTTAATATTACACAATTTTATACAAAACACCACTTTCGTAATAATTTTCTAGGTGCTTTTCTGGACGCTACCCATGCAACACTTTAAAATAGCTGCAAACCACAAAACAGCCTGTGTAATTTCTGCAACGATAGCAGTTCCGAAATATTCGTAAAAAGAAAAAATTTGGAAAACGCAAAATATCGTTTCTCGTTACACTGTTAGTAGAGAATAATCAAATTTAACATTTTTTTAAAGTCCCAGGAGGTCCACTCCCGCTTCTTTGTCAATTTAACTCATAACGTTGAAGTCAAATAGTAATTTATATATTATTTTATGACGGTGAAGATGGAGTCACAGCGGAAATGTTAAAACTGGGGGGAAGCAACCTCGAAAAGAGAGTCCAAACCTTTTAAATAAATGTCTACATGAGAGTAAAGTACCAGAGGAATGGTATAATGCCGAGGTAGTGCTCCTGTTTAAGAGGGGCGATCTTACGAATATAGAAAACTACCGACCAATCAGTCTGCTGTCGCATCTCTATAAACTACTCACCAAGATCCTCACAAACCGCCTTTCAAATAAATTAGACTTCTACCAGCCAGTGGAACAAGCGGGATTTCGCAGCGGATACAGCACCATTGATCACTTGCAAACACTACGCACAGTGTTAGAGAAAACAACTGAGTATAATATACCCATATACCTAGCATTTGTAGACTTTCATAAGGCGTTCGATTCCATAGAAACACGGTCCTTTTTAAACGGCTTAAATAACGCCAGAATAGACTCAAGGTACAGCGCACTCATAAAGAATATCTACCAAAAAGCAACAATACATGCGAGAATCAATGATAACACTACAATGAAGAAAATAAAGTTAAACCGAGGAGTCCGCCAAGGTGACATCATATCACCAAAACTGTTTACATTGGCTCTGGAAGAAGTCTTTAAAACACAACAATGGCAGGGAAAAGGTCTGAAAATTGATGGATCGTATCTTAGTAATTTACGATTTGCGGATGACATACTCCTCATCTCAGAAGACCCATATGAGTTGCGAGCAATGCTGGAGCAGCTAAACGAGGCATCTAAAGCTATAGGTTTAAAAATGAACACTGCAAAAACCAAAACCATAAGTCCAGAACAACTACATGTATCCCTAGATAATAGCATAATCGAAAATGTCACCGAATATGTATACCTCGGTCACACCATTAGATTAGGGAAAGAAAACCAAAGAGCAAAAATATTAAGAAGAATCGGACTTACTTGGGCCGCCTTCGGCAAACTCCAAAATATTTTAAAAAATAAGGAAATCCCTATAAACCTAAAACGTAAGGTATATGACGCATGTATTCTGCCCGTGGCTACTTATAGCCTCGAAACAATGGCCATCACAAAACAAAGTGCAAACAGATTAAGACGAACACAGAGAGCGATGGAGCGCTCTATGCTTCATATCACGTGTGGCAGAGCTAAAATGGCGTTGGGTAGGTCATGTCGCGAGACAGCAAAATGAGAAATGAACTATCAAGGTGACACACTGGAGACCCAGGGAAACCAAGCGAAGCAGATGTAGACCACAGAGACGCTGGATAGACGACATTGTGGAAGTGGTGGGAAATAACTGGTCCCGAACTGCTAGAGATCGACAGATTTGGAAAAGATACCAAGAGGCCTATGTCCAGAAGTGGATGGAAGAAGGCTGATGAAGAAGATGAAGAAGATATTATTTTATTATTAATTAATTTAATTTTAATTTAAAATTAATTTGAAATTATTGTACAGTAAGAATAACTACTAAGTTAGTTAATAACTTAACACCTTATTTATGTAAATGTTAACTTATTCTATAAATCACATTTTTCAAGTGACTTCACAAAAAAGCATGTTAACTAACTGCGATACCCATTTCTGCAGTGACTTTTACTTACTACGCCAGGAAAATATTTATGTTTTTTAAAGTGCGCAACACTGTGGTTTGAGGTCTTGCTATGGATTGCCCAAGAATCCTCGAGCTAATCATTTTATTTTCCTCTAAAGTTATTAATTACAGTGCCTTTGGACTCAAATTTACTAATGATAAGTTTAATTAATGAATTGGAAGGAATGGGCTTATCAGGGAATTGAACTGAAAACATTTCAGATACTGCTCTTAAACTGTTTCCTATATAATACCACTTAATCATAGTTACTTTTTTCTTAATGAAATAGCTCATATTTAGCTATAATTAAAGTGCCTTCAATGAAAATGTGGTCACTGACGCTACTTTTCGTTTTGTCAATGCCAAATAATAATTTACTGGTGTTTGCTGTATTACCTAAACTATGAAAATTTCGTAATTTTGTCATCACATTTAATTGAATAAGTTAGGATTGGCTTATTAAAATTTAGTCAAACTTGGCACTTGGGTTTATTGTATCGGCCTCTTCAAGAAATTATAATACAATTTTTCTCTAAAATGTACAGGGATCCCAATATTTAGTCACCTCAAAATTTACATGCGATTTCCTATGTTCAGCAAAGCCATGCATCACCCGGTATAGTACTTACTCTTTTATTTCTCCAAAAATGATAAAATGGAAATTCAACTTTAACAGGTATACTTACTGTAACGCTATATAGTTTGATAGCAAAAATTACTACTTATAATAAATCAAAAAATATTTCTAACAATTAATTCTCGTAAAATTATAGGTAGGTTATTTGCATTTTTATTTGTGATTCCATAAGGTTGCCGAAACAAAAATATCCAACCGTTTAACTATACTATACAGGGTGTTCATTTGAAAACTTCCCACCACGGATTTATCGAAAACCACTGATTAAAAGAAAAAACGCCGAGACACGTCAAAACATTTGCCAAAGGGGACAACTTTTTAACCAAAAACTACTTCACCCCCTTTTACCCTCTGCCCCCCGGGGTCATCCCCTTAAAAATTTTAAATGACAAGGGGTATCAAGTAACAGCTTGTTTGAAAGTTCTTTCAACGTGCTTTATTTTGACGTTTGATTTTTTAAAATTGGTCGATTCGTTTTCGAGAAAATTGGAAAAATCTTTATTTATCTGAATTTGTTCAGATAAAAAAAAAACACGAAAATATCACTTTTTATTTCAATAAGTGTTCAAAAACCAACATAAACCGCAATTCGGAAGATTAGACGACTTTTTTTCAGCCATCTATTTATAAAACATGGGCGAACTGTATTTATTCTTATACCAGTTTAGTTTTTTATAGTTGCTAAGGAAAAGAAATAATTTAATTTGCTGTCAGTCATGCACCTTTGCGACAATCTTGGGATAGTGAAAATTAATTTATTGATTCAGATTTTACTTCCAAAATGGTTTACACACTAGCCGAAAGAGTGGAAATGATTCTAATTTATGGTGCCCAAAATCAATGTGCTCGGCAAACTGCCGTCACATTTAACGCCAGACATCCGGAAAAGATAACTTCGCATAGGTATGTTTTGAACCTTGTTACTAAATTTACTCAAACTGGATCTGTTGCAAATAAAAAACGTAATCATCGTAGAGTTTTGGATGAAGCCGCTCAAGTTGAAGTTTTGGGTCATTTTGGCATACATCCTAATACTTCATTACGCAAAATTGTTGATGCGACTGGTATTTCATTAGGCTCTATACACACAGTTACTAAATTACATAAATATCATCCATTCAAAATGAAAATATTGCAAGAGTTAACCGAAGATGATTTCGATAGGCGAGTTGAGTTTTGTGAACAAATGACTGCAGCGATTAATGATAATACCATTCATGTAAAGAATATCTGCTTCAGTGATGAATGCAAATTTTATCTAAATGGATTTGTTAATAAGCATAACTGCAGGTATTGGAGCAATGAAAATCCTCATGCTTTTGTAGAAGGGCATACTCAGTACCTCCAAAAAATTAATGTATGGGCAGGCATTTTAGGAAACAAAGTGATTGGGCCATTGTTTATTAATGGGAATTTAAATGGAGGCATTTATTTAGATATGTTGGAAAATACCATCAATCCGCTTATCACTGAAACCATTGAAAGCCAAATCGAAGACGATGGAAACCCTATACTTGATGAGGCTGAAATATATTTCCAGCAAGACGGCGCTCCTCCTCACTATGTTCTTCCGGTTCGGCAATGGCTAGACGACGAGTTTCCAGATAAATGGATAGGGCGAAGAGGGCCTATAGAATGGCCTGCTAGGTCGCCTGACTTGACGCCATTAGACTTTTTTCTATGGGGCCATTTGAAATCTATTGTGTTCACTCCCCAACCTGAAAGTTTGGATGTACTTCGTCAACGCATCATCGAAAGCTGCCATGATCTCCCACAACATGTTTTTGGAAATGTCCGTCAGGAATTTGAACATCGCCTATATCATTGTTTGGCCAATAACGGGCAACATTTTGAATACTTATTGAAATAAAAAGTGATATTTTCGTGTGTTTTTTTTTCTATTTGAACAAATTAAGATAAATAAAGATTTTTCTACTTTTCTCGAAAACGAATCGACCGATTTTAAAAATCAAACGTCAAAATAAAGCACTTTGAAAGACCTTTCAAACAAGCTATTACTTGATACCCCTTGTCATTTAAAATTTTTAAGGAGATGACCCCGGGGGGCAGAGGGTAAAAGGAGGTGAAGTAGTTTTTGGTCAAAAAGTTGTGCCCTTTAGCAAATCTTTTGACGTGTCTTGGCGTTTTTTTTTTTTATTCAGTGGTTTTCGATAAATCCGTGGTGGGAAGTTTTCAAATGAACACCCTGTATATTAAAAATCAGTAAGTTATTTGTAAACTTAAGTCTAGTTAATATAAACGCGAATCGTTATCGTTGATTAATATTAATTAATCTCTAAAATTTATTTAAAATTTTACTAATTGAAATGACAATCGCGATGTAATGAAAAATAATTTCGGTAATATTTTTTGTTTAACTTAAAAAAATATTTAGGTTTACTCTTTATAAATACAAATTTTACTAACCAAATAGGTAATAGAAGCACAGTTCATTATTACTGTATATACATATTTATGCTGATTTTATACACTGAATAGTTAACACAGTAAATATTACTTTTATTTCATGATGAAATAACTTTTAAAAATATTTCGTATTGAATTAGTTCCTAAAAGTTGATTTTTACTAAACATAAAATAGTTGAAGTAACTTCTATTTTAAGTTAGTTTTGATTCATTGAATCTTAAACAGTGTACATTCTTTTAGGCCTTATTACTGACGTCTTTCTACTTTGCCGCCTTTTGGTCTCATCAATTGTTTTGTACTGTACCTACCTATGAAACATAAACATCCAGTGTCGTAACTAGCTTCTAATGCGCCCTGTGCTAGGTCGTGTTTTTGTGCCCCCCCCCCCTCCCCACCCCATCCTCATTAAATAAAATTATTTTTTATTCAGCTACAAACAATAATATAAAAATGAAACAAAATCTTAAAATATACCTCACAGCAATAGGAACTTAAAAACAGGTAAGACATGTTGAACAAAAGCTTATTAAATAACTCATAGTTTACAGAAATAGCCACAAAAATTAAATGATTGGTCGTATTGCTAGTTGCATAATACTATATTTCGATTTTTGATCTGCTTTAATAATTAAAAATTAACTGATTCATACGTCGTCGATAGAGAGAGAGAGAGTTGTAGGTTTCTTCACAAGTGTTAATTTCAAAATATTGAGCTCTGTATCTTTTTTATTTTTCATGTTTAAAAAAAATGTTTTATCAAACTTGTCGTGACTGACTAACTAACACTCGTTCACATAAACCGGTCATTGCGAACGGATCATTTTAGTGATAGATCTGGTATAACCCGGGTCGCCAAAAAATCAAAAATATCGTATGGTGGCGGCCCACACAGCCCAATCATGTTTCAGAAATATTTCGTATTAGTTTCTCCGAAAAATTTTAAATGTTCCGTAAATATTCCAAAACGATTATGATATATTGGTGAAATATTTCAGAAACCCAAAAATATCCTACTGTATTTCAAAATATTTTCTTGCAATATTTCTGAAATGATATAAAATGGAATAATACATCATTCAATATCAAGAACATTCTGTTCTGAAAACCTTTATATTTAAATTTTGTTCTTTCTCCTTATACTTAAATATACCTAAATATGGTTTATTACTGATTAAATCCAGGACACAAACATTTTAAACTCTGGAAATGTTTTTAAAAAAACCTGCGAAAAAATTATTTTTTCTAAACTTTTTCTCATTCCCAAATCCAACATAACACTAAAAAAGTTAATTTATGACCATTAACAACAGTTAATTGCCAATTAATATAATAATATCAGTATGTTAAAATTTAACAGGACTCGTTATCTTTTTATAAGAGATATTCTTTACAATAAAAAATATAAGGCGACCACAGTTACTTTTAGCACCCCATCATGCGATATGGGCTGTTTAACATAGGGGGTAAGCGGGTTGAATGTTTATCCACCTGTTGCTTTCGCTTGCCTTGCTTCCGTGCATGGTATATTAAGTTTTTAATTTGAAGATATTAATAAACCCGGAAAGAAATTTAGAAATTGTATGAATTAAAATTCATTTCTATAAAATCGTTCCCATAGGAATACATGTAACGGTGTTGGATCCAGCAGTATAGGCCACCTATTTCTGAATTAGGGGAATAATCATATCAAGAGATGTGATCTGTTATCTGTCAATTTTTTAGCCGTATTCTTTAAAGTGAAAGTAAAATGACTACTAATTTACTTCCATTATCAGTCAGAAGAACGCGTTCTTTCAAAATTTTTTAATGAAACGGGGTCATATCGGGAGAAATGCGTTGACAAGCATCCGTGTTTGGTTAACAAAAACATATTATGATGTGTCCATATGACTTGAATAGTCACTTCTACCGAAAAAGCATTCACTTCTCTTAAGTTGGTGAATAGACGTCCATGGCTCTGTCACAGGGGCGACACGGAGCAAAATTCGTGTCCCTGTATTTTCGGTTGGCTACCTGAGGTGGCTATTTTGCAATTAGTATAAACGTCAATTGATTGCATCGTTTTAATTTGTTCACTTTAATTTGTTTTTAAAGGTTTCTGTGCCTTGAAATTCAATTTAATCCCAAAAATTGTTCTTTCGAAGCCATTTTTATCTCCCTTTTTTGTTAGCGGTAAGTGATTATGGATATTAATTATTATTTATTCATTTTAAACTCTGGCCATGAGAATTTTGCCGTTTATGAACGTAGACTTTGTTTTGACTTTTTGATTCTCGTAATATTGATTAGATTCATATGGTTTTAGTCACCGCCCCCGACTGTATTAGAGATACTTATTCGATCTGTTACAGAGTAATAGGTACCTATGATGGGGAACTACATAAGGACATTTTTTTCGAATAGTTTTACAAAAGCGGAGCTATCTAAATGAAAAAATATTTGTAAATGGGACACCCTATAATTTCTACACGGATTTTAAACCTCTAAATCATCACAGCAGAATCAGTTTACGGACAAAGACAAACCTACCTAGGGACAACTAAATCTTGGGTTATCTCAACTGGTTGCTGCACCTAGATAATCCAACCCACCTAATTAGATAGCCGCAACAAGGTATCACAACATTCAAAATCAAGTAAAATCCTTTTTGAGTCAGTGATTCAGTTCTAGTAAGAAAACCGGTACGTTGTCACAGCAAGAGCGGTCCAAGAAATAGTATATTATTAACCAAGGTTTAGACAGCCATCATTATTGGCCGAGCGGCAAGTTTAAATCACGAGGAGCGGAGCGACGAGGGAATTAAGACGCGAGGGCTATAAGCTGTCTAAACCGTGGTTAATATAATATTTTTACAACTACTACAAACTTTTATAAGACATTTATCTTTATAGTATTAATAATTATAAAAAATTATAGGTAGGTATAAGTATATTTTTTAATCAAGTTACCTGCGTTTTGGAATTGGCAAAATATTTTGTTGTTTTGTCAGGTGGCTTTGTTAATGTCAATTTTTGTTCATTTATGTCATCAGATTTCACGAGTTTTCCGTTTTTTTTTTTAAATGAGCGAAGGAAGTGTTAGTGATATTATTATGTGTACACCTCCAGAATTAAGGATGGAAGCAGAAAAAATGTTGATTGTATCGATATTTTACAATATCAAGCATCTCTAATAATCTAATATGTATTGATAATTATCTGGTCGCCTAACAACAAGAAATCACCTTCCAGGTTATTCATGTTTATGAATTCATGCTGTAGAATCAAAAAATCAAGTTACCTGCGTTCAAATAGATTCTTGAAGATCGGTCAATAATGGATTTCAATGCCTTATTATTGACCATGGGCAATAATAACTTATAAGGTAGAGAAAAACGATTTCTAACGTTAATAATCGGTCAATAATGGCGATGTTATAGGTTATCAGTGGAAAAAATAAATTAGCTGGGAGAATTATTGCGATAACTAAAATTGTGGTAACTAAAAAAATTCAACTAAATGGTTTGGTTGACCCGATTTTCTTAGTGTGAGGTTTAATCAGGTCGTTGATTTATTGCAGTAAAGATCAACGATATAATAATGTAAATACTACTATACTTTACACCCATGCGGTCAAGCCCTATAATTTGAAGTCTCTAAACCTTTACAATCTGACTCAATTAATGATTTTATTACGTCACGGGAGTGCGGAGCTTTCTGTCAAGAATCGCTTTCAACAGATCCCTCAACCATTCCTGTTCAACTACGAAGTAGTTAATAACTTTACGTTCAGTTCAACTATCCCATAATCCCAGTAAAGTAAAACATTTCCTATGGAATTTAAAATTAATAAAATCAGAATAAAATTGTAATGAAATTATAAATTGTGAGGTGTTGTAAGCTTGAAGTGACCTCATAAGGCGTGCATAAAAAGGCCTGCATTCGAAATGAGTCTTCGACCTTCGAACCGATAATTAAAATCATGAATTTCTTATTTCGCGCCGCGGACGATCGCTCTTCACGGTTTAAAGGTCACCGTTTCCTGTTACCCTAAAAAATATTTAAAGATTCGATTAAAACGTTAAAAATAATGACTTATCGACTACTACAGATACTAACTATTTATTAATAAGTAATGTGTTCACTATGGTGTTATAATGGATAAGATTGATAATGATGATGACACGTGTTTAAGACTAATCATCAACTCACAGAAATATCATAGCATTTTAAGGCACAAATACCTACCATATAAAATTAAAAACAGCGCAGAGATGACAAGCGTCTAGGGAACATGGGTTCGGTTTATTTTCTACGTGGCGAATTTATTTTTTGTTTGAAAAGGGCGACTCTTATTCCTTTAGATAAATAATAAATAAATAAACAAATAAATTTTTATTAAGTTTATTCCTATAATAATAATAATAATAATAATAAACTTTATTCAATTATACATAGGGTATACATTGAAAAGGCAAGAGTGCAGCTGAACAGAGACTGCCTAGCTGATTTATACACTTATCCTTATTAGGTAGATAGATACGCTTTACAATAAAATATTTCAACTAATAGTACATTTCTTCTTCTCTAAATAGGTGAACATCAAAAAATAAAAAAAAAATAAAATAAATTTAATTTATATAATATATACAATACATATATAGAGACATGTATTATAGCCGTACATAATAGCAGCAGGTTAGCCAGTAAGGTGCTGTTTTAAACGCTTGGAAAAAGATTGAACAGAGCAGGACCGAAGCGGAGGGGGTAAGCCATTAAAAAGTTTAGCAAGGTCATACGCAAAAGATCGCTCAAATATTCCGGTTTGATGACGAGGGATAACTATTCCATTAAACCTCAAGTTTAAGGTATTTACATCGGTTCTAAACGTAATCCTCTTATATAAGTACTGAGGATATTTGAGTTTAACAACTTTGTGATACAGAGAGCCTCTATGAATATAGCGCCTTGTCTTCATATCGAGCCATCCAGCTTCTACAAGTTTGTGACTTATTGGGCGTCTACGGGGAATACCATATATAAATCTCAAGCAATATTTCTGAATCATTTGTATCCGCTCAGCGGACTTTGCTGTTAAACACGGACCATACACTACATCACAATGATTAAATATAGATAGAACAAGGGAGTCACACAAAACTTTTTTTATTTTTTGGTTGAGAATGTGCCTCGAATTATATAGAACTCTTAATCTGCCGATGCATTTTTGGATGCATAAAGCAATATGTTTATTAAATCGGAGTTGATTATCTAAAATTAAACCTAAATTTTTTGCTTCTGTCTTTACAGGCAACACTTTATCTCCAACAGTAATGGAAACTATAGGAGTCAGGCGTTTGATATCTATAGGTCTGCCAAAAAGCATTACAACTGACTTTTCAGGATTCAAGCAAAGAGCATGGTCTCTCGAAACTCTTTCAATAACTTTTAGGTCATCATTCACAGTTTTGCACCCCTGTCTAATTAAGGAAGGCGGAAATGAGTGGTAAATCTGGGTATCATCCGCATATTTCTGGATATTGCAATTTTGTAAAAACTCTGGAAACTTAGACGTGTAAAGAATAAATAATAATGGCCCTAATATAGACCCTTGCGGAACACCACTGTTTATGTCTAGATACCCAGATTTTACACCGTCCAGAACAACCCTCTGCTTGCGATCTTTTAAATAACTTTGTATTAATTTAACCGAATTTAAGTGAAAGCCAAGATACCTTAAGATGACTAACAAGGTTTGATGATTTATAGTGTCAAAGGCTTTCGAATAGTCAAGCAGAACCAATATCGTACACCTGCCCTCATCAATAGCCCGAAAAATGTCGTCAGTGACATTCAAAAGAGCCGTTGCACAACCGTGTCCCCTCCTAAAGCCCGACTGAGTGCTGTCAATTAATTTTTCTGTTTCTACATAATCAACAATTTGATTTTTTAAAATGCGCTCAATAACTTTTGACAAAATAGGAAGAATAGAAATTGGTCTAAGGTCGCTATATCTTTTTGGGTTATCAGTTTTAGGCAAGGGCAATATATGAGCAATTTTCCAGTCGAGAGGGAACACTGAGTGAGTTATGCAAAAATTAATTAAGTGGCAAATATATTTAAGAATAAAAGGACAGCAAAAAATTACAAAATTTACATGAATCCCGTCGGATCCAACCGCTCGGGTTTTAATTTGTGACAAATATTTTGAAATTTCGTTTTCAGAAACGGTTGAAAATTCAAATTGTTTAGGAATTTTAGAACCAGCACTCCTATAATACTTATTAATATCTGGCAAAATAGTGGTTGGGGGAATGGTGTTGATGAAGAAATTGTTAATATCATCAGGGTTTGAAAGATGAGCTGGTATATTTTTATTTTGTTTACTATTAATAATATTAAGACGTTTTAGCGATTTCCAAAATACTTTGCTATTATTATTATTCAGTTGTTGCTCTAAATAAACTTTCTTTTCACGGCGAATTGCGTTATTTGCAAAATTTCTTAAGTCTTTATAGGCTGCATGACTTTCTGGTGTCTTATTTTTTTTGAATTTAAATTTAGCTTTGTTTCTAAGTTTTATTAAAAGTTTTATATTTTCAGTGATCCAGGGCAAATGTTTTTTTTTAAATATGGATGTTTTTAAAGGTGCATGCAAGTCCAATAAGGCGTTTATATTTTGGTTGAAAAATGCAATTTTTTCATCGATATTGTTAAGATCGAAAATATTTCTCCAAGGTATGGATCGCAAGCAGTCATATAGTGCCTGAATGTCGATGTTTTTTAAATCCCTGTACGTAACCGGTTCCACTTGACCATTCTCCTTATGGAGGTCGATCACCGCAAAAATTAACTCATGATCCGAGACACCAAGATGAAGAGTTCCAGATTGCAAAACACGTAACTCGTTAGATATTATTAGGTGATCAATTAACCTTGCAGAAGTTGGCGTTATTCTGGTAGCCTCATCAATAATTTGCTCCAATCCTAACAAATCCAAAACTTCCATATACGGACCAACTCCATACTCATTCAAATCAAACAAATTCAGATTAATATCGCCAAGACAGACCAAGTGATCAGTCCGAGGGAGAAGGTCGGTACAGATCCTTTCGAGTTCCGGAATAAATTTTTTTAATTGAAAATCTGGTGGTCTGTATATGCATCCTACAGTCACGGTTTCAGTTTTAAATTTAATTTCTACCCAAAGACATTCAATTACTTCGTGATATTGGTGACTCAGTTCATGAGGTAATGATGATTTTACATATAAGCCCACCCCGCCTCGATCACGCTCCAACCTGTCCCACCTATAAAAATTATAATTTTCAATTTCTATATGCCTACTTAATATATGTGGCTTTAAATTTGTCTCCCCCACTGCAACAACATCATAGCCTTCTTCGAGAATATGTTCTCTAAATTCATTAAAGTGTGCTGTTAATGAAGAAATATTTAAATGACATACTTTAAACTTTGTTGACGGCATAATAATCAAAATTAATTGTTAATAAAACCAAATGAAAACAAACAGAAATTGTGAAAAAAATTTAGAAAAAGATAAATAATTTAACTCAAAATAAAAAAAAAAAAAAAAAATATAACAATAATAATGTAGGACTTATAACAAATTATAGGTTTTCTACAACCCCTCATAAAAATTTAATATAATATTTAAAATTACGCAGTAAACAGTAACACTAGTGACAATAATAGTTAGGTGTACGTTGATTATTTATAGATCTCAAGAAAGTATCCCAATAAATTTTTATTTCAAGAGATCAACACTTACATTCGTATACAAAAAGTCAATTTCAGTCACAGACAACTGTGGAAAAGCGACTAAATAAATATATTCAGGGTTGTGATTTAATAACGGATAAATTCAATACAAATTAAAAAAAATTCTCCGGAAAATTCTAGACATGTTTCATGTATAATATTCTAAACCTATCTTCAACTGTTCACGAAATATTTACGTTCAAATATTAAAATAACACTTTATTGCAGCTAAATTACATTTTTTTAAATCTCAAAAATTATTTTAGCAAATGCTGGAAGTGTCCGCCATTAACAGCTCTGCAGTACCCCAGACGATCAATAAATTCCTGCTGTACTTTTTCTACGGTTCTGGAGAAATATTCGTAATTACGTTACGAATGCCCTCTTTGAGAATATTAAGCGTACGTGGCTTATCTTTATACACTTCATTTTTAACATAACTCCAAAGAAAGTAGTCCAGTGCAGTAAGGTAGGGTGACCTAAGTGGCCACTCTATTGATCCACGTCTGCCTATCCACCGGTTTGGGAAAACATTATCTAGGAATCTTCTAACAATCGCAGCATAGTGGTGCGGAGCTCCATCCTGTTGAAACTATAACGCTTGGTTTGGCATGTCTGGATTATTTTCATCAGGATATAGTGCCGCTAGTGCTGGAATCAAGTCGTTTTCTAAAAAGTCATGATAAAGTTTTTCCGTCAAAGTTCCTTCAAAGAAGTATTGTCCTATTACTCTGTTATTAATAATCCCTGCCCATACCTTCACCTTTTCGTAATTCTGAGAATGACTTTTCCTAAACCAGTGTGGATCTTCTGGCGCCCAGTATTTAAAATTATGCCTATTTACATCTCCATTGAAGCAAAGCGTCGCTTCGTCTGAAAAGCATATCTGTTTTACTAGTCTATAGGGTCATTATCAGTTCGGTCGGTCATGGTCTGGAAAAACTCGTTTCTGCGGTCTGGATCATCTTCAAATAGCTCTTGAACTAATCGAATTTTTTAGGGGTGCCACTTTTCCTTCTTTAAAAATTTTGTTACAGTCGACCTATGAATCGTGTTATCTAAAGCCAGCTGAGTACTTGAGAGGTTCGGATTTTCGTGTAATGAAACAAAGATGTCCAATTTTTCGTCATTAGGAACGCCAGGCCTTCCAGGTTTACCAAGATCCTTAACAGTGGTAGTCTCTCTCCACTTAGCCTCAATTCTACTGTTTGTAGACTGACTTACAGGTTTTCTGTTCGGATATTTATTGTTGAACATTATTCGAACTTCGCTGTGTGTTCTAGTTTTCTCACCACAGCCAAGCATAGTTAATATTTCGATTTTCTGAGTCTCGGTTAAACGCATTGTAAATATTTTCGATTAACAATACAGTGACACTTTGTCAAAATTTGACACTTTGTCAAATATTTACAAGCAGAGGTGTACCTAATTTATTTCGTGGACAGTTGAACATAGGTTTAGGACATTATACATGAAACATGTCTAGAATTTTCCGGAGAATCCGAAAATGCAATAATATACAGGGATTTCCATTTAAGGAAAAATATTTTTTCTGCCACACTTTTGTGGGACATCCTGAATACCTACATTTTTTGTCAAAAAATGCGCAATCCAAAAAACAAAATTGACGGGTTCGAGCGTTTTTCCGAACACGCCCCCATTTAATTTGTATTGAATTTATCCGTTCTTAAATCACAACCCTGTGTAGTAAATTACAGTTAAGATAACAAATCATAATCCATATACTCACGAACATTGTAGAAAATACGAGAAATAGATAAATTACATACGATTTTCTTAAAATGTACTTTGCTCGCTATGCTTTTGGCTTCCCTGGGTAACTTATTGTACAGTTTTGTTGCCATGTAGAATGGGCTCCTCTCAAATAATGCCATGTTGTGCGCGAGTACAACAAAGTACATATTGTTACGCGTCTCATAATTATGAACGTTTTCTATGAATAAAAACCTATTTAGATTATTTTTTACGTACGTAAAAACTTCTAAAATGTATAAACTCGGCAAAGTGAGCAGTGTGTTTTAAATAACCTCCGGCATGAATGACGACAAGACACTCCCATTATACTTTTATAGCTTTTTTTGGATTAAAAACACTCTATTCTCTATTCAAATTCGATGGAGAGGAACTCCGAAACAAAATTCCACTTTTCACTCAAGAAACAAATTGGGCATGGTAATAAGACAAGAGAATATTCCTGCCGACCACACCACCCAGGCGGTAGAGAGCATAACATACCGGAAAAATTTTAGAACTTAGTTCAGTGCAGTGAATGATAGGGCATTGTCAATATGTAAACCTGGTACTTTTGTTTCAACAACCTGTACCATCGATCCATCATTCGCCCAGACAAGAAGACTCTCATTAAAAGTCGACCGACCCGGAGTGAAGCTGATAAACACTGTTTTAATTGTTGAATAATAATAATAATAATAATAATAATAATAATAATAAATGACTTTATTGCAATGGCAAGATTACAAACGGCGAAGTTGAAGCAAAGCTTCCTCACTTAACCACTATGATATAATATATATATAGTAGGTAATTAATAGGCACAATACTACATAACTAATTAACCAAATAATAAAAAATTAAACTCTATAAATTCAAAGTAACGTTATAATATATACTATGGTAGGTAATATGTAAGTAATAAGTACTAAGTACTTAACCTTATTAAAAACGTGAAACTATATTTAAAATATAACTGAAAATATAATCAAAAAATATAATCAACCTGATTTGCGTATAATTTAGAGTAAATTAAATAAAAACTGTTATACAAAATTTTGTATTATTTTTTTTACTGACAGCTTAAATTTGATGCCAGTAGCAAACTTCATGCTGGCAGGAACCTTATTATAAAGCTTGGCCACAATAAAACTGAAGGATCTTTCAAAATATGTTGTGCAATGCAGAGGTGTAGTAATTGTAGATTTATTTCGAGTATCCAGATTATGTTCATCATCGCGGAATTTAATTTTTTGATATAAATACTGAGGGCGTCGATTTAAAATAATTTTGTTATAAAGAACAAGTGCATGCAAAGCTCGCCTTTCATCCATTCTCAGCCATTCAATGTCTCGTAACTTAGCAGAAACACCACGCTCTCGTCCTCTTATACCTCCAATCAGACGGACGCAACAGTTCTGGATAAGCTGGATACGGTACACATCTGCACCCACCAGACATGGCCCATAGACCGCGTCCGCGAAATTAAAGTGTGACAAAACAATCGAGTCACATAGAAGTCTTTTCATACTTTTATTTAAAATGTTCTTATGACCATAAATCAGTTTTAAATTAGCAAAGGCTCTTTTGATACAAAGGTTAACATGCTCGGAGAACCTCAGGTTTGTATCGATAATAACACCCAGATTTCTTGCTTTGTCAACCACTTCTAAATCTACATCGTTTATTTTAATTGATATTTTTTTCCTATGTAAATTACGCATTTGTGAGCTACCGAAAAGTAAAACTTGTGATTTTATAGGATTTATACTAAGGTAATGAGACTCTGAGGCTCTGAGGACAACACTTAAATCAGTATTTATTATATTATTAGATTTTGCAATGTCATCAGGCTTAAAAGAAAAGTAAAGTTGCGTGTCATCCGCATAAAAATGAGATTTGCAATGTTTTACATAAGTTATCAACTCCGATGTATACAGAGCAAAAAGTATAGGTCCTAAAATTGATCCCTGCGGGACACCATGCAATACATTTTTTGATTTGGACAGCGTACCATGTGCCATTGTTTGCTGACTTCTATTACTTAAATATTTATTTAAAAAGTTGCAATTATTTTTGCGAAAACCAAGATACCTCAAAATAGCTAAAAGAAGTGTATGATTTATTTTATCAAACGCCTTCGAGTAATCTAGGAGGACCAGTACTGTTAGTTTACCACGATCAGTTGCCTCAAAAACATCATCGGTTACCTTTAATAATGCGGAATTACAACTATAGTCCTGCCTAAATCCAGATTGCACATCGGGCAGAATACTGCATTGACCTATGTAACTTTTAATCTGATTATTTACTAAAATATACGAAATCGTTTTAGAAGAAATTGGAGCTTCACTGGGTGATACAAATTTTTACATTATTGTTGATGAAAGCACAGATGCTTCTGGCAGATATATCGCACATCTTATAATTGAACTACTTCAAGCAGATAAAGCAAGAAACCCATATTTAATAGTTTCTAAGCAGCTAGACAAAACTAATAATGTGACCGTAACCCGATTTATTCAACAGTCACTATCGAGCTTCTTCTTACCAAATCCAGCCCTAGCTGAGAAGTTTTTAGTGCTCTTGTCTGATTCAGCGTATGGTATATGGTAAAAGTTGGTCAAAACTTAAGATTTTTTTTACCCCAGTATGGTACATGTGACTTGTCTTTTACATGGAATAAACCGAGTCGCAGAAACCGTCAGAACTGAATATCCTTTAGTAAATAAATTTATTTCAAATGTAAAAAAAGTGTTTCTAAAAGCACCTCCAAGAGTGCAGATGTATAAGGTGAGGTTACCAGGAGTTAGTTTACCTCCAAAACCTGTAATTACCCGGTGCGGAACATAAATTAAGAGCGCAATATTCTACGCAGAACATTCCCAAACCATTAAAGAACTAATTTTGGATTTAGATGACGATTTGCAGTGTGTTGTGCAAAGTAAAGAGTTGTTAAAAAGTGCAAGTGTAGTTAAAGATCTTGTTTTTATTAAGATTAGTTTCAGTTTTATACCGGACATTATATCCTCGTTAGAGAGTAGAAATTGGAAAAAGCTTCTATTTGTATAAACAATTTTTATTGATAGAAGAGGGTGGGTTTTAGCTGAAAATTTAAAAAATTAGTAATAAATGCCTTTTATACAATTTCAGGTTAAAAAATTGTTTAGGTACCTACTTTTATTTTTCTTTATTTTCTTTTTTGCATTTTTTTTTTAAATAAACATTAGAAACTGTTTTAGAACCCAGTGTGTTTCTTTACCCAACTTTACTATAATAAATTAAGAAATATTGCATACCAGTAAGCATATTTGGTCAAAAAAATGCATATTTTAAAGGCAAACAAGGCATATAGGTGCGCATATTTTGATTGAATTTAAGTGTATATATTCCGCCCTTTAGTTATCACCAATTTTGGATACAGTGTATTATTAGCAAACCTGATATTTATTTTACCATGCCCGTCTAAACCCGTCCCTTTCTCTTGATGAATAATATCCAACTAGTCAGACAGTTTTAAAGTCACTGGTTAATATTTAAAATGATAAACTTAAGACCCTCGTCTCATACGATTTATACCTAAATATTAAAAAGCTAGTTTTATTTGTGTTTATTTTAGAAACAAAACATCCCTGTTATTCTATGCTACCACCTTACGCATTTTATTGCTGTCCGGAAATAATAACTTATTAGATAAATGCGAGGAACAAGGGTAAACAACATAATCTATGAGACTTCCCTCCTTACATAAATATAAATTTCACTTTGTAAAGGCGTATTTTTATAATATTTTTATATTTTACTGGCTCAATTCTTGAGCCACTCTTGCTAATTGAAGGGAGAGGAGTTTGTTTTCAGAAGTTAAGAGACAATTATTTCGGACGCTTTTATTAAAATTCTTGTTAATAATCAAGTCATTCTTCCTGGTGTTTCCTGCAATAACGTAGGCTTGTGGATGATAAGTTTACGGTGATATACAGGGTGTCCGGGAAAATGTGGAATATCTCACGGATTCAGATAAAACGTGAAAAAATAAGATGACAAGTTCCTATACAAGTTTTTCTTACAGGCCCACCCTACAGAGATATGTGCCCCTGAAGAACGCCGCTGGAAGTCGGTTTTATTTAAATAACTTTCAAAGTACTAAATATAATTTAGCAAAGATTTAACGTGATAAACACTAGTAAGGGCCTCTTAAAATACTGTCGTTAAAACATATTTTAAAAATATTTTGAATACTACATAATAATTTGCAAGAACTAGAACAAGGAATTGTTGAAGAATATGCAATCATTCCTCCGTAAATGCTGCAAAATGCTTTTGAGATCATAAGGTGTCGTATCCCTTTGTCCGCAGTGATATTTCTTGTCAACGAGAGGAGACACTCGAGTCTAATGACTTTGATGTAATGTGGTCTAAAATATCAACGCGGAGAATTACTAAATTCACCTGTTGCCTTTACCGGCCGCCAAGCGATACCCATTATAGGGACTTGTTTTCCTCACTTGGTAATACTATTGACTGTTAGCAAACCTACGATCCCAATTCCGAAAATGTCATCCTTGGGACTTTAACGTTCATAATGTCAATTAGGTCAAATACTCCAATACAACCGACGAGCATATCATTCAGTCGCATTGCTTTTGGTTATATCAAAGTTATGGATCAATGAAAAATTATTAAAGTACCTGAAAAGTGAGTGACCGCCAGTGTAGATTTCGCAAGTCTAGATCAATAGGAGACCTTCTTACTTATGCCACTAATGTTTGGAACAACAATGGAACATCATGGGGGTACCGGGTGGTCGCACTGCACATTTCCAAGGCCTATGACGGAGTATAGCATGAGGGATCCTAACTAAAGTAAGAGCATACCGAATACCCGTTCAACTTTGTTCATGGCTGTCAATTTTTCTTATAGAACATTCTCTGCGAGTGGCGATGGACGGATTTCAAATTAATACCGCAGTCCTTCATGGTTCTATATTGTCGCCCACCCTCTTTTTACTATACATGAACTATCTTTTGGAAAAAAACTAAAAATCCTATATAGCTTCACTGATGACGGTACACTGGTTTAATACTTTAGTTTGGAATCTCGAACATCGACTGCCAATGCACACCTCTATAGGCAGCAAGACGTCATACATCTCAACAAAGACCTGCAAGAAATTCTGTCTTGGGGTGACAGTAACCAAGTAGAATTTAACGCTAAAATATCCTGAGCGACAGTATCTTCTAAAAAGGTTAATGGTGAAAAACCGGATATAGTCATGGCGGGATACTCGATTCCCTTGGCTTCATCAATTAATTTATTGGGCGTCAATTTCGGTAGTCATATGTCTTGGCATACTCACGTTGCGGTCATTGCTAAGGCAGCCTCGCACAAAATTGGAATCCTTTTCCGAACTAAGAACCTCTATACACCTCAACAACTTTTGATGTTCTATAAAGCCCAAATCCGACCATCGCCAGAATACCGTTCACATATTTGGGTCTATGTTGTGTTCCATTCAAAGAAGAACTATTCGCTTGATCGGTGACCATGAGCTGACAAACAATCTAGAAAGCTCTGAACATCAAAGGCAGGTTGGCGACAAATATTTTCATGGAAAGTGCTCAACTGAGGTTGCCCGCTTGCACGACGAGCCACTGCATCCCAGGCGTACGTGGTTCAGCTTAGTGTTCTGTCGTATAACTAGTCATTTAATGCTATTTTATCTAGTGCATAACCCCTGTAGTAGTTTTTAAGTTTAATTTAGTTTTCAATTTTTTAGGAATAATAATTTGTTAGTATTATTATTATTTTTTTTTTTTAAAGGCACAAATAATGAAAAAATTATTTGTCAGAAACAAAAAGTAATTTTGGCAAAAAGTTGTTTTCGATAAAAGTTTTGAAGTGTAAAATGTTAATTCACGGTATGAAGTGTATTTGCCTTCTGTATTGTGGGTCATTTGTGTTTAGTTTTACGAGAAAAGTCGTTAAATGACTTCAGGCGGACAAATGGGATTTGTATTTTTTGGTCTCTGGGATGTTTTTAAATTTGGTTTTCGTGAGCGGCTTTTATGACAGTCAAGTGAAGAATGGGTACAACGATTTCGCGTTTCTATTTATAAGCCATTCAACTCCCTTAACAAGCCCCGCCTTTTGGTCATTTAGCGATGTTTTGTTCATTGATTGGTCGCGTTTTTTGATATACCCCAAAACATTTTCGGCTGGTAAAATTAATGCGTAATTAGCCCTGAGTAAGTCAGGAGGCTCCTCCCTGTTTCATACATATTTTTGACAATTGTTGCTAAAATTTGTATCACTAAACAAATAAAAGTTGATATTTTACTTTAATATAATGTAACCCATCGAAATGCGATATTTTTTCAAAAAAAAAATTATTGATTATAGAAAATATCGAGTTGTAGTTTTTCGCTGGGTTGTCATTGGCTGAAACCGTTTATTGCGTTGTAATTAAATGGATAAGAATATAAAACGCGGCGTTTTTGGTTCATTCGGGACCTGAATTTTGCTTGCTAAAGTACTTCACGTCAGTTTAATTTTTGAAGTTAAACTTAAAATTTTTTTTTTTCAAAATTTTCCACTTGTCATCAAGTGTTGTGCCGTACCTTTCAATAGGGGGGCAATAAAGTTTTCGCGTCTATCGAGGAGGTGATTCCCGTCCTTTTTGATATAGTTATCTTTCCGGGATTTACAGTGATTTGATTGGAATACTATTCAAATGTTGTTCCCTTGATTAGTTGGTGGATTCCTGTATGTCAATCAAGTGTTATTCCCTTGATTTGGATTATCAGTGATTTATTTTTTGGATACTTCTGTGGATTAGTATGCTCATACCCATGCGGACCTGGGTCGTGTTACGCGAGGTATTGGGGAATCGGAAGTAGGGGGGAAAATATTTTCGGGCGCGAAATTTAAATGTTTCAGCTCTGGTTTTCACGTCGTCGCTTCGCATACAGGCAAGTAAGGAATTCCAGAGTTGAATAGTTCGTTGGCTGTTACCGGACTAGTCCTGGCACTGCAGGCTAGTTTACGAGGTAACAACCCCTAGATTTCTTTATAAAAATAAGAGAGACGCAGTCCCCCAGACTTGGCCGTCTGCCAAAAAGAGCCATTGCGAATTTATTAAGTGGGGCGCAGCCCCCCAAGTGAAAATAAGCTTGATTATTATTTATTTGTTGTTAATTGTTTATAATAATAGTTTACTGAAACTAATTTCGATAAACCTTTTAGTTTTTATAATTGAAGTTTTAGTTTTAAATCATTTTCTTCTTGAGGTAAAGTTTATCGAGATTGGATGTTATATGTTATAAATGTTGGGTTAATATTAAGTTGGTCGATTGTCATTATTGTAATGTAAAAGGTTTTGAAAAAATATTGAAATAAACCAAAACACTTTATTCTCTTTTGCCCTCCGTGGAATTACATATTACAAATTAACATTAATTAAAAGTCCTCCCCTTGCCCCCCCCCATAAATTAGTTAAAAAAGAAAATAGAGAAAAAGTATTTAAGAATTGGTAATACGTTACCTTCTCTCTTACCATTAACCACCATGAGGTTATTGGTTGACCCCTTTTGATTAAATTTTTGATTTCTCTTCAAATATTTTTATCTTAATTTTGGTGGACCGGTGGCCTTTCCGCCATCGGGGTTAAAGGAGGTGGGACCACCCTTAACAAAGAAAAAATTAATTAATATTTTTATGATTGATTTTTCTTATAAATTTAGTTTTTGATTTTTTTTAAAACCAATAAAAAAATCTGGCATCCCTAAATTATCAAAATGACCGAAAAAACCATTGAATGCTCGGGTAGTATAGAGTCCCAAGTAAGCCCTGAGAATCCTGAAGCCCAGGATTTTTCAACAATGGTAGAATCAATCCAAACTTATTTAAATATAACCAAAAATGCCGACCAGGACGCTTTACTTGCTTCCCAAACCAATCCTCGGTGGGACCGAGAACCACTCCCAGGGATAGAAACGCACTCCAATAGGGACATATTGGGCAACGTTAGGCCAACTCGCCCAGCCGAGTTGGCCCCAATGCGAGAAGTAGGAGTCGACCCTCTCTGGAATCCGGCTTTACTTAGGAGAACGCTACTCTGTCAAAAAGACCTCGACTCTGACTCGGGCTCTGAAGGTAGCGTATCTTTCCACAGACCGCCGAAGCAAAGACATCCACAGGGCCGTATCGGCGACATGGCATCCCTGGTGGGGAAACAAATTGATGAAATAGTTGCCCCACGTAACCAGTTTGTACAGACCGATGGATCTGGAGGACCCTATACGAAGTTTGCCAACTCCACTTCTTGTGAAACCAAAAAAATGACAGATGTACAGGACCTTGTGCAGGCGATTGGAAGCTTAGTACATATAATCGGTGATCAACGAAGTAATCCCCCCGCCCCCTCAAATAAATTACGAGAAACTTTCAGCGGGTTTCAACACGAAAGCCCCGATTTATTCTTGATAACACTGCAAAGATATTTTTTACAATGCAATATTTTAGATGAAAATGAAAAAATTAATATTGCAGTGGAGCAGCTTCAAAGGGGGGCCCGAAGTTGGATAGAGCCGCTAAAAGGACTAATTTTGAATTTTGAAGAATTCGCTAAGCGCTTAAGCAGACGTTTTAATAGCCCCGAGCTAGTAAGCGACCTAAAATCAAATTTATACGGACTTAAACAAAAGAATAACGAAAAAGTTGAAGAGTTCATACTAAAAAAGAGAGCATTATTTAGGAGGTTGGTGCCCTTTGGGACAGAACAAGAATGTGTTAATGTCATTGTGCCCTTATTAATACCAGCCCTCCGTTCTAGGATAAGATGCGTGGACATATTGGATACCGATCGCCTTACGTGTCTCACGATGGCGATCGAGCAGGACCAGACTGAAGAACGACAACAGACAATTAATACTAACCCCCCCAATCCAACTAATATAGTAAATAATAATGAACGACCAAGGACGAATAATGTCTCGAATAGGCCAAGACCTCCTGTAAGGTCACGCCCCTGCCGACATTGTCAGGGGGAACATTTTGATCATGAATGCCGCCAAAGAACTTATGAAGAAAAGAAGACTCCCCCTGCCCGTGACCAAATTTTGGAAAATCAAAATTCCAAAAAGGAACAGGCCAAAAATAATTCCCAAAAAAACTAAGCGCTGATCGATCCGCCTTGGGGCAGGACGATCCAAGACCATTAAAGACCCCAATTAATGTAATTAAAGAATCAATTAATTCGATAGGCTCGCGGCCCTTAGTCCGAGTGCAAATGTTTGATAAAGATTATGAAGCCCTCATTGACACGGGTTCTGATTTAAATCTGATTTCAGAGGATCTAATCGAATCTGAAATATATATAGAAGATGATCGGGTTCTCATATTAGCAATAGAAGGTGCTAAAGCGAGAGTTCTAGGATTAATTGAAGTCAATTTAGTTTTAGGGAATTATAGTTATAAAGTAGTTTTCAATATTGTTGCAGGATTAACTGCTAAAATTATATTAGGTAGCGAGTTTTTAAGGACAGAACAAGCCCTAATGGACTTCAATAGAAGCTGTATATATATTGGACAGACTCTACGTCAAACCATATATTGGAAACAATTCCATTCGGTAGATATGCCATGCGAATTGCCGGAAATGGGACCGGACGTCCCGGGAAATATCAGGGATCTTATTCAGGAATTCAAAGACATTTTTCTAATCGGATTAGCACAGCCAACAACTCGTACCACCCAACATAGGATCGTCTTAAAGGATAATAAAGTCATCAATCAACGCTGTTATAATTTAAATCCAGACAAGAAAAAAATCTTGAATGATCAGATCCAAGAAATGTTATGCGCAGGCGTAATAGAACCTACACAGTCACCGTTCTCTTCGCCACCTTTGCTTGTTACGAGGCCAGGAAAAAACCCAAGATTCTGTATCGATTTTAGGCGCCTGAACGATATTAGTGTCGCAGAATCCTCGACCTTGCCACGTATACCGGACTCCGTGAAAGCTTTAGCCCAAGCCAAATATTTTACAGTTTTGGACCTTAAGAGCGGATACTGGCAAATTCCCATGGAAGACTCCAGTAAACAGTATACCGCTTTCACTACACCAGACGGGGCAAGTTATCATTTCAATGTGATGCCATTTGGGCTAAAAAACGCACCCAGTACCTTCCAGAAACTTATGTCGACAGAAGTATTGGTAGGCCTGATACAGGAGTTTGTACAGGTCTACCTTGATGACATTATAATATATTCAACCGACAAGGACACTCATGCTAGACATTTACGAATCGTTTTCGAGCGACTTCGGATACATAATTTGAAAGTAAGCGCCGAAAAATGCCAGATTTGCCAAACTAGCATAGACTATTTAGGATATAGGATTTGTGGCGATTACACTGAACCACAAACCAAACATTTGGAACAAATCAAAGCATGTCCCGAACCAAGGACCAAGAAGCAACTGCAGTCTTTCCTGGGATTATGCAACTGGGTACGGGAGTACATTCCGAATATGGCCGAACTTACTGCCCCGATGACCGAAGCGTTAAAGGGTTCAAAATTTACATGGACTAGCCTGCAAACTGACGCATTTATGAAAACTAAAACTACTGTAGCCCAAGCAAAGCAATTGAGTCGCCCTAATTTTGAAAAAAAATTCATATTACAGACGGACGCCTCAGCTATAGGCATGTCCGCTGTACTGTATCAAGAACCTGAAGATGGCTCGGAAGTACGAAACATTATTTCATACGCTAGCGCAAAATTTCATTCTTCTCAACAGCGTTACCACATTAACGAACAGGAGTGTCTTGCGCTCGTCTGGGCTATTCAATACTTCCGAGCCTATCTGGAAGATCGGCCTTTTATGGTCCGTACGGACAGCAAGTCATTGACCTGGCTCCAAAAATTTAAGGACTCACGAGCCAAGCTGACCAGGTGGGCGCTCCTTCTTCAGGAATTTAAATTTGAAATTCAACATGTTCCCGGATCAAAAAATCATTTACCTGATTTATTAAGCCGCAATCCCGAGGAGACTCCCTATGAAGCGGAACCAGACAATGATCGATTGTTGCCCCCCTCTGTGGAGACGACTAAATCAACGGTAGCTCAATGTGCTGTAGTTATAGCCGACCTGGGTGATTTATACACTAAAATTGCCGAAAACCAGGAGCATGATAAGGCAATTCGGCGTTTAAAAGTCACTTTGGACCTGCTTGCAGGCCAACAACCAACGGATAACAAACAAAGACGTGTATTGGAAGAGTTCGTACTTATTGATAATTTATTATGGCGTAGACATCCACAGGGAGATAGACTTGTTGTGCCCCGACAATATACACAACAAGTTATTTATATGCACCACGATGACCCGGAACAAAGCCATCCTGGAACTGAGGAAACTGTCCGAAAAATCGCAAACAAGTATTTTTGGGGATGTATGCACAAAGAGATCACAGAATATGTATCTAAGTGTATAATTTGCTCAATTTGCAAAACCCAGCAAAAGCAAAAGCATGCTCCCCAAACGCCACGCACTCCTACCAATCCCTTCGAGATGATAAGTATCGACTTGTTAGGACCGTATCGCGAAGCCGCCGGAACGCACAATCAATATATTCTTTTTGCCGAAGATGTTTTCTCTAAATGGATAGAGGCACGAACTTATTCGGATGTAAGTGCCAAGGATGTATTAGAATTTCTAAAGACGGAAATAATTGCACGATACGGATATCCTAAGCATATAGTAAGCGATAACGCCAAGATATTTAAGGCGAACGTACTAACGAAATTTTGCGAAGTAAAAAAGATTAGACAACATAACTCCAGTGTATACCATCAACGGGCAAACCCCGTGGAGAGAAGAGTACAAGAATTAAAAAAGGTATTGCGAGTTCTTTTATTAAATAAACAAGAAAACCAGTGGGAGCGAGTTTTGCCTCAAGCCCTCCAAGTATTAAGAAGCAGGCGAAATAGAGCCACCGGGGAAACGCCGGCGTCGATTATATTGGGGTATGAACTCAAATGCCCAGGCGAATGGCAAACTAAATGGACCCAGTACCAAAAAACCCAGGCGAAAGAACAAAGGGTATTAACAAGAAGACAAGTTTATGCAAAACAGTTGGATTTTCAACGGAAAGAATTTTCTGAAGCCGGATCTGCCATACTTAAGTTAAATGTTGGAGATATGGTAAATGCAAAGTTTCACCGTACAGGAGCTTTTCAACCTGCCTGGACCGGGCCTCATCAGGTCACAAAAGTCTTGGGGAATTCAGCTTATGAGGTTATAGTGAACGACAACCCCGTTAACTTCCATATCGACGATCTGCGAAAAGCGAAGAACGGAAATCAAGTTGACCTCGACGAATACCCCATATATGAAGAAAGCGATGACAGCGACGCGGAATTCGAATTTTCCGCTGAGGAGGTTCCCCCCCAAAATGTCGAAGACTCTGAGGAAGAACCTGAACAACCTCAAGAAAATAAACAAATGGACGAGACGACGCCTCAATTACATGCAATGCAAATTGATCAATGTTCGAGTTCCGAAATACTGGGGAACAAATTGCCCACCGAATTCTTGCACCAGCAACGACTCCTAAAAGATGTTGAACGAAACGTCAATGTTTTAAAAACCAAAGTTTCCAATATTCAACACTTTCAAGATTTATTAATCCTAGAGGAATTGCTCACCCAGGAAATTCAAAATGTAGAGAAGATCGAAACGTTGGGGCATGAATGTTTGAGAAAACAACGAAAAAACATTGTAGACAAAATTGAGGTTGTAATCGACGATATGTATCTACGTGATCATATCCCCATGAAGACAAATCTACGCGATTGTATTCAACCAGAAACCCAGAAGACAAATCTTACAGTTCCTGCAGCCCTAAAAAAAGAAAAGGACGATCTAATCTCAAAAGCAAGTACGAAGTACTTCTATAACTCCAGGCTAAACAAAGACTCAGTACTACCCGGAGCTTATTGTAATAGGTGGGGTGATTTCTTTAAGTTAAAGGAAGAATTTTGGGAGGGGGTTCTTAATTGTTTTTGAGGGTTCGTAGAAATAAACTTAAAATTAAGTACTTTAAGTTATTTTTCCGTCTTGTGGGGGGGGTGTCGTATAACTAGTCATTTAATGCTATTTTATCTAGTGCATAACCCCTGTAGTAGTTTTTAAGTTTAATTTAGTTTTCAATTTTTTAGGAATAATAATTTGTTAGTATTATTATTATTTTTTTTTTTTAAAGGCACAAATAATGAAAAAATTATTTGTCAGAAACAAAAAGTAATTTTGGCAAAAAGTTGTTTTCGATAAAAGTTTTGAAGTGTAAAATGTTAATTCACGGTATGAAGTGTATTTGCCTTCTGTATTGTGGGTCATTTGTGTTTAGTTTTACGAGAAAAGTCGTTAAATGACTTCAGGCGGACAAATGGGATTTGTATTTTTTGGTCTCTGGGATGTTTTTAAATTTGGTTTTCGTGAGCGGCTTTTATGACAGTCAAGTGAAGAATGGGTACAACGATTTCGCGTTTCTATTTATAAGCCATTCAACTCCCTTAACAAGCCCCGCCTTTTGGTCATTTAGCGATGTTTTGTTCATTGATTGGTCGCGTTTTTTGATATACCCCAAAACATTTTCGGCTGGTAAAATTAATGCGTAATTAGCCCTGAGTAAGTCAGGAGGCTCCTCCCTGTTTCATACATATTTTTGACAATTGTTGCTAAAATTTGTATCACTAAACAAATAAAAGTTGATATTTTACTTTAATATAATGTAACCCATCGAAATGCGATATTTTTTCAAAAAAAAAATTATTGATTATAGAAAATATCGAGTTGTAGTTTTTCGCTGGGTTGTCATTGGCTGAAACCGTTTATTGCGTTGTAATTAAATGGATAAGAATATAAAACGCGGCGTTTTTGGTTCATTCGGGACCTGAATTTTGCTTGCTAAAGTACTTCACGTCAGTTTAATTTTTGAAGTTAAACTTAAAATTTTTTTTTTTCAAAATTTTCCACTTGTCATCAAGTGTTGTGCCGTACCTTTCAATAGGGGGGCAATAAAGTTTTCGCGTCTATCGAGGAGGTGATTCCCGTCCTTTTTGATATAGTTATCTTTCCGGGATTTACAGTGATTTGATTGGAATACTATTCAAATGTTGTTCCCTTGATTAGTTGGTGGATTCCTGTATGTCAATCAAGTGTTATTCCCTTGATTTGGATTATCAGTGATTTATTTTTTGGATACTTCTGTGGATTAGTATGCTCATACCCATGCGGACCTGGGTCGTGTTACGCGAGGTATTGGGGAATCGGAAGTAGGGGGGAAAATATTTTCGGGCGCGAAATTTAAATGTTTCAGCTCTGGTTTTCACGTCGTCGCTTCGCATACAGGCAAGTAAGGAATTCCAGAGTTGAATAGTTCGTTGGCTGTTACCGGACTAGTCCTGGCACTGCAGGCTAGTTTACGAGGTAACAACCCCTAGATTTCTTTATAAAAATAAGAGAGACGCAGTCCCCCAGACTTGGCCGTCTGCCAAAAAGAGCCATTGCGAATTTATTAAGTGGGGCGCAGCCCCCCAAGTGAAAATAAGCTTGATTATTATTTATTTGTTGTTAATTGTTTATAATAATAGTTTACTGAAACTAATTTCGATAAACCTTTTAGTTTTTATAATTGAAGTTTTAGTTTTAAATCATTTTCTTCTTGAGGTAAAGTTTATCGAGATTGGATGTTATATGTTATAAATGTTGGGTTAATATTAAGTTGGTCGATTGTCATTATTGTAATGTAAAAGGTTTTGAAAAAATATTGAAATAAACCAAAACACTTTATTCTCTTTTGCCCTCCGTGGAATTACATATTACAAATTAACATTAATTAAAAGTCCTCCCCTTGCCCCCCCCCATAAATTAGTTAAAAAAGAAAATAGAGAAAAAGTATTTAAGAATTGGTAATACGTTACCTTCTCTCTTACCATTAACCACCATGAGGTTATTGGTTGACCCCTTTTGATTAAATTTTTGATTTCTCTTCAAATATTTTTATCTTAATTTTGGTGGACCGGTGGCCTTTCCGCCATCGGGGTTAAAGGAGGTGGGACCACCCTTAACAAAGAAAAAATTAATTAATATTTTTATGATTGATTTTTCTTATAAATTTAGTTTTTGATTTTTTTTAAAACCAATAAAAAAATCTGGCATCCCTAAATTATCAAAATGACCGAAAAAACCATTGAATGCTCGGGTAGTATAGAGTCCCAAGTAAGCCCTGAGAATCCTGAAGCCCAGGATTTTTCAACAATGGTAGAATCAATCCAAACTTATTTAAATATAACCAAAAATGCCGACCAGGACGCTTTACTTGCTTCCCAAACCAATCCTCGGTGGGACCGAGAACCACTCCCAGGGATAGAAACGCACTCCAATAGGGACATATTGGGCAACGTTAGGCCAACTCGCCCAGCCGAGTTGGCCCCAATGCGAGAAGTAGGAGTCGACCCTCTCTGGAATCCGGCTTTACTTAGGAGAACGCTACTCTGTCAAAAAGACCTCGACTCTGACTCGGGCTCTGAAGGTAGCGTATCTTTCCACAGACCGCCGAAGCAAAGACATCCACAGGGCCGTATCGGCGACAGTTCCTCGAACAACACTGTTTAAAAACTTTTATCTGGAGAACGTCATCACTCTGGAATGACCTCCCTGAGGCCGTGTTTCCCAACGAGTATAATCTCCAAAGATTCAAGAGCAACATGAATCGTTCCCTGCGCACACGCACCGCTCGCAGAGCGCCAAAAAGGATTAATCCTGCGGTGCTGTATCTTATCATAAAAAAATGATCCCTCCCCCCCCCCCTAAGGCCGACAGTCGGCAACTGTATGAATGTGCTGTCCATGCCTATTCCTAATATTATTGTTAACATTCTCAGCTGCGACGCATTTTTCTTTTCACTCTCTTGCGCTAACGCGTCTCTTAAATATTGTCTCCATCCATGTTGCGCGTTAAAAATGTAGGAACTACGCTGAATTAGACACTTCCCCTTGTTTGCACAGCTTTGCTGCAAGTATGCCTAATTTGTTTATAAGAAATTTGAATAGGTGTACACATATTGTTATTGATAATATTTCCTCAAAATGTTTCGGCTGTGGAGCTTTCCTTTTCCTTTACCATTACAAAATATTTTTTTTTAATTAAGTACACCTACCTACCTATAGGAACGTGTTATTCATGTAAGCGAGGGAAGGCATTTTTTACGCGCCATACTATGTTACAGAATCGAAGATGTATAGTTAATGCAAAACAAAAACCGACGCATCAATCAGAAGATTTGAGATACTAAAAGTAAAATTATAAATCCGTAAGAATACGAGGAAATTAAAGTCGGGCAAAAAAATATTAAAACTTTATGCGATATTCAATTTATTACAAACTTAAAGTATTCTTCTTTGATACGAACCCACTTTTAACAAATATTTTTTTTATTTAAGCTTGTAAAAATTAATATAATTTAAATTTTATTGGCCGATAGTTGGCAACACAAATGTCAACGGTGCGGTGGCGCCAGCTCGTACGTTAGCTTGGTTTGACGTTTCATGTAAAACTAACCTTAATTGTTCGTGGTTCCGTGTTGCTGTGCGTCTATTTTTAACAAAAACTCCAGATATTCTCATAAATTGCATTAAAAAGCTGTTCTATTAAGAGAAACAAAAGTGCACATATATATCTCTGTCGATTACGTTGTTTACTATTTGTGAAAAATGCCGGAGCATTTAAATATTCGGTGTAAGGAGCTAATAGCTTCTTTAAGAAGCTATTTTTAGGAAGAACTTAACAACAATGGCCTATTGTTACCCTTGACAACAGTAGAGAGAAGTAAATTTAAAGATTATGTTAAGGTCTAGATATTTTATTTCTACTTTACTAATTTTTAGCGTGTAGCAGCTGCCCTAAATTTGAATATCTCCATTGTAAGCGCAATTTCAACAACAGTTAAGAAAAATAAATTATTAGAATCACCTTAAAACAAACGTTCTAATTCAAAGAGAGTTGTGTGCAGATTGGATATAAGTTCTATCCGTGACACTATTTCTTGAATGTACGAACAAGTAAGTTGTCAAGTATTATTTAAAAATTATAATATTTTACATCGGTTACTCATAAGCTGTAACTTTTTTTAGAACATCATGTAACCTTGACAACTTTTAGTTCCAAATTAAAAGACAGAGAACTGTTTGATGGTTGTCTTAACTCATTAAGAAGCCTCTTCAAGAAAATATACTTCGGATGGTAAAAAGATGAACTGAGGCGAGGGCTTATGGAACTTCCCACGTAGCTTTCTAACGACAGGTATTTTTGAAAGAATATATTAAAGAAAAAGAAGCATTCTTGTACCAATTTGTTTTCTTGGATGAAACATGGATTTTTCAGAATGGTACCATTGATCGATTGGCAAGATGAAAATAAAAGAAGTGTTAGATCTACTAAAGTTGATGGTAAAGGTATTATGCAGTAAACAAGCGTATAAACTATGGGAAAGTTTTGTATATTTATCTTGTTTTTATAAAAAAAAAAACTCGGATATTTTGGTTACAAGCTGGCAAGACTGTCGATAACTGACGTTACTCGAAGTGTATGACGTGCATCGGTTTTTGTTTTGCAAAGAGTATTGATCTGCATTAAACGGCTAACGTTCCAGTAGATTTTCTGGCTAGCATATCCAATGCAAATATTAAGTATTTCCTAATTTCTAAAGATCTTCTTAAAAAATGCTTACGCGGTTTTGCTTTGAAAAAACTTTTAAATGTGATTTGTCTTGAATGAACCAAAAAATATATACCTATATTCATACTACAATGTTTAATTCACAACACTGTTAGTTACCTTTCCATCCAAACCAAGATAAGAAATAAAGATGAGCTCCCTCTGTTACAAGAGAGATAAATCAACACACACACACGTACCTACCTAATGTGTTAATAATTATAAAGTAGAACATTTTTTTATAATAAAATTAGAAAATAACAGCCCAGCTTCCGCCGTTAGTGGTTCCCATGGAAGACAATGGGTTCAAATGGGCTAATATGGGTTGCTGAGGTCGTTTTTGCATAAGAAATAAATTATACGAATCAGGTAAACGGCAGGAAGTTTATTAAATATTAAGAAAATTAATTATGTACCTAATAAAAAAATAATTGACTCTAGTGTATGGTATATAGGGTGTCGCAAAGGACTGAGCACGAATCTATTTAAATGCATGGATTTAAAGGGAATTTATTGGAAATTTCCATAATAATCAGCTTTGGGCTGAGGAAAACCTACATACAGTTTCAGAAGCCATGGCTTTTTAGCAGACAAAATAAAACATTTGAGATGCTAAAAGTAAGAAAGGCTATTTCTACTTAGTGGGATCAAGGATATGGCTCTTTACTTTAGGCAACCATGTTAGAACGAGTTTTTATAACAATGACACATTAAAACTTAACTGCAAACCTTTTCTGGGGTATGTAGATGTCAAATGAGAACACGCGGAAAAATATTGTAGTGGTTGCCTAACTCTAATCTCTAGGTCATGACCATCGAAATGAAATTGTGTTTTAGTTTTCAAATAATAAATTTAAGGCTGTACAGGGTGTCCATTTTTCGATGTAATTGCAGGGTATCTCGGTAATTAGTAAAGATAGAGACTTGCGGTTTCTCCATTACTACGCTACTTTTTCGTGAAACAAAAGATGCTGTAAACAGAACTATCATAGCTTTTCTAGATTTTAAGCTACAAGGTGTTTTCGAAAATGTTTGCTTTTCGACCACCCCCTGTATTTCAGTTATACCTTAACTTATTAAAAAATTGAAAACTATTTCTAATACAATTTTTTAAGTAGGATTCAATGTCCTTCTTACTTTTCTTCTGTCAGTTGCGAGATTTAGAGCAAACATGATTTTTTAATTGGGGCGCCCTGTATATTTTTCTCTTGTTAAAAATATATAATAGTTCACAGTTAATATTAACAATAAACGTACAAACCGCAAAAAATAAGTCGTCGCACAGCATTGGACAGTAATTAATAATTTTTTAGACAAGATTTTATTACTCCGAGATCTTTTTCTATGACTTTGCACGAACTTTTAGTGCCTCTACAAAAGCCATAACGTTCATTTAGCCCTTTCGCGATTCTCCTTATTATACATGATTTAGGTCTTGACTTTATAAGTGGTCGATTCTTAATTAAATTAATTTTTAAACTTGAAAATGTTACTTGATTGGGCTGCCTTCTCTCTGGATATCTATGAAAGTAAAAACTCTATAAGTTAGATATTTAAATTACAAGATTGTAAACTTATATATTTTTATGGCACTCTATAAAGCAAACTAACATGTCATATTATTCAAAATTTTCATACTAACAACATTTAGCTATTTTTTAAACTTTAGCGACATGATGACATGTCTTTTAACAAAAAAAGGTTATGCTTGCCTATACATTTTGACAAATAGACATGCCAGATATATATTCTTTTGTTTGTTTTAATGGTTTCATAACCTAATTACTACCCAAATTTTTAAAATTTTTCGTTTTGTGCGTTTATTGTTAATAGTAACTATCAACTATTATACAGGGTGGGTCAACAAGGGCGCGTCGGTCACTAGATGCTAAACTGTTGAACTTATGAGAAAATTTTCTTAAAAAAACTTATAACGTTTCGCCTCTGCTATAACCTAAAACTATTTTCAAGTATACAGGGTGTCTCAAAAAAGAGTAATACCAAAAACTATATTTTTGTTAAATGGAATAGGTACCCTGCATCTTAGAATATTTTTGAATTTTGCATGAAATAGCCATTATTTTTTAATAAGTGCATTATAAGTCTAAACCTAATAATTTCCGAGATATCGACTTTTGAAAAATGACAGTTTTGAACTTTGACAGCTTCTAGCTTTCTAACGGTGCGTCTTGTAGTAAGACGGCTTATATGTCCCTATCTTAGTTTCTTATTCTCTTCCTACAGTGTCAACTTTCGGTTAAACCGGATGTAACTCAAAGGCCGGAAATACAGCACTTCCGCTTTAACCGGAAGTTGATGTTTTTGGGAAGATATTAAAAAAAGTAAGATAGGGACATGTAAGCCGTTTTACTCAAAGACGTACCGTTAGAAGCCTAGACGCTGTCAAATTTCAAAAAAAAAATGTAATTTTTCAAAAGTCGATATCTCGGAAATTATTAGGTTTAGACTTATAATGCTGTTAAAAAATAATGGCTATTTCATGCAAAATTCAAAAATATTCTAAGATGTAGGGTATTTTATTTAACAAAAATATAGATTTTGGTATTACTCTTTTTTGAGACACCCTGTATTCTTAAAAATAATTTTGGGTTATAGCAGAGGCGAAACGTTATAAGTTTTATTAAGAAAATTTTCCCATAAGTTCAACGGTTTAGCAACTATTGACCGACGCGCCCTTGTTGGCCTACCCTGTATATTTTTAAAAAACTAAAAAATAGCCCAATCAAATAAGGGAAAAATATACAGCATAAAAGCATTTTAAAAAATACACTGTAGTTTAAAAACTAAGAAAGCTATGACATTTCTGTTTACGCCATCTTTTGTTTCACGAAATAGTACCGTAGTAATGTAAAAACCGAAAGTCTCTTGTCTTTACTAGTTACCGAGATACCCTGCAATCGAAAAATGGACACCCTGTTGTTTACGATGGTTTTACGGGGTGGCTATCTCCGGTATTAGTAACACTGAAGAATGCGGTTTTTGCAACACTTTTTTTTTTATTTTTTCCTGATTACTTTTGCTGAAATAATTTCTCGTCTACAAGTTGACATAATTATTTTTCAATTCCGAGGTTTCGGTTTCGGGCCACCATAATCAACTTTATTTCTTCGAATACGGACCTGGAATTTAAATTGCATACTTTTGATTCTCATATCCCTAAAACCTATTAATTCTGAATGCCATTCGGACGTTTTGGTGCTTAAAAATACTTTAGCAAGGTTACTGGATTTTTTACAAATACTACCCTGGTGACGATTAGAACAAAAACTGATACATATTAGATAAACTTACCTAAATAATTAAATATTAAAGTTAAGTAATTTCAAGCCCTTTAAAATTCATATTTCTCAAACATTACATCCTGGACATGCAGAGAGAAGAGCTAGTTTTTGCTAATGGATAAGGGATCACGAAGCAATCAATCTGAATTTTTTAAATTGCGTTATTTGGACGGATAAATGAAAATTCACTATGATTTATTTAACAAGAATAACGAACATGTTCGAGCAACTTTGATTAAAATGGATTGTTTGGGGACAAAATTCTGGGTCCATTTTAAAATGATCATAATTTAAATACATGTCTGGTATCTTAATTTTTTGCACAATCAATTTAAAGATTTCTAATGGCGACGATACCAGATCTCTCGTTAGAACATGACGGGGCAACTTGCTGTAATGGTAGAGATGTGCGTGCACTTTTACATCGACATTTCCCAGAAAAGTGGATACAAAATCGAGGTGTGGTGGAATAACCAGCGAGACCACCCGATCTTTCACTCCTGGATTTTTTTCTATGAAGTGCAATAAAAAAAAGTGTATAAAAATGGCCCTGTTGAAAACTTGGCACAGTTGTGTGAAAAAATTATAACTTTATGTCTATCTTAACGCAGAAGATCAATGTGAAGAGCAGCAAGAAAAGTAAATAACAAATTACTTAAATGTTTAATCCAAAATGGCAATCTCTTCGAACGTTTGAGATAAGTTTCAAGGATATTTTTACCTTTTTTCATTTTATTTTGATATTATCGGTGCCTTAATCCTGTTATAATGGGATTTGTATTTTATATAAGTAAGTTTATCTGTTCTTGTTCTGTTTCTCTTACCCATCATTTATTATTATTATTAAGAAAGAAGTTTGTCCCTTTTCTCGCACACGTTCCGCTACATTTTGTGTTGAAATGCACTGTAAGGTTAGTTCAGGTTTGTTTCCTTCCCCTCTTAGTTCTCTTTTCTTTTCGTCAGACTCTATATCTTTACCGATTAGCAGTAATACGGCGAAACGCATCCTTGGGTCTGACGAAAAGGAAAGGGACAAACTTCTTTTATTTATTAAATAAGAATTTTATAAACAAAAAATATTTTAATTTCCTCCTATACACCGCACCTGCTCAATTTCAAACATATACTATGATTTTCACTCGGCTATTTATTTGTAAAGAATTTAAAAACCTTTCTGATGTAATTTTAAGAAATGAAACATCCGAATGGTATTCATAAGATATCAAATATTAGGGTTTAGGGGTATGAGAATCAAAAATATGTAATTTAAATTACAGGTCCATGTTCGAAAAAATGAAGTTCATCTCGAAGTTGATGATGGTGGTCCGAAAACGAAACGTCGGAATTGAAAACTAATTATGTCAACTTGTAGAGGAGAAAAATTGGCAATGAAAATGTAACAGTTTTTGAAATTATTTCGAAAAATGTAATTAGGAAGAAATAAAAACGAATTTGTTAATTTTCGTTTTTTTTCCGATATCTCCAAAGTTATTCGCAACTTCTTTTCAGCGGCGTTTTGTTGAGCACCATATTTCGTTCATTTAATCCACTTTGTATCTCTTATATAGATCTTACAGATCCCTGTACTTACCCTCGAATTTGTAACACCCTGTATAATACTTTATTTTTAATATTAAGCCTGATATTTGCGTTTTTTTAAAAAAAAATATACATTTTTTTGTTAGTAGGCCATGGCGGGTAATTAAAAAAACAACTTGTGGTGTGGTAATTACCTCAGAAGAGATATATGTTGGACCCCTTAATCTAATTAGCAGTCACAATTCAGTAAAAATAAAAACAATGGGTAGATCGAGGTGTGTTATAATAATAATACCTATGTAAAATATTACAAACAAAAATTGAAAATTTATGTAATTGCAAAACAATCTCCGATGCACGTCATCAATCAGCTCATAATTGTAAATCCGTAAGAAAACACGAGGAAAATAAATTTGGGCCAAAAGTATTAAAATTTCATGCTATATTCAATGTAGTACAAACTTAAATTATTCTTCTTTAATACTAACTCACTTATAGCAATTATTTTGTTTATTTCAGCTTGTAAAAATGTATCTAACTTGAATTTTATTGACCGACAGTTGGCAACAGAAATGTCAACGGTGCGGTCGCGCCAGCTCGTTGGTTGGCCTGATTTGACGTTATGTTTACGTTTCGTGAAAACTAACCTTTATTGTTCTGTAGTTTCGTGTTATTGTGCATCTATTTTTTAACAGAAACTCCAGATCTTTTCATAAATAGCATTAAGAAACTGTTCTTTTAAGAACAACAAAAGTGCACATACTTACATATTTCTGTCGATTACGGGGTTTACTATTTCTGAAAAATGCCAAACCATTTAAATAGCCGGTGCAAAGAGCTTCCTTCGACAGCAGTTAGAGAAGTAACTTTATAGAGTATGTTAAGGTTTATATACTTTATTTCTACTTTACTAATTTTTAGCGTGTAGCAGCTGCCCTAAATTTAATTATATGTACTGTAAGCGCAATTTCAACAACAGTTAGGGAAAATAAATTATTAGAATCACCCAAGAAGAAACGTTCTCATTCAAAAAGAATTGCGAATGTGTCAAGATTGTAAATAAGTTCTATTCGTGACACTATTTATGGAATGTACGAAATAAGTAAGTTGTATTCAAAAACTATAATATTTTACGTTGGTTATGCTTAAGCTGTAACTTTTTTTAGAACATCATGCAATTTCAGGTAAGAAATTAAAAAACAGACAAGGGTTTGATGGTTGTCTTGACTCTTAAAGGAAATAGGCTTCGGATGAAAAAAATATTAACCGAGGCGAGGGCTTATGGAACTTCTCTATGTAGCTTTCAAACGGCTGGTATTTTTGAAAGAATATATGAAAGAAAAAGAAGCATCCTTGTACCAACTCATTTTCTTGAATGAAACATGGATTTTTCAGAATGGCGCCATTATTCGATCTTGGCAAGATGAAAATAAAAGAAGTGTTAGATCTACTAAAGTTGATGGTAAAAGATATAATGGCAGTAAACAAATATATAAACTATAGAAAATTTATTTACACATATTTTTCTAGGTACATAATACTTTATGCTGGTAGTAAAGATGGTTTTGTTGAGGGCACAGAAGCAATTTTTTCTTCTAAAACTAAGCTGAGTGACTACCATGGAGAAATGAAAACCAATTATTGAAAAATTTAGCAAAGCCATCTGTGATTGTAATAGACAACGCCCGCCTCATACCACAGCAGGTTGTTAACAAAAATACCAAAAATGTCATGGAATAAAGCTGGAATTCAAGAATGGTTAACTACTAATAAAATTAAATATGATTATACAATGATCAAAGCTGAACTTTGAAAATCGTTAATAGATTAGTACAAGATATTTTATATGCCCTTTATTTAAACATATTCTTAAATATTAAACTTAAATTCATTTCAGACAGAAGCCACCAAAAAATATTTAGTTAATGACCTGGCTGAGGACTATGGACATAAAGTTTCACGGCTTCCTCCATACCACTGTATGTTCAATCCGATTGAACATATTTTATAACTAACCAAACATTATGATAACAGACATATTGGTCGAGATGGCAGCACAGACACTGACTGTATGAATATGTGGAAAGAGTTATTGCGTGCTGCTACTCCTAGTGTTTGAAAAAATTCAATTCGGCACAAAGAAAGCGAGATATTAAAATGGTATGAAAGAGAACATGTACTAGATACATGAACAGTCAACCCATTATTATTGAAGTGAATGAAACGAATGAGTCAACTGATTTTGAGGATGATTGATGATGCATCTTTGTATTATTATTATTTTTATTATTCTTAATATTGACACCCATAAATTAAAAAAAAATCAGGGGCTTTAAATAAGGACTACCTACGTGTAATTTTAGGTATATTTTTGCCTACTTTTATGAAAATACGGAACACTAAAATAGATTAATAGCCAAAGCATGTATAAAAAAAATAACAATAAAATTACATAACTACTCCAATACAATTTAGGAATATATTGTCATCCTGGAAGATTTTAAAAATAAAGTAAATAATTTGTGTTTATTTTTGTAAATTTATCCTGTTTTAATGAAAAAAAAAAGTGTGATTCCATCACTCAGTTATTTTGGTTACAAGCTAGCAACACTACCGATAACTGACGTCACTTGAAGGGTATGACGTGCAACGGAAATTGTTTTGCAAAGAGTATACTTCTAGTGCTTCAACTGCATTTTCGTAATAATGGATACATCAAACGAATACGTCATATTTGTCAGTGTTTTCAAAGTTTACATTGGCTGCAATAATTGGGACAAAGTGATTTTTTACTAAATTTTAAAACAACTCAGCTAACCTGAATAAAACTGACAGAAACTCAGGAATTTTTCAATATGACACAAATAACCAACATATATTGATTTGTTCTTTTAAATACTCGTCAGGGCCTACTAACAAAAAAGTGTACACTTTTTTTTTAAAAACCGAAATTTTGGATGAAATATTAAAAATAAAAATAAAGTATTTTATTTCTGAGAAGCTTGTTACAAACTAAATTACAATATTAAAAAATATATAGGGTTGCCCATACAAAAAACGCAAATTTGGATTCTTTCTCGGAAACTATTACACGCTAGAATAAATCTTAGTACGTCACTGGACTCTACGTAAAAAACTACAAGAAGAACATTTTTTTCTTTTTGACAAGTTATAGGGTAACCGAAATATGGGGGTGTCCCAAAATGTAAAATTTCAAGAACATCCCCTATATCAAAAACATCCCCTATATCAAAAACAACTAACTCTTCTAAATCCTGATTTCGGCAGTTTTCATGAAACTAACTTGGCATGATTTTCATTGGTGATTATTAATTTGGTCCATGGCTTGCTTGATCTCCAGATTTAAATCCTTTGGATTTTTGCATCTGGGGTTTCCTTGAATATTTAGCTTATGCATCTTCCGTTGCAGATATAGAGTATTTAACAGAACAAAAGTTTGTTCTATGGGAAATCAAAAAGTTACGTGTTACCAAACTTGAATTAATTATCTTTAAAAACAAACAACATATATACCTTTTTCACGTAAAAATGTTACGAGTTATTCTAGTTCTTTGCTTTAAAATGTAATAGAAGCACGTATAAAAAAGTAATGACTCCACAAAGGAGTAAAAATACATTTAGATGCTCTACACGTGGAAGCCATACTAACATCAAATTAAAATTTTTTTCATATTTTTAAGCTTAAATCTCATTTGTTCATCACATCACATTGTTATCTTGTTCTACAAATGCAATCTCTCATCTAATGAATATTTCATTTCGGCAATATTATAGTAAATTTGTCAAATTTTTTGACTTTGAAGGATTCAAAGGTGATTATACCTTTATTACCTAGTGTATGTTTCAAACAGGTTAAAGTTAAATTATACTGGATAAAACATTAAAATTTAATAAAAATAGCTGTCACAATATTAAATATTTTAATCAGAACAGACAAAAAAAAAATCACTCGTTCCAAAAATCGTATAAAAAGCTATGTTCCATTTAAAAAACACCTTATCCATAGCGTAATTCTTTTGTTTCTGGTTCAAATAAATTTTTGGTTTCATTTTTGAATTCTGCAAGAAAAAGTACATCGATTGGCTATTTTGGATTTTTCTTTAAATACAAGGAAGCTCAAAAATGAGCCCCTGTTCAGTCCTCGTTGGAAGACCCTGTACACATTTGCGATAATGTCTTTAAAAATGACAGACGCAATCTTCAATTTCTTTCCAATTCCAGTGACTATATAATAAGAACGCTGGCAGAATAGGAGGAAGAGATCCCTAACTAATCGTATATTGTATATTGTGTATTGTAATTTACTCAGAACTCACTCAAAAGAGCCTACTCGAAACCCGAAGAAATACCTAATGTCTCCAATTAAAAAATTCATACAAATCTTGTTTTGTTTTTTAAGTAATCTTAAATAGCTTTTAATCGCGACGGTTACGATTCTTTCGCCCCAATAATCTAAAAAACCGATGGCACTCTAAACGAAAGTCTTACCACGGTACTTACCCGAGAAAATAGTCGAAGATGAACCAATTTCGAAACTACAACCGAGAAATGCGACACGGTTTTGTCGTGTGCAACGCTTTATGAGTTTTTGGTTTCTAGATAAATGATACTAATTTTTATAAACTCGCTTCGCGAATTATTATCTGTTTGATCAAACATTACGAAACTTATAGCGTGTAAGATATTAAATTTCTTTGACTTTATCAATTACATTTTATTGTTTTTTATATACCTACCTACACTTTGTAGGTCCTCTAAAATGCCTTGAACTCAAATAAGGGAACATTAGTTGCTAAACGAAATACTTACAACAAAGCAGATGAGTCTTAACATTGTAAACCTCGTAATCGCCAGATTGGATTCTCATTATCAGCGACAAAAAGGATATTTTTTTTTCCTTCTTGTCCAGTTTTGTTTAAGTCCTAATTTCAAAAAAAATTCTTTTCACGCTTAGGGTCAGACAATATCAACTGACAGATCTGTGATAGATGCTCTAGAGAATACTGTGGCACAAGCATTTGCAGTGCCTGCATCCTTAAAGATGGGTATTTCCACATGAATATTAGCTTAGCATCTAGAGTTTTCTCATCTTCAGCCATTCTTGGCATTGCAAATTGGCACTTTGCGTAAAAAAAAAAATTAAAAATTTGCATTTTTGTTTCCTCAGTTCAGATTAGTTAGGATAGTTATTACAAATTAAAATATGCCTGTTTCTTCAAACGGATCTTTTTCTAAACGGGATCTGTTTTCTAAACTGGATCAGTTTTTTAAAACGGCTCCTGCTTTTTAAACAGGGTATGTTTTCTAGACGTGTTCTGTTTCCTAAACAGGACCTGCCCCTTAAACGAGGTTTGTTTCTTAAAACAAGTTTGCTTCTTAAAATGGGACTGTAAGAAATAACATCACCACCACAGTAGTAGTCTGTATGTCTGGGAAAAGTGCCATGCTTTAAAATGGTCTTAAAAATGAAGTTATTATGCCCATGTTATTTCTTATAGGATTTTGGTCCAGAACTTTCATAGGTCTATCTTTACTACCTACTGACGGAGGAGCGCGAGGTATATATTCTAGAACTGCTGACAAGCTCCTTTTGATCACTCCTAGAATAGCAATAAGCTAAACTTATAAATAGTAGTAAAATAGATAAGTCGGACACTTCTGTTGTATCAATTGTCTGTAATTCTCCTTTCAAAAGCAAATTTATTACAATCAATGGGGAAATAAAAAACTAAGTTTCAATAAACAGTGATGTTCAAAAACGCCTTTCCTTCGCCACGACTTGTAATTGGCGCAGTCTTGGTGGATTTCTGAGAACGTTCCAAAAGGCATTTCGGCAGAGTTTTCTTCTTGAGTTAACTCAGAAAAACCTACAAGTGAGAAGAAAATTCCAAAGAAGTCAACCGGAGGCAGATAGTACCGACTTAAGGTAGCAACCGGAAGACATTAGGAAGAAGACAGAAGCAACCACTTCAGGATTCCGGGTCAACTAATCGAGGGCATATCGACGAATTTTACTGGTCTATCAACAGAAACGCATCGCTGGACGTAGACAAAACGAGGGGAAGCTATCGCAGCCAAACCAGTTAGAATAAAGATCTGGGGAGGACAAAAATCGCCGAACCAGTTAGGTTAAGAAACAAAGAAGAAGGAAGAAGAAAGCATCGCCAAATCACGAAAATTGGGAAAGGAATAAAAATTCTCATCGTTTTCCTATTGTAAGTGAATTTTTGAACATTTCATTTTTTAAACAGTATATTCTAATTTTTGTACGGACAATATAGCTTGCATTTTCCATTTCTACTCATATCTAATTGTCCTTGCAAAGATATCAAATTTTCTTAGTGCAAAGCATATTTTTATTTTAGAGTGCTACTATACTTTCGTATTGATATTTATATTACACAGTGTACTAAAAGTTTATCGAAATTATTTCCGATATTGACCATAATATTACTGATATCTTAGATATTTTGAATATCGGACAATATTCCCTATTTTGACGGAAATTCGAAATTGTTAAGTAGATTTATCAGCGGATATCAGGATTTCAAGATACGACAAATCGTAACGCTATTATTAATACCTGTTCATTTGACACAATATTAGGCAAACTAACTGGACGTGCTGCAGAATTCGAGATTTACTTATAACCCCATAGAAACAAAAATTCAATAGCTTTTGGAATGAGAATACAAGATTCTCGAAGTTTGATATTTGCCAAATCAAACGCAGGTGCGGGTAACTCCGCTACAAAATTATTAAGAATCAATCATTACGATGAATTCGCGTTTAAGACATTTATTAACGGTTTATCGTACAACTCACAACACATAATTCAAATTCCAAAAATTTAGAAGTGGCAATGGCATCTGTAAAAGAAGAAGAAAACTTCATTTGTTATAAAAATTCACAAAATCAAGGACAAAACAACCTAATTCAAACACAAAGACCTTTGTACATACCGGCCTAAACAACCCGCCTTTTAAACTCATGTTGCCGAGTCTCTCACAAAAAAATTATTTTCCGAGACCTTTGGCGAATTTCCAAAGACCTTTCATGGGCTTTCCACAAAATTTTGGACAAATGTCGCAAAGAACGCCTCTGAATAGAGAAATAGAACCAATGGACACTACTTCAACAAATACGGTTAATCATCAGCCAAATAAAAAAATTTAAGTTTTAGAACTTTATAATCAGGAAGCCTTGCAGAGACTACCTGAACAATGAAGTGAATTTCCAGATGGAAATGAAAATTATTACGAAGACGAAAATTTTTATTACCCTGAAAATTATAATTTTAATAGTGAATATTATGACTTAAACTAAATAAAATACAGGAAGAAATAAACTACCATAAATCTGAAAATTCAAAATTATTAAATACATCTTTATTCTATAATAAAACAAGTATTTGGACAGTTTTACTATATGCCATTTTAAGTATGATTTTATTACTTATAGCTTGAAAGTATCTATGGCCTTTTCACCTAAAAACCAATAAAGTGAAGAAAACTGAAACAAATGAATTTATTTAAGTCATAGAAACTTAAAGTTTATATGCCTCTCTAAGGGTATAGGAGTTACATAGGGTAAAAGTGGGAGAGACGCCATAGTTTTTGCAAGTGTAAAATTTTATAAGGAAAATGCAATATAATCAAATCGTTTATTTTTTGCAGGAAAGATATACTTATACACTGTGTGGCAAAAAACAATTTAGGACATTATGTCAAAAAAATAGAAATCTAGAAATTAAAATATAACAAGTTTCAAAAATCCATTTCTCCCAGACTATGTGGGAGAGATGCCATGACACGAGGGAGGGATGCCATAATACATACAGTGTGTTACAAATTCGACATACGAGCATTGGAATCTCGGAAACCATAGGAGTTAGAGAAACGGTTAAATGGGGGCAAAGTTGTGCAATTCGGTGCTGATTAAAATGCCGCTTTAAAAGTTTTAAAATTCCGAATACTTCCGACATTATTCGAAAAATACGGAAATTTTGCAAAATCGTTTTTATTTTTTCCTAAGCTCATTTGAATAGCTATTTAAAAATAAATGACACTTTGTCGTTGCAACTTTTTCTCCTCTACAAAATGACGTTATTAAACTAAAGATCCGACGTTTCGTCTCCGAGCGGCCAACATCAACTTTATTTTTTTAAATACGGACCTGGAATTTTTTTATCCATTTTTAAACCCCCCTACCCTCAAAATGTAATGGCGGTATTACTTTCTAATAATAAATTGTTTTTGCTTATTTCCCTTTAAATTCGTATTTTACATTTGTCGGTCCGGTCCTGGCAACGAATCACAATATTAATTAAACGCTTTATTTTATTTAAAACATTCACACATAAGTAACATAATTTATTTTATAAGAATTTTCTAATAATTATAAATTTCTTAATTATTAAACCGAATTTTCTAAATGTTCAAAAATATTGCCGTTTTGCTCAATGCAACGATCGATTCTTCTTCCAATTTTGGCGACAGCCCTTTCAACCGATCTTCTCCTTATCCTACCAACTGCAACCTGTATGCGTTCTTCCAGTTCCTCCATGGTATCTAAGTCATTTTTATAAATACAATTTTTTAATGCCTATAAAAGAAATTTAGAGGCGAAATATCTGGCGACCTCGCTGGCGACTCTATTACCCCACCATTTCCGATCCACCTATCAGTAAGATCAACTTTAAACAAACTTTGAAAATTGGAAGAATAATACAACATACCTACAGTCCGTAGGCTATAAAGGTCAATTGAAAGGGAGTAGTATAGCAAGGATCATAAGAAACATCGATCTGTGCATGGGTTAAAGGAAATATTTTTGAACATTTTGGAAATTAGAGCTTTCCTAATAAACTCAAATTTTCATGAAACCCATTTGTAAAGGTTTTTATAAAAATAACGTTTTTAATTATAATTGTGGTTCGTTGCCAGGACCGGACTGACAAATGTAAAATACGAATTTAAAAGGAAATAAGCAAAAACAATTCATTATTAGAAAGTAATACCGTCATTACATTTTGAGGGTAGGGGGGTTTAAAAATCGGTAAAAAAAAATCCAGGTCCGTATTTAAAAAAATAAAGTTGATGTTGGCCGCTCGGAGACGAAACGTCGGATCTTTAGTTTAATAACGTCATTTTGTAGAGGAGAAAAAGTTGCAACGACAAAGTGTCATTTATTTTTAAATAGCTATTCAAATGAGTTCAGGAAAAAATAAAAACGATTTTGGGAAATTTCGTTTTTTTTCGAATAATATCGGAAGTATTCGGAATCTTAAAACTTTTAAAGGGGCATTTTAATCAGCACCGAATTGCACAACTTTGCCCCTATTTAACCGTTTCTCTAACTACTATGGTTGCCGAGATTCCAATGCTCGTATGTCGAATTTGTAACACCCTGTATATTTGGTCTTATTAAGATTTTTTTGCGTACTCTTTGCGTCCCACAATTATTGCAATGGGGGAAGTACATATTTTCTGGGCATTCTGAAATAGTAAATACCTTGTTCAAATTTAACAGTAAAACACATATCATATTGGAGGATAGGTCAGAAAATATCAGTCAGTATAAACAATGATATTATAATATTTTTTTTTATTATGTTTAGAACAAGCTGAACAAAACATTAAAACAGGTAGGCCTACTCAGTTTAACTTATCTCCGCTGTACTTATGGCATTCACTAAAACACAATATGCTCAAAATTTTCATCGAATAAATTACGCAGAAAAAAATATTTCTTAACAATACGTAACGCACTCAAGGGCAGCCGAACAGGCACTGACTCGTTACGGCGACGGCGTCGATAAGTAGTTATTTGAAATAAAGAATAAATATTGTTTTTTAAAAATGCCTTAACTTCGTCACGAATTGTAACTCGAACGAGATGTTCGATCTCATCCTGCCTTTAACCGACACAGCCGCGGATCCAGAAATAAATTTTGGGGGGTTAGGAGCGGCGAAGAGGCGAGAATTTCTGGAAGAATGCCCAAATTTTGTTTTTGTTTACTATTCTAATATTTGCATTAAACAGATGTATAAAAAATTATTTAGTTTCACGTCAATTCTTTTTATTTCTATATAATATGCAAAATGATTTGGACAACGAAGAAAAAAGATTACAAGAACCACTAGATTTTGACTGGATGCTGGAATGCGCGAGGTAATCGAAACTCAGCATAACTAGAAGTAGAATATGATCTTTAATTTCTATTTAGCAGAAGACGATATTTGAAATGTTCTGTTTCATATTTTTTGCACGCTCTACATGCTTGAGGATTTCTTTTTAAATAATTGTCAAGTAATTATTACGTTCCCAAAATAAATCTAAATAAACCTTGTCATGATCTCAGGTACTAGATTTTTGCAACATAATAAGTTACAAAACTTAGAATATTTTGCAGTAACTGCTATCTGGCGCAAATGTTTTCACTACTACTTAAATCTTACACAAATTCCCATATTGTTCTATAGTAAGTAGTTGTTGAGGCATGGGAACTAAAACGACGGAAATTACCTTATAAATTAATAAAATAAATAGTATTTAATGCAAAGTTTGGTACATTTAAATAAAATTTAATTAACTAATAATACAGGGTGTTTTCTTCTCTATGTTTGCTTTTTGAAAAGTCGGTATACTCGCTATTAGAGAGCGAAATTTTTCTTAGTTCTCTTGTACCCGTGCGAGTGGCTTTTTGTAACAACGGATTCTGAATATCCGTAAAAAAATACCCCAAAATTGCTAATTTAAACTTCTTTGTAAGACCAATATTAACCGAAATATTCATTGAGTAAAATGTAAATAATCACCCTGTATATACCTACTAGTCCCTAATAAAATCTCAATCCTTTCAAAAAGTTTTCATCCTGCAGGGTAACAAATTTCATTAGGTCGAAGCTATGAAAGGCTAAAAAGTATTAGTATCAAATTTTGATTTTTTTATCTGTGAAGCCTTTGCGTCAGCCCAAAAGGTTGGATTTATGGTAAGCAGAGAATAACGAACATGATTTAAATTATCCTGTATTAACCATGTGTTGTTCTATTATATGAATATTAGAAATTAAGCAAAACTGTTTCAAGAAAAATGTGTAATAAATAACAAAGGTCTGCGAAATAAGAATTTTTGAAAATTGCTTGTATTTTGATAACTGATTTGTATGTAATTTCCAGTGGTGACCTTAAAAATGAAATCAATTTTTTTCTATCACGTCAGGTTATCTCACACAAAAGGGACCTACTTTGTGTAAAAAACTAAATTTAACGCAATTTTTATAGTTGTTCTTAATGTTCTAGCTTCTATTAAACAGGTAACAGATGTCAAAGTTTACGTTTACACAACAGAATATTGAAAGATGTTAAATTCTCATTAGTCAAAAGTCCTTACAGAAACACATTCGCTTTCCATCAATGCTTCTTTTAGTGCTCTTCTTGCTATGGGCACGTTTAGGATTGTCCCTTTTAAACATCCAGCAGTAATCCGCTATCATGTTGACATCCCATCTTCCTTGGTACCTTCTTTCCATTTCCATGATCTCTTGATGGAATCTTTTGCCCTGCTCTTTACTAACATCACGAAGATTTGAAGAAAAGTAGTCAAGGTGTGAGCAGAGAAAATGAACTTTTACGCTCATGTAACAGCCCCTGCTTCTTGAAGTTGTCCAGTATGTCAGAAACGATTGCTTGGTAGTTTGGGTTCCTTTTGTTTCCCAGAAAATTTATTGCAACTAGTTTGCAAGATATTCATGCTGCTTTTTCTTATACATTTACTTGTTGCTTAAAGTAAACATCCCTTGTGAGTTTTCTGATGTCAGGTCCAGTAAACACTCCTTCTTTTAGTTTTGCCTCGGATAAATCAGGAAACTGCTGACAAAGAAATGTAAACATTTTCCTTTGGTAATACCTTCACAAATTGTTTTATTAACCCTAATTTAATGTGAAGTGGTGGAAGTAATACCTTTTTAGGATCTACAAGACTCTCCCTCGCAATATTTTTAACTCTGGCCTGCAAGGTTTTTCTCAGTGGCCATTCTTTTTTGACATGTTACTTTCTGTCACGACTATCCCATTCGCAGAGAAAGCAAGGAAACTTTGTGTAGCCACTTTGCTGGCTAAGCAACATGCAAACAACTTTCAAATCGCCACATATCGCCAATTGTGATCTAAGCAACACATTTTTTTCAAGATCAGCTCAAGATTTTCGTAGCATTCTTTCAAATGGACTGAATGTTCAACGGGCACCGAAGCATACTTATTGCCATTGTGTAGAAGAAGTGCTTTAAGGCTTTTTTTAGACGAATCAGTAAAAAGTCGCCATTGTTCTGGCTTATACCCTATGCTAAAACTTGCCATAACTCCAGGAACATTACTACAATAAACAAGGTCATCTCCTTGAAAGAAAAAGGCACACATTCTTTTTCTCTACTTCGATACCAATAAAAGGAGTACCCAGAGCCAACAATTTTTTTTCCTTTTAATCTGGATCCTAAAATTTCTGCTGAGTCCTTTGGAAGCCCTAAGTCTCTAACTAAATCATTCAGTTCAGATTGAGTGAAAAAGTCGGTTCGCTTGTGTCAGGGTTGTAGCAATCACCGTCATCATCACTATTACATGGTGGAGGACTTGGTTCAGGGTCATCTAAAATATCACCGAGAGTATCTGGAGGAGAAGGTATTGGTACTTCGAGTTCATAAGGAATAGGTCGAATGGCAGATAGAATGTCAGGATAAGAAATCTCCTTTATTTTTTTAAAATTGAAACCTTGCACGTTACAAGAACAAAAATAGCAGTCGTCGCCATGATTTTTAGGCTCTCTCCAAACCATTGGTATTCCAAAACGAAAGGATTGTGTTTTACCCTAAAACCACTGCCTTTGGTTCTTCGACACAGATGGAACAAACAGGCTCAAACACAAAAGATGTACAGGGACATTTTTTTAAGAGTCTCACCCGATTGGCGATTTTCCTGCTGACTATAATAAGAAATAAATTACATATTTTTTAATGATTTTCGATAAGGAAGCCGAATTTAATGTCAAAAAATACATAGATTTACAAATGTGACAGATGAGACGCCATTTTGAATTTTCTTAAATGGCAACCCCCATAAACAACCACACCATTCAATTGCATTTGGCAATCCGATACTAAAACTATATAGTTGTTGATACTTATTTTCAGCCGTTTCCGAAATACGGGGGTTCCTAATTTGCCTTCATCGATTTTGTCTTTTAAGTGTCTCACCCCCTTAATAAATAGACCTTCTAAGCTCAACACCCTAATTTTTTTCACAGTGACAAAATTTCCCGTGAGCAAGCGATCTACGGTATAGTCAAATCCGACAGATGTCAAAAAGTGACAGATACGACGCCATTTTGATTTTTTTTTAAACGGCAGCCCTCATAAATAACCACACAGTTGAATTGCATTTGGCGATCCGATTCTAAAGCTATATAGTTGTTGATACTTATTTTCAGCCGTTTCGGAAATACGGGAGTTCCTAATTTGCCTCCATCAGCCGGCATTAACGTTTTTTTGCGGCATCATTGCATTGAATTTACAAAATTGGTATGCCCTGACGTTTTCACTAAGATGGATTTTATTTAAGTCATAATTAATCATAAATAATCTTATTCCTTTAAAGAAGGATATTTTGGTTTGGTGCGCCAATGATGTCCAGTGGCCCGACACCATCAGCAACAAAGAAACGCGACTAAGCGTCGGAGGGCTCTCTTTATCTGTGGATCTACACAGGCGGAACCGGAAGTGCCGTCTTCATCGGCCCACTGAGCAGAGTACGAACATAGAACGGTATTAAAGTAACAGCGTATGTTAAGATCCTGACACCTTTCTCAACTGAAAAATTAAATAGGAAATGAAGAAAAAATATTCCTATACAAGTTTGACAATTATTAAAGGTATAAAATGACATGTCGATACCTGAAAGTAACAGTGAAATATCCTGAAAAACAAAAGAAATTGAGATAATTGCAATTATAGATCTTGTTGAAGTAAAAATACGCATTGTTCCTATATGTTGATAAAAATGTTACATTGTCCAATTGAAGACATTTGAGAGGGCACTAGTGTGCTTTGTTTTCAATTTTCCTTTTAATATTTGACCAAAAAAACAACAAGTCTCAGTGTTGCACAAAAATATATTAATAAAACATTAGAGAACCAAGAGACATCTCACTGTTGCACAAAAATGTCGGGAGAGTATATAGGGTAGGGATGTTAGGAACGGACTTGCTACTACACTCGTTGGGCCAGAATTTTGACAGGTGTCATTCTATAGAGCTAAAAACTGATTTGTTAAATACCATGGTTATTCCCCTTTAAAAAGGTGCTCTACGTTTATTTCGATAAAATTAGCCGTTTTCGAAGAAAATATATTTTTTTTATAACACGTTTAATGATTCTTTCGAAATTTATTTAATAATCAAGTGTATTAACGTATGTTATTTAAACACAGTACCTAATCGAATAACAGCATAAGTAATAATTCGCATTAAAATAATAAAATTTGTCATTATTACATCTCATTAATGCCCACATGCATCTAACTCATGGACAAGCACTCGGCAATTGTGTAGGATCACTGCCGTCTCCATGAACAGGCCGTCAGTTTAAGATCGTGACGTCACATTAGCAGATCGAATTTATCATAGAAGCTATGACATGTTGGCAATTAAATTGATTTTTATTAGCTGAAGATGTCTTAAATTATATCAAATGAGGCACATAATTGTAAATTAAAAAGGTATTTGGATGATTAGTATACAAAGTGATTTAAGACTATACACTAGCCTACGTTATCATCACCAAGTATTGCCTTCGAGGTTACGAAAATAATCAATCCCCAAATAATCCCTGATTAACAAACATTAGAAACAACTTCACAGGTAGCTATTTTAAATAAAATTTTAGGCCAGCCAGTTGGTAGGTTGGTAGGTACATACTATCATTTTATTTTCCTCGAAAAACCATAAAGGCTTTATTTTACTTGGATTTTTGACTAGAAAAATAAAGAGGCATCAAGAGGAACCTGCTTTAAACTTGTAGGTATTATCTTACCGATATTTTAACTAAGAAAAACTTGTATTGTATGAAAAACTAAACAAATTGTACAACGAAGTTGTTTTGTTACTAAACTTTTGTCCGAACCTAACGTAAGTACGACATGCTTAATCTTCAATATTATACTATCTATTTTATAGCTGACTAATACATAATAATATACTTAAAATCTATCTACGTTTATTGCCTAATTACAATTTAAAAAATATACCAAAATATTATTATAAAAAAGGTACGTATACTACACTGTTCTAGTGTTATCAACCATCAAGTCTTCTGGTTGCCCTGAGTTTCCTGACTAAAAACCTTTCCTCAAAGTGATTTATGCAAAAGCTGATACCTTTTCGTAATACTATATCGTCTCTTAGGATTGTTTTTTTTTATCAACAAATAGCATTTTCTGAGTGAAAAATATTATGATTCGGAGCTACACCCGGGAACACATCATGAATTTGGCATTTTCGCTATTTCACAGCAACTTAATCAAATAATTTATGGTTTTACATATAAAGGTCTAAACTAAACTACGTTAAATTAATGTTATGGGTTTTCTGAAATAATCACATTAAACTGCTAAAAACAACTAAAAACAGGAAACACCGAAACGGTCTATCAAAACAATGCAAACCTGTCAAAACGTGAATCGACTAGAAACAGAATTATGATTTTAGAATGTGAGCGGGAGCATAACGGTCTGTTCATGGAGATGGCAGTGGTGGGATCCAAAAGAATTTATACTGATATATTTCCAAATCGAAGTGTGCCGCATAAAGGAACCATTGAAAGTGTAAGATTGCTTCTTCTTGTTTACTTCATCAGAATTTCGAAATGGGCGCCCTGTACCTCTATAGACATTCTTAGCCGACGGATGTTTTCTCGTTGTACTTCAAACAACATTTCAGAATTGTTCGGAATATGGTTGAAATGGCGTATCTATTATTCTTTCTATCAGATCTTCCCTGGTGTGAACTGGCGTCGAATATACAAGCCTCTTTAAATTTTTCCATAAAAATAAATTCAATGGAGTCATGTCGGGTGACCTCGGTGGCCATAAAATAGGCCCACCTTGACCTATCCATGGATTACAAAAAGTATTTGATAAGTGCTGACGAACTAAATTGCTCAAATAGGGCGGTGCACCGTCGTGCATATACCACATCTGATTTCTAATTTCTGAGGGCACATTTTCTAATAAACCGTTTAAGTTTGCAAATACATGGCACCATTTAATCTGACTTCAATAAAGAACTGTCCAATGAGATAATTCCCAATAATCCCCGCTCACATATTAACCATGAACCATTGTTGATGCTTTGTCCATATGGGGATTTTCTTGATATCACATATGCAAGTTATGGCAATTTATTACTCCGTCTCGGGTGAAACCGGCTTTGTCCGTGAAAAAAACAATACCAGTAAAATTATGATTTTGCCTAAATCGTTGCAACAACTAACTTCCGTACATAGTTGACTTTTGCAGCATAATCAGCGGGAGATGGCATGGACATTTTGGACGTGATAAGGATCTAGCAAGTTTTCTCGAAGGGTTTCATGAACAACCCACTCTGTCGCATAACTTGGGTCAACAATTTTCTTACACTATTAGAGGGATTTTCAGCAATCTCATCCAGAATTTCCTCCTCAAACTGAGGGTCTCTTGCTCTTCTTGGAGGCATTTCTGAACCACGATGGGGTAAAGAACTTCCTTAAATGGATTAGCAATAAATTAGCTACTTTTAGAATTTTTCTATTTCACTTGACTTTTTACTTTCTGCTCTTTATCTACGATCAACCCTTCCAAAATTTCTTCGGTGCGGTAAACGTCGATTTGAAAATGTATCAGAGTTAATTCTTCTCGCCTCTACACAATTGCCGAGTGCTTGCTAAATTAGATGCAAGTCGGCATATTCAGCTATCCTTCATTCCTTAAGTCTTACATAGTAATAATTGTAGTTTCTTTAGTTGGAATCCTTTTCCATTACTTCTTTTTAGTTGTAGGGATTTCTTTTCTATTACTTGGTTGGATGTTTTTGTTTAAATTATGCTATTTTTTTTTGTGTTTATTTTATTGCTGTCTTCAGGATTTTTGATTTTTGTATTTTTATGAATTTTGAAAAATTTTGTTTGAATAAATTCAGAAGTTGAATAGCGTTCAAATCTGTTAAGAAGGGAGCCAATCTCTTGGGTATTTGTGTTTTGCGTTTTTGTTTGAGTGTATGTGAGATTCTGTAATTAGTCAATTTGGTGAATTGCCTATTCTGCTCTAGTATTTTCTTATTATTTTGTCTGTAAATCGTTTGATTGTGTCAATTTTTATGTCTAGATGCAATGCATTGTTTGTTGTTGTTATTTTGAACTCTTGCACTCTTAACATTTTGGTCTTATTTACGGTACACCACGTAGGTATACCGTAAGTAAATACCCGGCGTACTAGTTTTTATACAACGTTGTTTTTACTTTTAAGAACCTTGCGGGTCACCAATAAAGGTTTAGAAATTTTTTCATTAAGTAGCTTCTAAAAAAACCAACTGCACTCTGGTACATAGCGTGATTCTGTTTTTGGGCTTTTGCCACTCGCTCATCTGCATTGTCTCCCCATGCCACCCTTTTATCAAAAGTCAATCCAAGATATTTTATCTTATTTGACCATTCTATTGATTTATTGTTGACCTTTACCCAGGTTTCAGATAAATTAATTCTTGCTTTTAAAAAAAGATGACCTGGATTTTGTCTGTGTTCAAACGAAGCTTCCAGGTATCTAACCAGCTCTGAAGGAGCATGATATGACGTTGCAGGCGTGAAACTACTAATCAGGGCGACCTTTAGGTTGTAGTTATCGCAGTATCATCAGCGAAGAGATAAAGATTCGTGTGTGGGAATTAGGGGATGTCACCTGTGTATACCGGGTGTTGCATCGTCGAGCGGGACATAGGAAATCCCATGTAATTTTAAATGGGGTCAATTATTGGCTTCCCTAATTATTTTAGAGAAAAATTCTATTTAGGTTTAATAAAGAGCACTAAAACCCACATTCAAAAGAATAACTTTAGATATTTTTGATGAGCCCGTTTACGGGTTATCGCCGATTTCTTTTTAACTATTTCTCCTTTTTATGGCCCCGTATTTGCGGGCACCAGTCAAGGTAAAAGATGACTGTCAAATAAAGTTGTCATTTTGAAATGTGTGCTTTATTGTTATAAAAACTCGTACATCGAAAATATTAGCCATGAATTACACTTCATAAGAAAAAATATTGATGATTAAATGATATTATCAAGGAAATAGTTATCAAAATGTGTCAGACATGTTTGCTGCTCTGTATCCGAATAGACCGATACCTGCAAAATCTACAGTCGAATGAACTATCAAGAAATTTGAGAGAAAAGGCACTGTAATAAATAACTGCAGATGTGAAGAAAGGCAGGAACAAAGAAGAGATGCAAGAAATGATAGGGACTTGCAAGTTTTATTGTGCGTGGAAGAAAATGATGGGAAGATCAGCACAAGGAAACTTGAGGATGACATAGGATTAGATCACACCACAGCGTTACGAGCTTTGAAACGACATAAATATTATTCATACAAATATGAAAAGCACCAAGAGCTAAGAGATAGGGACGAAATACGACGACAGGAGTTTTGTTTTGGTATGATGGAAAGAGCAAACATGGATAGGGAATTTTTAAAAAACATTTGTTTCACTGACGAATGCACATTTACCTTAAACAATGAACCCAATGTTCAAAATTATCGATATTGGAGCAAAGAAAACCAACACAGGTTTGTGGAAACAAGGACGCAATATCCACAAAAAGTTAATGTATGGGCTGGGATTTTCGGAGAAAATATTATCGGGCCATTATTTCTTACACGAAATTTAAATGCAGAATATTTTTTGGAACTACTTGAAGATCATATTTTACCTACTTTACATGATGCCGCCAGGGAAAATCAGGAAGTTTGGTACCAAATGGATGGCTGCCCGGCACATAGTACCCTGGCTGTCCGGGAATATTTAAACCGTGCTTTTAATGGAAATGTTATTGGCTTAAATCATACAGTAAATTGGCCAGCCAGGTCTCCTGATTTATCGCCAAATGATTTCTTTCTCTGGGGCCATTTAAAAAACAGGATATACAAAGATAAAAAATACCCAAATCTAGACGAGTTAAAAAATGCTATTTCTGCCGAATGCAATAGAATTTCAGTTTACCAACTAGCGAATGTAAGAAGAGAATTTTATGATCGCCTCGGTTATTGTCTAGCAGTCAATGGAGGAATATTTGAACATCTTCTTAAATCCTAAAGTTCTAACAATTTAATTAGTACCTACCTATTAATTAGTAAAATATTGAAACATGTAAAATGTCATAATTAACCTTGTAATTGGATACTTTATTTTAGTTTTATTCAGATTAATTTGTACTCATAAATACACCTTTCATATTTTCGATATCCGAGTTTTTATAACAATAAAGCACACATTTCAAAATGACAACTTTATTTGGCAGTCATCTTTTACCTTGACTGGTGCCCGCAAATACGGGGGCCATAAAAAGGAGAAATAGTTAAAAAGAAATCGGCGATAACCCGTAAACGGGCGCATCAAAAATATCTAAAGTTATTCTTTTGAATGTGGGTTTTAGTGCTCTTTAATAAACCTAAATAGAATTTTTCTCTAAAATAATTAGGGAAGCCAATAATTTACCCCATTTAAAATTACATAATATTTCCTATGTCCCGCTCGACGATGCAATACCCGGTATATTATACAAAATAGCAGCCAATGGTGAACCAGGGAACACCAGCCCTGATCTGAGTTTTGTCAGATATTGTGTTCTCTGATGATTCCACGAATGTTCTATCTTTAAGGTAAAAGATAATTACATTGACTAAAACGCTTGGCATACCTAACCCTATTAATTTTAGCATCAAGCCACTGTGCCAGACCTTATCGAATGCCTTTGAGACATCGAAAAAGACTGCTTTGGTGGACATGCGTCTATTAAAACCTCCTAGCACATTGATTGACAACTTCGTTGTTTAGCGCACTATGCAATGAGCAGCTCTGAGACCAAACTGTTCTAGTGGTAAAACATTATTGTTAAATACAAAATCGGTTACTCGATTCAGTATTAATTTTTCAATAATCTAACCTACGCACGATAAGACCGATAATTGACATTCAATCCCAATGTAAGATCTTTGCCCGTCTTAGGTGTTAAAGCGATAACAGGTAGTTAACAAACAAAACAAATATAATGACTTTTGGTTTTAGTTTTAGTGAGTTAAATGTAGATAAATAATGTAAATAAATGTATTAAGCAAAAAGTTGGCAGCTGGCTGTTACGCAATAAGGATAGTCTGTAATGAACTTAGTAACTCGACCGCTAAAATGGTATAAGTATCATTCCTTGTTTGAATCGCACGTGCGGTACCGTATTGTTTTTTGGGGACTTGCAAACAGGCAGTTGCTAAACTCCATATTTGTGTTGTAGAAAAGGGCAATTCGATATTTGTGTAGAGCAAATAACCGTGAACACTGTAAACCTTCTTTTAGAGCAGAAAGAATTTTAACTGTACCGTCTTTATTCATTGTGGGAACGGTTTGTCTTTTGCATAAAAGATGTTCTAGATCAGATGCTGAGGAATTTAAGTACAGTACTAGAACCAGCATACTAAATTTTCGACTACCTATTCCCAAGACTACTCTTGTAAAACAGTTGGTCTTTTATGAGAGTAAAAAATTTTCAATCAAGTAATCTGAGCTGAAATCAATTGTAAACTTCGGCCAGTTTCGGAAAAATGTCAAAGACATCTTATTGCAGAAAGTGAGGAAAGCCTACTACAGTTTAGATGAGTATTACAGTGACGTTTTATAGTTGGTTTGTGTTACTTTTATTGTATGTGTGTACGTGCATATATGTATGTATGTCTTTCTGTATAACTATATATATAACTATATATGTTTTTGTTTTTACTTTTACTTATATTTTAAGGACTTAATTTATACTCGCTTTGTTAATAGGAATTCAGTTTTCTTGAACAATAAAGCATATATTGATTGACTGATTGATTGAATACCACCTTGGCGTTCTTCCAGGTGTCCGGAAAGCAGCCTTGCAAGAATGGCCTGAGCTATGTTTACAATTTCCGTTACTGTGATTTCTGGCAAGTTTTTAACTACCTTGTTCTGTATGCCGTCAAAGTCAGGCGCCTTTTTTGCATTGATATTCTGCATTATGATCCGAACTTCCTCAGATGTAACCCTTTGCAGGTCTGCTGGCGGATGTTGCATTGCTTTGTAAATTTCAGTGGTTCTGGCGACTCGCAGATCTCTCTGGGTCTCCTGTCTCATTTTCATTAAACTGTTCGCGAAGGCTTTCCGTAAGTCTTATGTACCCAATCAATTAGACAATTTAGAAAAGTGTTGTCAATAACACATTGTTAACGAAATAAAAACGACTTGTGTTGTAGTATTGTGATTTATTATTTCAATAACTGTTATACAAAAAATGTATTTTCTTCGAAAACGGCTAATTTTATCGAAACCAATGTAGAATATCTTTTTTTAAGACGAATGACAGGATTATTTAAACAATCGTTCCTGACTTCCTTGACGATATGAGACATCTACTTATAGTACGGTTTATGAGTCTTTATGGCTTACATAAAATAGTAAAATAACATTAAATTATACATGTCGGTTCAAAAGTTACAGCCGAAAAGGTAAGTCGCTGGGTACCCCTTTGGGGCTCTGTATCTTTGTTAAGGGGCAATTTAGACCGCATACCCCTGAATCGCAGTTTTCAGGTACTTGTTTAAACATTTTAGGATAGTTATTTAAGCTTAATAAATTAAGACACCTGAGTTGTATCTGGTTAAAGCTTCAACTATATCATTATACCGTTACAATTCATATTTCACCGTATGCACAGTAATAAATAAAGGGCGGAATATATGCACTTAAATTCAGCCAAAATATGCGCCTTGTTTTCCTTTCAAATATGCAGTTATATGCATTTTTTGACCAAATATGCATACTGGTATGCAATATTTCTTAATTTATTATAGTAAAATAGGGTAAAGAAACACACTGGGTTATAAAAAAGATGTTTATTAAAAAAAAATGCAAAAAAAAACAAAGAAAAATAAATGTAAACAATTTTTTAATCTGAAATTGTATAAAATGCATTTATTAATAAATATTTTTTAAAATTTTCAAGTAAAAAGAATTGTCTTCTATCAGTAAAAATATGTTTATACAAGGAGAAGCTTCTTTCAACATCTACTGATGTAATTGGACAATACTGCAACTTAGGTAAAGTATAAGGCCAAGATACAACTTCGTTGGATGGTTTACCTTCATACATGCTTTTTACTGCAGTTATTAAGTATTCAAATCCTTGATTATTTTTTACAGTTACATCCAATTTGTTCCTAAGTTGACCTCCTACTTTACCGGGAATGTTGTTACATTTAGCGACATTTTCAATGGAGTTTCAACAATACTAATTGAGTCTCTTAAACTTAAATTTCTACTCCCTAACGAGGATATTATGTCCGGTATAAAACTGAAATTAACCTTAATAAAAACAAGATCTTTAAGTACACTTGCACTTTTTAGCAACTCTTTCCTTTGCACAACACACTGCGAATCGTCATCTTAATCCAAAATTAGTTATTTAATGGCTTCGAAATATTCTGCGTAGAATATTGCGGTCTTAATCCATGTTACCCACCGGGTAATTACATGTTCTGGAGGTAAACTAACTCCTGGTAATCTCTCCTTATACAGCTGCACTCTTACAGGTGTTTTTAGAAACACTTCTTTTACGTTTGAAATTAATTTATTTACTAAAGGATATTCAGTTCTGACGGTTTCTGCGACTCGGTTTATTCCATGTAAAAGACAAGTCACATGTACCATATTGGGGTAAAAAAAATCTTAAGTTTTGACCAACTTTTACCATATACGGTGCTGAATCAGACAAGAGCACTAAAAACTTCTCAGCTAGGGCTGGATTTGGTAAGAAGAAGCTCGATAGGGACTGCTGAAGGTTGCGGTCACATTATTAGTTTTGTCTAGCTGCTTAGAAGCTATTAAATATGAGTTTGTTGCTTTATCTTCTTGAAGTGCTCCAATCATAAGATGTGCGATATATCTGACACAAGCATCTGTGCTTTCTTCAACAATATTGTAAACATTTTTATCACAAAATGAAGCTCTAATTTCTTCTAAAACGGTTTCGTATACTGAATGGACATTCTCCTTTCTAAGCGCGAATTCGTCAGGAAAGGGTTGTTGACAATATTTTTGCAAAAATCCTCTAAACTGCGGATTTTGTAATTTTTTTAAGGGTATGTTTGCTGCGACCAAAGCCTTGCATTAGTCTTCTGGAAAAATTTCCTTTTCAGATTTCGATTTTTTTCCAACATTTTTACACTCAGCTGAACTGGCTCAGATTTCATTTTTTGTAACTTTGATTTATGCAGCGGTGTTTTCAAATGCATTTAATCGATTGGGAACTTCTTTTCACAAACAATAATTTTTCCACAAGGTTTACAGAAGACTATTTTCCACTAAACTCTACTCTGGGAAACTTTTAATCCACAAAGACGTTTTCGCCACTTTAGATATTTTGAACACAAATTTGAAATAACTGGTTTCACCCTGAAAATACTGAAATCTTTCGACAAATTAAACAGAATTAAAGAAAGGTGTTTGTCCCTTTTCTTTCCGTCATCAATATTAAAACAGAATTATTACAACCCGATATAAATACAGTTGGTTAAGCAGGTAATATTAAGGCATTATTAAATGACAATAAATAACCCCTACAATAAACCTGCAAACCCCGGAAACCCCCAATACCTTGTGTATAACCAAAATGTAAATATTAATTATTATATAATTATTTTCAGATTGGAAAATTTCTGAAACAAGTGCCGGACTGGACATTAAACTTATGAGTCTACGAGTTTTCATGACCGGGCGCTTTTAACTTTCTCATAACGCCGAAATAAAAATATGCTCATAAAATAATAATTTGGGAAAAATATCCATTTTATTATAAAATTGACAAAATATGCAAAAAATGCATATATATGCACTTTGCATATATTCCGCCCTTTAGTAATAAACAAATGTTTGTTTGCTTATTACACCAAGTGACTTCTACTTCCCAAAGAGCGTATTACATGATTTAGAAGGGCTTGTTACGTATAGTTAGTTCTACAAGTAAAAATACCAATTTAAAATGACTAGTGTCCTAAGGTGTAAAAAATATGTAACGGTACGGTCGGACGAGCACTCGTCCAGTGACACGGGAGCAATTAGTTAATAAAAAGTGACAAAGCACACACGAGCAGGGTTTCACTTTCCTTCAAGGGTAACGATGCGTCCTCTCAATTTAATCCTTCCGTGTTTAATTTCGTGAAACGAAAGTGACTTTTTTCTAATAATCAAAATTTTGCTTCTGAATAAACATACTTTCCTTTTGTTATATCATTCAGGAAAATTATACAATGTCAATCGTGAATAAATCAACTTGATCAAAACGGGAAATGAACATAACCATCAAATGAACTAAACACATAATCTTCGAGGTTGAAGCAAATATAAAGAGCGGAAAGGCTGATTAAAGCCAAGAAGGTTTTCCTTCAGCATTCGTATTATAAACGCAATGAAAATTTACTACAACAGAGGCAATTTTGGCTTATTAGTGTGTGTCTCTAATAAAAAAAATAAATATTTTTAATAAAGAATAACGATATGTCTTTCATATTTCTATCGAATTTCAACTTGATATTATTATATTAATACCTATAGGTATATCAACTCAATATTCAAGGAAGGTGACTTTATGTCAGGTGTTGAAGAAACGTTCTTCAACCATAGAGTAAACAAACTAATAAAAGTCAAATAACATTTTTTCACAAAAGTTATGGTTACTAAAATATTTCATACTAAAAATAAAATAATTAATAAACTGAACTAACCACCTCGTCATGCTAGTTAGAATAGTATATTATTAACCAAGGTTTAGACAGCCATCATCATTGCCCGAGCGGCAAGTTTAAATCACGAGGAGCGGAGCGACGAGGGATTTAAGACGCGAGTCTAAACCGTGGTTAATATAATATTTTTCCACTACTATAAACTTTTATAAGACATTTATCTTTATAGTATTAATAATTATAAAAAATGATAGGTAGGTATATCTAAGTATATTTTTTAATCAAGTTACCTGCGCTTTGGCAAATTGGCAAAATATTTTGTTGTTTTGTCAAGTGGCTTTGTTAATGTCAATTTTTGTTCATTAATGTCATCAGATTTCACGAGTTTTCCGTTTTTTTTAAAAATGAGCAAAGAAAATGTTAGTGATATTATTATGTGTACACCTCCAGAATTAAGGATGGAAGCAGAAAAAATGTTGATTGTATCGATATTTTATAATATCAAGTAATCTAATATGTATTGATAATTATCTGGTTGCCTAACCACATTCATGTTTATGAATTCATGTTGTAAAATCAAAAAATCAAGTTACCTGCCTTCAAATAGATTCTTGAAGATCGGTCAATAATGGATTTCAATGCCTTATTATTGACCATGGTCAATAATAACTTATAAGGTAGAGAAAAACGATTTCTAACGTTAATAATCGGTCAATAATGGCGATGTTATAGGTTAGTAGTGGAAAAACATCTTTTCTGAAGTACATCGGCGGCTCTTTAATATAGATGTAAATGAAAGTCACAAAAATATAACTAACCCTTGAATTTTTACACCAATAATTAAATAGGTAGGTACCGACAAAATTGTACCCACTTTGTGTCATAAAGTTCTATGCTCTAAACAATATATGACTAATATTTTTAAAAGGTTTCCTGATTTTCCATGGTGGTTTTGATAATTCTCTTGCTGTTTGTGTGAAAATGGTAGGGACTACTTTAGCAAACAAATCTTTTCGTCATCCACCTTTGGTAATATGCTTTTCATGAAAATGTTTTTCACAAAGCTTGTAATTATTATGTACCTCTACTGCATCTTTTTCCACTAAATCGGTCATGTTACAAACAACAAGCCAGGCTTCACATCTAAAAATATGATTAATTATTGAATATTCAATATATTTTAATGCAAATGCTATTCGAACTGAGGCCTGCTTTGTGTAACCTTATTTCAGTTTATTCATTTAGCTAAATAGTTAGTCCTTATAGGTATGTATGTAAAAAGGCATGATGACTTCCAGTTTACTTTAAGATCATTAAAAAAATGTTCTACTACAAAGTTAAGTACGATGAACTAATGTTGCATGAGCCCAGCTTTTCTGTAATACAAAATAATTGTTGGTTTGCAAGATCTCTTTTAATTTTTTTTTATATTCACTGTCTATTTAAAAGGATTTTCTTTCATTGATCAATTTGTATAAATACCTACTACTTATAATTAATACAACTAGATTAACTCTGTCTCTACATACCTGCCTGTATCCTTTGGAAATCTAAAAATAAATTTCTTCGCCGGTTCTGGTAGGACACCCATGCAAGGGGTAATACGATGTATCACCTATAAGCTTTATTTCCAACATTTAAACAAACTGCCGACAAGTCACAATAATAGTATTTAGAACCAATAAAAAATACGCACTAACACACTAAAAACACCGATAGAAAAAAATAAAACAAGAAAACCACAAAATTATCGCTTTGTTTACGCCAAAACACGATTGACAGTGATTGACAGCAAAATAAGATACAGAAAATTGGATTGACCATTTAAGGATGACATCGCTGGGGGGCAAATTTGACAAATTTAGGTTAAAGTTTATGTCAAAGCCATGAAATAACCATTATATATTTGACAACGGCTATATTTGCTGGGGGGCAAAGTCACAAGTTTAGGTTATACTTCTTGTCAAAATCATATGTTCTTAAATGGTCTATTGATCTGCCACTAACCTCGCGTATGCGCATACAAATTTGCTTTCGAAGGGATGGCTTTCTTTCGCCTCTTATTGGTTAGGTTACTCTTTGCTTCAACTAGAAAGCTACTTTCATAATTTCATCTCACCCTGTACAATTATTGTAATCACGTTTTCCCTGTTGACCTGGAAAGGTAACTAGTTTTTAAGATTACTTAGATCATTTCGACATACGTTGCCACGAAAATATAAAAAAAACAACAATCATGACAAAAATATCACAGTAAAAGAAAGGTTGGAGTTTAATAAGAAAGTTGATGTCCCTTCGTTTTCAGTTTTCTAAATACACGTATTAGTCGCAAGATTTGACGCAAGAAATCCCTTGGTTACAAGGCTCAAATTAAAAATTCGCTATTTTGTCCTAGTTCCCGAGAAACTTCCCAGTAAAGTTAGCAGCAGAACTAAACGCATAAGCTTGTTTCTATTTAGAATTATAGGATTGAAGTAACACTAAAATAGTGTTTTATTTGCACCCCGGTGCCGTTGGTCGTAGATAAAACTAGGTAGTGTTGATTTACGGCCCTATGAGCATAAGGTATTTTATTAGATATTAAGTTTTATGTTTTTGTATTTTTCTAAATATAGTTTGAAAGATTAGTGTTGGATTGCTCGCATGGATCCCCCTTTAATTCTTATACAGAATCAGTGATGAAGTTCAGTAAGGCAATATCAGTATTCTCGCTCCCCTCTTTATGGGTTGGAAACTGATCATATCAGTTCTATAACACCCGGAATTATAAGATAATGCGATGGCAAAGAAAGAGACGTATGGTTTAAGCAAAATATTAAAGGATAGAGAAGCACAGTAAAAATGTACATACCCAAGACGCTGATTCTTTTCCGAAGTGTGGACACTTCGTACTAACGAAAACAAATAATTGACAAGTTTGGGGATTTTAGCTTGGAAATGTATATACAGGGTGCTTCCGAAGAAAAGGGAAATATTTTAATGAGTTATTCTAGATCTCAAAGGAAAACATTTTATTTAGGTTACATATTCACTTAACCGGTCATGTCAATAAACAAAATTGCCGATACCTACTAGGCTACCAAAAATTCATCTGAAATTCATGAAAGGCCATTGCATTATCCATAAGCGACAGTATGGTGTGCAGTTTCTTCTTCAAAAATTATTAGGCAGTATTTTTTGCGTAAAATAATGCAACAGTAACAGTTAATTCTCAAAAATATGCAGCAGTGCTACAGAATTTTTTTCTTCCTCAGCTAAACGATTATGAAAAAGAGCGATACTGGTTTCAACAAGATAGCGCTACTAGTCATACTGCTAGAGCCTGTTTGAGAATTTAAGAAGAATCATTACCGCAATGGTTGTTATCTCGTAACAGTAACTTTCCCTGGCCCCCTAGGTCATAGAATATTACTGTTCCACACTTTTATCTTTGGAGCAACTTAAAGAGCAAAGTGTACAAAGAAAACCCGAGAACCTTAGAGGAAGTCAGAAGGAACATCCATGCTGAAATCCAGGCTATCAAAGTGGCTGTACACAGTGTCCAGTTTTCGATGGTTTTAAGGGGTATCTCCGTTATTAGTAAAGATAGAAGGATACGGTTTTCGCAGCATTATGCTACTGTTTTATGAAACAAAAGATGCCGAAATCAGAATTTTTCTAGTCCTCCTTGTTTTTGATAACTTTACATTTTGAGACACCCCCCATATTTAGGTAACCCTGTAGCTTATCAAAGAGAAAACAAATGTTCTGTTTGTAGTTTTTTACGTAGAATCCAGTACGAAACTCAGATTTTTTCTACGTTCAATAGTGTCCGAGATAATAAATTGGTCACTGTATATATTTTTTATTATTATAATTTAGTTTATAACAAGCTTCTCAGAAATATATAATACCTTATTTTTATTTTTAATATTAAGCACCAAATTTACGTTTTATTAAAAAATATTCATTTTTTGTTAGTGGGCCGTGACGGGCATTTGAAAAAAGAAAAGGACACGGTCATTTATGTCATATTAAAAACTTCTTTAGTTTCTGTCAGAGTATTCAGATCTTATTAATAGTAAAAAAAAAAAACATTTTGTCCTAATTATGGCAGAAAATATAAACTTTAAAAATAATGAAAAATACGACATGCTCCTTTGTTATGTCCATTGTAATGAAAATGCAGATGACGCATTATAAGTGTATTTCAATAGGTAAATATATGCCTTTTTGTAGTATCTTTATGGAGATTTATTAAATTTCTTAAATTACTTGTGGATATCCCAAAAGGCGACAGCCAGATAAAAGAAAGGATTAAATCAAATTTAATTGAACACGGTTCAGGTCTAAACCTCGGCCTAAAATCTACAACAAGGAAATATTTCCACTCGAACGGCAAGACAGGCTTGCCTTTAACGTTTCATGTTTTATACTAGGAAGAAAAATAATTTGTAATATATTTGAACGCAGCCTTAATGCAAATAAATATTTGGAAATTCTGGAAAACGTTGTGCCCGAAATAATAGAAGAATATATGATTGTCCGAAACACAATCTTTACAAATTCTGAGTGCTGCGGATTCGTCGTCAAAGGCAAGGAAGCAATTTTTAATTTGTTGGGAGCTATCCGCAAAAAACATAGCATCATTAAGCCACGTACCCCAACTTGTAATAAGTCTCGGGTGGTAAAGGCAGATCTGGAGCTATTTTTCGATACTTTTCAATACGTAAAGGCGCTTTTAAAAATGCCTTTTTCCCATTATTGATTAAATTATTTATATCTGAGTATTCTAACCGCACTAGTTCGGCCAATCTATTCAAGCCGTGTGCCATACATGTAAAATGGATTAAATTTGGGTAAAAAACTTGCAGAGATTTAATCGTGTAAGCTGCGGCATCAAACAACATTAACTTAACATTTTCTGATTTTACTGGATTTGGCGCATACAGAAGACTTAAGCTATCGTTAATAAAGCGAGCTACTGTTGAATGATTGTTTTTTTTTAAAGCCACAGTGTTTATTAAATAAGATTCTGGAGGTTCTGACTCACTTAATATCCCAACCAGAATATTGACAACATAACGTCCACACGCGTCTGTTGTGTCATCGGCTTCAAAATAAATGTTATTGTTGCATTTTTTTCTCTAATTCTATCTAAGCGCGCCTGATAGCAGTTCTGTTAATAATTTTTACGTTGTGTTGATTCACTGTGTATATGGCGATCGCATTATTTTTCTAAGAACGCTCTAAACGCTGGTTGTTCTAATTTGTTGTTATTTGATTGAGCCATTGCATTGCATAAATCAAAATAAAAGGATGTCTTTGCGTGTTTTACAAATTTACTTCCAAGACCCATAAAGAAAGCTATATCTTTGGACCATCTTACCAAAATTAATAAACTATCTTGGTAGCACGATGGGTTTGTTAAGATTTGTCTAAGAAAGTATATCAAAAAAGAAATGTACGTTATTATAGTCATTAAAAAAGAATAATCGTGAATAAATTACTTGTGCTTTAAAGTACAAGTATGTTGACATGACACAAGTTTGTTTCTCCATCACGGCATACATTGACTCGCCGTTCCCAACCCCGGCGACCCGACTTCCGTTGACCCCTGACGTCACTTCCGGTCCGAGCAGGTTGCTTGCGCTCTCATGTTTATTCACTCACTCATGAAATTAAAATATTTACTTGGTTATATTTAGGAATATCAAGAAATAGTATTCAAATTTTTGGTATTTACGTGTCGGTGCCGGTCACGCATAATTTGAGACGGGGTAGGTAATAAATATTGAAATTAGTTTGATAGTGAATAATATATTTACTTAAACAAGGGACTAATTATTATTGAAGAACCTGATTTGAGGACGAAATTCTGTATTTTCTCTGGGGTTCTCTACAGCCCGAACATGTTCGTTATTTCTATTAAATATACCGCACTTTGTGAACTTTGACTCATCCATTGGCAAAAAGTAACTCTTCTCTCTGCATCTCCAGGATGTAGTGCTTAAGAAATATGAATTTTGAAGGGCTTTACACTATTTGATTTTAAAATTTGCCAACATTTAACATGATGCAGAGTGCAAATTTGCTTCCGACTTAATTTGTCTGGTCGACACAAAAAGGTTTTGATTTACCTGTAGATACAACAGCACTTATTAAAAAGCATATTATTATTAAAACACTGGCCGGCACGATTTTTGTAACAGAGTTTAGCTCATTATTATTACAATACTAATACGTTTCTAATAATAGAAAAAATATTTATAAAGCCCTAATTCGTACTTTTCATTGGGCTCATTAGACCCTTTTATATTGGCAAGTAGTAAATTTTATGAGGGGTCATTTAAAAGAAGTGCGTTTTAAAACAGAAAGTTAACCTAAAATGGATTATTTATAACATTTAACTTATTCTCTTTTTCAGTTTTCTTTTGAGTTTCGAGTCAAGTGGTTCTGTGTAGTTAAGAAAATTTTTTCAACGACAAAAATGTCAAGTGAAACGCGCCGCCGCAGTTTGCAAAATTTCTCCTGACAAGTTTTGTTGTATTTGTGGAGAATTTCTGGTAAAGTCACAAGCTAGACCATTTTCTGAAAATGTGAAAAAGCCTATTTCATATACTTTGGTATTTAAATCGGAGATCAAGACAAGCAGTGGGCTCCCCATGTGTGCTGTGTCAGCTGTGGTGTGCAATTGGTGCAGTGGATGAAAGGGAAGAGAAAAAGTATGCCTTTTTCAGTTCCAATGATATGGCGAGAACCCACCAATTATTTTGATGATTGCTATTTTTGCATGACAAATACTGAAGGTTATTTCAAAAAAGAAAACCTCAAGATCGAATATCCGAGTTTGCCTTCTGCCATAAAACCTGTTCCTCACAATGCAGACTTACCAATACCGACTGCGCCTTTGGATGGACAAGATATTGTTTTGGGAGATAATGTAAATAATGACGCATCATAAAGCAGCTCCGAAGAACAGTGTACCGATCCCACATTTACTCCAGGCCCCAGTTCTGGCGAGCCACATTTAATTGTTCAAAGTGAGTTAAATGATTTAGTACGTAATTTGGGGTTGTCAAAGCAACAGAACTTCTTGGTCCCCGTCTTAAGGATAAAACTTATCAGCCAAAGAAACAAAAATTATTACTTGTGGGAAAGGAAATGCGACGATTTCTGCATTTTACAATATTGAAAGTTCGTTCTGTGCGTTTACGGATATCGATAGGTTAATGCAGGGCCGTAGCTAGGCGTTACCCATGGGGGGGGGGGGGGGTTTAGGTAAGAAAACTCTGGCAATTTATTATAATTAATATTAAAATTTACGGTGGTTAACAAGGTAGAACTGATAATTCGTTGTTATGGGGGGAGGTTTGAAGTTTGAACCCACTAACCCAACCCCCCCCCCCCCCTTATCTACGGCCCTGGGTTAATGCAGGGACTCAATATCGAGCATTCTCCTTGAAAGTGGTGCTTGTTCATATATTCATCGAAATATAATTTGAAAGCTGTGTTAATACATGATAAAAATTTAAGATCATCTATGCCACTTGCCCATTCAGTGACAATGAAAGAGACCTATGAAGATGTGCGCATCCTTTTAGATAAAATAAACTCAACCGGTACAAATTGTAGATATGTGGGGATTTAAGATTTAATTTAATCAGGGAGGATTTACAAAACATTTCTGTTTTCTTTGTTTGTGAGACAGTCGTGCAGTGAATGAACTTTATTTAGCGAAAATTTGACCGGAAAGGAATGAATTTCAACCGGGATCTGAAAATGTTAAGTATGTGCCCCTTGTAGACACACAAAATGTCCTTTTGCCTCCTATTCACATTGAACTTGGACTAATGAAAAACCTAATGAAAGCTATGAATAAAAAGGGCAAAGGATTTAAATACCTTAGTACAGAAGTAGCTATATTTTCTGTGACCTTAGTATTTCCCCAGTTAAATGACACCAAATGAAAAGAAGGCATTTTTATTGGGCTACAAATTAGAAAATTGCTGGACGATGTTTATTTTATAGAATAACTCACTACAACTCGGAGCTGGGAAGTCACTTATAAGGGTAGTGAGGGGATTTTTAGGCAACAATATGGATGCAAACTACAAACAATTAGTTAATGAACTTTTGGATTCCTTGGTTGCCGAATGTCATTAATAATTCACTTTCTCCATTCCCATGTATCATTTTTTCCTGAGAATTTGGGCGCTGTCGGCGACGAGCAGGATAAAAGGTTCCATCAAGATATCAGAACAATGGAAATTGGGTACCAAGGACGATGGGATCCAGCCATGAAGGGTGATTACTGTTGGTTTTTGAAGGGAGAAGATGTGATCCTTCACAAAGAGAAAAAATAGAATTAGTGCATTTAAAATAAATATTTTTATTGTTTGCTTTTTGCTTAGATGTTAACTTAATATAAATTATAAAAATAGTCGACATCCATGGTTAAAAAACTTGTGAAATAATTTTTTCAATAAATATTATATGGTACCGTTTTACAAGTGGTTTGTTAAATGTTACAAGTAAACCTTACTTGTTACAATTTTTTTTTGGCCAGTTTCGTATTCAGATACAACAGAAAAATAAATGTGGTCGCCCAGTATAGTTTTTAAAAAATACTAATTTGGTTTATAGCTGTTTTAATTTCCTCATTTACAAAGTGATTGCCGTGGTTTTATAAATGACCTAATTGTCCTTCATATTAAAATCCAGTCTTTCAAAGTATGTGTAATGTGGTTTAGGCTTTTCTGGATATGGTTCCAAATACATCCGACAGGCGCTATAAGAGTTTCTTTGGCATTATAAGTAAGTCTTAAAATATTCCCTTACAAAATACAAATGTTACACGAACTCAACGAAGACGATTACGATAGAAGGGTCGAATTTTGTGAATTAATATTCCAAAGGACTGACGAAGACCTCATTTTAATAAAAAAATATTTGCTTTAGCGTCTAGTCAACTTTCTTCTTGAATAGGTTTGTTAACAAACACAATTGCAGACATTGGGATAATGTGAGTTTTTCGGGAAGGCCTCACTTAATTTCCCCAGAAAATCAATGTTTGGGAAGGAACATAATGAAGAAAACTTGCATTTTGAGCCAGATGGAGCTTCTCTCCACCACGTATTACAAGTTAGAGAGTAGCTTAGCCAACGATTCCCTACAAGCGAGGTGCAATAGAGTGGACAGCAAGATCTCCTGACTTACTCCTCTTGATTTTTTCTCTTGGGGCTACTTGGAAACTCAAGTTTATGGAACCCCGCCTGAAAGTATTAAATACCTTAAAAATAGAATAACACTAGAATGCAGGTGCATTACCATACAATCTTTCCTCAATGTCCGAGAGGAATTTCATAATATAAGGTAAGTGCGACCAATAAGGTTAAGGGGACATACTTTTTAGTTTTCTATAAACAGTCCAAATAAAGAATACTTCCATAAAATAACATAAAGTACAGTTTCTTCTATCATTAAAATTGGGGTTGATATAAAAAAAATAACAGTAGATACAAAAAACTTGTTTATTTGCAAAAGAATACAAATCGGCATTATTCCTACACCTGGATATTATAAAGCCTGCTATTTTTCACAGGCGCTGCAAGTATTTTGTCCTTGTTTGATTCAGGATAGAACAAAAATTCATCATGCGCCCATGTTTGACACCCAATGCATTGTATTATATCTTTTTGTGAGACCTCCTTGCACAATAAGCAATACCACGAGTCGCTTGCAGTTACCTTCGAACATGAAGCCTTTTGACTTTTGTTGCATATTGAGCATTATCCTTTTCTGTAGATTTTTTAGATGCGCGATCATTAAATAAGCTTTTTCTCACTACATGAACTTTATAGTTGAACAACTTTCTGCATGGTGTTTTCTGCTTTTGCTGTACTAAATCAAGTGTTTCCAGCAACTATTGATCATTACTTGATGCCGCATGATTTGTGGAGTGATGGGATATCCAATTTCGGCTAACCTTAGAATTCGAGCTACGAGGTCATTTTCTTGTTGGGGACTGAGAGTTGATTGTCCACTCAACTTTCTTTCAATTCTACCGCTTTTGATGTGAATTCTAACTGTACGCCTGTATACTTCATACCTTGACGCAGCTTTTCTTATAATAACCCTCTCTGTACAGCTTACACAGCATTACTCAACTCCTCTGAATTCTGTTAAGTGCGAATATTGCAGCAAACTTTCCCCATAATAGCTTAAAATAAAAGTAATATCTATTTATCCATGGACAAGAATATTTCTGGCATATAGAGTTGGGTTATGTTGCAAGGAACACGTAAACAGTTAGGATTTTATATCGAATTTTGTAGCTATAATACTTACCTAATACTGGAAACAAAATCGTTGCGCCAAATGATTTTCCCGAAAACTGAAAACTACTATGGTAAGCCAGCTATCTGTTAGTAGTGCATATAATAGGATTCAATATATGTACAAGTGCAGGTTTCTACAATTAAAGGTTGCCAAAACGGCGCACATTTTGAACATTTAATAAAATAATTTGTTTAAACCAAATAAATTAGTTGCACTACTCAAACTCAAACTCAAACTCAAAAACAATTTATTTACCCAATAAACATATGAGACAGGATATTCATACATATTTCTTAATACTATGGATAAATATAGCAATACCGCGATTATAAAAACCGATAGAACAAAGCACAGAAGAACTGTGCCTGTGTGGTAAAGTCCATGAACTAAAACTAAAAAAAGAAAATATTAAATATTAACCTTAAATATTGGTACGGCGACGCGAGGACCGACCCAGGGGCAGGGAAGAGAAGAGGGGAAGGAGGGTAGATATTAAAAAAATATATAAAAAAATAATTAAATAGGTGCAAGCGGCCCAGCAAGGTAGTAACATAGTATTTATATACTCTAAACATATGCGGGAATACAACAAAAAAAAATTAAAGGTGGCTAAACTACTACTACTATTACATATTTCCTTATAACTCGCAAACCGATTACCCGATTTCACTTTACTTGGCACGGTTAGATTTTCAATTTAATGCCCTTTCCAACGATGAATCACTCGATACGTGGTACCTTTTGACATTTCAAAGTGAGATTGGCTGGAGGTGTTTTTTTGTCAAATCTTATTTCCCTCAAGCAAGAGATATTTAGGGTGCTTCCCCTTGATATTGAAACCCTGTTGTATGAACCCTTCTTAATTAAAACTAGTTTATAATTTATCACACCCTGAAATATTTACCAGCTTATTGTGAACACCATTTACTTTAAATTATTAAAAAAATTCTTGCTTGTTTTTATTTGTGAATAAATCAAATAAATTAAGACGCTTAATTAGTTAATTTATTGTAGATATGATATAGATAAATTTCATTGAAGCACGAAGAATGTTTATTTGAAATAAAAATAAACATATTTAAATAAACCATTATATACATAACTAATTATGTGAAATAATTAAATAGGTGAATTGTAATTTGAGAACAAGGTATATTGTAAAAATTAGGGAATGGTTGATTTAATTAATTACAATGCGCAAATTTATAGTATATATATAATAAGGAAAGTGCTTTATCTCAAATTTTTTAAACTTTTAGCGTTTTAACGTTGGAAACAATCGTTCGTTTCAAAAACGAGTGTGTAAGGACAAAATTATATTATGCTGCTCCTCTTCATACAGAATGTACGCAACAAAACCGCAGGTATTTCGTATAAAAATAAATTTAGTATTTTGTATATTTAGGAGGCCGAATTAAATTGTTTTATGTATACAGGGTGTTCCTTAATGATGATATACGACTATTTAAGGGTGTGAATCTTCATGGAAAATTAATGAAAATTTGCTTTATAAACTATTGTCCAAAAATGTTTCGTTACGAAAATAAAGGGGTCTTAAAGGAAAAAAATGGAAATTTATTAATATTTTCGAAACTACTTTGAGATATTTCAGTGATAATTACGTAGGGACAGTTAATAATAATGGTGCATATTTTTCGATATAATTCAATAAAATGTTCAGCTTTAACAGTGGCGTGCCTACGGGAACTGATTTCGATATTTTTGAGGAAAAAAGTGGTACACCAATGGTTTTTCCCCAAGTAAAACATATTTTTGAATTCATCGTTTAACTTGACACATAAGAGCTCTTCTGAGTTATTTTCCTGCGATGTGCCGTTTTTGAGTATAAAAAAACTTGTAAAATTAATTAAATTAATTAAGTAATTAATTAATTAATTGATTAATTTAATAGGAAAAATTAAACACATTACGGATTGGCATCTGTGTGTAGTTAACAAATGATAACATACAACATTAACTTAACATTACAACTAACATGGAGCGATTATTACAAAAATTGTTGAAAATTGCCCCCTTCAGTTAATTGCATTCTTCCGCCCTCCTCATGGAATTGCGCACTCGTTAAACTATCCTCGGAGTATTTCTTATTCTATCACGTGCTGCAACTATTCTTTTTATTAATTCATCTACAGTGTTAATGAGACTTGTGTACGCTAGCGTCTTAAGATGGCCCCACGCAAATAGAAATCTAAGCTGCTGAAGTCGGGGGACCTTGGTGGCCATTCTTGAGGCCCACCGTGACGAACGATTTGGATTGTAAATAATTCCGAACCACTACACTGAAATGTGCACCACATATGGTTGCTTATTGCTGTCAGCACATCCTCAAGCAGCAAAGGCAGTTGTTCTTAAAGGAAATTGAGGTAAGATTGTCCGTCAAGTCATCTCGGCAAAAAGAACGGGCCAATAAAGTGGTTACCAATAATTCTTGCCCATACGTTAACCGAAAATTGGTGTTGGAAATGGGTTTCGGTTATGGAATAGGGATTTTCATCCGCCCACAAATGATTGTTCTGGAAATTCTGAATGAAATTTCTTGAAAAATTAGCTTCGTCCGTGAATAGAATGTATGTTTGAAATTATGGATTTTGTGCAATATTATGAAGATACCACTGACGGAAGGCCGCGCGCCTTGCAAAATCCCTGGGAAGTAATACCTGTACTCTTAAAATATGGTACGGATTTCATGGCAAATATTCAACTTTCTAACAGTCTTCCTCGTACTCGCTTCAGGATGTTCTTCGACTTCATGCAGTACCTCTTCCTCAATTTTAGGTGTTCTTATACTTAGAGGTCTACCTTCAGATGTACCTCTTCGGACACTACCTGTTTCAACAAGACTACGTTCGACTATCTGCCAAAGCACGATTGGGATATCTTAGGTGATAAATAGGTCTGGCTTGCTCTCCATTACTGTCGGCGAGGCCATACACGAAATGCAATTCCGCTATATCTGCATTTGAATAATTCACCATTTTTAACAAACAAGATGGTAAAAATAAAATGAAATAAATAATTAACAACGCATATGTTTGAACGACAGAGACTTACTAGAAAATGTCAGATGAAAAAGTCAAGTCACATATTCTAAGGCAACTATTGTATTCTTCAATAATTAGAATAATTTTCTCGGACAATAAAACGGTTTTTATTTTTTTTACTCAAAAACGGCGCATCGCAGGAAACCAACTCAGGAGAGCTCTTATGCTTTGAATTAAACGGTGAATTCAAAAATATTTTTAATTTGGGAAAAAAAAACCATAGGTGTGCTATTTTTTTCTCAATTGTTAAAGCTGAAAATTATTTTTGTATTGTAAAATATGCACCTTTGATCTTCGATATTGATATCGGCTGATTCGCCACATATTTTCTTGAAGGTAATATCATGCCAACGACGGAATTTTCCATGCATTCAATCCATTTGAGGCCTTGAAGTTATCTAGTCCTAGACATTGAGCAGATTCAAGGGCTTTTGCTTGAATCGTGGGCCCGGATATTGATAAGTGCTTGTTTCGCGCCTTACAAAACCTGATAAAAACAACTTGGTCCATTGCCAGTCCTTCGGCTTTGGGAAATTTTCTTTTTTGTTTACCGTTGCCACCTTCTTGAAACAAATTTCTAACTTCTGCTTTATTTTGAAGCAACATAGTCACTTGGGTATTACCCACTTTAAATTTTTCATCCAATTTCCTGGTACTTAAACCAGTTTTTTCACTTCCCTCGATTATTTCAATATTCTCGCTTAAAGAAAGACATTTTCTTTTATCCGTCATCTTCAAATATTCACGTTAGTTCCAAAACCCACAAAAACTGTTTAAAACGAAACTAATGTTAACAATATACGCCTGCAATATAGTAATTAGTGTCTGTATAATATTTCTTAAGAATTGTCGGGTCGGGTTTTACTCCTCTAATAGAGGGTGTTTTTGGCATTAATGTTTACTAAGAATTTCGATGATAAGTGTCCGCGGTCGTTTAACAGATGGGTCGGTAAAGGGGAGTATAAAAAAATGAGATTTCCATTTTTAAATATGAGGAATTCGTAACCGGTCGTTTAACGCAGATGGTCACTTTATAGAGGAGGTCACAAACAGAGGTTTACTGTAGTTATGTAAAAATTGTATACTCTATGGTTGTGTAGAAAGAAAATTTAAATTTATTCGATAATAGTGAGTAGTCATAACCAATTTATTGAAGAAAAATTATTAGTACTATGTCACAAAACCTAGTACCCCCAAAACCTTTCAATACAAGATAATATCTTACAGAATAATTCAGAACAAAACACTTATCTTCTCCCATTTCCATTTAAAATGGTATAATTCCTTGTAGGTTGCCAATTATTTCTAATATAAAAAAGTTATACTTATATTTTTTATATTAGAAATAATTGCCAACCTACGAGGATTTATACCATTTTGAATTTAAAATTTACATTTTTTCCTTTAGTGCTGTTGAGTGGGAGGAGAAAAATGTTTTGTTCTGAATTACTCTGTAAAATGTAATAATAATTGTCTTGTATTGAAAGGTTTTGGGGGTACTACGTTTTGTGACTTAGTACTAATAATTTTTCTTGAATTTCTTGACCCTCATTAAATGAGATTTATTTTATTTAATTAGAGATGAAATTATAATTTTGATTCAAGCATAAAAAATGCTGCCTCAAACAGTTATAACTGAAATTTAGGTATTGGCAATATTTTAACCGAAAACTTTTTCCAAAGAAAAGTTTCAATTAAAACCCATTAAATAATAATAAACGAAACAAAATAAAACGGGTAAAAACGTTCCATTCTAAAGTCAGTCATCTTTTTAAAATACATCAATTAAAAATCGATTTATAACATCTCGTACTGTATGTACACTTTGAGACCGAGTGCCGATTCCGGACTTATGAATTTTTTTTCCGAACCCTTTTTGCTAGTTCGTCGTGGTACCCATCATTGAAGTATTACTTTGTTAGCTTTTGCCAGGGCCACTAGTTCCTCTTGATGGCACCAGTCTTAATGTCATCTTGTTGCATGTTAGCACACTAAGGGCTGCTTGCCTGTCAGAGTATATGTGAATTCGCTTATAAAAATAAGTATTCCTGTTAAAAGTCACTTTGACGTTAAAAGTGAGAAGACGTATTTTTCGAGTAGCAAATTAAAAGTTTAAAAAAAGTAGTATTTAAAGAGCGCCCAGTAAGCGGTCATGGAGGAGACCAGTGGGGGAGTCCCCCCCCCCCTTCCTGAGAAGTCGATTTTGCCAGAGTCAGATGTCGACGAAGAAGAAAAGAACTTTCAGCGAGGAAGATTCGAGAATTGGAAGTGAAACTAGGTGATCTAGCTAGAGCAGAGATTGGAGCAGAGATGGAGGAAGATCCTAAACGAAAAGGAGTTAGAGTGGAGAAATCAACTTATGAATACTAAAGAGGATGGGCCCTCTCAAGTTTTAGAGTTAAAGGCAGCCAATAGGGACCTTGAGTTGGAGAATAAACGGTATAAGGACAATCTAGACAATCTAATAAAACCTAACGTAGAATTAGACAAAGACATAGACATGACTGTTGACTCTAACCCAAACAACTCCATTAATATTGAAGTAGACAAAGATTTTCAGAACAACCTTAACAATCTTATTGACAAGAATAACGCTGAGGGTACTTTAATTAGCCGACTAAATAATGCATCATTGAACGCAATCACGATAATTAAAGAGACCTCCGATATGGACTACGAGTCCGGTTCGGAGGGTACCGACGAAGGCGAGTTGAGGTCCCCCAGACGGAGAGCTCGCAAGCGATCTGCCAAACAAGGTAGCAATTTAAACAAGAATAAGAAAGCGGTTATCGACGCTGACTGGCCAAACCTACCTAAATCTAGCAATAAAGCTTTAAATACGTATCTGAATCAGAAAGTTGCTCTGGAAAGGCAGAGGAAAATTGACCACTCAGAGGCGGTGTTAAAACCTAATATTAAAATGATTTCACAAAACAGTAATATGATTGAAACTTCAAATGCTGTCAATAATGTCAAAAAACCGGTTTCGGGTGGCGATGGGGTGGATGAATCCCCAAAAAGACTACGCGTACCCCCCATTGTTATCCGAAATAAGGATAAGTACAGCAGCGTGGCAAGATACTTGAGTGCCAATAATATCGATTACGGGAAAGCCATAACTGTATCGGAGGGAGTGAAAATTCACCCCCCAACACCCGCAGACTATAATAAAATTATCCGTTTTCTGGACGCGAATAAACTGTATTACCACTCCTTCAGGTTTCAGGAGGAAAAAGAGCTGCATGTAGTTCTTCGTGGAGTCCTGGAGGCATGGTCGGAATCGAAAATTGAAGAAGATCTGCGGGAGTTGGGTTTCACACCTTCTCGTGTCATAAGATGGCACAATAAAAGCGGTAACAAAATGCCTTTGGTGCTGGTGTTCCTGCCGAAGTCTCAGAAAAACGTTTTTGATCTTGCCTATCTTGACCATATGTCAATCAGAGTCGAGGCTCAAAAGCCACGAGCCACCACTTCCCAATGTCATAGATGCCAGCTTTTTGGGCATTTACCGTTTAGATGCACTGCACCTGTCAAGTGTTTAAAGTGTGCGCAAGCGCACTTTTCATATGAATGCCCAAGGAGCAGGGACGATAAGGCAAAATGTGCTAATTGTGATGGTGAGCACCCAGCCAACTACCAGGGATGTCCAAAGCACCCTCATAGTGTGAAACAGAGGCAACTAGAGGTGACGCAGTCGCGGCCTTTACCTCTTAGAGGTAGCTTTCAGTGGGGCTCTCAGAATAACAACAAACTGAGGAATTCTAACGACGTAAGCGCGAATGCGAATCCCGACAGTAATGCCACAAATGGAACGCCAGCAGCTAAGGCACTGGAGAAAGCATTGCAAGCTACAATGCAGGGCTTCTTGGCTGAGTTTACCAAAGTAATGCAAACGCAGGTCAAAAACATGTTAGCAACAATCGCGCTTTCTTCCAATTAATGGCTCTGCAGTCCGTAGTTGCCTTTATCAAAATCGCCACAATTAACATCAACAGGTTCACTGGTAAAAAACTTGAACTTATTGATTTTGTCGAGAAGCATGGTATTGATGTGCTGTGACAGGTCCCGATTGTGTCCACATTGAAGGGACCTATGTAGTAATAAACATGAAGAATGGTAAGCGCGTGTACCTGGGTTCGGTTTACTGTAGCCCTGCGGTAACCCGTAGTTTTAATGGCAACTGTTTGCAGAAAATATTTGATAACAACAAGATAACTTTAATAAGGGGGGATCTAAATGCCAAAAATAGAGCCTGGGGTTGTAGAGTAACAGAGGCAAGGGGTCTTACCCTGTTTAATCATTCTGATATTTTTAATTTCCATATTATTCCACCGGAGACTCACACTCACCTCTTTGCGCGTGGACTGCTGGAGATTCTGGACATCTTTGTGATGAAGAATACAGTGCAAATATCTCAGCCAGTAGTGCTGAACGAACTCACCTCAGATCACCTCCCGGTCGTAATTGAGCTTGGAGATCCTCGCGAGAGAGGGAGAGCTTTCCACACTAAAACAGGCACCAACTGGTTGCGATACAAAACTTTAATGCAAGAAATGGAACCGCTCCCCCCCTTGCGGGGGCCGCAGCAAATAGACCAAGCAGTCGAAAAACTGACTGACAACATTAACGCGGCTCTGAGTAGCGCTTCCATCATGAGGGTGTCTCAATTTTCGAGGTTCGGGTCAATTCCTGAGGATTTGAAGGCTGCTATCAGGGAAAAAAATAGAGTTAAGAACAGAGCGTACCGGACTGGAGATCCACGAATAAAAGCTGAAGCCAACAGACTAAATGAAATCATTAAACAGCGACTAGGTGAACGTGAATCCTCTCTATGGGAAAGCAGGATAAGGGATCTCAATACAGAAGATGGTAGTATTTACAAAATGACGAGGGTTCTGACGAGGGGCTCTAAGAAACCGGTGTCTCTCGTCAGAACTCAGGACAACGAGATAATAACGGATTGCAAGCAAAAGGTTGAACTGTTCGCGGAAAGGCTCTGCGAACAGTTCAGTGAAAACCCATCCGCCGACCCAGAGAGAGATGAAAGGGTCTCCTGGACGGTACAGATATATCATGGTATGAATCATCCTGCTCAAAACGTTTCAAATGTTACAACCGATGAGGTAAAAGGCATTATTGCAAACTTAAATGTCAAGAAGGCCCCGGGTTTCGATGTTATTTAAAATGCTGCATTGCGCAATCTGCCAAACAACATCATCAGGGATATAGTAAACCTCTCACAGGTAATAATCGAAGAAGGCTACTATCCGTGTGTGTGGAAAAAAGCAAAGGTTATATTGATCCTAAAACAAAACGAAGACCCGACACAGGTGGTAAGTTATAGGCCAATAAGTCTGTTGTCAAGTCTAGCGAAAATTATTGAAAAAATAATACTTAGTCGTCTGGTTGACTTTGTCATCGAGCGTAATGTTCTCCCCAATGAGCAATTTGGCTTTAGAAAAGAACACTGTACAGTGAGGCAGACGACGAGACTGGCGACCAGAATTTTGGAAGGATTCAATAGAAGAGCACACACGGGAGCGGTTTTCTTTGACGTCTCAAAAGCTTTTGATAAGGTCTGGCACTGCGGCCTGGCCTTAAAATTGATAAGACTGGGGGCTCCCAATTATCTTGTTAAGATTGTTATTTCCTTTTTGGAGAGAAGAAGTTTTGCAGTCTCGTTAGAAGGCGTGCTTTCTGAGACCAAACACATCAGGGCAGGAGTCCCACAAGGGTCTCCTCTCGCTCCGATGCTGTACAATGTTTACATTTATGATATCCCGAGAGACAGATTTAATGAGCGGTTCTTATTTGCTGACGACACTGCAATTACTTCTGTTTCAGATCAACCGCGGCTGGTAGTGGCTAGATTGCAGAGACACATACGAGTATTAGAAAAGTGGCTTTCGAGGTGGAGGATTCGCCTAAATCCTGCCAAAACGAAGACCATTTTCTTTTCGAAGAGTAGAGTTAGAAGACCCGAGACTACGCTCTTGGTTAACGGTATTCGGATAAACTGGGCCCAAGAAGTCAAGTACTTGGGACTTGTTTTCGATGAGAGACTAAACTGGAGAAAGAACTCCGAATTGAGATTAAAAAAAGCTGCTAATCAGCTTCGTTCTATATACTGTTTGTTAAATAAAGAGAGCAAGATAGGTTATAGAACTAAAGTTAATTTATACAAGACCCTCGTCAGGCCGGTCCTGACTTATGGAGTGCCAACATGGTGCACCATAAGCAGGACAGCGCATAACAAGTTCCAGGTGCTACAAAATAGAGCGTTAAAAATAATTTCGGACGCTCCGAGATATACTGTCAATAGAGTACTACACAGAGACTTTGAAATACCGACACTGACGGAATTTTATGACCAAATGCTAGTGGATTACTACAAACGTACGGACGTATCCACCAATCCACTAATTACAAGTTCACATATTAAATCTCCGCCGAATTCCACCTACAAGTTTCCTAAGAATTGGTTGCCTCCAGCAATAGTGGAGAGGCACTAGCGATGGAAGCCTCGACAAATCAAGCGTTTATTTAAGCTAAAAGAAGAATAAGTCCAAAAAGAAGCTCATACCCCCTTTTAATCGATCCAGGGCTTCGCTCAACTCCATTTTCTTATTTGAAGTTTGGCCAACAAAGGTCCCAATGAATAATAGAAGTTAAAGGCAATACCTGACTTGAAAGAGAGAGAGAGAGAGATCCAGAATGAAGTATTCCTGCGCACACTGTAAGATGGCGTATATTTCCACTTGGAACACTGTGGGAGACTTACCCAGGGAGAAATAAGCATCCTTCTTCGGTCTTACTCCATGTACTCCTGCTCCGGTACCCTCTTTGGTTTTTGAGCCGTCCGTGTACTAGATTATTGCCCCAAGCACCTGGTGTTTTATTGTGCCAGTCATCCCGTTGATCGATTACGGTCTTGAATGGTATGTCATAAGACCTAGGGTTTATATTTTATATGATCTGATCTCATTTCTATCTTAGGTCCCCTTGTGGTATCAGATACGAGTGCGCGTCGAATTCTATGCCCCCCCAGAAAGTGACGTTTCCGGTTGATCTAAGACCAATTATGTAATAGGACACCTAGTATATTTACTTATTGTTATTTCTCTGTTTTTCTATGAGCATCATCACCACACGTCGAAACGTCTCACGATAGAAGAAAATAAAACGTCAGAATAAATAAATAATTACTGTTTTTATAAATTGATGCATTAATGCAAATGAGAAGCAGTCGACGGCATAAATTCAACCCGGAGAATGCATATTCATATCCTGTTGTTGCTGGGATATGCAATTGTAAATATTGAATTTTTTGTTTTTTTACCTATTATGAATATTCCGAACGGTGCATTTTTCTCGGAAATCTAGGGCTTAAACATACTTCGATTATGATAATTTAGCCTATTTTGTGAAATTCCTAAATACATGATTTATGTATCAACAACGCAATCATTGTTAAGGGGTCCCAGCAAGCCGTCAGAATAGTAAAATTGCTTTGGATATTATAACGGTGTTTACATGAAAAACACGCATCTGCTAAAATTCAAGAACACAATTAATATTCCAAATAGAACCATTTGGTAATAAGATTTGAAAACTTAAATGATTACTTAACCTTTCTATAGTTTCAGTTTTTTTTTTAAATTACTTTGTATAGTGCGAGTTTGTAACTTGGAATAAATTCAGTATGGGGTATTGATACAGTGTGTCCTAAATTTGAGATATGACGTCATTGAGAATTTTTTCAAATGGCAACCCCTTTATTTACTATTTTTAAACAGCATATAAAGTTACACATGACTGCCACATTTCACATTTTTATTCCTCGTCATTCATAAGATATGAAACAAAACTTTATTTTATATAAGCTTTAAACCAAAAAAATACTTCTGTTCGTTTTTAAATTTTTTTTGGAAGAAAGATTAGTTGGGTGGCGATTCAATGGGTCCCCTTCTACCAATCCATCTGCCTGGAAAGTCTGCATCCAGATATTCATGGACAGTTCTTGCAAAATGGGGAGGCTCACCATCTTGTTGAAACAATATTTCTATTCGGGACATCAAAGTCGACAGGATGATCAGGAAACAGAAGAGCCAAATGCGAAACTAGTTCTTCCTGCAAAAATTTAAAATATCTTGCCCCATTGAGACTTTCTTTAAAGAATCTCATAATTCAATCGCCAACAATACCACCCAACACCCTGAATATCAAAAAGCGGCTGCGGACCTATGTTTATAAGAACTTTTTTCTACTACTAACATGAGAAAACTCTATTATTTACCTCATTTGTCTAATGAGCAGTAGTTCACTATTAACCTAGGTAAATAATGAAGAATTTTTATCTTTTTAAAGAAATTTACTGAAACTATTAATTTAACGAAGTAAACATGAAAAATGAACTATAGAAAATGTCCTAACATAATGAAAATTATCAAAAACTATGAAAATCATTTAAAATAATAGTTGATTGTACAGTTATTACCACTTTTCCACATTTCCACTATTAATAGAATTACAATTATTTGTTATAGGTAAATTTACTTTAGTATTATGAATATTTTCGATAATTTGTCAACGTTTATTAACACTTGATACTAAGTCATCAGCCTGTAAGTTTTCTGCCAGATCATCTTGAAGTGCGAAACAAGTGGAGGATATACTTAAGTTTTCATTGGATAAGTTGGGTTTTTGTACTAGTTTGGCTATTCTCTTCTTGTCCGCTATCGATTCCTCAATATATCCTTCAGCTACTGTCGCCGACTTCCATCCACCGTGCCTTTTTAGGCTTAGTAGGTCTCCTCCATTTTCTGCTAGAAGTGTTGCCGAGCTGCGCCGTAGAGAATAACCAGTGTAACACTCAGGATGTTGTAATTTTAGAAATTGAGCCATAACATATGGTACTTTACTAATAGTTTTGTGCCCAATATTTTGTCTGTGATGTTTACCTTTGCGGTATAAAATAAATAATTTTCTTATCTCAGTCGGCCGGTTAGTCAAATATTTTTTTACGACGTTAATCCATTGCGGTTCGACAATGACAAATCTCCTGGATGATCCATTTTTTGAGTTAGGAATACTTATCACAATAATCCCACGTCGGATGTCCACATCATCAACAACCATATTGCAAAGTTCGTCTGTTCTGCAAGCACCGGCTACGCCAATTATCACAATAGCCTAAAATTTAGAGCTTATTAAAGCAGGACAAGAAATGAGTACTTATAATAGAATTCATACCTTTTTTGATAAAAATTCATTTAAAAATGTATCAGTTTCTTTTTTCGAGAATACACGTGATTTTTTAGGTTTATAGGCGACATTTTTCTTTTTCAAAAAAGCTACTTACTACTTTAAAATACTTCCGACATATGAATATTTTCTTTCAGTAAAAGAGTTGATTTCAACATTGAGTAACTTGCCCACAACATTGATACCTTAATGTGTTCCGATTTTTCCTTAAAATAGGTCAGCATGACATTTTCAGTAATTTTAACGACTTTTTTTTCTTCACACCATTTCTTTAATTGAGTGTATGCCTTCATATAAAGTCGCTTTGATTTTTCAGGCAACAAATCATGGCTCGCACTAGTCGCTGCCTCTCGGAGCTCAGGCAGGGTACAATTTTCCATTTCTAAATCACTGTCGCTTTTGTCGCTAAGATTCTCAGTCATATTTTAATATTTTATTGTAAAACTTTTACTTAAATCCTTCAAAAGGTGGCCATATTTAATTATTTTGGAATAATGACGTTTATTGAAACCCATCAGTTTCAATTGTTTTATTTGTTGCCTTGACAACTGAGCCCCAGGCTACTTGATATTTCGATATGTTTGATAAAATAAGGGAAATGGTTAATTTTGAAATAAAAATTAGGTGTTTTGGTGTTAGTTCGGCTGTTAGTTGTAGAAAAAATTCTATACACCTCGGTTGAGAAGGCCATTATTGACCTCGCACATTATATCCCTCGGCGCTACGCGCCTCAGGTTATAAAAGTGCTGGGTCAATAATGGCTCACTTCTCACCCTAGGTATATAATATACTATTTTTCTTTAAATTTGTCTAAGAATAACCCATTAAAATAAGTACATACACGCTGTAGATATACTTAACTTGTACGGTATACTATGACCTGGTTTATTTAAGATTGACACTGTCAACAAAGTAAGGCATAATACCTTTTTTTATTTTAAGAATCCCGACAGCCAAGTTCCTTAAAGAAACTTGTTTTATCTCCATCAAATTGAAAAAATAATCATTTACGGTCGACCAATTTTATTTAGCAATGGTAATAAACTATCGTTGTAATATATGAGCTTCCTCCAACAATAAAAATATTTATTTACATCGGCGCAGCATGCAAGTCATAGGCGAGAGGCAAAAGTTCCCGACCTAGAAAATTATACGGCAATTAAAAAGAAATCCTCATCTAGATCTAATTGGGAGGGGGAGGGGGGGCGGCCGGGGTTCAAGCTCTCCTTGAACACCATAATTGAGGTAAAATTTCCGCACTTCCATGGGAGTTTTTTTAAGTGTGGGATCTTTTGTTCGGATGAACGCAAGGTTACATTGGGGCAGTAGATAATCAGCACCAATGTAAGATTTAGGAGAGCGGTGATTAAAGCTGTACATTGCGACCAAAAATTATTTACTACTAGAAAAAGTCAAGGAGGTTATATAATATATGTCGAAATTTTCTGTACGAATTTTGATAAACGTGAACCGGCGTACCAATATGGGGGTTATAATTATCTACCATAGAACAAATCATATATTTCTCTTTCTCTTCCTACTCTTTCAATAAACGTATTTTGTCAGATAATGTAATATTTTACCATTGTCTATAACCTTAAAACATTTTAATTCATTATAAATACAGCAATATTCGTATATGAATTCCTTACTTACATTCCCTTGTTGTCTAATAAATCGTTGCATGGAAGGTATAAACACCTCGAAAGATAATAAAAATAAATAAAACTACCTACTCTTTCGGGTATTCATTTTTTAAGTAATGTGTAGTAAAATTATCTTCATTAAATCAAGTTGGTAAAGCCATAAGCGTGACAATAACAAACTTGGTCTTAATTTACACAAATACATTATTTCATAGTAAAATTTTTCTAATTTACTTAGTTTACGTGTTATCGAAAGCTGGTGGGGTCTATTATAAAATTGGCGAATACTTATTCCCCAGCGTTTTACAAAATATACGTGACGCACTTGTACATTAAACACCCTCTAGTATTGTTCGAAACCTAATATCAGCTTATGTGTCAATATGATAGGAGTTAATGAATAAACAATCTACAGGCTTCTTAGGGAAAGAAAATCTGGAACGGTTGCCCCTCCTAAACAGTCGCCAGGAAGGACACCTGTACAAATTTATGAGGATGCGAAAAGTGTCATAAGAAGAAAAAATCATGCAGTAAAACCTCTGTTTGCGACCGCCTCTATAGAGTGACCTCCTGCGTTAAACGACCGGTTATGAATTCCGCATATTTAAAAATGTAAATCCCACTATTTTACTACTCTTTACCGACCCATCTGTTAAACGACTGCGGGCACTCATCATCGGAATTTTTAGTAAACATTAATGCAGAAACAACCTTGATTGGGGACAGTGAAACCCGATCCGACAATTCTTAAGAAATATAGGTACATACACTAATTACTTTAATGCAGCCGGATTCATTCAATTTGCTTTAATGGCTGATTAATCGGTTGTTAGCATTAGTTTTGTTTTAAACACAAAAAGGAAATATCTTTCTTTAAGCGAAAAAATTGAAATAATCGAGGAAAGTGAAAAACTGGTTTAAGTACCAGGAACTGACTAAAAATTTTAATGAAGGTAAGACCCAAATGACTATGTTGCTTCAAAATAAAGCAGAAATTTGTTTCAGGAAGGTGTCAACAGTAAACAAAAAACAAAATTTCCCAATACCGAAGGACTGGCAGTGGACTAAGTTGTTTTTAATTGGCGCGAGACAAGCACTTACCAATGCCTAGGACTAGATAGCTTCTAGGCATCAAATGGATGATTATAAAAATTCCGTCGTCGGCACGATATTACCTTCAAGAAAATATGTGGCGAATCAGCCAATATCAATATCGAAGAAGTACCTGCTTGGAATGAGAGGAAATTGACCCCAAGGGACGTATTTAATGCTGATGAGACAGGTCTCTACTATCGCGCATTGCTAACAAAAACATATGCATTGAAAGATGACAAGTTTACTGAAAAAAAAAAACAGCAAAACAACTATTTACAATTCTGTTCTGTGCAAATATGAAAGGTGAGAAGGAAGAACGACTTATCATAGGCAAAAGCAAAAATCCCCGGTGCTCTAAGATCGCACATATCGATAAGGTACCTCTCCAATGGGTCTCGAACAAGAAAGTGTGGATGACAGCAAACATCATGACAAAATGGCTTTACAGATTTGATACCAAAATAGCAGATTTGAAAAGTGGTATTGTTTCTGGATAATGCTACGTCTCATCCCAAAATTACACTGGATAATGTTAAACTTATTTGTCTTCCACCCATTACTAGCTCATATTGTCAACCTTTGGACCGAGGCGTTATTCAAAATTTTAAAATGCTCTCCATAACCTACCTTATTAAGAGGTTTTTAATATGGGCTTCGGTGACCTGGCGCAATTTGTCCCCAGTGACAATAAAAAAATGCTTTGTGAAAGCCGGATTTCTGTATTATACGGATAATATTGACGACTTCCAAGAAGAGGATATTATTCCGGTCGCACAACTGTTTCCTCGCTCGCACAACTGTTTCCTAACATTAAGGACACATTTGTGAACTTGGAACAAATTGCCTATATTGATAACGATTTTCCAACGGAAAGTGCAGAATTGACTATTATCGGGTGTATTGAAGAGATCCAAAAAACTGATGAAACTACCCCCTACTCTGAGACAGAGGAAGAGGAACCCGAACTTGCTCCAGTGTCGAAAATATCAAGCTTATCTGAAGCCTGCGCAAGTTTGAGAGACTTAGAAAAAAACTTTTTAATAATGTTAACAATTTTGACAAGTCTACAAATATTTCTCAATTGCTATTAAAATGTAAATCTGAATTTTATAGAAATATAAAAAAAAATATGAAGCAATCATTAATTTCTGATTATTTTAAAAAATAAAAATTTTAAAGCAAACATAGAGTACATTGTATAATATATATGTTAGTATGCACATGCAGTATATACATATTGGAAAATTGGCTTGATCTCATTTAATTTTAGTTGTGATAAATTTAAACAAAAATATTTAAAATTATTTACATTATATGTAGATACATTGATACAATATACATACTAATGAACAAACACTGTAAAATGCAGACCAGTTGTTTTAATTTTTCTCTATTAGCCGACCACCTCTGTTAATTTGATTCCGCGAGGGTGGTCGCTATTGGGAGATTTTACTGTGTATTACAAAATTATTTCAATTTTTATCAGATCAATCTACTATTTAAAGAAGAAATACTTATGATTTCTGTCGTGGAATACGACGAGCTAAAGGCAGTGACTTAGAAAAAGTAATTTAATGGGCACAGGTCCACATAACCAAAAAATATTTGGTGTGCTGTGGATCTGAGAAGCGTTAGGCGTGTGCTGATTGTTAGTCATTAGCGTAGCATTGTGAATGCGATTTTTAAGATGAATATGTATATGGATTACGCGTTATTTTTCTTTTCATGTTCATAAATTTAGAGACGTCTCAAGAGAGCTGTCGGGTTTAGTTTATTTTACTTTCATATATTTGTGAATATTCTTTTAATAAACCCGAAACTTATAATTAAAAAATCATATTAAGAAAGGTTGTACGCACGTCTATGATACGCTGTTTAAAACTCTATTTTAAGGGCTTTTATTTTCCTTTTCTCTTCATACGTCGTAGTGCTAGTTTCGGGCGTGAAAAACTCCAAACAAACAAAAACTGTTTTTGTCTCCTAACCCAGGTTCCTCTCTCATCAACATGAGATCCGGATCTTGATGGTGCGGATCATCCACTAATCTTCTTTAAAATGGATTTTTCTTCATCAGCGTGTCTACTAACTGTTCACCCAAAGGAAGGAACTTCATTTTAATTTGCAATTAGTTGAAAGTTCACACATATTTAAAATATAACTGTTTCGGTTTTAATATTATTAAAATTAAAAGAAATCAGTACTATCTATCTGCCAGTATCTCAAAAGGTTCGTGCGGCGTGCACGGTCTTTTAATAGTAATAATAAAATTAAAAAAATCACGCGTAATGTCGGCTATTTATACGGTACCGTTCTATTATTAATTAAAAATTGGTTGAGAACTTCAATCATTAATAAAATGGTTAGACAATATTCGTTGTAGATAGTACACAAGGTGACTCACGGATTATTAGATGTCTTTGGGCAAAAATTTGCTTTGTGCATAAGCAGGTGTTTTACCTAGCTAAATTATTTCCGCAAATGCGGTGCTGCCGAATCTACTAAAAAGTAGTAGCAACTTTGATATTTTGTTCCTAAATTGAGAACTATTGGGAACCTTTTCATCTATCATAATTTTTATTAAACTGTGGAGGAGGACTGCTTTGTTTTATTTATATTACAATAACTCCACTAAAAGTATGGACTATTTCTTCAACTATTTAATAATTAAATTGCAAAAGAATACTACTTGGCAATTGATAATCATAATATGACATATAAATATGTACATCGAGAGGGTAGTCGTTGCTGACTAGTTAAGAAATAAACTAGTGAATATTGGGGAGTGCAGCAAATGTAGATATGTACATATGGGAGAACTTTGTTCTCTAGCCACTTGCTGAGACCTTATACAATAAGGATTAACCAAATTGTTCTAAAACAGTTATTATCTGGGCTACATGCCCCAACGAGCGCTGAATTATATAGCAAAATTTGGCGTATTTTGACTAACACTGTTAGTACTAAAATACAAAAAAAAAACAATATTATGGCGATAGGGTGTTTCGATTTTCCAATGGTAGATATGCTCGCTTGCCATGCTTGCCATGTACTGACGAGAACCAAAGAGTTCGAAACCGGTCTACAGGTAGCAGCAGTATAGCATCTTATCATTGGAAATAAAGATTCATTCTTTTCTTTTCCGGTAGTTTCTGCAATCTGAGTTTGTATATTAGAGCAAGCATGGCAAGCGAGCATACCTACCATTGGAAAATCGAAACACCCTATCGCCATAATATTGTTTTTTTTTGTATTTTAGTACTAACAGTGTTAGTCAAAATACGCCGAATTTTACTATATAATTCAGCGCTCGTTGGGGCATGTAGCCCAGAGAATAGCTGTTTTAGTATAACTTGGTTAATCCTTATTGTATAAGGTCTCAGCAAGTGGCTAGAGAACAAAGTTCTCACATATATACATATTTATATGTCATATTATTTAAAGATTACTACTCGTATCCTAGTCGCTTTTTGGTCAGATACATATTTTAAAGCCTGCGTTATTTAGCAGAAATCAAGAACAGTCGAATTATTTTGCATACACAGTAGAATAAAGCCGAAACTGCTCTCCAGAAGGGGCATGCTTAATGAGGGATAAATAAGAATGGGAAAGTCCTATCACCTTCTTTATTTAAGAATTTATTCCTACGCGTTTCGATCAATAGATCATCCTCAGGGCGAGTGGTAGGTTAGATCGAAAAATTATCAACATTTAACAATCAGTAACGCACACACATAGTCATAGATTCAAATCGGTTAAACTCTTAAAATACATTTAAAATCAATTAAAATCGCGAAATAAAACACATAACTACCGTAAAACAAATTAAAACTATTGATCAAAGGTGAACTATTTTTCACTGTGGTTTATAGGTTCAGCAGAAACCAATAAATAAAGAAGGTGATAGGACTTTCCCATTCTTATTTATCCCTCATTATACACAGTAGAGTCACAGCTTAATATAACAATTATTAAGCTGTGGTAGAGTCTCGATATAGTGAACTAATTAATAAACGGCTTTATTACTCCACCGAGGTCGTTCACTATTTAGAGTGCAGATAAAAATATACATCACGGATACTTATAATGTGTTTATTACTGAATGACTGAAGATTTGAAGCCTTGAAGTAGGTACATACCTATTTTAATAATAAAATCAAATGAAACATGTATCCTAATTAAAAAAATATAGTATATACTCGTATGTATGTAGTACAAATATGTACATAGTATGTACATTGTACAAGTGTACATTGTACATATGTATACATATCGATATGTACAAAAATGTATATATGTATGTAATAGAAAATAAAAAAACCTAAAATAAAATTAGTTCGTAGGATGAAAAAAATCTGTTAATTTACTTTGCTTTGTTAGGATAGTGTGAATTCTTGAATCAATTTGGCTCGAGAAATAACTACACAAGAATATTCCTGTTCTTTCGAATTTCGCTTCAGTTAAATTAAATAAGAGTATTTAAAGATGTCTATGCTTGACCAGTTGAACTCATCTGTTACAATTTGCAGCAACGTCACTGTCTTCCTCCTGAATTTCAATATCTTCATTTTGCATATTTTCTAAGTGGCGGTGCTCATTCCAAACCTCAACATCATTCTGATCCCAAACCTATAAATTATCATTTTAAGTACATACAAACCTATCTACAAAATTTTTTTATTTTTTGACATGCTTCGGACACCATGTCCTTTAAGGTGGTCATAATTTCAGCTTCTGTATATTCCGGATCTTCGTCGTTTAGGTCGGTAGGTTTAGAGAACGTATATAGGTTTTAATAGATGTATCGAACTACTAATACTTAAAAAAAAAATTGTATTTGCCGAGATAACTCGAGATAAGAAAAAAATATTCTGCAATCTTAATAGGGACTAAACCAAACCTATACTTGTGTGTCACCTGAACTTACCTCTTCGATACTCTTCCTTTAAAAAACATGAAAACAGAAACGAATAGGAGTTAAATAAGGTAATCGCGGGGGACAATTATTGAAGAGCTACTTTATCCTTAAAAATATTTGTGGACAAATAAACTGTTTGATGCCATATTCGTTTTACTTGTTTTTACACTTTCTTCATGTACAGGCTGTCTAGTTTTCGACACTTTTGAAGAATATCTCCGTTGCTAGTACAGATAGAATGATGCGGTTTTCACAAACCATTTTTTAGTGAAACAAACGATGCCGTAAGCAGATGTATCACGGCCCTGTTGGATTTTGAAATACAGGACGAAATTGAATATGGTGCATTTCCAGACACCCCTTGTATTTCAGTTATCTTATACCTTATCGAAAATATAAGAACGGGGTGTTATAAAGTTTTTTACGTAGAATTTAGTGGCCCGGTTGTACAGACAAGGCTTAAGTTGGGTTTAAAGGAAAGGGCACCTTAAGCTATAATGTTGTAAAATTATGGCTTAAGCCAAGTTTTACAAACAAATAACCTAAAAAGTCAAGTTTAATGTTTATGATAAATAGTTAAAGTGTAAAATAGATTTGGATAATTTCGAAAATATTACTAACGATGAGGAGTTTCTAGAATAACTTGATGTAGTAGTTCGGTACTCTAGTCTAGCATTGCCAATTTGAGCACGTAACCCTAATCAAGAAAGTCAAGGTCAATTAAACTTGGGCTTAAGTTTCTATGTACAACATCTAATTCGTACCAAGTTGAGGATGAACCCAATTTGATCGGTTATTGTGTACTTTTTCCATATTTTGACATAGCTGATTCTGATATTCCAGAATTTGTTTATTCAAGGACTGGAAACACTCATAATCAGCCTATAAAATATTCTTTTCTCCTCGAGCACGGCGGGTCCAGGTTTTTAGGTAAATGTGGGGTTAGTAAAAAGGACTTAACAAACAATGTTATAATATCAGTCTCGCCTCGCAAATTAAAATTTTGTTGAATTTTTTTCACTGTTTAAGTTTCTCCAGGATTTAATACAGAAATTATGTTTAGTTCAGTATCGAGCCCAAATACCTTGTAACAATTTAAATCTAGATGCAACATTTGATCTGCACCTGACTACGACAATGTTCGTCTATTATTTTCCTTTAGTCAGAGACCATAACCGTTTACTAACATCGTAATAATGCAGAATGGTGACTGGTTTGCTGGTCTGGGTCTCTGGACATTGCGGAGGGTATGGTAACGAGACGGTCGATGAGCTTATCAGACTTGGAGCCGGAGCTTCCTACCTAGGACCCGAACCAGCAATAGCCCTATCAAAATAGCAGGTGAGGGCCTCCTTGAGGGAATGGGATCCAAGGAGGAATGGCAGCAGACCCCCGGCTGCAGGCAACCCAAAGATTTTATAACTGATAAGTTGGAGTGGATATATATATAAGAGTAGGCGTGCCCTGAATCCTGTGGTAGGACTTCTAACAGGACACTGCAAGTTATTAAGGATGAAAAGTTACCACTGCACTTCCTGTGCGCCTGCGAGGCCATGGGAATACTATTAATTTTAATTCTAAACCAAGTTTAAGAGGCATGCAAGAGAGGAAATAAGTTTCTTATGGACATGTGTCAAAACTGACAAGCAACTTAGTAAATTTTCTTGAACTAAGCTAAGAAAGTCTACAAGAAGCTGATTAAATATGACTTGTATGTCTGTGCTTTTCCCAAGTAACCAACTGCTATTTTGTATTAATAGTAAGTGGCGTAATTAAGAGGTATTGGGCCTGGGTTTCAAATGAAGTGCCGGAGGCAAAATACAATTTTGGACCTGTTTAGGTTTTATGCTTTGCACATTAGTATCTATTTTTTTGATATTCTCGAATATTTTCCCCAAGCTGCTTCGGCTGTTTATCAGTTGATTGCAGTTAGTTCCACGTAGGTGACACCTAGAAATCGAAAAAATATGTTCTTTTAAAAGGTTTATTTCATATTAATCCTTTCCGAATGGCTGACTAATATTTTCGGTACGGACAAACAGACGAGTGACGAGTATGTTCGTCATATGCTCACTTCTCTTCCAGGCGTCTAGCGATTTAGGTACGGCACATATAAAGTTTTGATTTGGCGTACAGACTGGCCAAATCGTTTCGTTCACTTTTGCTTGCCGGATGAACGGCTGCCAAAAATTTCCGGCACTGACGAATATTTTCGACACCCGGCAACATCGTAAGTTAGCTGTTGAAATTTTGTGCACGTTGCTTTTTAGTTTTTTAGCGTCAGTTAGATTAAAATGTCACTTGAAGAGCCCACTGGCCCTTCTAGAAGCTTTGAACGACCTAAAAAATGTAAAATAGAAATTATTGTGGATTATCTGATATTCATGTGAGAAATATTTTAAAAAATTTGGGTCATGATGATTTATATCTAAGCAGTGATAAAGAACCGTTTAGTAACAGTGGTAGTGAATATGCGCCAGAATCTGAGGGTTAAAACGTGAAAAGATTTTAGCCTAATATGGAATATTAAGAATTTTGTTCCTGTAGTCCACCAGCTTGACCAGGGTTATAGTAACTTTAAAAAAAAACCTGGAAAATAAAACTCGCTAGGTGGAATATTTTATAAAAGTAAAATTTTGTACAGTGCTTTATATGTCCGTCAGCCACTGCACATTCTCTCGTCTGTATGGCGCAAAACTTCCACATGGCTGTTCATTATATTTTGCCTTAAATTCATTTCAGTTACAAATAAATTCTTAAAAATTTAATTAAAGTGAAAGTGATAGCGTTTATAATAATCGCAGAGATGATGACAAAATCATTGTGCGTTTCCAGAATATCGCGCATCGCTCTGAATGTCGCGCTAACTTCTTCACGGCTACTTACGTTTCGTTGCACATATGGATGCGCATGACGGACCGTCGGGGTATCGCACGAGCAACACTAACTTAATTTTTTGTTTTTAAAGTTGTTAAAAATGATGTAGAATTGTTAACGAATTTGTTGAAATTAAGTAACATATTGTTTCACTTATTCTCTGAATTTTAATTTATTTCTCAGACCGAGTGTATCGATAGCAATAACTGTAAGAATTATGTAAGTAACTATTTTTGTAGTATTATTGTCCCCCTTTCTAGTTTGAGATACCTTGCGCTTATTCGGATTAGAATATGCCACTATTTCTAAAGAGTAAGGTAACTATAATACCACTAGAGTGGTTTATACTGGAAATATACCATGACAACGAGCTCTTCTCTACTTGTTTATAGTGACCTAGACTTACCTTGATAAATTCACCATGATGTGATTACAGCGAAAGTTCTCTTTAAGTATAAAAGAAACCCTTATGAGGTATCCAATTTTCAGTGAATTACAGTGGAAATTAAATTTCCCTTGTGCAAATTTAACTGAAAATTTCACACCTCTACTTTTTAACCAATAAGATACCTTAATTTTGACTAGTTACCATGGCAACTAAAAAAAATTTCCGGAAATTTTTTCGAGGCGCCACGATATTTAAGTGAAAATTTTTTGACAGTTGAAAAGGTAAACATATGATATAAATATAAACATATTAATTTTGATGTTGTTATCTGGTGTTATATTTTGAATTTCTTGTCTAATTACTTGTTGATTTTCTTTACCAAATCGCGACATTTCGCTATACACTTATTAAACTCAACATACAGACGTTTTAAACTAGTAATTATTAAGCTTTGTTACAGAACCGGTTAAACAAAAATGACAAATCAACATATGTCAAAAACAACAATACCCTGGCCAACTTGACAAGCAGTGAAATAAATTTAGAATGTCAGGTTGGATTAATATTTTTTTTCCAAATTATGGTGTGAAGAGGTGTGAAATTTTCTTACCGAATCCCACGCAAGCTTAAAATATTCCTGAAAATTTTCTTTCGGGCACGCTTTGCGACTCGGGATAATTTTCAAAATATTCGTGCCCTCAAGAAAATTTTCAGAAATAATTTAAGCTCTTGTGATATTATAAGTGAAAATTTTACAAGAAAAATTTTTGAAAATTGATTAGTGGAAGTTTTTGGAAGTATCGCCGGGAAATCTCCAAAATTGTCATTCTTTGGCATTGTAGCAATGAAAACGTACCATCAATCAAAATTCTGAAATAGACATAACGTGGTTAAGGTTAGTTCATTAATTAATCTGTGTTATAAGAATTTGTTATAACTTAATAAACTTCTTCACAACTTAATAAACTTATTTAAACTCAGGACACTTCCTATCAAAACATAATACGTGCATAAAATATGTCCTTATGGAAATTTTAGAAAAATTTATTCTTCAGCCAATTTTGGGTGAAAATTCTGCCTGCGGCTCGGGATAACGTTTAAACTATTCATTCCCTTGGAAAAATGTTCGGAAATAATTTAACCTCTAGTGGTATTACAAGTGAAAATTTTCGAAAATTAATAAGTAAAAATTTTTGAATATAGGTATCCCCGGAAAATTTCCAAAATTGCAATTTTTTTGGCATTGACGGGTTTATAACAATGACAACGTACCTATCACCTACCAAAATTTTGAAACAGGCATTCCGTGGTTAAAGTTAGTTAATAATTAATTTGTATTGGGAAAATTTGTTATAAGTTAATAAACTTCTTTAAACTCGGGAAATTTCTTATCAAAACATAACACGTGCATAAAATATTTCCTAATGGAAATTTTAGAAAAATTTATTCTTTTAATTTTTTTAAACAAAGGCATTCGTGCATAGCACCAAAGAAAAATTCACTGCTGGGTTTCAGGATTTTTTCAGGTGCTATGCACTCATGCTTTTGTTAAAAAATTGGCTTGAGAAGTTAAAAAGACACAAATGTAGTACTAGTCCATCGAAAAGGACTGAAAAATGAACAACTATATCGTTTTAAGTTCAATATACTCATTTGCCTGCCATGTGCCGCTACTGTTTGTTTAAATTGTAAATAAAATATTCTTATTTTTACTTCATGTTTTCTAATGTTAATTTTACCAAAAATTGTAAAAATAAAGCATTTTTTTTCTGAATTTGATTTAAATATTGCAAAAAATAATTGGGTTCCTGGGAATAGTCACATAAATTGAGTAGTAGCAGTTACGGGTTAAACCACAACATGTTATATGCATAAATTAAAACACCAAAACCAACTAACGCAACGGATAATAAAGAATAGACGTTTTATTTGAAAGATATTTTAAAAACGTGTTTCAAATGAGCCGTTTTCGTAAACTTAGTGAATAAGTTATTGATCAAAATATAAAAAAAAGTACCCCAACCAAATACAGAGGAAACCGGTCGAGTTTTGTGTACTTAGAAACTACAAACTAGAGCGGTAAACATCAGTAAGTGAGATTGCTAAAGTACTTAAAGATTTAGGATACAACAATAACGAGAAAATAATGGTAAAGAATATAAAGAAAGTGCAAAGTAATGTGGAATTTAACTGCAAAAATGGTGATAAAGGAATACTTTGAAAAATATGGTATTAAAACAAACCCATTTGAAAATCAAGAGTTTAGTGCTGCCAGAGATGTAAAAAATGGCAAAGAAAGGAATCTCAAAAGCATGAGAATAAAAGAAGGGACAGTTCAAGTGCCCTAAAACATAATGAAATGAAAATGTTATTAGACCGTTTCAACGAATGTACTCCAGAGGGTGAGCAAAAAAGTTGTTTTTTATTTTCTCCTATGAATTAGCGTGGAGAAGAGAAGAAGGCAGCAAGACTAAGTTTGGTTTTTTAACGAAGAATTTAACAATGCGCGGTAATAAACAGGTTGAATATTCGCCAAACAACAAGGATCTTAACCATGCTCTTCATCGAAACGACTTGTCTTTAATATGGAAAATGTCGACCTTTGCCCAATTAGATTAGTATACCTGCTAAAATCAAGGCGAGAAGGATTTGAAAATGATATTTTTAACGGTTCATCCGGTTCGGAAACTAGAGGTCGATGGTATAAAAGCAATCCTGTTGGGCGAAATAAAATAGCAAAATGGACTACTACAAAAGCAGAAACAGTGGGATTAGACGTTGAAAAAACTAAAATTAATATCACCGTTGATTGAGGACACTAATCAATCAACGCTATCACTCACTTAGGGCTATACAGCTGTATCAAAACTCGCAAAAAGTGATATTGCCGAGAAGGAAAGAAAAATGACTGGCTATGCCAGTTCGGAATCGATTACCAGCTACCTTTAAGTGGATCAAGAACATTACCAAGCCATTGTAGAAAAAATGAGAATAGATAGCAGCATAAGATCACAAACTAGAACCTTTTTAGGGTCCAATCCAACTACCCCAAACAGTAAAGAGAAAACATGCATTACCGACTCTAATGAATCCTGCCAATATATTATTATTTACAATAATTGTAATATTACTCTTAATAAATGAAACAAGGAAATATAATATTAACGTGTTAGCTTTTTTTATTTTCTACCGCCTTTGGAGTCGGGCTTTTATACTTTGAAACAACGATGAAAATGAATGCACGCAGTTTCCAAAAGACACTCAATTTTTCAGGCTTTTTACAAATGTTTGTAGTACACTGGTATTATACCCGACAATATTTTGTTTGGATAGGTTATCAATAACTGTTAAACTAAACATTTTGAAAAAAATAATTTACTTTGTAGTGTCATCCACGAAATTGCCTAGCAAAAAACTTCCTAAATGCCATTATCATATTGAAGGAGGTAATTTCTTGGCTTATTTTATTAGTTAATAAAAAAGCATAATAATCTAGGTTCGTAAGTACCTATTAAGTTGTTTTAAAATAACTATTTGCTACGTTATTGGCAGTCATTCCTTAAAAGGAATAGTATTTTGAGGGTTTCTAATTGGACACATCGTTTGCCATAATAATTAAAATACTTTTCGTTTATACACGATTTACAATAAAAATTTCATTTACAACCTACAAAAAGCAACAGACTCTTAACAGATTATTATAAAAGAGCAAACTTTTCAGAGCGGGAGATTGGCAAACTCCGAAAGACAACAACAAAATAATGATTAAAACAATAAAGCAAAAAAACAAAAACAAGTACAAACAAGGGTAAAACCGTATAACCATAGAAAAATGAAAAAATCAAAACAACAGCTCTCTAACTTTAACCACACCTGACGTATAAAAATCCACAAGCAACCCAATCAGAAAAAAGGAACAGACACAAGTCTAACATGATACACCTTCCGAGCAAAAATTATTTTTATCCAAGAGGGCGTGGACTGAAATACGCAGGGCTTGATTTAGATCACAATAATTATAAGGAGACGATCTATCTAACCAAATCTAGATTAAAATTGTGTCAAATTCATATTATGGCATGATATGCCAAACTGATGAATATTAAAATAAGTAAACAAATACAATGTTTTTTTGTTGTTTACAAAATTAGCACAGTAAGAATATAGAGAACGAAAATAAAAATTATAGAAATTGCTGAAATTGGCCACTGCCATGCTCCAAGCATAAATTCACACCTCTCTTCATATTTTCGAAAGCGTTGACCAGCATCTCTGGAGAAATGTTACCACATTCTTGGATAATCCTTTCTTGTAACTGTTCTAAATTTTCAACTGGTGTTTTAAAAATATTGTTCTTCAAATGAGCAAGAATAAAGTAATGCATAATCGTGAAACAAGGTGATCTGGGTGGGAATTTAATGTCTGCACGAAAACTGATTAATCTGTCGTCGAAAAGATTGCCTAAAAAGTTAATTTTTAGGGCGGATGTATGGGTGGTTGCACCGTCCTGTTGAAAATAACCAAAACGTAGTTCATCGTCAAGCAATTGCTCAACAAATGGATTTAAAATATTGTCCCTATATCGCTGTGCTGTAACTGTGTCATGGAAACAAATAGGACCAACAATTCTTCTTTGGGAAACAGAAAACCAGACACCAATTTACAAAAAGATAGGGATTTTCACTACTACACATGCGTGTATTCTGAGAATTCACATATCTAGTGAAGTGGAACCAGGCTTCATCAGAAAAAAATGTCAGGTCTAACAAATTATGTATTTCCAATAAATTTTGGGTAAACCACTGACAGTAATACCTGCGTCTTTCAAAATTTGCTGCTCGTATTTCTTGGAATACTTGCACTTTATAAAGAAACAAATTAAACTTTTTTTAAAGAATAGTCCTGCATGTTCCATAAGATAATAATAATAATAATAATAATAATAATAATAATAATAATATTATATCTGTAACTTTACAAACAAAATTTTTCAGTCGTCACAAAGTGTGTAAAAACAATGAACAATAATACTAAGAGCACAATGAAAATATAGAACAAATAAAGGAAAACATTTTACATCAATACTATAAGTAGTGATCTGATTCATACAATCATTTTGGAAATTTTAGTTTAATTAAAATAAATAGTAATAAATACAAAGAAAAGATCTACATTACATTTGAAATTCGTCAGCTCTTACAGTGCAGGTTAAAAAGTTATTAATATCATAAAATGCCTTGTGCATCAGGTATCCCTTAATAGCCTTCTTGTAAGTGTTAAACGGCATCTCCCTTACTGCAAGAGGCAGCTTATTAAAAAATGCCGGCGCATAGTGAAGTGTCGCATTCCAGGATGCTCCCAATCTTAAAAAACCAGTCCTTATATCTTCACGGTACCTTGTATTATACAAGTGAATTTCTCTGCTAGTTTCAAAGTTAGGATTTTAAATTATCTAAAATACTGTATAGCATCATCCCTATATCCGGCCCGTGCCAGAACCCTGACTGCCCTCCGCTGCAGGCCAAAAACCCTCTATACATGAGACGAGTGACCCCAGACCAGCAGGGCATAGCAGAATATGGAATGTGGAATAAGAAACAAGTGCATGATACGCAATCACGGAGACCCGATCATCAGCAGTCTTACACAAACTCCTCAAAACAAATATTCCTGAAGCCATTTTCTTAGAGATACAATCAACATGACATTCGTAGGTAAGCTTAGCATCAAGCATAACCCCCAAGAACTTTACTTTGGTCTTTGACTGATTTAAGCTAAGCCGATTTGCCAAGAACCAATTGCCCACTTCGGATGAGCACTCCCTCATCCTCCCTTTCAAAGTCTCGATATCCGCGTCAGCAATAAGAAAACTGGTGTCATCGGCATACAGAGTCACCTCGCTGTGCTGCAAGGCCGTTTTGATGTCATTTATATATATGATAAAGAGCAGAGGACCCAGAACAGAACCCTGGGGCACTCCATGTCTCATAACTCGACTGCTTTCGACAGGTCGCAGAAAGTGGCACCCATATAGTTTCCAGCCTCGAAGTCCTCGACTATGGTCTTGCAGAGCCCGCTTATTGCCATTGTAGTTGATCTCCCTCGTCTAAAACCAAACTGCTCATCAATTAGCAAACCATTTGTCTCAAAATACTCGCATATTTGATTCCTAAGCAAAACCTCAAAGATTCTTGACACCACTGGGATAAGCGAGATTGGTCTATAGTTGTTCAAGGAGGACTGATCTCCACTCTTAAAGATTACATCCTTACTTACCTTAAAAGCAGTTGGGTAGACCGACTCGTCAATACAGATGTTAAAAAGCTTAGTCATATGAATAATCAATACATCCTTCATACAATCAATGAGGACAATGTTAAGGTCATATATATCTTTGCTGTGTTTTTTTTTTAGACTATTCATCGCATCTCTAACTTTATTATAAGTAACCTGATGAAAGGAAAAGGAAAGCATCAGACGTTCAGCAATGTCAGCAAAAAAATTATTAAAGTCCTCGGAGACCTAACCTGAGTCAGCCACGCATACTTTTTTATTACGACTTGCATTGATGACATCCCATGCAGCCTTTGCCAGGTTATCAGCATTCCTTATGTAGTCCGAGTTTGCTCTTCGTTTTGCTGCTTCAATAGCACCCCTGTAACCTCGCCTCAGATACCTCAACCTATCATGCAGCTCGGGACAGTCAGACTCCTCGCACATTAGGGCAATAGTTCGTAAGTCATCCCTCATTTGACGCAATTCTAGATTAAACCAGTTTATTTTATTTTTATAGCCCTTGTGAGATGTCCGCTGATACACCTCCGGGAATGCGACATTTCTGAACTCAATAATTTTGTCCATAAACATGGTACATTTCTCATTAGCAGGTCCACCTCTCATCCTGTAACATATTGTACATACACAATTTACCCCTATCTGTCATAGGTCGATAGAAAATTTGCATAGAACTAGGTTTCACCATCTCACATACATTTACAACCTCCAAATGCATATCTATAGCTAAATGGTGTGACAAAACAGGGTTAAAAACATTTACTCTAAAATTCATTAAACCAGCAAAATTAACAAAAATATTATCGGGACAGTGGTTTTCCCTAGTATTTTCAAAGACTTGTTGTTCAAAATCATATGAAGCTAATATATCCAGGAATTAATTCCTGTGCGCACAGTCTCTTTCAGAATGAATGTTAAAGTCACCATTTATTGTAACATACCTATTCAGGCTAAAAACACAAGACAAGACAGCATTAAAAATATCTAAAAACACATTAAGATTTCCATTCGGTGGACGATATACAGTGATTTGGATAAGATGTATCTCAGAAACCTCCACCGCACATACTTCACAATGTCTTTCCACTGATAGGTCTGTTATGCAGTCCAGTGTTTTAACTTGCAAATTTTCTTTACAGTAGATGACAGCGCCCCCATGATTATTTACATTTCGACAGAAATAGGATCCCAGTTTGTCCCCCCTGATGCATAGGGACTTTATTTCATCTTCAATCAAACAGTGTTCCACGAAGCAAAGCATGCTGTACCTGTTGTGCTCAGGGTCTTGAAGTAGGGCCTCAATTTCTCCAGTTTTATTTTTTATTGACCAAATGTTTACGTAGATTATTCCAAAATAACTTTTGAGGTCCTTCCCATCCTTCTCTTTACAAGTATTTTGCATTGAGCCAGTTTTGCTGCCATTTGAAGAGCCATTTAAAAAAAAATTCCAGCCTCAGTCTGAAGGAAGTCTCTATGCTTCGAAAAAACGAAGCGCTTTATGCCTACCATGCGAGGCTAAAAACCGGGGTCTTACATTTCATCTTTTCGATGGAAGGGGGCCGCAACAACAAAACATTTTAGCTTGTTTGGCTCACTGGGCAGTTCTTTGACCATAATCATTTCATTTCCAAAACCAGGTTTACCTTTGATGTATTTCATGATCATGTTATCCGTCGCCTGTCTTCTTACTCGGTTCAGGTAGATCCAAACTCTGCGTTCTCCTCCTGAGAAACGGTTTATTTCGTTTTCAGGAGATGTTTCCGCTTGGCCTAATCGCTTTTTATAATGCTTATGACCGTCGCGTTTTCTTTCGTGTCTCTGAAATTCAAAATCGTCTTCTTGACGTTCTGAAGTTGGGTTAGGTGTTGGATCCTCCTCTTTTCCACCGGACACTTTCGGCACAGACTGCTTCGGCTGAGTGGGTTGAGTGTGTTCAGCCACAGAGAGCGGCTGCTTGTTGCCGCGATCTTCCCACTCCTTGGGACAGACGTTTTACACAAGTCCTTCTGTTCCTAGAGATGGTCTTCCAGCTTCTTTTTTATGTTGTATAGAATCTGTTTCCCCAAACAGAGGCACGGTTCTTTTCAGGCAATGATAAAAATCCCCAGCAGTAAAAGTGACGTTGGGAAAATTTTCGCGATAATCGTCCATGTACAAACGCTAATTTCATTGCCATTCACCATTTACTCTAACACTGTTTCGAAAATACGCTTCAACCATGAATGCTGTTCCGTAAAACCCATTGCATGAATTATTCAAGAAATTGGATAAATTAACGATTAATCAAATTACTTGTAATGACTGTTAAAGATGATGGAGTTTGTGAGGTTATATATTCGGAACTCCGAGCATAAAAATTGGTTACCTCGAACTACCCGGGAAGTTTTCGAACCTTACATGAGTTTTACATGAACAACATGAACGAGTGTATAAATGGAACTGAGTGTTTCCTTTAGTTTAAATTGAACTCCTATTTCCAACACCAACTGAACCTCAACCTCGCCAACTTTTCGAGTTTATAAATCCAGCTTAACTGATAGATTGATAATAATTATTGACAGCCAACAGATATTAAGGTCTTCCACTAAGCAGTACGGCCTTAGATGCAAAGCTCAATTTGATGATAATAATTTTTGTCCGCACGATAATTTCGATATATTAATTTCGAAAACGTCCTCAATCAGTGGCAGATCCAAGAGGTGGATCTTTGGGACGGGACCACCCTCTTGGGACTATTAGAATCCGAAATACTTTTACATATCATATTTTGGAATTTAACGATCCAAAAAAAATTGACATGGCAATAAATAATTTATCATATTCTATGAATACTAGACAAAAACGAAATTTGAACGTGGTCTTCAAAAAATTTCGCCTGCGGGGCTCCTTGCCCCCCCCCCCCCCCCCTCAAGATTTATTTCTAGATCCGCGCACGCCTCAATCAAAGTATGCCTTGGAATCAATCACGTCAGATACTTACTAGGTTTTGCGTTTTTCATAAAGGTGGTGTATTTTCTTCATTTTCCCGTAATACGTGGAATTGACTTCAGAAAATAATCCATTCTAGAGCAAAAAGGATTTCAGAAATGTGCAAATCTAAAAACGATCAATTATATCAATTCATACATCATGACAGCTATATGAATAATCCAGTATATAAATCAATAACAACATTTTCTCAAATTATCAAACATTTAAGCTAGACATTGTTTGAATCTTCAATAATAGGCGATCAAGGTAAAAGCTTTTAAAGTCGAAAGTTACTTTGGAAATGGTAGAACGGTTGATAGCCAGTAGGTGTATTCAACGCGGGACGCCCCGGATTTTTAAACAGAGTTTCCACACATATTCAAGGAGTTTGACCAGTTTCGCCACTAAGTTCTAACTAAAGAACAGCAAGCGAAAGATTGCAGGAGACAACGAGCATATTGCATTTCATCGCGCTAATCAGTCTCCCGGTATAAAACGTTAAACAGATGAAGTATATAGTTCAGGGTTCCAACCAAATTGTTTCTCGATAGTATATTTCACCGAGCAGTTCGAGTGAATTTCCATAGGGCCGGCACCCAACCCGAAAACCGGCCACGTCGACGAACACGCGAGCGCCCAAGTAGATTTTAATTTGCGACCCATCGACGATTTCCACCTAATATTTGTCACTTTTTAACTTCCCTGAAGCGCGTATGTTTGTTTCATTCTTGATTTTAATGCATTTAATATAAGGTTTGTTTCAACGCACCCGAAAATCGTACATTGTACCGTCCGGTTCATGCGCAGAAGAAGAAAATCGTTCCAACTAAAGCCTGGTCTATACGTTATGTCTTGCCCTCAGTCTTGCATGTGTGCATTAGTGACGATAATTGCTCTATGTGCCCAAAAATTAAAGAAAAAAACAAAACGTCGTTCACGGTGGTCCCGGAAGTGGTTATTGAAAAGAGGAACATTGTCCCATGTGAATCTTCTCCGTGAACTCCAGCAGGAACCAGAACATTGGCGCAGTTATTTACGTATGGATATAGACACGTACTGTAAATTATTATCGCTTGTAACCTCAGAAATCAATAAACAGGACACTGCCATGAGACGGGCTATTAGCCCCCACGAGAGACTTACTGCAACGTTGAGGTTTTTAGCGACTGGCAGGAGCTACAAGGACCTTGAATATACAACTATAATTTCAAAACAAGCTTTAAGCTGCATTATAACCGAAACCTGTGAAGCTATATATATTCAAAGTTCTAAAAAAGGAATATTTAAAGGTAAATAAAATATTACATATGCATGTTTTGCTTTTTTAAACTTTAATTAACATATATAAATGTACATTTCCAAAAAAATAATACTGTTACAACACTCTTGACGGAACATAAGAAATTGCTACTTTAAAAAGACGTTTGAAACATAAAAAATTTGAATTACATGTTTGAAAGAAATTAACAATTAAAAATAAGCAAAATATTTTGATGTATTAATTGTTATCGAAAAACAAAACTCGGTCTCATTAAAAGCCGCTCTCTAGATGTACCAGAACAGTTCACAACTTTAAAGTCTTTCGTCAATCCTCCCAGTTCAGCTTCAAAAATAACATCGTTAATAAGCTTTCGCGCAAAGATATGTTGGTTTCCTTTCAGAACACGTAGTTTGTGCGCTAGATATTTCCCGTAAGCATCAAATTCATCATCAGAACAAATAGCTTTCAATTTTTCTCCAGCTAGGTGAAGTACTGCGGTCGTTGGATAAATAGGCGCCCACACACGAAGGGATATTTTGCGAGACCTGGTATGCGGTAGATAGTGTCTGTCGACTTTTGCATATTTGGACCGCACGTTAGTGCTGAACGACGGACCCGGCCTGTGAAATACGTTGTCGGTGAAGGAACAGGTCGCTACAAGTAAAATTTGTACTTACAACTAAAACGTAAGGAGACAGTCGTTGAGCTCGCCGTTTGATCTTGTTTAAACTTTGTGGTTTAATGGAGTGGATAAAAGAAATATTAACAGAGTTTATAGAATTATATAGAGAACGACCATGTTTGTGAAAAATTAAAGATACAGATTATAAATAAGAATTTATAAAGAGAAGCATATGAAGAGTTGATAAAATTTTTAAAAAGCAAAAATTATAATGATGTTACTATACTACTTAGTAACTCATCAAAAATTGGACCGCTCATTCTTAAGTAATTTTTCAAATCGTCTTGTTCATTTTGTCTCAATTCACGTACGTAAAAGCATAGGACCATATTTTCCTCGTTCTGAAAGCCATTTCTTAACCCATTTTTTTCTGTTCTTTTTTCTATAATCCTTTTGGCTGATTTTTAAAATACATAAACCCATGAGAGCAATTTTTTTGTCCATTTTGTACCAACTCAGATTTCACCGACTAAAGAGGTATTTTAGGCCAGCCTAAAATACGGAGTTGCACTACCCGGTATGTCGAAATTTAAAATTATCTCCCAACTAATGGGACATCGTAGGTGCAGGAACCGATCGTTTAACAAATCGCGGACTAAGTATGTTCGTGTCTAGACACGACAAATTTTATCCCTCACAGAACAAGTCGGCAGATCTGGTATGGCAGATCTGGTCGGTCAACACCGTCGGCCGACTACGTCGCTTCGTGTATGGGCGCCTTTTTAGATCGGTTCCTCTTCCTCGTGCTCGAAGCTCGGCTGCTTGACGACGCGGACGGTGTGTCACACCTTGATACAGTTTCGGGTTTTCCTTCTCGTGGTGTTGGTGGAGGAGAAAATTCTGCCTCTCTTTGTGAGTCTTTATCCAACGATGCTTCTTCATCAAAATAAACATTTTAAGTTTCGTCTACAAAAGAGAACATATAGGAAACAAAGTCTTTAACTTTGTTGCTACAATTTTTCCATTTTACTTTAATTTGACTGACCCAATTCTTGCTTTTTTCAGTTTCCAACGACCGAAAAAGAGTGGATGGCCATAGCTGAAGAATTTAACACAAAGTTTCAGTTTCCTCATTGCCTTGGGGCAGTTGACGGGAAGCATGTGAGAATCATACCACCAGCTCATAGCGGATCTTTCTATTTTAATTACCAAAACACCCACAGCATTGCACTCATGGCAATTGCTAACGCTAATAATTGTAAATTTATCTACTGTAATGTTGGAACAAATGGCCGAGTTTCGGATGGAGGAGTTATTGCAAACACACCGTTTTATGAAAATTTGATACAAGGTGGCCTCAAGATTCCTAAAGCAGAGAAGGTTTCAAACTGTAATAAAGTACTTCCCTACGTGTTTACCGGCGATGAAGCCTTCGGACTGCACTCTGATTTTCTTAAGCCTTATCCCAGAAGCAGCTTGAACCGAGATACCCGAATTTTTAATTATCGCTTGTCAAGAGCCCGACGAGTCATTGAAAACACATTTGGAATAATAGCGTCACGTTTTCGAACTTTGCAAACTGCTATTAATTTGAATGTTAACAATGTTGACATTGTAGTGATGACTTGTTGTGTACTGCACAATTTTTTAAGAAGATTATGTTCTCACAGCTACTCGTCACCTGATGTACTCGACGCAGAAAATATAGAGGATGGTTTTGTGGTATTAGGAGCGAGATGTAATCCTGAAATTATGCACAATCTTTACATTGGCAGACATGGTCTAATTCTGGAAAGCGCAAGAGAAGCGAGGGATAATTTCAAAACATACTTCAACAGTGAGGGATCGGTGCCGTGGCAAGACAAGGCCATCATGTAGGTTCAAGCTAACATAAAAAAATTGCGTAAAGGCTATATCTACCCTCACCAAATCCCCTCCTATTCTTATCATTAAAAAGGTCTGGTGATGGATTCTTTTTGTACATAACCAAAAGTTCTTTGTTATGCTGTTACGCTGTATATTATTTTGTTTAATATATTTAAAAAATTAAATGCGTTTTACTGTGTATGAATAAATATAAATTAGTTGTTGACAACAAAAATAACACGTAATCTTTATTACGTATCTCCTTTTCAGAGCCGTCTATGTTTGTCCGTGATCTTCTGGGTTGTTGGTGTTCATCGTTCAAAAAGGAAAGTAAATCAAAGTAGGGTAACCCTCCTAAATGTTGGCACTCGTTTGTCCATTGGCACCTACCTGCTTAATTTCTATTTTTTAGGAAAAATAATAAAAAGTCCTAGGATATTATAAATTGAACTAGATTTGGCAACATTCTTCGTTCCTTTAAAAATAGGCTGTAACATCTCACTTTAGTATTAATTTAGAATTGGGAGTGACTAGTGTGTGAATCATCCGAACAAGGTAAAAAAGTTGTTATTTTGTTAAGGGATGCAGTGGTCAAGTTATTGATTTATTTGGTGAATATGGAACAAAGCATGATTTTTTTGTTATAATATCATTGGGAATACCATAATATTTAAATATTTTAACCGAAATACAAATTTTTCTTCGATTTTTCTTTATTTTTAATAGTGCCAACATTTGGAATTAGAAAACCTGTACATTCAATTATTGACACACTGCCAATGATCGAATTTGGCGGGAAAGAAATTTGGCTAATTATTGGCACACACAAATTTTAATTCTTGACAGCGTTTACTGATTTTTAGTTTATATAGTTCTCTTTAAACTTTTTTAAATAAATTAATTGTGTATATCTTTAGATTGAAGTATACTTAGATTATTAGAACATTAATGTTTTAATTTTTTTTTTATATATTCATTTTTAAATAGTGCCAACATTTGAACTAGAAAATTACATTATGTTTAATTATTGGCATTCATGCCAACATTTGGATGTTATCATAAATATTTTATTTGCTAAATATTGTCACCTAAGAATTATCCATCATATTGGTTTGTTTATACCCAAACTCCACAAGAATATTACAGCCAGCAGATGTTTCATGCTTCCGCCATCTAAAGATCTTGTGGCAAAAAGCAGTAGTTAACTGGCGTAAAAGTAATCCCTACTGCAAATTCGGAAAGAAACATTTTGCCCCAATTTTAAAAGAATCCTTACCTCACCTAAAAAGCCAAACCATTATTAACGGATTTAGAGCATGTGGATTGCAACCCTGGAATTCCAATGCAATTGACTTTTCAAAGTGTTTGAGAAAACAAAGTAGACAATGTTTTAGAAGACACTACACAATCCAGAGATAGTTTAGAAGAAGAACCTGGTTATGTTAAAAAGGAAATAAATTTGAAAATGTTTAATAACTTAGTTGGAAAGGAGCTGGTTCAACAGTTACAATTAAAAGAAATCCCTTCATGTACCCTCGATTTTTGTAAAAGCTATGAGGGCCTAAAAAAGATATTTAATTTTTTAAATGTTTTTGAAACTGGTGTCCATAATATGCAAGATGATATGAACGACTTAATGGAATCTGATCAGCATAAGCAGAACGAAAGTTCTGATTATCAGAATTATATCTCATTCTTTACTAATGATGACTTTGAATCAATGCCTATTATTTTTGTTGGTGATGATGGAAATTGCCGTAATAATACTAATAATAATTCAGTTACAAATCAAAACAGAGACGGGAACAAAATTATTATTCAGCAGAATATTGTACTGAATGACAATTTACAACGTACTAAGTTCAATCCTGCTTGGAATAAAGAGGAAACCATGACAACAATGACAAATAAGGAAAATGAGGAAACAGAGTATGAGGTAAAAATAAGGACTGATGATACCGATGCTAAAAGTTTAAACACTGGAGAAGAATATTATAAAACTAAAAATAATAAAAATACAGAAGTAGATTTTGAGATACAGCTTGAAAGTGAAAATGGCAATAATAAGAAAGAAGTAGATAAAATCCCAGGTACAGAACTTATAGAGAAATTTCAACTAGGAAAGGAAAGTCCCAAAATAAAACTATATTTACCACATACAAAAACTCCATAAAGAGCAGGAAAAAGACAAACTGAAAGGATTCCATTTGTGATCACTTCTACACAATACAAAAAAATTATCGAAGAGAAAGAAAAACTTAAGGAGGAAAAGGAAAAAAAGAAGTTAGAAACTAAACAAAAACGATTAACAAAATTGTCACAAAAAGAAACAAAAACTGGTCTCAATCAAAGTAACAAGAGAAATAAGACTATTAGCATCCCAAATGAACCAAATTTGATAAAGCCTTTAAAGACTGATGTTAAAAGCTTAAAAGAATCTCATGTGAGGAATTTGTTTCGAGAGTCTCAAAAAGAAAAGTCAAATAACTTCATATATAGGGAAGAATCACACTTTAAACATTTATCTCAAGATTCGCATGTTAAGGAATCCCGCGTTAAAAATTTGTTCAAAGATTCTCCCACTAAGACGCCAGCAGATGTAACTAAAAATAATATTTCAATACAAAAAGGTTTATGCTATATCTGCACACACAACATTTACTTGACAAATATAGGGGTTAAATGCAAAAAATGCACTAGAACTTATCATGTACATTGCTTAAAGAAAAAAAGACCTGTATAAGGATTTTTTTGTATGTAAAACTTGCATGAACAATAATTATTAAGATTTAAATTATGTGTTTTTATACTTTAGATTTGACTTTTTTGTTTGTAAAAATATAATATTTTAAAACATCCAATCTCTACTTAGATATCTACATAACAGCTTAGGTGTGTATAGGTACCTAGGTACCTACCAGCTTTTTATTTATTTTTAATAACAGTGCCAATAATTGGAGTGCCAACATATAGACAACGAATGCCAATAATTAGCTGTTTCAAAAATTATGATATTAAAAGACATATTTTATAGTAGCAACACACTCACAAGGTAAAATATGTTTAATTGTTGTTTAAATAGGACTACTTGATATGCTAAAGTGCAAAAATGTGGCAAAAGTCTCATATATAATTTATTATTTTCATAACAAACAACTAATGACCTTAAGGTGCCAATCATTGGGTAGTTTACCCTACCATAGAGAAGGTTTATAGATTTCGTCTGTGCCAGCTCCAGAACGTTTGACGCTTTTATTTTCGCACACTCTTTACGATAAACAGTTCGAAATAAGTTGATTTTTTTGGTAACCGCGTCTTTAGTGGCTTCAGGATCCACTTCTTTATACTTATTAAGCAAACCGGCGTAAGCCTGGTTTTTCTTGTCTCGGTTGCTGTAATCCTCTGACTTCACGTGCCAAAGGCAAGGAAAACTTGGGTACAGCTCAATAAACTCTGTAAAAAAATCGTGAGACCGGTGTCGTAAATCTGATGCCATTTTCTTTCGCCACTATACAAGTTACAATCACGACCGCCTCTAAAAACCGACTGGAAAACAGCAAAGTTTGACCGATTAGACAAACGCACGTCTACGTACACCGACTTGTCTGCCGTCTTGCTTGTATACAAAGCTCTAGCCCATCAGTCTTTTGTGAGTTTGTCAAACCTCATTTTCTTCATGAAAAACGTCCAACTTACTGTCTACACGTAATGTTTTGTTTGACAAATCTGGCATGATCATGCAAGACTGACGACAAGGCATTACGTATAGACCAGGCTTAACCCGTGACGGTTTATCGTACGATCCTTGCTAGCGTTCCAACGTTGTCAAGGACCGTTAGCGAATCGGTTCCTGTACGGTCATTTCGATACTTGGTTGAAAGCAAAGAGGATAGGTTGAAAGCATGCACTATTTGGACTGACTTGCGCATTAGTCCGCTTATCTGTTTGTCAAGTGCTCGTGGTTTATTTATTTTCGCTACTTCATTTTTCTCTCGTTGTTTGTTTACAAGTTTTGGCATTACAAAATAAAATAATTTTTTGAATTAAAAAATGTGAGTATGTTGAAGGAGGCAGTGATTTTCTATCGCATGCTTATTTTTCTGATGGTGATTTAGAGGTTCCAAACGAATTGTGAGTTTAAAATAAAGAATATTTAGGTAAACAAAAGAAATCTTATGAATAAAATATTAAAACTACCAGTTAGTAGTTTTTATTTTTAAAGGTATCCTGGAAATTTGATTACATTTAAAAGTAAGGTTAGTTTTGCCAAACTACCACGCAGCATTCATATATCGGTTCATGAACCGTTTCAACGCATGTCTATTTTTGTATGGTCACGAAACCATGCAAAGTTAACGCCTGCATACAAAATCGATCCCAAGAGTTTCGTGACGGTTCTGGGATAGTGCAGGGAAGTTTAGTTCACTTTGCCGATTTGAATCTTACGATCTCGAACAATTAGGTGAATAGTACAAACGACTGGTTCGTTTAGTTCATTTAGTTTACTGATTTATACTCGCACACGCACAGGGAAACAAAAGAAATATATAAGGGAAATATTTCAAAGTAATATTATAAATAATAATGAAACCTAGTAAATAAATAAAAGAGAAGCATGATACTTCGTGGATAGTACAGTGTAAGTATACCGTTCTTTACTCTATGAAAGTCTCGATAAATATGACAAATTTTGTCTCTAGCCACGGCGCATCGAATGAGCGGTACATATTTGATATTGTCATATCATATCTCACGCTATTTTGGACGAGTTGTACGTGAGGCAGCAGTCCACCTATCCGACAACGAACACCATCGGTTGGTCTCTGGGTAGTTCAGGATTTGCTTTCAGGTCGTCTCGCTCTCGTTCGAATTTTGCGTATAGTACAGGGTGTCCCACTAAGAATGGCTGTCGGCCGTATCTGAGAAAGTGTAAGTCGTATGGCTTGCGGGAAAAAAATATATTAGGTAAAGTGGTCACGAGAAACTGCTGGAAATTATTTTCAAGTTTCTCAGACTGGCGCTAGAGGGCGCAACAGTAACGGTAAATATGAATCACGAAGTTTCCTCAAAAGTCGCCTATTTAAGGTATCCCGAAAATAACATTTTTGTATATTTCGAAGATTTATTAATAAAATTCACCTATAGAACGTGTTCGTCACTTTTCAAATAAAGTGGTGGGGGAAGGTTGAACACTTTTTGTAATAATTGCTGATAACTCCGGTCTGGCTTAACATTTACATTTACATTTAGTAGACTTAGTGATGTTAAAAAGGGCTTTTCTCACTCTATATATCATCTTATGAACTACGGCAATATGTGTTTTACACTAGGCGCTAGGGGGCGCTGTCTTACAACTTCACAAACATTGCGCGTTTTTTCCATAATTATAAATATAATAGTATATTCAATTTTATCTGATTACAAGGATGATTAAAAGTCTAAGAAGTCAGCGAAAACCGCAAGTTAATATCTATTTTCAATCCGGAGATATCAACAACAATAATCATAATTACGGAACATTATGATTTTATTTTCAAGTTTCCATTGTAAAGGTTTTTTTAAGAGTCAAATAGGCCCTGGAAAAAACAAAATATGACGGTACGTATGTTTCAAGCAAATATATCGTTACGACAATAATTCTCAGTGGCGCCCTAAATGTTCAAATTGTCGCCCATCGTTCTGTCTACACGACTCCAATCTCTCCCTGGTTGATAACACTGCAGTTTCCACCTCTGCCATAGGGATACGGCGGCTGCTGTCCATTATCCTTTCTATCATGTTTTCCTTTGTGGTGGGTCTGGTAACGAAAACAAGATCCTTCAATCTCCCCCATAGATAAAAATCTAGGCATGTTAAGTCAGGTGATCTAAAATAGAAATTACCACTTTCATTAACAGTATCACAATATATCCTATAATATTACCTGGCAGGCCACGGAAATATACTCCCTTTTCCTATCCACCTTGCAGGAAATGTGTCGTCAAGAAATTGACGAACGTTTGCCGCAAAATGTGTAGGACATCCATCGTGTTGGAAAACCATAGTTCTGCGAATATCTACGGGCACATCTTCGAGAAGAATTGGGAGTTCATAATTTAAAAAATGTAAATATCTATCTATCAAAATGCCGCACTAGACATTGACACTCCATCTTCCTTGATGCTGCACCTCCCGCATCCAATGGGGATTATCCCGTGACCAATAATGCATATTATGGCGGTTTACTCCTCCATTACTATGGAAAGTAGCTTCATCAGTCCACAAAATTCTGGAGAGGAGAATTCTATCTTCCAATATCGTATTGAGCAACCAATAGCAATGATCCAATCTTCTATCATAATCTTGCGGGGTCAAAGCCTGGTGAAGCACAATTGACTTGAAAATTATTAAGAGAAATATTGACATTATTCTAAACTATTTAAGAGTTATAACATATAGATATAATTACTTACCTTTCTTCTAATCAAATCCTATGCACAGTAGAGCGAGTAACGCCCAAGTCTCTAACAATTAATCTAATACTAATTTGTGGATTAAATTCCACATATGCCAAAACATTTACAATGGTTCGACCTCGGCGGCGTCTGCGATATACAGGGCGACGAATACTTCCAGTAGTACGAAAACGGCTAGCTAAACGATTAAACATTCTACTGTCGTATCGGCGCCTTTGAGGGTATCGTACTGCGTAAACCCGTTCAGCAATTGTTGCATTTCCCAAACATTCAAAATACACCGCAATGATGTCAACCGCTTCTTCAAGTAACAGAGGCATTTTGAAAATCAAATACGACACAACACTGTTGGCACGACAAAAATTTTGACGTAATAATGAAAGGTGACACGCGTGCACAGTTTCAATTCATATTTTGTTTTTCCTAGGTTTATTTGACTCTTAAAAAACCTTTACAATGGCAACTTGAAAATAAAATCATAATGTTCTGTAATTGGGTAAATATCACGAAAGTGAGACATTCCATGTCTCTTACTATAAAAAAATTAAAAAAAATGATTTTGAGTAAAAATTACGGAGTAGATCGTTCATAAATATGTCCTCTTCTAATATTACAACACAACTTTTTAGCATAATTTTATTTTGTAACAATAAAAGAAAAAGTATGATACAAATATCAGTCCCGTGGCAGGTCTCCGTGCAAAGTTATGTTGAAACTTATAAAATATCTCTACTGATAATGTTGTTTTACCTTTGTTTTTAACGCACCGTTAAATGAATTAAGTATTGCACATATTCTACATAATGAATTCAAAGTTAAGTTTTTTGTTTTCCAATATTACTACCTATTTAAAAGTCGGTCTCAGAAAAAATAATCAGTCCCTTGCTCTGTACCACGCAAGCTCGGAATAAATTGTGGGGAGTTTTCAAGAATTCGTAAATCATGTGTATCAAATTATGCGTCCCGCCACTCCCGCCAGTTTGCTCTTAACCGTTGAAGGGTTAAGGTCAATTAAACAGTTTATTTGTGCTGTGCCGATATGTGTGTTTGGGGCATTTGTATAACCGACCAATAACCAGTCCCGTAGTAAGAAAAATATGATTGTTTCTTTATTAATTAATAATTTTTATTTTTGTATAAATTACTAGTACACTATGCCTGTCTGGAAACTACATAGTACTGCAGGATATTTAATTCATAGGATCTGATATTAAAATAAATGGGTAAAATGGTCAGGCTCGTGTTAGTTTAGTAACACGGGACTGATGAGGATACACGGGACTTATCAAATAACATGTAATTTTAATGAAACATTAGTTTTTAGATACTATAAAATGGCAAGACAATAACGTGTAAGTGAGGAAGAAAGAAAGCGCCGTAAAAGAGAAAAGGAACGAGAACTCAGACAAAAGATACGCGAAGATCCAATTAAAAAAGCAGAGCAGAAAGAATATGAAAAACAAAAATATTTACGTAGAAGGGAAAGCAAAATAAGAAAAACTGTAGCCGAGATGACAGACCGAGAACATCGCAAGCAGAAAAAACAATGGAGAAAGTATTCACAGGCACACAGAATGTTAATTAAAAAAAATAATGAAGAAAATTATGAAAATAAAAATAATATACAGACAGCGGAAAATTTACAAAATGTGTCAGTTTGTGTAGATGGAAGAAGGCATTCTGCGCAAAAGAAAGCAATAAAAATAAATGTTCAACGTCATAGAGAAAAATTAAGAATGAAGGAGACTATACTGGACCTCGCTAGAAAAGTTCGAAAATATAAGAAACATTTTCATCGTTTAAAGAATAAGTCAGATACGACTAAGAAAAACGCTGGAGAAGAGACTTCGATGCACACACCTGTTACTCGAGTAAATAATTTCTTAGAGGAATCAAGAGCCAATGTTGCTAAAGTTGAAGAAATTAATAAACAACTTCTTTTTGGTGAAGTGGTAAAGGATCAGCTATCAGAGACTTACAAAACATTGAAGTCGACTCGTGAGAAACAAGTTTTCAAGAAAATTATTTCAGGCAGAGTGATAAAAAAGTACAAACTTCAGACTACATTTTCACAAACGTTTAAGTTTAGAAGAACCACCCATCCAGATACTAAAAGCTTATTTGCTGATAGAAAGACGAAGGGGACCCGTTTCTATAGACAGCAAGAATTAAAGAGGAAAATACAGGTGTTCTTAGAAGAAGATGTCAATAGCCGTATTTGCCCAGGCAAGAAAGACTATGTAACGAAAAATAAAGTTTCCCATCAAAAGAGGTATTTGACAAATATACTTACAAATTTATTTACAGAATTTGTTAAACAAAATCCTGAGGTTACCGTAAGCTACACGACTTTTTGTCGTGCAAAACCCTTTTGGATAAAATCCTTAAAAGTGTCGGACCGTGAAAGTTGTCAATGTATTGTACATGCCAGCATGGCATTGATAATTCAGTCATTGTGGTCTAATAAAGTTTTTATCCATAAAACAGCCTCACAAGCCTTACAACCTTTAACTTGCAATAATAGGAATGAAAACTGTCTGTTTCGTAATTGTACAATATGTTAATCTACAAAAGTTGTGTACAGTGTAGAAGTTGATGCAAACAAGATGCTGCCGTATTACGAGTGTGTGACGTTAAAGCATTCTTTTTTCAATAAGAGGTCTCAGGTATATCAAGTTTGCCACAAAATAGGCAAAGCCCGGTTTGAACTAAAAGCCTCGGAATTAATATCAAAATTTGAAAGTAAGCTAGTTGTATTCATGTCTCATGTGGCTCGTATTGGACATCAATATAATGCAATAAGAGAATTGAAAGTGTCAATGACTGAACAAGATATTTTAATCCATTGCGATTTCAGTGAAAACTATAGCTTAAAGTTTGCCGAAGAGGTACAATCTTTTCACTTTGGAGGCTTCAGACAACAAATCACGTTACATACTCTAGTTGCTTACTCCAAACTTTCTAATAATGAGCTAAAAACCGAGAACTTTTGCACAGTGTCAGAGTCACTTGAACATAACCCAGCTGCAGTTTGGGCACATTGATATCCTGTTCTGAAGTATTACAATCAAAAAGGAATTAAAAATTTGCATTTTTTAAGTGATAGTCCTGCCACTCAGTATTGTAACAAGAAAATGTTTTCGTTTATTGCAAATAATTTGGAAGATTACTTTCCGGAAATGAAAGAAGTAACATGGAACTATTGTGAATCAGGTCACGGCAAGGGTGCTCCAGATGGGATAGGAGGAGTCTGTAAACGGACCTTAGATCGTATTGTTGCTCAAGGACACGATGTTGCCAGCTATAATGATTTCGTTGGTGTTTTGAAAGAAAATTGTCGTGGTGTTTTAATTTTGGAAGTATTTCCCCATGAAATAATACAGTTTTCTGAATTACTCAATAATAGTAAAATTATTCCCTTTGTTGGAACCATGAAGGTGCGTCAAATGAAAGCAATTGTTGGTACTAAAAAGCTTTGGTTGCGAAAGTTATCCTGTTTCCAATGTTTAAGATTTTGTGAGCATTATGAATTGGATATGCTCGACTACTGTGAAAAAAATACTGACAACGACTCGGATTGCAGTTCTACGACAAACTTTCTCATCAATACAGATATCTCAAGAAAACTTGATGTTAATGAAGTTTACAGTAGTTCTTCTGATGACGATATACTTTTAGTTCGTTATAAAGATTTACCTTTTCTCAAAGGCGATTTATTACGCTTACCAAAGAATACATCTAAATTTGATGTTAATGCTGAGCCATCTACTTCAAAACCTTCACCAGTTATCCAAATAGGAACATATGTATTATATAGCATCACTACACAAGTAAGAAAAAATGTATCGAACACATACAAATATGTTGCAGTTTGTAACAGTGAACTAGACATTGACGGAGAATTAGAAGTTACTTTTTTAAAACTGTGCGATGGCGATAACCAATCTCAAATTTTTAGACTGAATGAATATGACTTGAGCTACATTACTGAAGAACAAGTTCTAGAAGTTCTTCCCAACCCTAAAAGCTGGTATTAAAAGGAAAACGTGTTTTTTATACATTTGAGAGGACTGTCGACGTTTTTGAGCGGGCATAGAACTATACCAAAAAAAAAATCCAGATTTGTTTGTGTTTTTTGTGCATTTTTTCGCTATTCACAATAAGAAGTTAAGTGTAGTTTTAGTTTTTTACTCGTTTTTTATGTTGTAACCATCGAAAAGTTTTTTTTATTTATATTTGTGTAATAGGTACACCACCAGTTTCTTTGAATTTTGGTTTGTTTTATCAGCCTCGTGGGAGCACGTCAGTCCCGTGCTAAGAAAATCTACAAAAAGTTCAATAACTTTTTAAATATGTCGCAAAGTATGAATTTTGACAAATAGCAGGTACCTACTAGCCATAGTTTATAATTTTACCGCAGTATTATTGTGATTTGGCATTAATGCTTCGTGGCCGAAATTTGGATTAGAAAAAATCAGTTTCGTGATATTTACAAAAATTATGATTATTGTTGTTGATATCTCCGGATTGAAAATAGATATTAACTTGCGGTTTTCACTGACTTCTTAGACTTTTAATCATCCTTGTTATCAGAGTTAATTGAATATACTATTATATTTACAATTATGGAAGAAACGCGCAATGTTTGTGAAGTTGTAAGACAGCGCCCCCTAGCGCCTAGTGTAAAACACATATTGCCGTAGTTCATAAGATGATATATAGAGTGAGAAAAGCCCTTTTTAACAAAACTAAGTTTACTAATTTATGTTAAGCCAGACCAGAGTTATCAGCATTTATTACAAATAATGTTCAACCTTCCCCACCACTTTATTTGAAAAGTGACGAACACGTTCTATAGGTGAATTTTATTAATAAATCATCGAAATATACAAATATGTTATTTTCGGGATACCTTAACTAGGCGACTTTTGAGGAAACTTCGTTATTCATATTTACCGTTACTGTTGCGCCCTCTAGCGCCAGTCTGAGAAACTTGAAAATAATTTCCAGCAATTTTTCATGACCACTTTACCCAATATATTTTTTTTCCGAAAGTCATACGACTAACACTTTCTCAGATACGGCCGACAGCCATTCTTAGTGGGACACCCGGTACTATACGCAAAATTCGAACGAGAGCGAGACGACCTGGAAGCAAATCCTGAACTATCCGGAGACCAACCCAAGGTGTCCGTTGTCGGTACAAGGCTTTAGTTCGCGTTGATTCAATCTTTAAATAATTACTGATGGAATCTTTTAGTTCAGTTATTAGATTCGATCTTTTGAACTAGTGCGTTCACAAACTACACACCTCTATTCTGGGACGGTACAGAAATTGGGTGTTGAAAGAAACCTATAGTTTTCTATTACCATATAAATCTATGAGGTCAATTTAATGCCCGGACTAAGCACAGGAATAATAATTATTGGTGTTTCGCTTAGCTTGATTCTTTATTAGGAGGAGTTTTTGTATGAAAACACGAAGGCGTAGAAGGGCCACATAAAATAATAAAATAAAAATTTCTTAAAATTTCGACTTATAACACAAAATTTTTAAAATTTCGTCTTATAACACGAAATTTTACTTTAAAGTTTCAACTTATATCTCGAAATTTTAAAATTTTGTCTTATAACATAAAATTTTACTTTAAAAGTTCGAGTTATATCACGAAATTTTAAAATTTCGACTTATAACACGGAATTTTAAACTTTTAAATTTTAAGGTAAAATTTCGTGTTATAAGACGAAATTTTAAAATTTCGTGATATAACTCGAAATTTGAAAGTAAAAATTTTAAGAAATTTTTATTTTATTATTTTATGTGGCCCTTCCTTGTACGCCTTCGTATGAAAATGCACTTTTTTATAATAAATATTTTTGAGGTTTAAAAAATAAATTAGATTGGAAATTAGGTTGGTCATTGACCAAATGACCTTATGGACTAACCGCGCCTGGCACCCTGTACAGACTCTACACACCCAGCAGATAGATGAGATATCAAGATAAATGACAAGTTTTCTAATGTTTATACCAGACAGATAAAGTCTAACTTTCTTCGACTTCTTTTTATGTATACAGATAATATTCAAAAAAGTAAACAAATTTTCAAAACGTATTTTCAAAAGTGTCAAGCTTAAAGATTAAAATATTCTAAATGTATCTTTAAAGTGACCTCCAAATGAGGCCAAGCAAAATCTTAGACAGTCGTATAAGATTCAGAAGTTGCCAAGAAGTAATTAAGGTGTGCGAAATCTCGATAATTTTGTTTCAAAGCTTTTCTACATTGTCCGGTGTAACTCTAAACTCTAATAATATCAAACACTTAATAATGTAAAGATGAAATATCGGGATGCACTGTAGGAATATTCTTTATACAAATCGAATATAAACAAACATAATGGAGATATCCCTCACTACAAGAAAAAATTAAGAATGATTTGAAACACATTCTTTTGTTCTTGATTGGGGAAAAAAAGACACACGCTCTTTGCCTAAAAGTCACTGACAAGAACTTATACAAAATGTTTGTTATCCTTCGTTTATTTAAAAGGCAGACGTTGTTTAAGGAATACTTTCCTCGCAGGATTAGTCAAGGAGAAAGTAAAGTACTTAAGCCTTACAAAACTTAAATGCAAATCAAAGAGTGATTAAGATCTTTATAGGAAACCGAAAAGCGGAACAGGACTGAACAGAAACAAAACGAAGAAATGGTACCAGTACCTTCTCGGTGCTTACGAATCCGAAAAAAATTGGGTCAATCATAAAATTCATAAATGTAAACAAGTATGCAACAATGGCGGATCTACAGAATGTGTGAATTCGAAAACAATTGAATGATATAACTGAGCCGGTGGCCGACATAGTTTTTTTGCGGTTTTTGTATTCTAGTTTTCCCAGCGGTAGTAAAACCACAGTGGCGGAACTTGACGATCCTAAAAAAAATACGCAATAAAAATCAAGACAGAATTGCACACATAGTACTACACTTTTTCCTAGTTAGAGCTAGCTTTAACTAATAAAACATCAAAACTATGCCTTATCTATTTGACTATCTAAAAAATATTGTTTTGATATAAAGTGTTTGCACAAAGTTATAAGGGCGGGCCATTAGTTTCTGGAACCTCATTATTTTATTACACATCGGCCAGTGGAAGAGAAGTAGTATTAACTAAACAATTTTAATACAAATAGTTTTACTTAGTAGAAACTGTAATAGCTTTCGGGGGGGGGGGGTTATAAAAGTGATCCCCAAGAAGTATCGAAAATTATTTTCCACTTTCAAATTTTACCGCTATACGGCGTATTTTTAAGTTGAAATGAAAAAATGAGATCTCTCTTCAAATCAATAGTGAAGGTAAGTTACGTGGAACGGTTTTGGCTCTAAAATTTTTTTATTTGACATTCTGGCGTATCTCCTAAAATAGGGGTGGAGGAAGGCTCGACTCTTGTTGCAGAAGAAGTTCGATTACTTCGTTATACGTTAACCGATTTTATAGAACTTGATCTTGTTTTACAGCTATTTGATAGCCGAATTATAGTCTATAATAATACTTGAACTTTAGTGTAAACCAGAACTGTCAGATGGAGTTTTTTGACCGATTAAGTAGTTTTCTCAATTTTAAAAGTTTAGTCGAATAGTAACTTTTTATTTTACCTATCTTATTACACATAAAATTATCTAAAAAGTGCCGTAAATCGGTGGTCGATATAGTTTTTCAAACTTAAGTTATGAGCAAAAATATATATATTCATATACAGGGTGGCGCAATACTGTGACAAAGTACCATATATCCCGTACATTTGATAATTAAAACAAAAAGTTTGCATGTGGGTTGTATAAAGTAAAAAGGCCTATAATTTAAAAATATTTTCAATTATACAAGGCGTTTCACAAAAGCAAGCCACTAAAAAATTACCTTTTTTTAAATAGGACACTTAATAATATATTTTAAGATGTTTCTATTCCCCTAAAAATTTTCCATATGATCCGTAATTAGTTTTGCATTTTGTTGCGATGTTGCCAGCTTATTTCAGTGATTCCTCAAATAGTTAAAAAGCATGGTCTTCTAAAACTTACTATAACTTTCCATCTACATCAATTATAATAATGAAAATTTACACAAAAGAAGATACATGTTTGCTAAAGAGTCTAAACTAGCCCGTAATTAATTAATTTGTACAGGGTGTTTGCTACAAGCCTGCGAACTAGACAAATTTTAAACTAATTTTTCTTTTATTCTTTAAATGGTACACCCTATTTCCCGAATTCGTAAAAATGAATATACCGCGGAAACTAGAAGAGATGGGTACTTATATAGGAAAACCTTAATAAAAGTTATAGAAGACAAACAACTGTATACGATAGAGTAGTCAGATGTATTTATTTATTTATATATTTATCATTCCATATAAAAAATCAAAGAAAAATTAGTTTGAAATTCGTCAATTTCGCAGGATTGTAGCAAACACCCTGTATAAATTAATTAATTACTGGCAAGTTTAAACTCTTCACTGAATATCTATCTTCTTTTGTATCAATTTTCATTATTATAATTGCTGTAGATTGGAAGTTATAGCAGGCTTTAGAAGACCATGTTTTTTTTAACGATTTGAGGAATTATTTAAGTAAGCTGGCAACATTGCAGTAAAATGCAAAACTAATTACGGCATCATATGGAAAATTTTCAGGGGAATACACATATGTAAAAGTATAGAGGGTGTCCTGTCTAAAAAAATGTAATTTTTTAGCAGCTCGCTTTTGTGAAACACCTTGTATAATTGAAAATATTTTTAAATTATAGACCTCTTTGCCTTATACAACCTACATTCAAACTTTTTGTTTTAATTATCAAATGTAAGGGAGATGTGGTACCTTCTCACACTATTGCGCCACCATGTATGTTTTTTTTTTTATTTCAAAGCAAATTTCGACCATTTTTTCGCAACATTTGATATTTATCCACTTAACTATTTCACGTCTGAAAAAATATTGTTATCATAAAAAAGTTAATAGGCGTCGTTACTTAAATACTTGCTTTGTTCCAGGAAAAGGATAGCTCGTTACAAAATTAATGTAATTACCAAACTTTTGAAAAAAAAAAAGGGTTGACACTTTTTTGAACCCGTAGTTATAAATACTAACTAATCATTATCTTCCAAAGATCAATATCTACTTATCACGATATTTCAACGAATGCTTGAAATATCCGCCATTATTGCCAATACAACTTTGAAGTCTTCGACGTGTTTCATCAATAGCAGTTTCGATCTCTGGTTAAATACGCTCTCACATTTAGAGCATACATGATTGCGTAGGGCAACTTTTGTAGTCGAGTTAAAGGTAAACTTCATCCAAAAGAATTGGCAGATGGTTTCTTAAAAAATCTAAATACCTTGCTGCATTAAGAGTCTCTTCAAATATCAATGAGTAGTTTAACCTTTAATAATGCCGCAACACATGTTTATGCTAAATTGATTTTGAGATCAATTTACATCATCCAATGAGAAATATTTGCCGGCCAGCAATGACTGTTAAGAAGTTTACGTCTTTACCTGTACTAGTGAAGGTAGCCTAATTTTTTACTAGTATGATGACAATATTCTTTCAGACGCGAATTAGTTTGAAGTGGATTAATACTGGATGTTGCGAAGATTTGCCAATACAGTGAGGACATAAAGTCTGGAAAAGTTTCTTTTTCAGGTAAGCGAAGCACCTGAGTAGAAAACGCTCAGACACGTCGAGTTTATTTAATTTTTTTGCATATTTTACGACTCTTGAAAATGATACAGGGTGCTTCAAGAAAACTGGGCAGCAGTTAACTTTATTTTTTAAAGGGATCATCCTGTATATTATGGCATTAATGAATTCTACGGATAAGCACTTTTCAAGTAGAATGTTTTCGAACTATAGGAATAATAATATTGAAAATCGGACATTTTACCAAATTATTTCCTTACCCTTTGAAGGTAAAGAAAAAAATTAAATTAAATTAAATTAAAGAAATAAAAGATATTGTTTGATACGGCAAATATCTAAAAATTGAAGGAAGTAATCTCGTAAACAAATTATAATTTACCGCGATGTGTACATAGGTAATTGTTGAATTTGTAGCAAACATGTATGTTGTGAAGTTGACGCTCAGCTTGAGATTGTCTAGTCTATAATTTTCCTTTATTTAGTATCTATAGTAGGTAACAGTATACTTCCCCAGTTTCAATTGTTTATTCTCAATTAAGTATTATAATACCTATATAGTTCATTACAGGGAATATAATATAAATATTTCGCAATAAAATGTTTCACAAACTCAGAAAACAAATTATAAAATACTTATACGATAAACTATGTAAAAACTTTAATAAATGTTAAAAATTGAGCGTGTCGATTATCGGTTTATTAATTAATAACTTCAACATTTAAATGTTGAAAACCTGATAATCACATTGTTAACTCCAAGTGAAGTAGCCCACCAAATTAAGACCAATTTGAATCCTAGGAAAGCTCCTGGATTTGACCTTATTACAAATGAAATTCTAAAGCAGCAAATTGGGGTGACCCTAATTTAGTACCGATTCAGGGTGTGTAGGTCTGACATACGGAATTTTTAAAAACTATCATTGCAATTTACCTGAAATTTACAATGCGACCTTTAAGTTGTTCACTCTGCTTAATGGGTCCTGTCATTGCAAATTTGCATCTTATTACCCTCTGGCATTAAGCAACAGAGTATAATACATCAAATCGTTTAAAGCGTTATTTAACAAAACTTCCGTTTGTACCCTAACTCTTTGTTCTTGATTACTAAGACAAATGTATGTCGACCACTGGGTTATACCGGTTTAGGATTATATAAATTTTGTTAAACACAAATAATTCCTAAATTTCTTCACAGCGCGATCGGTCGAGTATTTTGTGTACCTTCAAAAACTGGGTTTGTTAGTTCAATGCCTTTATTGCCTGTCGATGACTGGTACAGTTAACTTAGTAGGATCAAATTATTGGAAAACAGCAAACTATAAAAATAAGTAACCATGTTCCAATGCGCCAATCTGTTGCTTGTATTAATTTTTAGTTTTTAAGGAATCTTGTTTTTAGTATCGCTTACGCCAAAAATTCCTCAGGTCTCTGTTATCCGTTAAAATGCAATAATTGCTTTTAGTAAATTTTTCTCTCTAAGTACCGCCACTGTTAGTCAATGTAAATAGAAGTTCTCAACTTTTCTCACATTTATTTTAACAAACTCGTTAAGTTTGCAAAGAGACAGATACATTATAATTGAATTAATTTAAATCGGACGCAAAATTAAAATTACCAGATTGGTAATTGGTGGTCCGGTTTTTTTCTGCTACAAAACACTAGACAAAAATTGTGGGTAGATTGTGTTCATCCCATCATTGTTCAGCTCTTATTTTGTACGAATCGTGAGAACATACTGGCAGAAATTGTTTAATTCAAAATGGGCATTTCGTTAATTAAATAAAATTTATTACCATCTAGTATAACACAGGATCATGGTTAGACATAATGCCACTGGCCCTAGACCCTAGGGACTCTCTTTCTCGCCGAAATAGGACGACTCCGAAGAAGTCGTGCTCTTTGCTGTAAGTTTGATCGGTAATTTTTAAGAGAAAAAGCAAATCCAGGAAATTAGAAAGAATAGAAAATCTAACCTGTGGGAGAAAAAATGTAAACCTTTTTCTTCTCAAAAACTATTACAGGCCGCCGAAAAAACTTCCAATTTGTGATAAACGACCTCAAATTAGTGTGTATGCAAAAAACTAGCTAAAAATCTGTTTTCCAGCTTTCTCAATATTTACCTCATTCGGAAGCGAATAGATGTTAGTTTATGGATAAATTCTCAACACCTAGAATAGAATGGTTGCTTTCTTATGCCCACCCGTAGTTAATAGCAATAGATTGATTGTATTGTGAATTCCCTAGTTCCGTAACATCCACTCAGTTATCCATGTACGCTGTACTAGTTTATACAAACCTGCTATGAATTGGTTGCTGGCTGCGCACGGTTCTAATTTTTGCCTTTTCCTTGGTGCAGCAGTTTGCAATCTGGAGAGTCGCAGTGACTAATAATATGCTGACTGATTTTTCGTGCAGTGTCCTAGACCCTGCGCTTAGGATCTCCATTTTTTGTTCAGGTGGTCCTTGACAGCCATTTTTCTCTTGTATCTCTGTCAATATGCTTGTAATTTGTTAAAGCTGATTTTAGCTTAAATTAAGCAGTTGTTTTGTAGGTGTAGGGCCAGGATTTCTGATTTGCTACGATTTGTCTTTATGCTAATTCTTGATCAATCATATTGGAACCATCAGAAAACTAGAAGAGGAAGATCCTATACTCTTTAGGTATTCAGACACTTTAAAAACTGATTTAGTATAATGTATGATCTATGTGACGCCGGCTTTACAAGTTAGTCTGCGGGTATGTCCTGCAGCATCCAAAACAGCTACATTATGGTACTGGTTGCCAGGGGCCTAATAAGTTTATTTCACTCACAAGTCAGCTTTGACTTATTATCATGAATCGATACACTTTACATGTTGTACTGGATCTTCGAATATTTGTTACGCACATTAGGAAATGGCATATATTCTTCCCTGAAATACACATGCTCATAGCCTCATAGATAGTGAAGAGGTAGCCCAACTACCTTATTATTACTCCTTCTTGTAAGCTCTATTGTGACTAACCACTTTGGAGTTCTTTATCGAACTGGGCCGTTCTAAATAAGAAAAATAGTTTCGAAAGTGCGTATAGCGTAAATTCTCTGGTTTGGTTTCACTCATTATTGCGATACCTGCCTCGAAATTTCCAGCAATGACACAGAATGTGTTTCTGAATTCTTATTGCAGAACCTGCATAAAGTCTTATACGAAACTACCGTGCTGGAACACAGCGAAATGGCCACCACAAAAATGTTCACCCGAAAATGCCACAACATTTTTTGTAACAACAACTGTTACATTATGGGTAGAAATAGAAATTACTTGTTCTGGTTCACAGTTTTTATATTCAGTTACCTGACACGCGTGTTTCGGCCCTTTCGAGTCATTTTCAAAGGAGTACAGATACTAATTTATAAATGTTGTTACAAAGGTATTTATCTAAATTCTAATGTAAAGTATAAATAGGTAATAAAGTAATTAAGAACAGGGCTTACAGTGGATTGATACATTATGGGTTTTTCCTATTGGTGGTTCTCAAAACATATGTTGTATCCTATTTTATTATGCTATTGATAATTGGGTTAGCACTTGAAGGTATTTCTGTTTGATTATTGACAACATTACATTATTTGCTTTTTATTGCTTTTTTTGAGTGTAAGTGACTCTAGAAAGTTCAATTTGTTGCTTTTGTTCTTGATGTGAACAGGTTTAATTTTATTTGAAATTGAATGGTGTTCTTTTATGCAGTGTTCGGATAATGAGTGATACCTGTTTTATTTTTTTTTTTTAAATACAAATTTTATGTTCTTTAGTCTGGTTTTAAAGTTTCTGCCTGTTTGTCCAATATAGATTGCATCGCAGTTGTCACAATTTATTTGGTAGACTCCGCTTCGTAAGAGTTTGTCCTTAGTTTCTATTTTATAATTTCATAAGTGTCTACTTAAGTTGTTTTTATTGACTTGTATAGGAGTGATATTAAAAATTTTTTAGTTTTTTACAAATTTTTTGGCTTATATTGCCGGTAAAATTGATCGAGCAATATTTGGATTTAGTTGGATTGGAGTGTCCATAGTAGAGAAGTTTTTGTGTTTTTTGTCTTAGTTTTTTCTTTAGAATTTTGTTAATGATTTTCATTTCGTAGCTGTTGTTTGTGGCTATGGTTTTTATTATATCTAGTTTTTTTTTATATTCAGTGTCTGATAGGGGGATGTTGACTAGTCTATATAACATACTGTGGAAGGCTACTATATAGTTTGGTTTGTTGAGGTTGTTTGGAGTCCGCTGGTATAATTGTGTCTATTGTAATAGATTTTCTATTGATTCCATAGTTTAATTGATTATTGTCGTTTTTTATGGTGACGTCTAGAAAATTTATTGAGTTATTTATTTCTTTTTCTATGATAAATTGAATTTTGTTGTTTTGGTTATTAAGTAAATTGAGAAATTGTTGTAGTTGTCGTTCCGTGCCTGTCCAAACAAAAAACACGTCGTCGACACTACACCAATAATGTATTTTTTTAATTAGTGGATTATTTATGTTGAATAGCTAGTTTTCGAAGTTTGCCATATATATTTCAGGTTAAAAGTGTCGTTAAACCTGAAATAACTTTGGTCAATGCAGAGATTGGTGAGTGCAATTATTAATTATTTCGTGTATAATGACTGGGTTTTGGCTAGTGATTAGGTTATTGTGTATGACATTTTTTAATTCAGTTGTAGGTATAGATGTAAATAGACTTTTAACGTGAAATGAGACTAGAATTGAATTGTGGGGTATATTTAAGTAATTTGTTGTTCTATGAATTCAAACGTATTCTTTATGGCATAGTTCAATAAACAGTTTATAATTTTTGGTAACTAAGTATAAAAACTGTGAACCAGAACAAGTAATTTCTATTTCCACCCATAATGGATATACGGTTTCACCAAGAGTGTAGCCCATCACAAGTAAATTAAACAACTATTACATTCATATGTCTGTTCAGTTGGCAATATTCTTCATTATTATCATCAAGCAGACATAGATATCTATTACCCATTTCCAGCTGAATACATCTATTGTGGTATCTTGGATTTAATTTGTCGAAATTCTCCTCAAATTGTCTGGTATACTGGGTTGGTGGACGCACTCCACTTCTGAATGCATCTTACCTGAACCGCCACTCTATAATTCCCTTGTCTAACTATTATTGGGTCTAATTATTTTAGGAAGATACGCATTTTATTGCATCGGTAACATCGGTTTTTGTCGTATTTGTTCAGATGGAACTTCATCTCTTAAAGATATAATAATAATAATAATATTATGCCTTTATTTTTAACTCGGCGAAGTACAGCAGTGCTGCTTTTAACCGAGCATTCAAAAGAATACAATTTACATAATATTTAACTGATATAAGAGTCTAAAATGAAACATGCCTAATATCTACTTGAACTATAAGGTAAGTGTAAAGTGTAAACTGCAAAATTAAACTGTACTGTAATTATTGTGAAAAAGTGAAGATAAGTTAAATAAACCTCTTATATAAAGCAAAGAAAGGAAACAAAATCATCTAGACAAGAAAAAAGAAAGAAAAAACAAAGTAGTCAACAATTATTATCAAGCAGAAAATTTCTATACCTAGCTTTAAAAGAAACACACGCTAGATCCAGCCCATTGGCAGGAATCTCATTAAGGAGCCTGATGGATGTATAGCTAATCGAATGTTTAAAAAGACTTGTATGATGCTTAGGAATCTGAAAGCGGTCCTTGTGACTGGTATTGCCCTGATGTAAGGTATTCCGAAAAATCAGCTTTTCACGTAGATATTGTGGAGTTCCACTTTTTGAGAGTCTATGCAGAAAGCATCTCAGATGCAGTCTTTCTCGGTCCTTTAAACTCAGCCACCTCAATTCTTTTAATTTATGACTGAGGCGATCCCTAATTCTCAAACCAAAAATGAAACGAATGCAGGAGTTTTGAATTTTCTGAATTTAAATTCTGAATTGACATCTAAGCAGGGACCATATACAAAATTGCAATAATTACAATGAGAAAGCACTAAAGACTCACATAACTGTTTTTTTTTAATTTTAAGTTTAGAATAAATTGATTTTTATATAAATTGCGTGAACAATAGTACGCCATTTGAGCAACCCGTGCGACTTGACTTCTAAATTTTAATTTATTATCGAAAATAATTCCTAGGTTTTTATATTCGCTGACAATCGGAATTTTGACCTGTGCCATGGCCACATTGATGTTAGCTTTAGCCCACTCGCTATTAGGTCCAAAGAACATTACTGCTGACCTTTTTGGATTAATTTTCAGTTATTTTATTAGAATATATGTAAATAGAATTTAAGCAGTTATTAATTAGTTGTCCGGCCTGAAGAGCATTTATCTTGTTAAAAGTTGTAAAGATCTGACTGTCATCGGCGTATTGATTAAGGCTACACCCAGTTACATGACTATGCATGTCCATGGTAAAAATCACAAACAGCAAAGGCCCCAAAATTGACCCCTGGGGAACTCTACATTCAATGCTAGATTTTGAGAAATTTTCCGGTTACAAATCACATACTGTGATATACCAACCAGCTAGTCTCTACACAGATTAATTGAACCTTCCTGAAATCCATAGTAATAAAGCTTGGCACACAACAGATGAGGATCGAGAGTGTCGAAAGCCTTGCTGTAATCGAGAAGAACCAGCGAGGATGAATCCCCTACATCGGCCGCCCTAAGAATGCCATCCAACACATTTAACAAAGCAGTCGCTGTGCTGTATCCCTTCCTGAATCTCGATTGACCAACGAAGAAAAGATTATTGTCGTTTAGATAACCTACTATTTGTCTGTACAAAATTTTTTCAAATATCTTTGACAAGGTGCTCAAGAGACTGATTGGCCGCATACCGGAAAACTCTTTGGGATTGCATACCTTGGGCAATGGGAGGATGGATGCCAATTTCCAATCTGAAGGAAATTTATAGTTGCTTATAGATGTATTGAAAATGTGGGTAAGCAATGGTATAATGAAAGGACAACACAGTTGTAGCATTTGCAACGTGAGCTGGTCAGAACTGGCAGCATTAGATTTGAGCTGGGAAAGTGCCCAGACTACGTCGTTATCATCTACTAAGGAAAACTCAAACACACTGTCCGTGGCACTACCGTTCTGGTAGAAGCGAATAGTGTCAGGATTCACGTCGGGACACACTTGACGAACAGACTCCACAAAGTATGCGTTAATATCATCTGGTTTTCCAGACTTGACGGAATTTCATAACTGTTTTTCCGTTTATTGTAAACATTCATGTCATTCAAAGTTTAACAAATTACTCCACTATTCTGACTTCTGCTGACAAAGTCCAGATAAGCCCTCTTTTCGTTGCGGACTACCTGAGTGAACATGTTTCTTACCGCCTTATATTCGGGCAGGGACGAGTTCACTTCCGGCCTGACCAGGTGGTTTTTCCATGGGTCGAATTCACTCCCAACATAGGTCGAGTTCATTCCCAAGCGAATATGCATTAAAGGAGGATTAAAAGGTATTACTTTTCAGAAATTGATACATTGTTGCCAAATAGTATTTTTATCCATGAAAGCACGGTGAGTTAGTCATTTATTTTCTCTTAGGAAAGAAAAAACGTACTATGTAAAAGATATTAATAAATCACAGAATAACTAATTGCAAAATTTAGAGAACTCATTATTTTAATTAACATTAACTATAATTAAAAAGAGATTATCAGCAAATTGATTCAAATTTAGAGAACTCATTATTTTAATTAACATTAACTATAATTAACAAGAGATTACCAGCAAATTGATTCATATTTGGGGGAGGAGTTAAATAATAGAAATAATAAACCCTTAGTGTGATTCTTTATTAGTTGCACATACCAAATTGAACATACCAAATTTGTTTAAAACGAAGTGATTTATAGTATGTGTAATAAAAGTTTGCAATGGAGGCTTCAATAGTTAAAAGTGAAAAAGGTAAAGACATGTTAGTTATCAACGGTTTCAAATTTTCTTTTCACAAGTTGTTAGCAAAAGGCACTTTAAAAAGATGGGCTTGTACGTCCCGGAAACCGTCGTGCAAGGCATTTGTTAAAACTAAACCAGACAGTGTTGAAGTGATAGAATTTTGTTTATTCCACAACCATGACAAAATATCTGAAGAAATTCTGAACAGGCAAACTATAAGCAATTCAGTGAAAATGAAAGCAGTTGAAGATGTAGAATTTGACAACTATTTGTATTTGTATAATTGTATATATTTGTATAAGTAAAATCTTTATATCATATTTTTTTTCGGAATTTTTGTACGGAATCGGAATTTTCTGATTTTTTTTATAAAGTTTGTATACATAATAAAATTTTATTTTTTTTTAATTTTGTTTTTTTACTTTGCTACTGTTTTATTTTAAGAAATAAAATAACTTTGGCGAAAAGAATGACTTGTTTAGATTTTAAGGTATCATAAATACTTATTCTAATTACGGTATAAAATCGTCTGAGAGTGAATTCAACCATCAACTTTTTGGCAGTCAGGTAATATTTATATTTTGGGAGTGAACTCGTCTCCTTCGTTATATTCTTCCCAATCTTCATTCTTTTTTGATATTTTATACTTAGAGAAGAGACGATTTCTATGGTTTTTCATTAACCTCAAGACATCGGTAAACCAGGGTGCTTTAGCTTTAGTTACACGAATTACGCGTTTTGGGGCATGCAAATCGAACAGTACTAGAATGTGTTATCCAGACAGTCCTGATCAAATATTAATCCCCAATTTAAATTACGTAAATCAGTGTCAAAATTAACCTGATCGAAAGCTTTAAAGTTGCGAAATTTAATAAACTTAGGGGTCAAAATGGGTATCTTAATACATATAGAACAATAAATTAACTGATGATCAGAAACATCATGCATATCATGATGATATACCTGCCCGCGTAGTAATTTTTCATTCGAAAGAATGATCACGTCAATTAAGCTAGCCTTTTGCGCAGAAAACCTGGTAGGGTTTAATACAATTTGCAATCAAGAAAAATTTCAAAATTATTTTTTATGTTAGTATGTTCTAGCAAATTATTATTGATATCTCCCAATAAAATTAACTCATCACAAAGTAGCATTACCGTAGCCACCGAACTTTCAAGTATATTTAGAGCATTATATTTCGGTGGGCGATAGAAAATACCCAGGCCCAAAATCATCCCTGCCATTTTCTAAGTAAGCCAATGTTGTTCGAAAGTCTCATTCCGTTCACCAACGTCAATCTCGGTTGCGCACAAGTTATCCCTAAGGTAAACTCCTACCCCTTCCCCTCTACCGTCTCGATCTACCCTACAAAAATTGAACCCCGCTATATGTACTTGGGCATCGGATATGCTTTCTGACAGCCAGCTTTTATTTGCATAGACCGTTGCATGGCTCATTGTGTTACTGTTATTGGGTTCTAGATTTATTGATTTTAAGTCTAACATCATGGTAGGAAAATTTAGTAGCAGCATTTCCTCTGCTTTATGTCAGAAATAGTTTTCTTAGGCAATACTCTTACCTAAAGGAGCTCAGTAGTCATGTCCTTGTCAGTGTTTGATCGCCTGTGTACCAGATCAATGTTCCAGGTAAGAATTCCTGGTTGTAGCTTATCCATGAGCTTTGATAATAAATTATCACTTCGAATGATACTATGTTACCTTTAGTGCCCTCTAATCTGATCTAGCACTTCCACACTCAGAGTCACAAACCACATTGCCCTTAAAGCCCAATAGTACTAGGGCACTAACTGTACACTAAATCTAACAGAGGTAATTTAATTATCTAGGAATAAATCTTAAAAACTGTTTCTTTAATTATTTACAATTAAATCAGACCCCCTTAATGTCTCTTTTTTCATATTGCTTCCTGTGACCATATCATAAACAATTTAGTTATTCATATACCCCCCAGTCCCGGGTCGAGTAATAGCCCATAATTTAAATGCAAACAAGCACATCCATGGTCTACCTGATGGGCCAGCCGACACCTGATCTTCGAAAGCGGTAGCGCGTCTAGTAGCCCGTGATAAGGCCCGAAACAAAAGAAATCCGATACGATTATCGGAGACGCGAGCCAAACGGGTATTTGATGGTGGCGTGGTTCTGTTGGTTTTGGCAGAGATTGCGATTATTTTTGAGCACTTATAGATTTTATTAGAAAGTATTCAGTTTGAGTCTGCTTAGCTTTTCAATTAATATTTACTTTTGGTTAAAATATATGTACAGGGTATCCATTTTTCGATGTAATTGCAGGATATGTCGGTAACTAGTAAAGGTAGAGACATGCGATTTTTACATTACTGCGCTACATTTTCTTGAAACAAAAGATGCCGCAAACAGAATTGTCATAGCTTTCTTAGTATTTAAGCTACAGGATGTTTTCGAAAATGTTTTTTTTTGACCATCCCCTGTATTTCGGTTACCCTTTAACTTATCAAAAAATTGAAAACTGTTTATAAGAGACTTTCTTAAGTAGAATTCAGTGGCGTGCTTACCTCTTTTTTCTAGGAGTCTTACTTTTCGAGATTTAAAGCAAACATATGATTTTTTAAATGGGACACCCTGTATATTTTTCTTATATTCGATTTATTTTAAGCGTTTCAAAAATTTATAGTTGATAGTTATTATTAACAATAAACGCAAAAATCGAAAAATTTATAAAATTAGGGTAGTAGGCTATGACAATTCTGTTTGCGGCATCTTTTGTTTCACGAAGAAGTAGCGAAGTAATGTAAAAACCGCACGTCTCTATCTTTACTAGTTATCGAGATACCCCGCAATTACATCGAAAAATTGACACCCTGCACTAGGTACATATACAGGGTGTCCGGAAATGATAAGCATAAAACTAGGGGGTAGGGTAACTTTATTTTAATTTGTTTTTTCTACGCTCGTTATAAAAACTCGACTTTTTTTTACCATTATAAATGCATAAGGTACATCATTTCATTAACATGTTAAAAAATGATGATCAGAGTAAAAAAAATTTCCATAACGGTTCATTTTTTCACTCTCAACTAATGTGGGTGCGCAACGAGATAAAACCAAGTTACCTATGGAAAATTGAACAAGGTCGAGTTTCTATGACAAATCTGTCATTGTTACAAATTTATCTTGGACTAACTGTAAATAGTTTCTGATATTTAAAAATAGGCCCATAATAGTAACACAAGTTTTATAAAGCTCATTTTAGAGCCTGCGTTCATGTTAGAAAACGAGCCGCTAGTATGTTTTATAATATAGTAAATTTGTAAGATTATTTGAAATTTTTTTTAACTCATCTCCACTTCATAGAATTAATGCAACCAAACATACACGACAGCAAAATAAAACATTTGTGAACATTATTACCAACCTTACAAAAATAAAGAAAACTGTTTCATAAAAAGTTCATTACGATACTGAGAACGATATCGAAACAGCTTTTTTATGAAACTAAATTAGAAAAAATTATTTTGTCTGTTTATAAGGTTGGTAATGATATTCACAAATGTTTTATTTTGCTGTCGTGTATGTTTGATTGCATTAATTCTATGAAATGGAGACGAGTTAAAAAAATATCAAATAATCTTACAAATTTACTATTTTATAAAACATAGAACTATAAAATTTACCGCAATTTCCCCTACCTTTGGGGGGAGTTAAACTAAACTCATCTTGCTCCATGTTTTAAAATTATGTAGGTATGTTAGAAAAATTAGATAAGTTCGTGACAAAATGGCTGACACGGAAATAAAATTATTTGTTGATTTCAAGGCTACTATGATAAATAATTTCATTGTACATATTACCAAACCAAATTTAGGGCTAAACATTTTTAAACTTTGTCTGTTTTATTTTCTTCTTAAATATGGATTTATTTATTGAAAAAAAGCCAAATAGAAAAAATAGTAGGTGTAAAGCACATGTTTTATAAAGCTATTAGCGCACTTGTCCGTTATAAAACTCTCCGCAAGCGGCTCGCTTTCTAACAAAAACGCGTGCGCTAAAATGAGCTTTATGAAACTTGTACTTTAATATACTATTTTGAAATCCCAATTTTTTTTTGTTTTAAGTATTTATTATTATCTTAAGGTCAAGGGCCACTAAGGTCCTTTGACATTGAAAAATACATGCCAAATTTGGAACAAAAGTACGTTAACTAGCGAAACAGTTATAAAGAGAAACTGATTTCATAAAACCACTTTTGACACCATTACATTTCGTTATTTTTGACTTTTCGAAAATATATTGTCTTTTTATTGATAGGTACAGCACTGCAGAGAAAATCATTTATGGTGCTCTGCGAGCGATGCGTGTCCTCAGCAAGCGAACTCCGTTGGTCTTGATTATTCGGAGATTATACACGAAGGTGTCAAGGAGGTGATTTCAGAGTGATGATGTTCTCCAGATAAACGAATTTATGAACACCGTCGCTAGAGAGTCACTAGGCTGAACCACGCACGGGTAGACTGCAATGGTTCTTTGTGTATTTCTACCATGTAACGCTCTAGGTGAAATCAAGCGGACAACCTCAGTTGAAGAATCCCCATGAAAATATTTGGAAAAGTCAAGTCACCAACCTGTCTTTAATGTTCTAGGCTTTTAAGGTTATTTGTCAGATCATGACCGGCAATCAAGTGAATGGTTTTTCTCTCAATGGAATCCAGCAGCCTCAGGGCATATTTAGGAACACATCCGCCAATGTGTGAGCAGTATTCGAGCGGTGGTCGAATTTGGGCTTTATTGAACGTCTGTTGGAGTGTGTAAAGATTCTTAGTTCGGAAAAGTAGTCCAAGCTTCTGCGGGGCTGCCTTAGCTATGACTGCAACATGACTATGCCAAGACAAATGACTATCCAAATTGACGCCAAATAAATTAATTTATGAAGTCAAGGGAATCGAATGTCCTGTCAAGACTATATTGTGTTGTTTCCACCATGACTCTATTGGTTTCTTGCAATAATAACTTTTTTTGAAAAACTACTGCCTGGGTTTTGTAGCTTTAAATTCTACTTGGTTACTGTCACCCCCAAGGCAGAATTTCTTTCATGGTCTTTACTGAGATGTGGAACTTCTTGCTGCCTATAGAGATAAGCAATGACAGTTAATGACCGAACATCCAAAGTAAAATATGAATCAAGTGCGTTGTCCTCAGCGAAGCTATATTTCGGATTTTTAGTTTTTTTTCTAAAAGATCGTTAATGTGTAGTAGAAAGAGGGTGGCAGATAATACAGCACCTTGAGGGATTCCGGCATTAATGTTAAATGTCTCTGAAAGAAATCCGCCCATCGCCACCCACAGAAAACGGTCATTCACATTTTGACTACCACGGGAAAATCTGGAAACTTTCTGTTGGGAACCAATATTAATTTTTACGAAATGTAGTTGTTATTGTAGAACACTAGTAAGTTGAGTTTAAAAAAATAGTTGACAGCTATCAATGTCACAAAATGCAGTCCAGTATAATAATACTATGATCCCTTTTAGTTTTTGTGTTAACTGGACACAATAATTGTTCTTATGATTTCAAAAAATGGCCTTTCCAACAATAAAACACAACGCATTCGCTTAGTATATTTAAATATTAAATACAGACGCAAATTTCTTACATGAGTACATTATTGCTTTTTCCCTGCATATTATTATGCCATTCTTTGAAACAACGAGAGACGCAAAGTCCTGGATTTTTTGGATAATCTGGACAATAATATCTCGTTTTCGCTTTATCCTTTTTAGAGATGCATTGGCGGTATCTTTTCATTGTACTTTTATCCTTCTCTGTAGGAGGATTTGGTTCCAAGAAATGAATTTGATTATCACTTTGTGATGTTTCGCGAAGTTCTAGTAGTCGAATATCTTTATTCTGATGAAAATTATAAAGATGATGCATTCCATATAGAAAGATCAACCAAATAGAAGACAATGTTTCTATATCATCTTACAGTTTTACGAAGCGTTGAATAGTAAGCCATCATTTGGTCTGCCTTATCGATACCTAAGTTGTACAGATACTGTAGTTAGATAGGCAAAATCAAGATTGTTAATGTAAATTCTGGCCCTAAGGATATATCGAAACCGAATACTGTGGCCCAAAATAAATAAAACTACGAGGTAACTTCATATAAAACATGCCAAGTTAACTCGACGCAGACCATAGTATAGAACTCCGTCTGTCCATTATACTGGACGATGATACTTAGGGTGTTAAGCAGCGTTGACAGCGATTAACAAAATTGAACTTACATACCGTATGCTCTTACTTTAGTTTCCAGGTACTTTAAAAAATTTTGGTTGATGGCCTTCTCCATAACTTTTGATAAAACCGAAAACAGTGCGAATGGTTGGTCTTGGCAAAGTGTTTTTGTGAATTTTGGGTAGTGGCAGTTTTCCAGCAGGAAGAAAGAAAATACCGATGTTAATTCATCGGCGCATGGATTTCGTCCAGTTCAGAAACTATCTTTGCGATAATATGCTTTCTAAATTTAAAAAAAATACAATGTTACAGCTCGTTATACTAGGGGAATAAAACTTTTGCTTATTCATCAATTCCTTTCATTAATCATTCAATAGATAGTAATTATAGTATGATATGAAAGGCTATAATATCAGTGAAAAACAGGAGAGCAGTAAAAGGAAATGAGTATGAGAATTACAGGTGTATTGTACTTTACGAGCAATTAGTAGCGTATGTTTTCATAATATCTCGAGGGACAAATTCAAAACGAGATGTTCTTATTTGCTGACGATACTGCAATTGCTTCAGTTTCAGATTAACTGCAGATGGTGGTGGCTAGATTGCAGAGGTGGAGAATTCGCTCAAATCCTGCCAATAGTAAGGCCATTTTCTTCCCAGGAAGTCAAGTACTTGGGACTTGTTTTTGATGAGACACTAAATTAGAGAAAGAACTTCTAATTAAGATAGAAAAAAGCTGTCAATCAGCCTCGTTCTATATACTGCCTGTTGAATAAATGAATTAAGATAGGTTACATAAATAAGGTTAATTTATACAAAATTCTCGTCAGGCCGGTCCTGGACTGACTTATAGAGTGCCAACTTGGTGCACCATAGGCAGGACAGCGTTTCAGGAACTAGAAGAAATAGAGCATTAAAAATAATTGCGGACGCTCCGAGATATACTGTAAATAGAGTACTACACAGAGACTTTGAATTACCTACAGTGACGGAATTTTATATCTGACTACCACAAACGTATGAACGAATCCACCGACCCACTAATCACAAATTCATATGTGCAATCATCACCCGATTCCACGTACAAGTTCCCTAAAAATTGGCTGCCTCCAGCCATACTGGAGAGGCACTAATGATGGAAGCCTCGATAAGTCTAGCTTTTTTGAGCTGAAAGAATAATAAGTCTAAGAAGACGCTCATACCCCCTTTAAAAATCATCCAGGGCTTCGCTTAAATTCATTTCCGTATTTGAAGTTTGGCCAACAAAGGTCCAAATGACTAATAGAAGTTAAAGACAATGTCTGACTTGAAGGAAAGAGATACAGAAGGTAGTCGGGTAAATGAAAAATATATTAAGACTAATATAGATAACATTAATACTAATTGTGACTAAGCCAGCTCTCGAATAAAGATCGGGAATAACTTATCAGAGCACTTAGGGCCTTCAACAGTGCACCTGTCGTTCCCCAAGTCAATTTAAAAAGTAATTTAAAACTAAATCCCTTAGAAAATGAAAAAAAAAACAAGTTGCGGAGCTGTAGAACACAGCATACTATTTTTCAGTGATATTATAGATTTCCATATCATACCTTAATTACAATCTATTGAATGATTAATGATGGAATGGAATTGATGAATTATTGAAAATAATTAAAAAATATATTATTAGAATAACAGAATACAAGAGAACCTAATTAATATTTCTTATTTATATCACCGAGTTTTTTGAATTTAGGTAAGCAAAGCATTGCTTTTATTCCCCTGGTATAATGAGCTGTGTAACATTGTATTTTTTCAAAATTTGGAAAGCATATTATCGCAAAGAAAGTTTCTGATCCGGACGAAATCTCAGTCATCTTGATTAAGACATGCGTCGATGAATTAACACCGGCATTTTGTTCCTTCATGTTGGAAAACTGCGACTACTCAAAATACGCAAAAAGGCCTTGCTAAGACAGACCAGTCGCACTGGTTTCGGTTATATCAAAAGTTATGGAGAAGGCCATCAACCAAAAATAGTTCAAGTTTGCCCATCACTGTCAAGGCTTCATAACACTCTGAGTATCATCGTCCAGTATACTGGACAGACAGAGTTTTAAACTATGGTCTGCATCCAGTTAACTTGACGCCTTTTATATAAAGTTATCTCGTAGTTTTATTTATTCTGGGCCACAGTTTTCGGTTTCGATATATCCTCAGGGCCAGAATTTACATTACCAATCTTGATTTTGCCTATCTAACTACAGTATCTGTACAACTTAGGTGTCGATAAGGCAGACCAAATGATGGCTTACTATTCAACGCCTCGTAAAACCGCTGATTGAAGACACTAATCTTCAATCAACGGTAAAAATGTAAGAGATATAGAAACATTTTCTTCCATTTGAGTAATCTTTCGATATGAAATAACGCAATTTATAATTTTCATCAGAATAAAGATATTCGACTACCAGAACTTCGCGAAATATCATAAAGTGATAATCAAATCCATTTCTTGGAACCAAAACCGACAAGGATACAAGTGCAATGAAAAGAAAATGAGATAATATTGTCCAGAAAATTAGGGACTTTGCATCTCTCGTTGTTTCAAAGAATGACATAATATTATGCAGGGAAAAACAACAATCTACTTATGTAAGAAATTTGTTACCTTAGTTAATATCTAAATATACTAAGCGAATGCGTTGTGTTTTATTATTAGTAATGCCATTTTTTCTCAATCATAAAAAAAATGCAACAAACAAATGTTTGTCCCTTAAAAAAAATGGTGTCCAGTTAACACAAAAACTTAAAGTGATCATAGTATACTGGACTGCCTTTTGTGACATTGACAGCTGTCAACAATTTTTTTAAACTCAACTTACTAGTGTTCTACAATGCCCAACAACAACATTTCATAAAAACTGATATTGGTTCCCAACAAAAAATTTCCAGATTTTCCCGTAGTAGTCAAAATGTGAAAGATCGTTCTCTGCGGGTGACGATGGAGGATTTCTTTCAGAGACATTTGACATTAATGCCGGAATCCCTCAACGTGCTATATTGTCTCTCACCCTCTATCTATTATACATTAACGATCTTTTAGGAAAATACTAAAAATCAAATATATAGATTCGTTGACGACAGCACCCTTGTTTCATATTTTACTTCGAACATTACTGTCAATGCTTATCTCTATACGCAGCAAGAAGCCCCACATCTCAATAAAGACCTGGATGCAGTTCTGCCTTGGAGGTGACAGTAACCAAGTAGAATTTAAATTTAAATTTATTTAAAGAAGTTATGGTGAAAACAACACACAAAAACCTGAGTTAATCATTTCGCAAACAGCGCCCGGCGAAAGAGGGGGGGGGGGCTCGAGGGTGATTCCCCCTGGGCCCGGAGACATTAAGGGGGCCCGGATTTCGTTTAAGACCGGCGCGCCTAAATGTATGACAGTCCTTTATAGTGAAAATATAAGATAAATTGTGTTCTACTAGTATTTGTATTTAAATTTCTTGATACTATTAACTTAATAACTTCATCTCTCCTAATACTATCTTAGTAATCTACTCTTACTACAAATTTGCAACTGTGTGGCACGAAAAAACAGGTGCAGGGGGGCCCATAGATTTACTACCCCCGGGCCCCGATTTTCTCTCGACGGCCCTGATTATAAGTACGTTTATCAACAGAAATATGTAGATATTTTTGTTTGCAGGCAAATACAGATTGTTTTTTTTACGTTTATGTGTAAGCACATGCCTACCCATGCCGATCAACGACCATTTCGAAAGACAAACAGTACACCAACTGTTATTGTATGAAAAAAAGGTGTTTATTATTTTTGTTTAAACTGAATGGAAAATTAAAATCAACAGGCGAACATAAGGCTAGTTTATGCAGACAACAAATTTTAGTTTAACTAAATCTTACTTTACTAACATTTCTATTTTGTTACCTGTTAAGTAGTATAATATTTCATATATAAGTATTTATTATTATTTAATGCATCTTCTTTTAGTGAAATTATTTTTATTTCTTCGAATGTATTTCTAAGGTAATGTAAATAAAAAGACGCGTTTAAAATGCCAACTTTCAACTTCCGCTAGAATGGTAATAGATTAACATCGTTTTAAGCAAAACATATTGCCGTTCCATTCGCTATATCGTACATCGTACCTGTACCCGGCAATTTGAATAAGAAATATCACCGAAACTAGAAAATCAAACACGTGACAGTGCCAACGGACCTGGAATATGTATACCTGGTAATAGGTACACGGAATAGGCAAGTGATACCTGTTCCAAAAGAATAGGTCCAGTAACCTCTAGCTGTCATTCGTTCGTTTTTAGCCTAGTTAGCCCAAATGGAGTAAACTCTAAAAGCCTCAGGTCGGCAGGTGGTGCTTAAAGAGCGGGCATGCGCACTCCGTTAATATGCAAAAAGAGGTTATGTCGACGGTTTTGACAGGTTAAATTTAAATAGCCCTTATTTACATTCGCATTTCATCTTGTAAAATGTATATATTTAAATTTATATTATATTGTTTGGCCCCGCTGAATAACCGGTAAATACTTTTCGCAAAAGATTATGTGAGGTTGTGTACTCAACTCATGCTCTGCTCTGTTGATTCTTTTTGCGATCGGTATGCGTGCATTTACACCACAAACCCTTCCTTGACGGAACGTTTGTTTTACCTCTGATGATCCATCCAACAGAAGTATCGGAGGTTATCCTTACTGGCATGGAAGCCTTCATCTCTTTCTCAAAAACTTCCTTTTCCTTCTAACGGCAAGTCTTGGTTTATCAAAAATTGTAAACGGGCTGTTAAATCAAAAATTAATTCTACCGACAATGGCGTAAAAACCCTACCGCCGAAAATCGTACCATCTCTGTTAACGCTCGAAACCAATGCAAGCAAACGATAAACCAAAGGATCAAAGACAAACTTTTGGAATGTCCTAACGGCTCAAGATCATTTTGGTCGGTAGCTAAGGCCGTCCGTCAGAACTTTACCAAGTCGACCATTCCAACTCTACCACGTTCTAATGGCACAATTGCGACGAGAGCACAGGAAAAAGCAAACTTACTGGCGGAACTATTCTCTTTACATTCAACGGTTAATTTTCAGGGAAGAACTCCACCGACGATTCCTCCTGTAGAATCGAGAATGCCCGAGATTGTTTTCCGGCATTGCCTTGTTAAACGAATCCTAAGGAGTCTTGACACCAAAAAAGCTTCTGGTTCTGACATTCCAGTCATCGTAATTAGGACATGCACTGACGAATTGACACCGGTATTCTGTAGGCTTTTTAACTTATCTTACAAAAAAGGAATATTTCCTTCTTGCTGGAAAACTGCGCGAGTCCAGCCCATACCCAAAAAAGGCAAGAAGACCTTACTAAACAACTATCGTCCAGTCGCTTTGCTTTCGGTTGTATCAAAAGTTATGGAGAAGGCTATCAATGAAAAATGATTAAAGTACCTGGAAACTTCAACATTATCAGTGACCGCCAGTATCTCAGACGAACAAAAGACGGCCAGTATGGATTCCGTAAGTCTAGATCAACAGGAGACCTTCTCGCCTATGTTACTCACGTTTGGAACAAAGCAATAAAACATCATGGGGAGTCACGGGCGGTAGCACTGCACATTTTCAAGGCCTTTGACCGAGTATAGCATGAGGGGCTCATAACTAAAGTGAGAGCATACGGAGTGCCGGTTTTTTTTTCATGTCTGTCGAGCTTTCTTAAAGACCGTTCTCTGCGAGTGGCGATACCTGTATTCCTTACAGGCAAATGTATCATGCATCAACGCTGGAGTCCCTCTTGGTTCTATATTGTCGCCCACCCTCTTTCTTTTTACTATACATTAACGAAAACGGAACGGAAAAAACTACAAATCCTATATAGCTTTTCTGATGACAGCACATTTGAATAACATGAAAAAAAAATATTATTTTATTTGATCAAATGCTCAAAATGCATTCTATTTTGTTGTAAACAATAGTACAACCTATTTTGAAGTCAAAATCAGCTGGATATTGCCGGAAATAGGAACTTACAGGAAAATTTGCTACATTTTCAACAATATTCAATATTTTAATATTTTTATAAATTACAAATTATCTTTTCTATCGATTTTCTTTGTGCAGCTATATTCTACTCAGTGAGACCCTTCATTTGAGGTATAACAAAGGGAGTGGTGCCATTTGAAATTGTAAAGTGGTGGTGTGGGGCGCCTAGGGGGTGACTGACCCCCTTCACTAAAGTATGGTGATTCTAGTTCCCCCTACCCAAATAACATTTATACCAAATCGCGTTGTTCTAACTTTTGTATACTCTATTGCTTAATACCAGAGAGTAATAAAATCTAAATTTGCAATGACAGGACCCATTAAGCAGGGTGGACAACTTAAAGGTTGCATTGTAAATTTCCGGTAAATTGCAATGATATAGTTTTTAAAAATTCCGTATTTCAGTCGTACACACCCCGATTCGGTCCTAAATTAGGGTCACCCTAATTTGCATACAATAGAAAGACGAGTTTGATGAATGAAAGTAATGTAACAACGGCGTTACTACAGGTAGTTCATTAGAATAAAAGTATAATAATAATTATACTTGATTATAATTATAGAAATAGACACGTAATTGAGATATTAATTATTCTAATATTAAGTAGATAAAAACTTATATAGAAGTAAGAATAATATGAAAACAGATAAATTGGAATATATATTAATATTTATAACAAAAATCTACTATGTACAACTTCATTTTTAAATTTTAGTCATCATGTTCGGAGTTCGATGAACTATCGTCGTTGTGGCCCAGAGAAAAAATTAGGGTCTCTACAGTGTTTTCTAGCATGTTATCAGCTTCCCACATTTTTTCTTCTGTTTCAATCACATGTTCGATGCACTTACTCCATTTTTCAAAATCCACTGTCTTTATTCCCTCTTGCAAGAGGTTTCCAACGTCTCTCATTTTAAAAGTGGTATTATGCCTTGCTACAAACCCTTTTATTTACGCCCACACCAATTCTATGGAGTTTAATGCACAGTGATATGGCGGAAGGCGAAGTACCGTTATATTTCGTCTTGAAGCGATTTCGTCGACAACAAATTTCGGAAACACACAAAGAAGTTTATTCAACTTTACAATCTCCAGTAACTCCTTTTCAGCATATCTTTATGAGATGGCTTCTTATTTACAGTAAGCCAATGAATGATGTCATTTTTTTTTAAGAAGACCTTGGTATTTTTTCGGATTTTCTTGAGTGGTAGCTGGTATTATCCATGACTATAACAGACCCAGGAGGAATAAGATGTAGCATTTGCTGGAAGTATTTTCTTCAAAGATATCAGCGTTCAAGTCTTCATGATAGTCTCCAGTCCGTTTTGATGTAAATGCTGGTAAGCCGCCATCGACAAGTCCATTTTTGCTACCAATGTGAGTAATTGTTAACCTTTTACCTTTTCCCGAGGGTGCCTTTATTGCAGTGGACCATCCTTTCATAAAAGCTTGCCTCGCGCTTTTTATATGTTTATCCTGCCATATTTTATCATTGTTATATCCTTTATTTAACCAAATTTCGTCCATATAGTAGATATTCCTGTTTTCCCTTCGAAACTGTCTAACTGCCCTCAAATGTCGTCCTCGCCAGCAGACGATTTCGTCTTTCTCTATTAAAAGTGATTTTCTGTTTTGAATTTTTTCATGACAAAAATTCATTTCCTTCAAAGTTTTCCATGGGTGGAATGAAATCATCCTTTTTCATGTCAGACATTATTTTGTCCTCACTTATTACAATTTCTTTTCTTCCTGTACTTCTCTCTGGTGACCTGATGGGGCCGCGTTTATCCTCGTGCAAAAGTGGATATATCGTTGACTGTCCGACTCCGGTCATATTCGAGCACATTTCAACTATTCTTGCAACTCCGAATGTTGAATATTGGTGGCGAAGAGCGTTGAAAACATTAAGGCGAAAAACGCACGAGCCGCGTACCGCGGCGGATGGCGGTGCCGCGGGAAAGCGCGGAATGTTCTTGCGGAGACCGCCGCGGATGGTAGTTGCGTCATGAAAGTATCCGCGGTAGGAGTTGTAGCCATTTGGCACTTGTACAAATTTATTATTTCGAGAAAACAAAAGAAACGTCGTTGCAACCGAAGATATTAGGTTCACCCGCTGCTCCAAAAAAGGAGTACCGATGGAACTTTCGTATTATTCTATAGAGATTTGAGAAAAATCGAAGATAAGTTTTTCAACTATACGAGAATGTCAACGTCATCTTTTGATGAATTACTGAACAAAATTAAAAGGAAAATAACTGGAAAAACTACAAACATGCGAGCATGTATATGCCCTGCAGAAAAGCTTTTAGTTACACCAAAGAGTAGCATAACCAATAAGAGACGAAAGTATTGTCGGTTCCTTTGAAGTTTCATGTACCCAAATTCTATGACCTTGATAAACTTAAAACACAGTAAAAAATATCATATTCTTCTTCTTTTGTGCTGTGTACACTGTGCACGGGGAAAAATGCTTACACTGTTTTGGTAATTTTATAATTGAACATTTTATGCTGCCGAACTTGATTGTGCGGTGCACCAGAAAGATATTATCAAGTGAAGCATTAATTAAAATTCTGATTTATAATAAATGTATGTGTTAAATAGCAATCTCCGTCGTTTCACTCTAGACAGAAACTTTACTGATAATTTTTATATTGTAGCAAATGATACATAAGTATAAAAATTATGAATGGTGTATTTCGCTTGTAAGGTCCAAATTATCAATGCCCGTGTATCTCTAATTACAAGATAACTTGTAAGAACACCATTGTTGGAAAAATTCTCATCATGAAGTTATGTGGCTGGTATCACTACCAGGACATTGATAACTTGGACCAGTGGGTTAAAAGAATTTCTAATATACCTATAAGATATATGCATAGGTACTATGTATTTTGCTCTACTACAGTCACTTCTGAGCTATTGTCACTAGTTGGACATTGACAATTTGGGTATTAGCCCCATTATAACAATGTGCTTTTGATACGAAGTTCGGCCGATTAAAGCCACCGATTAAAGAAAGGGAGTTAAAGGCTGCTGCCTGACTCAAAGCCAAGGAGGATCCCAAGTAATGTGCTGACAGTGATTACAGCCAACGATGGTATCCTTAGAAGTTATATCTTATGGCTAACATAAACCGAACATTCATAAATCGGATCTTAGTAGTTCAATGTCCAATAAAGTTATAAGAGAAATAACACAAAACTCTTAAAAAGTATATTTTATTTTATTGTAATCCTAAAGATGCAATTTTTATTTTAAAAAAATACATACACATAGTGCATTATAATAATAATAATTTATTATACATTCACTGTTCAAAATCTGTTAAAGTAGATTTTAGTAAAGGTTATTACAATAAATAATATACAGATAACCAGGTACTTTACTTAACATAAATAAGATTCATTTCAAGTATGATTTTGTTAGGATTCTTAGTGAATTTACTTGCTCCCTTACTTTTTCTTTTCTTGGAATTTCAGAACTCAAAAGAATTTATGTTTGAGTACTTGTTGACAGGGATAATAGAGGAGATGATGTACTGCCCCGATCCTTTTGTTCTCGTATCAAACTGAATCTAAAAAATAAATCCTATAAGTTATTAGACCACTACCTAATAAAAAATACTTCCATGTCTTTCAAATTTTTTTAACAACCTGTCTATGACATTAAATAGTGTGTTAGTGATTAATTAGCGACATTGTTATGACTTTAGCCCAAAACTTACCTCCAATTTCTAAGGTCAGCTCTTCTAAATATTTACTTCAACTTGGCAGTTGTACTTGTGGGGTCATAGATAAGCCTAAAATTAAAAAGAAAACAGTTTTACAGGGTGACCAACTGTCAAGGCAGGATGTACCTGCAGCAAAAGTAAAAATTTTTAAATTTCATTTAAAACCAAATTTACAGGGTCATGACTTTTATGATTCAATTTTTTATAAAATAACCAAAAAAATTTTTTCTTTCTTTTCTTTTTGATTTCTCCACATAAACCATGTTATAATTTAAATATATTAATTATTAAAATTTATTTTCACACCATGCTCATTAAATACAACTAAATTTTCTGACTTTTATCAACATAAAAATTTTTTTAAAATAACTAAAATGTGCTTACTTACATATCCACAACTCTGAGTTACCTCAAGTTAGTCTTCAACTACACAAATTTCACTTGCTATAATATAAAACGTTGTACTCATTAATTTGAGACAACTATTGGATCCAATTTCACACTCGATATAGTTCCCCTGAAGATGACTATATATATGGTCGAAACATGTAGGGACAATCATTAAAAATTTTTTCAAAAATATATATTATTTGTGGAGGAAGACAGAAGTGTTGTTTTAATTCAAAATAATTTTAAATTTTAGTGAGGACGATTATATACCGGGTGGTGCACCGCCAGACTGGGCATAGGAAATCCCATGTAAATTTCGCTACCCTGAAATATTGGCTCCCCTGATAATTTTACATCAAAATTGTATTAGACTTTTTTGATGGTCCTTGTATCATGGACTTGTCAACCAAGATTTATAATTTTCTAATAAGCTAATTCAAAGTTCTTTATTTATTTCATTTTGAGTAATTGCGTATATTAAATTAGTACAATCATTATTTGTTCTTGAATACTGTAAAACAAGTTACTAAACTAATAAAAAACTTTAGTATCATTTGACATTATCATAATCAAATTATTACTGGCGGTTTCATTAAGGTATGTATCAGAGCCGTATATAATTTTTAACTGTTATTTGACTTATAGAAAATAATAAAATTTGGTGTGCGTGTCCATTATACAAGGACCTTCAAAAAAGTCTAACACAATTTTGATGTAAAATTTATAGGGGAGCTAATATTTGAGGGTAGCAAAATTTACATGGGATTTCCTATGTCCAGTCTGGCAGTACACTACCCAGTATACACATATCAGCCGATCCTGCCTATAAAGGATTCTAATTTGTACAGGGTTATCCAACCAAGACTAGACAAGGCGATTTTTTGACTTTTCCTGTACTTTTATAAAAAAACTGAAATAGCCATCTTAAGTCATTTTCTCCCGCGAATTCGAATATCTTCAGCAAAAAACAATTGAACATCAAACAAAAGTACTATAGGGGTCACTTTGATATTTTTTTAAATGGGATGCCGTATTTTTAATGAGCTTATCCGATTTCTCATATAAATTTTGATCTAAAATGTTGGATTTTTAATTCAAAAACGCCTTTTTTCTTCAGTTTTAAATATTCGAATTCGCGGGAGAAAATGACTTAAGATGGCTATTTCAGTTTTTTTATAAAAGTACAGGAAAAGTCAAAAATCGCCTTGTCTAGTCTTGGTTGGATAACCCTGTACACAAAGTCTTGGATGCTTTTAAAATGACAAGCATCACTACATTTTGCATCTCTACTTGATTGTATTCATCAGTGAATCAACTGAAAGTTTGCCACTTTGTTAATTTTATATTTATTTCTTTTTCTTTGTATTGTATTGGTAAAGTCCCGTTTAATAAATGTTACCTATTCATTATTTTATATTATATAATAATACTCACTTGCAACATCACACAATGGTTAACTTGGATAAACTATACTTGTCTCCAGGCAAGCCAAAGCTTTTAATGATGAGGAACCTAGAATATAGTTAAAAAAAACCTTAAAATTGCAGTCAAATGTAATAATTTAAAATATTATTTTATCTGAATTGACCGATGTCTTATATACTAAGGGATCTTGACAATAATTTTTCCATCAATCTAATGCATTTGTATATACCTAGATATAAAGATTAAATTAAAACTAACCTGAAAGTTCAATAATTCTTGATGGAGTTTTCCACTGATAGCTAGCTTCAATAGCTTTGTGCTGAGAAAACATTGTGGGCAAAGCTTGTGCAATCAAAGTCTTACATGTTTCATCTTTAGTCATGCACTTCTCATTAAAATTTTTCTCACAAACCCTGTAGTTAATATGTATAACCAAGACATCCTTATACAGCAATTCTTCTCTCTTACGAGTGACAAGCCAGGCTTTACTTCTAAAAATACATACTTAATTAGATTTTAAAGAATGTATTTAATTTGTTAGATTTTGTGCTTCGTATAACACTGCACCTTATTAAAAAGTTTAAAGAAAGACAATTCTAAGCTACCAGTCGGCTTATTTTGGGTACAAATGAGAACAACCTTTTATTTTATTTACAGTTAGCCATATAAGACAAGGCTTTAAATAAAAAAGTAGGTACCGGGGTACGTACACTGCGCGTCATATAAAACTGGTACACTTTGATTTTATTAATGTAAATCGGGTTTTATAATATTCGCTATCAATCATGCTTTGCATAAGAATGACACCTAATACACCTGTCACTATGACAAATAATAGGATATTATGTCAAAAATTTCCATTTTATGTTATAGCGATGCCAAGGCAGTTGAGTAATTTCGAAAAGTTGCAAATAATTTCCAAAATAGAGGCTGGTTGGTCTGTAAGAAAACTGGCCGAAGAATATAATAGAAGCAAAACTACTATCCAGAATTTAAAAGAAAGATAAGATAATGAACAAACTGTTTTTTGAAATTTAGCTAATTTTGTAAGAGACCTTCCTTTTGATTGTGCAAGAAAAGCTAAAGTTGAAACAAATTTCCCCGCTTCTGTCACAACTGCGTTAAGAAGGATTCGAAAAACGGAATTAAAAAATTCTGCAGCGGCAAAAAAATATAAACTTTTCTAACAAAAAAAACAAGGTAGAATTATTTTTGCTCTTAATTACCTGTTAAATGATGTAGTAAATTTTTGGGGGAGAGTTATATTCTCTGACGAGAAAGTGTTTCAATCGTATCATGATGGTCATATTCGAGTATATAGACCGCCTCGGTCCAGATACGAAGAAAAATATATTTTTCCAAGCGATAAATCGGGAAGATTTTCAGTGAACGTTTGGGCTTGGATGTACAGAGGGGGATTAGGAGTATGTTGGGACATTGACGGAAGATTGAATGCGAGGAAATATATAGATATTTTAGATAATGTAATGTTGCCTTCAGTCAGGGAGGTTTTTCCGAACAACAATTTTATTTTTCAACAAGATAATTGTTCAGTTCACACTGCTAACTGTGTGAGGAATTATTTTGATGAACACAATATTCAAGTTCTTCCTTGGCAATCAAAGAGTGCGGATCTTAATCCTATAGAAAATATTTGGGGAATTATGGTAAAAAAAATTCGAAAATTAAATATCGTTCCGCAAAATAAGCAACAGCTGTGGACTCTTAGCATTAAATTTAATAAATTCTGTGCCAATAAGGTTACAAAAAGTGTTAGATAATAATGGAGCTATGACTGGTTATTAACTTAAAATAATGTATAATTTTACTTAGCAGATGAATTTTTTTAAAATTAAACCGATTTAATTATCTTTTCTATAGTGAAGTTTATTTATTCACTCAGAAGGTTAAAGGAATTTTCGAATAGCTGACAGTACTGTTTCTTAAAGCCATAACCAACAAAATTCATTGTTATACAAACGTCACAAACGACCAATTTACAAAGCTTAAAAAAGCTAATTTTTAGCCTACAACAGTTGTACCAGTTTTATATGATGCGCAGTGTACATACTATTTTATTTTCTAAAACCTAGGTTTAGTTTAAAAGCAGCCAAAAGTTTTGCTATTGAATTGCAGGTAACTGTAACTAATATAACATAAACCAAGTCTTACTACAAAATTGACATTTTAAAAGCTATTCAACATCTTTTTATTACCTATTAGTTAATAATGAATTCTGTTTCTGCTTATTTCGTTTTTAGAATTACTTTATTTACAATCACCGTGGCTGTAAATACCTAATAAATTAACATACATGTTATGTTTCCAAAAGCACAATATTTGTTTACTATACATACCTGTGATATTCTGAGCAAATCTAAAAAATGATATTCCTTAGCCGGTTTTAGAAGGGCGTTCGGGGTAAGCACACGATATGCCACCTTTCTGCTTCTTTACTCCCGACATTAATATCAAAAGGAATCGCTTCTGAATTGTAGAAAACCAAGAGAAACTAATCACTTTTCCACTTTAAACTAAAGAAAAATAAAGGTTCGTCTTAATTTTTAGAAGTAAACAAACGATTTGACAGATTGCGAATGCTGTGAAATTAGCTGGGAATAAGTCTTATCTTGTACATGCGCATAAAAAATTAGAACAGGCCGGAACGGCCACTTTCGCCTCTTATTGGTTATGCTACTCTTTGGTTACACTAAGGTAAGTAGCACAGAGAGACCAACCGTCACTTGAAATTTATTCGGTAAATAAAAAAATAGTCGATGACGTCATATCTCAAATTTTGGACAAGCTGTATAAAATTTTCTTACATCAAGAAAAAAAAATGAAAATACTAACCGATGTGTCCGGCATATTTCTGAAAGAAAAACTATCTTTGATTTACTTAATTTATTTTATTGAAATGTAGCCATGCACAGATTTTGTGAAGCAAACAACTCATAATCATATAGAAATTTTATTAAAGCCATTACAGATTTTGCGTAGAAAACAACTCATAATAGTTACTTATTTGAGAATGCTCTGACATTGCAGAAACAGATTCAGGAGAAGTTACGTTTTTCACAGTGTCGTACTCATGTGTAGTATTTCTGTCAAAGCTGCATGAAGGAGTATTTGCTAAATAGGCGTTACGTGAATAGTTTTGGGGTTGTGGTGGAGGAAGTTGGTAATTGGAGTGCTGGTCTGTAGCCTCCATGATAACTTTTATTATGTTGATTTTAGTTATTGCTTTCAAACGATCGGGTACGCGTTTAAAATCGTTTAGCAACAATAGTAAAAAGTGGCGTTCTGGGTCATCGTCATTACTTACTTAGATATATTTTCTTTTAAAACTGATATAAGCTCTGCACCTACTCTGTCACTATCTTCTGTGTCATTAGCCTTTGTTTTTCTTCCTTTTTGAAGTACTTTGTATTGTATAGCCTCAGTCTCATATGATCCTTCTATCTCCTCACTATGGTCTACTTCAGATTCCTGTTCTTGTGTTTCCTGTCTCTCTTCAGTGAAATTGTTGTCTCTCTTATTTATAGCAACAACGTCTTTCAGAAACATAAGCTGGTTAAAGTAGATGTAAGTGGACTTTTTCGTAGCACCCGACCCACTTTATAAAGTGCTAACCTTACGATATTCCCTTAAGAAAACGTCCTGAAGATTTTTCCACTTCTTCTGCAGTACACCTGTAATAAAAATTAATTTTATTTTATAGATATCTCGCTTCGGGATGCTTATTTGCTGATTTACAATACAGCTATCGATTGGGAAGAACTACAATCAGTGAAATTGTTCATGAAGTTTGCGAAGCAATTTGGATCAACCTGAAAGCAGAATGTCTTTCGCCGCCGTCGACTGAATTTTGGTTGGATATAGCCCAAGGATTCGAATCAAGAGCAAATTTTCCCCACGTTATAGGAGCAATAGATGGCAAACATACTCGTGTAATAAAAACAGCTAACACTGAAACGCTCTATTATAACTACAAGCACTTTTTGTCTATAGTTTTACTGGCAGTATGTGATAGTAATTATAACTTCACCTATGTTGATATTGGCGCATATGGTAAATGTGATGATTCCTCAGTCCTCAAAGATTCTGATTTTTACAAAAACCTGATAAATGGAAATGGTAACATACCCGATGACGCAGTAATAGAAGACATTGAAGGGCAAATGCCTTATTTCCTGGTTGGCGATGAAGCATTCAGCCTATCAAGGCATGTTTTACGACCTTTCGCAGGAAACAATTTAACTCGAAATAAAAGGATTTTTACTATTACTTAAGCAGAGCTCGCAGATACGTTGAATGTACTTTTGGCATTTTAGCCAATAAATGGCGGATATTCCATCGACCCCTAAATGTCAATATAAAATTGGCATTCAGTATTATAAAAGCTTGTTGTATACTTCATAACTTTACACGTGAAAGACATGGACTTAATTTCGAACACACCTTACATACCCAACGTGAAGGCTTAGAAGATACTCCAAGAGGGCCAGTTCAAAGAGCAAACCGATGAGTTATTAACAGCAGAAATTTTGCGGCAGATTATTTTTCAAACGTCAATACTTTGCCATGGCAAGACAGATTCGCCTAATAACTAGTTGTAACCAATATTTTTTTCGTTATTTTAAATTGATATTCAGTATTACACATTTAATAATTTCTTCTTCAAGTTTGATTTTATTTTAAATTGTGTGTTTCTTCGTCCATATACAATGTTTTTAATATTATCTCCAAACTGTAGTTGTATTTATGATTGACTTGGATTTTCAACACGTTTTCTTCTCGAATGTCTTTTATTAATAATTATATTAACATCTATATGAACAATCTCAACAAAGTTGTAAGTAAAAACATTTAATTATTAATTTGAACAAATCTCCTAATATCAATTTATGTCAATTTGTAGTCTCCCTAAGGATGGAAATAAAATATACGATTTCCGAAAGCTTGGAATAACTTTAAAGAGTACTCTTTCATTTGCTGCAGTCCTTAATATTCACTAGTGTATTTCTCAACTAGTTAGCAACGACTACCCTCTCGATAAATATGTAGATATATATGTGAGAGACTTATTATGCTAAATCAGCTATTCTCTGGGATGTATGCCCCAACGAGCGCTGAGATATAAAACACAATTTGTCGTAACACTGTTAATACTAAAATACAGACTCAGATTTCAGAAACTACCGGAAAGAAATAATCTCTGTTTAGTTTTAGTTTAGTTGAAGTTCTCTGGGAACTTAAATAATTTCTATATTTGGAACAATTTCAATTGTAGTACTATTGCATTGTCTAGCAGGAATCTTTAAAACAGGAAAAATAAATACAAAGCCTACATATCAATTTAGCAAAGAAATTATCAAGTAAAAAATAGAATTATACTTATTTTTAGATGTTGATTGTGTTTTAAGTATAGCACCTAATATTGATTTTAATTTCAGAATAAAATTTTAAAATGTCAGATCTGGCTTGAAAAAATATAATATGGTAAAGCTTTCTCAATTCTTGTGTCTTATTTCCCGCAATGTCCTCTTCAAAACAAAGTTTACTCAGTACTACCAGTACTCCCATAAATCTGCCTGTCCCCAACCAAAAAAAAATCGCGGTTTTATTTCTTAAGTGGCGGTACTTCAATTGCGCGCGCCGAACCACAGGTAGCTTCAGGTAAATCGAGGTGGTACCAAGCTAGACCGCGATAGTAGTACCTGGCACGTCGGAACGCTCGAACGTACCAGTCTTTGGTTCCGATTTTTTTCGTTTCTCGCTCGTACTTCTACGGTTACTGTCAGGTTCCGACGGATACTTATTATTCGCGGGTACTGTCAAAGTTCATCGAGTATTGTTTTTGGTATACCTAGATTATTCTCTGGCACGAAAAGGCATTAACTTTGGTTGGTTCTTGTGTTCTTTTGATATAATCCAGTGATTATTAATTGAAATTCTCGTGGAATCTGTTTTAATTTGGAAAAGTAACTCTAATATAACTTAAACCTGAAAAGTTATTCTAACTTACGTTAATCAGTTCGGTAAAAGTTGACAAACTAAGCTTATTTTTCGGATATGTTACATACATGAAGAAGACAATACATTTATTGCTATATCTTTGTGCAAATGTTGCAGGCAACTTGTCAGCAATAATTTTCTAAAAGTGAAGTAAAACGTAGTGCAAAAACATATTATTCGAAGACAAAACAAAAACACAAGAAAGTTTGTGATTTTTTAAAAGTTGTAGTTGGATAATATGTGCTGAAAGACTTGTACTGTTGTGTGAAATTTTAGAAACTCTTCCTAATGATGGCATCGGATGAAGATTGTAACACTTATACAAACTACCAGTAAGTATTAATCAGAACTTGACATAAATTGCTGTTGTTTAGTTTCGTCTATGGCACAGTTTAATTCAAATTTATAGAAAATGTATATCGTAAATTTTACTGACTACTTGCGATATTTTTGCGTTGTTTAAAACTGAAAACCAAAGACTTTCTTCCTTTATAAAAGCCAAAACATGATTGTGGTAAAAATAAAACATTTTTTAACAAGGTCCGGGTATACTTAAGATTAATTATTATGACTGTAACTGTTGTAATTCGCTGAAGCGTCTTTCAGTAAAACAAAAATGTTCTTACTTTAGATGTGAAAAGCTGATAGTGATAGATGACCAAACTGGTATGTACCTAATTAAATTTCCCATACCGTTTGTGCAAATAGGGTACATTTTTTACTGCTCTATAACGTAGATCAGAAGAAGATTATTATCGACCTAAAACAACGCCGCGTAGGCGAATTTTAGGAAAATTAAGGGGAATTGTTTCTAAATTAATATGTATTTAAATTTAACATAGTTAGTTACAGCAAGATTGTGCAAACAAGGATAAAATATTTAGTTTAGATTAGCTGCTATAGGTTAGGAGCTGTTAAGCGATTAGCTCAACGTGTTTTATACCTGTTGAAATTTCGTATAAAGACATTAATGTATCGGATATGCTCATTTCTTCGTGTTGAAATAAGGTAAAAGCTGATTAGTCGAAAAATATCACTTTGTATGGTAGATCTCTTACTGATCAAAAGGATTTTGCCGTGGTACCTATAATGTAACAATGTATAAAAACATTCAGGAATCGAATAAAACTACCGAATTAAAAATTGTATGTGAGGGTAGTCAGTTATCGAGTAATTTAAAATTTCTCAATGAAAATATCCTTACACATGACAAATTATTCTTTATATCTCCTGTATGCCGCGACGATGTTTTGAATATAATAAATAACCTTAAGAGTTCTCTGCGCAAGACGGCATTTTTAATCATATTTTAATGTAAATATCACATCGCGGATATTCTATCATATCTAGTAAATCTTTCCACAGAGAAAATTATTTTCCCCGAATGTTTAAAGTTGGCAACTGTGATTCCCCTATACCTATTATAAGAAACGAGATATTAATAATTTTGAGAACTATCGTGGAATACTCTAAATAGTATCTCCAAAATTTATGAACTAGTGGTTAAAGAACAAGTCGTCTCATTTTTTCATAGAAAAAAGTTATTGTCACCTTCTCAGCACGGCTTTACATTGTTTTTACTTTACGAATGTATAAGTACCGAAACAGCTCCTTGTGACTTTCAGCGCAGCATTGTCGAGTCTCCTGATACAAAAATGTTGGTGCCGAGAATATTTATAGATTTCTCGCTTGCATTTGACTTTATAAGTCACGAAATATTACTCGAAAAACTGTTTCGGTACGGACTCAGAGGTTCACCGTTAAACTATTTTAGATCGTACTTGCATAGTAGAAAGCAGTCTGTGACGGTAAACGGAGTAAAGAGTGCATTCAAGACTATCGAAAAAGGGGTACCTCAAGGTTCCATTCTGGGGCCCTTTCTATTTTTAATTTCTTCAATGACTTAATAAACTATGTTACGGATGCATCAGAGAATATTTGTGTTGTGTCAGATGCAGACAACACTAACATTTTGATTGTGAAAGACTACTTCACTTCTCTATAACTAGTAGCTGAAAGACTATACCTTAGAATATTACTTTCTAATCTGAAAAAAATAGACGACAGTTATAAATTTTTCTCTAAGATCCAATAATATTGATCTTACTTTGTTTAAAAATTCTGATAAAAAAAAAGTTGATCTGATAAGAAGACTGTTGTTCATATAAAAATTGCATTCATAACGTCATACCGAAAATGAGAATTTCCATGTAAATAATTAAGTTTATTAATTACCTACTACATTTTTTCAATAATTTCTTTCAAAGTCATATTTTGTTTCCGATTTCCATAAAAAAGTCCCAAAAAATAAAAACATTTCAGTCGATCTGCTTTCAACACCAGAAAACCGGGTTTTTGCCTAGTTTTCTAAAATTTTCCCAGCCGCCGGCCTTGCGACTGAAAAACCGACAGGGCCAGCCAAAAATCGGCCAGCTGGCATCCCTTATACCACGATGTTACTGGGGGTTACCTTTAATAACAATTTGATATTTTTATCTCATATAGAAGAACTTTATTCAAAACTACGCAGCTTAACTTTAGGTCTATGCACTGCAGTCCCCTTATATTGCAAATATTCACTCGCAAATTAAATATGGGATTCTAAACTGGGGTATGAGTGCTAATATTAACACAGTTTTTATTCTACAAGAATATGCAGTTCGTCTGATAGCCTGGTTTGAATGTAAAGAATCCTGCAGGGACGCGTTCAAGAAACTAACAATATTAACTGTGGCTGGTATTATATTTGTAGTCTGTTTGTTAAAGTCAAGAAGGTTTTCAGCGTGTTAGATCCGCGCCTAACTATGAGACCAGATTAAAAACTCTTTAATTGTCGGAAGGTCATAGATCTGCCAAAATTCGAAGATATATATATATATATTTCACAGGTTGTAAATTTTTCAAGGTACTAAATAGTAACATTAGAGATGTTCTTAATCTAAATTTATTTAACCATCGTTTAAAAAAAATATTTGCTGTAAGTGAATCGTTGAAGTTTGCAGGAATTCTTTTAAAGCTATTAAATTGGGCTTACTTCTTTTAACAGTTTATATTGAATGTATATTTTAAATATGTTTACTTTTAATTTTGTATTGACCTTTCCATCAATTTATGTCTCGTATATTTCAATTGAAGGAATAAATGTTTTGATTTGATATAATTATGTAAATGTACAAGACAGTTCTAAACGGCCCTTATATTTATTAAACTAAAACTTAAAAAATTGCTAAAATAAATTTATGCAGCTATCAGTAAACATATACACGATATTTTAACAGATTAATCATACTTTGACAAACTAAGTATAACATCATATGTTTTAATGCTCAAGTGAACCCGATGAGGACAAATTAAAAAAAAAATGTTCTATTTCAAGTCACTGAATTAAAAAAAAAGGGTTGCAGGTGAAAATTGTGTTCAGAGAGGTAGAAACAGAGTAAGGTTATGATAATAATTAAGTTTCATCAGTTACGGCGTATTTTGCTGTCAAATTTGGAGTTCGACAATAAGCTACCCGCTGTTGAATGTCATTTTAAGCCAATCATGTTATAGTTACGCAAACATTTTTTAGTAGTGCAAATATCGATAATTACACTAGTGACAAGTTCGCAGCAGTTTTGGAAGATAGCTCGACGAAATTTCTAAATGTTTATTTTCATTTATGCACACATCAATTGACTGATTTGGTGATTTATTGCTTATACAAGGTGTTTACTAAACATATGTCCAAAATTCAAGGGGCGATTCTTTGGGTAGTTTTAAAAATATTTTGTCGTTTTTTGATTTTCAGAAAGCCGTTATGTTACGAAGATACAGGGCGATAAAAGTTTTTAGACAAACACAATATTGATAGAAATGTTTAGGTATGTCTTGGGTTTTCGGTCAAAGTTAAGAAGAATAAAGAATTAAAAAAAAAATGTAATCGTTGACGTTTCGGTATATTAGTCTAAACCATCTTCAGAACCTAAAAAAACAAAAAAAGGAACATTTCTTACCTGATAGCATAAAAAATAACATACATTATTTTTTCAATAACACTGCGCTTAAAGCTATAAGCATTAGCTACATGGTTAAATCGATCTATAATAGGAATTTATTATTAATATAGTTGTCATCTATTAGGTATAGACAGGGGTTATTGGAAAATCCAGACTAGGGTCAATATAATTTTTATTCCAACAGTGGTGCAAAAATTTGTATTTAATTGTGCGGGTAATAGGTTGTTGCAACTTAAATTCTCTATGTCAGTTTTTTTAATGTGAATCATTTCTTTTATGTTACATTTTTTTATGCTTAGGTTCGTTATCTAATATATTATGTACATTGTACATTGTTGAAATCAAAATTATGAAGATTATCAATTGCATGTTGAGAAAGTGCTGTTAAGTTTTGACTGATATTTTTATGCTCTTTAATTCTGTTTTCTATGTATTGTTTTGTTTGTTCAATGTATGTTTTTGGACATTCAAGACAATCAGTTGAGAGCATTAACGACGCTGATTTTATATTTGATAGGCGTGTAAGAATTAAAGTTTAAATATCGTTCAGACCAGATTGGTTTCGTATACCAGATTGGTGTGATGTTGCCATCATTATCATAGGAAATATTAAGGTCCAAGATGTTAATAGATTTATTATTTTCAAGCTCATATCTACTGTCGCCTTATATACTGATATACATACCTATCGACTTTGCGGTTCAAATCATTAAAGATAAATGGAACACAATTAAGAAGCATACAACCATTCCCCAAAAAAATTCATAGAAGCCACGAATCTATTTTTTTCACAAATTTTTGCAATTTCTGCCATAATAGCTAATCTGGTAGTGGAATACCTTGAAGCTCGCCTTGAAGCAAACATCTTTGATTATTTTAATTATAAACCGAATTATTTTAGGGAATTCGTTGATGATTGTATTTTTTGTATTCCTAAAAATAAAGTTCAATAGGTACCTTAGACAAATTAACTTCATTTAGTGACAGACTTAATTTTACATAATATGAGCTTGAAGATAATAAACCTATTAACCTATTGGACCTAAATATTTCCAATGAAAATGATGGCAACATTACAGCAAACTGGTATACGAAACCAGCTTTAGTTCTTATACACCTCTATCAAATATAAAACCAGCGTCGTTAATGCCCTAACCGATAGAGCAATCTATCATACCACTCCCACAAATATATCTAACAACATAAAGAAAATTAGAAATACCCTAAAAAGTAATAAATATCCTATAAAATAACCTATTATTAAGACCCGAATAAACAAAAATTTATGATTGAAATAAAATCAATCCTAACAAATCTGAACCCGATAATTACATCTCAAACCATATATCCCCTCAATTAATAATAAAATAAAAAAAAAACGTCTTAAAATCGTATAAAATTGACATAGCCGAGAAACCAACTAATAATACCAAAAGATTTTTTGCAAAGTTAAATCCCGAAACTCCCAAATTGGACCAATTCCACTTAATTTATAAAATTGATTGTCTTGAATGTCCAAAAACATACATTGTACAAACAAAACAATAAATAAAAAACATAATTAAAGAACATTTAAATGTCAGTCAAAACTTAACACCACTTTCTCTACATGCAATTGATAATCTTTAAATTTTGATTTCAGAGAAGTGCAACTTTTAGCCCGCAAACTCGTAGAAAAATACGTTTTTGTCGTTTAACACATGAGATTAATGTAGATATTGAAATTACCTCGCATCTTAGCTAATGGTAATCATTTTCAGTAGTTCTTGTAGATTAAGAAGCTTTACCACAATATTTTTGTAGTAAAATATTGATTTTGTCCAAAAATGTATCGCCCTGTATCATCAAACCAAAGCGGCTGTGTTTGTTTATAGAAAACCTATCTACATGTTTAAATACATATAATTCGTCAAACAAAAATTACGGACTTAATATTTGGCAAATCTTGAGTCTTGCCAGTTAAACTTGACTGATGATATTAAATTAATTTTAACTTATAAAAATTTATATTGACTTCACAACTTCCTCAACAAGAAAGGAGGAAGAGTTCAGTTTGTAGTTCTAATAAGTTTTAATAAACGTATAGTAAATAAATGTAAAATATTAGTAAATGTCGGTATTTATAGACCTCTTAAAGAAAATTAAACCATTCACTTTATTTATTTAATAAACTTATCAGTAGAGACGTAAGTTAAGACAGGGATTTTTGATAAAACTTAATATTCATTTATAAATATGATTTCATAATGTTTTTGAAAAATTTAAATGTGATAGACGACGCAGTATAACTGATTAAAAATATAAACTGATTTCAAATAACAAGTAGTCGATAGTCACAAATTTTGCTACCCTCAAATATTGGCTCCTCTATTAATTTTACATCAAAACTGCATAAGACTTTTTTAAAGGTCTTTGTATGATGGAGTCGCATACTCAATTTTATTATTTTCTAATAAGTCAATTAAAAGTTTTTTTATTTATTTCGTTTTACGTACCTACCTGTGTTTATTAAATTTCTTGAGTACTGAAACGTCTGTATTACGATCCAAAAATAATTGGCAAAACCGTTATTATCACCATTGACGGTGTGCGGAGAAAATAATCAACATCAAATCACCCAGTTTTAACCTATATAAAAAGCATTCCCAGTCGTTTGGGAATATTGTGCCTTAATGGATCGTTACAGGTTGCCAAGTTTTAAAAGATTTCACTTAAATTTCCATAAAATGTACCAAAATCGGTATGTCTGATGGCGCACTGGGTCAATTCCCTAGTGGTTACATTAATTCTTACTGCGCGGCCTATAGGGTTGCTCACTGGTTCGTTAATTTTCTGCTACCTTTGAATAAAACAATTGTTTACATAAACACTTGTGTTTTTATTCCTTAATGCAGGTTATAGTAGCATATTACAAGGATTCACGACAAATACACTGGTATACGTAACGTTCACATTACTAACTGCTTCTTTACATTTTTTCCTATGCTAACTACCACCTTAAAGTAGGTACATCACATAAAGGCCCAGGTATCGTAGGGAGTTCAGTTTCGTACGTTAGATAACGAGGAATCGCTAGCTGCTTAGTTCTACTTAAAAATAAACCATTAATTGCCCAAAAGCCCCAAAATCGCGAGGCGTACTTAAGAGCACATGCTTCACAGAGCCATCATGGAATGCACTACTCAATAACCCAAAAAAAACCGTAAAATCGCGGAGCCAACGTAAAAGCCCTTGCTTCACGGAGCCATCTTGGAAAACTGCTGGCTTCCCTTGCGTCGTGCTTCTTGTCTCTCTATGGACCGGCGCGCCATGCAACCGAACCTATTTTTTGCCCAATAGGAAGCTCGCGCTCCAATGACGTTTTACAAGTACCGTCGCGACGCGTTTTTGATTAGCTACGTGACCGAATGCCAATAACTGCGTGAACAAATTATAATCCTTATGTAATTTACAACCCAAAAATAGTAGAGATTGAAATCGCACGCATACAGCATTTACCAATCTATTCCCTTTGACGTGTTGATACACGTTTCCCCAACAATGTCATTAAAGGTCTTTACACCCTACGGTACTTGTTCTACTCAATGTGGCAACGCAGCAAACCCCTTGTCGATACTCTACTCTAAGTCCAAAGTTTTTGTCAGTGACTCATCACCAGTCAGAGCTCCGGGTTGTGCGCTGTCAGGGAAATGAATTTCGGTTGCGACGGTTGCGTGCACTTCAAAAATAATAAATAAGTATGCCTTTTTCGATTTCGTTTAATATACCTAAAATTCATTTCTTCTGAAGTTCGTTTCACATTTCTTAATGATATTTTAGGTAAAGATGTGTCCTTTTTAATTTTAGCCATAATTTTTTTTTATTGTGGGTATTTCATTTAGGAAAAAATATCCATGGATATGACATCATCCATGATAATTTTTTTCGTGCTCTTGTCTGGGCTCCTCGAGTTTTTTCTTTTTGGTCATTTTCTTGATAAAGGTCTTTTAAAACCTTGAACACAGTGCGTAAGGAAAGTTTTGTTAAAAGTCCACATATTTCTGCAGCATTCAATGTGGTTAGTTCAGGATTTCGTTCCTGAATTTCATGGTATACGTTAGTCACTCCGTGTTGGGTTTCTGGTCATCACAGCATAGATGGCAGTGAGTCCGCCGATCTAGCAGAGAATACCGTGGCTAGACCACTAGGATCGGTCAAAGAGGATATAGATCGTACAGCCAAACAACTTGCAATAAGCAGATGGACAGAGCTAGCAGCCTGTAGGATCTCCAAGCAATTGTAGCCCCTACTTGATCACAGGAAAACCGCAGCTTCATTACAACACAGTCGGAAGAACCTGAGAAATATCACTGCCGTGATTACCGGACATTGTCTTTTCGTTAGACATGCAAATACCAGCTAACGACTTCTGCAGAACTTGCAGAGACGAAGAAGAGGAAGAAAGTAATCAACATTTCTTGTGTGAATGCCCTGGCCTTGCAAAAAGAAGGTTTAATGCCTTGGACCAACCATTCTTCAATAATCTGGAGGAAGTAAGCAGCTTAAAACTGGATCGACATACTAGGTTCATTAACAGTAGTGGCTGGTTCGAGTGAGCTGCCAAGATTCTTCTACGGCGTACTTCGCACTAGCCATCAGGGAGTTGATGCTGATAGGTTCCGCAGAACATGTGTGGTATCACAACGGTCGTTACAGTGTGCCGTAAAATTACCTTTACAAGGCAACTTTACATACCATGGTGCGAACGGCAGCTCTTGTTTCGGAGGCTCGGAGTCCTTGCCTTAAGCAGTTGTGCACTTTTTTGGTGTCTTGGACGCCACCTATTTTAAATGGTTGAAAAACTTAATACTTACAAAGCGTTTTAAAAAAGGAAAACCGCTTGCTTCTAAAGATGGTAATAGTTCATCTTGCAGTACAGTGAGTAATAATAAAACACAGGTATGTAAAACAACAATGGGAATTAATTTATTAGAATCACTAAACTGGATTCCACCAATGAGATTAAATATTGAAATCAATAACTAACTCAAATATTAAAATAAAAAAAAAATTATACACTCATGGGAAGACCTGAAGGGTTTTTACTCGCCTGGTAACTGGTTATCACCTATAGTTTATAAAGCGGGAAAAGAGAATGTTCTAGAACCTTCATACTTGTATGGTCATAATAACTAGATTCTTTCTAAATGTTACCAAGGTAGTAGGTAGTATTACAAATTAAAGTTAATTTTAGAGTGAAATTTACGGCGTTAGGGTTATAAAGAAATTTCAAATTATCACAATACACTGGCCTTATTTCCCAGATGTTCCAAATCCCATGTGGTTTTTGTTTCAAACTAATAGGCACCCTGCCTCCAGTCTGGTGGACCGAACAGTACAAGACAGCACATATTTACAGGTTACAGGCCATGTGGTCTTTCAATGGTGATTCAATCCCAACTCGTGGTCAGAAGGAATATGAATATATAACGTCTGTTACGTATTCAACAATAAACGCTTCGATAGAAGCAAAACAAAAATTTTAACTAAAATATAAAGCCCTAATATCGAAACAGCGAATTAGATACCTGGTTAAATTAAATCGAAAATATATCCTACCTTATTGGTTGTCCGGTGCTACCATCTCAAAAAAATTACAAAGAAATGAGGCCTCATGTGCAAATCTAAAAATTAAATTGCACATGTTGTAGATTGGTGGTTATAAAAAAATTAAGGAGACACAAAAAAAGAATTAAAGAAATCTTACCATCAAAGAGACGAGGACGCTCTACTACCCCTGAGGTGCCAACTAAAGTTGGGGCGGCGGACCTGTTCAAATCACATAATAGTGGGCCCCTTTTAAAAACCGCAGACTTCCACCTTCAAGGGTTATCTTAAAGCTGGATTTATAAACTCAAAAAGTTGGTGAGGTTGAAGTTATGATCAAGTTTGTGAGGTTAGATATTCCGAACTCCGAGCATAAAAATTGGTTATCTCGAACTACCCGGGAAGTTGTAGAACCTTACATGAGCTTTACATCAACAACATGAACGAGTGTATAAATGGAACTGAGTGTTCCCTTTAGTTTAAATTGAACTCCTATTTCCTACACCAACTGAACCTCAAACTCGCCAACTTTTCGAGTTTATAAATCCAGCTTAAATAAAGTGGACTAAAGTCAAAATCCTTCGGAAAAGGTAAAGATCAAATCACAGGTGTCCCTTAACTGTCATGTCAAAAAACGGTACGTTCAGACAATTGATGAAAGTGATCTCAGTCCGATAAAATGACAAAACCAAACCAACTTGACATGTGGAAAACTAATAGCAGTTTACCCTGCATAATATGCAATTTAAAAACAAATAATGGCATACCAATTTATCGAATGGTGAAAAGTGCAATATCATCAATGTTCTAGAGTGAACTAACCAAGGTTCAAATGGAACAACTCAACGAACATGCTGTAGCCAAATGAACTACTCACCGGTTATCATAAATGAACATAACCCCAAATTTTGACAATAAAAATATTTAATTACTCAGATATCTACTTCGTTCCAGTTAATTAAAAAGAAAAGGAATGAAGGATGTACAAAAAAAATATTTATGATAGGACCGTGGCCCATAAAATATGAACGTCTGCACCAAAGCATTAAACTTAAAATCCACAGAAAATATAGAAAGATAATGTAAACAAATATCTTGCACAAAACCATGTAGCATCCTCTAAATATACATCTATAGCAAAAATTAATGCTACAATAGGACTACCTACGTGAGACTGTCTGGACAGACCAGAAGTCTGCTACTCTAACCTAACCATTAACCATTGTAAACGTTTCTAACTATTATTCGTTCTTTTATTTTTAAATGAGATTTTTTTTTAGGCGGACAACAAGGTTCGTTAATCTCTATAGTTTACTCAATTAAAAGCAGTTAAAAACACGAAATAAAGTTTAGTAACTATGTATTGTAACGATACTCCCAAATCTTTTATTTTCTATTCGTATTCGTCCATAATTTTCTTTTTCCTCGTAAGGAACACGTAACATAATCTGTTAACCTTTTGACACAATGTCACTTCTGACGATTAATAATTCGTTCATAGTTTTCTTTTTCCTTGTAAGGAAAATGTAACCTAATCTGTTAACCTTTTGACAAAACGTCATTTCTGACAAATTCATGTAGAAATCCAATCTTTCCTGGTCCTCCTGTATAACAAGCAATTTTGATAGCAACCGACGAGTATAAAAGGAGATGCTGTTCTGGTATTGGATTTTACTATAAATAGCCGACAAAGTCGTATGCTATTCAGTCATTCACGGGGGTTCAAGTAAGGAAGATCAAATTAGCTGTAGTCATCATAAGCGTCATAACTCGAGTTGATGAGTTATTTTCATAGCAAATAAAAAGTGTTTTAAGATTTAAATGGAAGTGCCCTAAAGTATAATCTGGGACTTTCTTGGGAGTTGTTAAAGTAATAGTTGGACCAATAAATATTTCATTAAAGTTACGAAGTCGTTTAATTTGTGTTATAAGTTAGAATAAAATACTTAGGCATAAAGACTGATATCAAATAGAAGAATATATAGGGTCAGAATGGGACTTCTATATTATACAGAGTCGGAATAAAATCTCAAATATTTTTATTCCGTTTAACTAAGCTGTTGTGAGTCAGACACATTGGTCTTAAATTTCGCAGCAGACTTAGACAGAATGCAAGACGTGCTGCTACCGTTTTCGCCGAGCGACTTCTTGGAGGCTTGGTTCATCGATGCCATGGACTCACCGACTTCCAAAGGGCACATAGACCTCCAGGGAGGTGGCTACGACTCTTCCGTCAACGATGCGGAGGTGGCGAGGGGCCCAGACCGAGATGCCAGGCCCCCTCTTGGCGTCCAGGACCTGTTAGGGTTCCTTAAGCCTCCGTCCGACTGCCGGCCGAGTGGCGATGAAGTGGCAAGCGACCCAAACCCCGTGGGTGGCTCAAAAAGGCGAACAACATCGATGCCTGAAGAAGAGGATCTCTGGTCGTGGTGTGAAAATATAGAGCCGTGGAGAATGCTGGGTGAAAACGAAGAGGAAGAAGTTCAAGTTGAACTAGCTGATCGTCAGCGAATACTAAATTGGAGTGCGCATGCGTCGGAGTTACCTGGGAGTGGTGACGCAAGCGTTCGCTTCATGGCGCCCGAGCGAAAGACCGTTAAAGGCAAGGGAGACTTAAAGCCCTCCGATGCGCCTAGGTCAGTGACCCATTTAACATCAAATGAGGAAATTTTGGAGAAATGTGACGTGCCTGAAGTGGTGTCCCATCAAAAGGAAATAGATGGGGAAACCGTGTTGTGGCTGCATGGGAGATTGAAGGCTGAGGCCCCAGTAGATGGGCGATGGATAACCGCACTCCTAGGGATCGTTGGGGCGCAAGCAATGGACCCGGTTGCCAGGGACCTGCCGTTGAGCATCCAGGGAGATGTTAGGGTACCGCTGGTAGTCCGGCGCTATGGAGTTGTGGGGCGACAGGAGGAAGACGGAGCAGTAGCGGTGTGGTGTCCGAGGAACCACAGGAAGGAGATTCTCAATCTAGCACATGGAGTTCGCCACAGCACGAGGGAGGAAATGAAAGATATTATCAGAAAGTGGTTATGGTGGCCGATGATAGACAAGGATGTGGACACGCACTTCAGCGAGTGTGTGTTATGTCAACACTTCGAAGAAGATGGTCTGTGCCACGGAATGTTAAAACCGTGGGGCACAGTTTTGATAACAATAATTGAAGAATTACCAAGGACCAGACACAGTAGATTAACAACGATATACTGTGCTGTAGATGTATATAGCGGATTTGTGGAAGCGAGACCACATAGAAGTATTCACCCAGCTTCGTTAGTAGAATTTGTACAAGCCGAAGTGATTAGCAGATGGGAAACGCCCAGTCTGTTGATGCTAATGCCAGAGGTGGCGAAGTACAGGGAGAAGATAGCCCACGCAACCAGCATCACAACAGTTGGTACGGCAGAGAAGTTAGCAACTTCAACGATGATACCGTTTGAGAAAATGAAGACCAGAATTTTAGCGTTGACCAGAGACGAATGGCCTCTACAGTTGCAGTCCTTGCTGAACCAAGCCAGGAGCTGCAGAGATGACCACAACGGAGCTACGGCCAGAGAGATGGTGACGAACAACAGGACGATCCTCCAGAACAAGACGTTCCAAAGCGTGGCATAGAGTAGAGATGGAGCTACGGCCAGAGGGATGGCGATCAACACCAGGACAATCCTCCAGAAACAGAAGAAGAAAAGTGTAGATATAGATGAGTAAAAAATTGTAACTGTAAATGTTTTTGTTGTTGTTGTTCATTCGACAACAGCTAATTGGATCTCTTCAGGGGGGTGGTGTTCTGGTATTGGATTTTACTATAAATAGCCGACAAAGTCGTATGCTATTCAGTCATTCACGGGGGTTCAAGTAAGGAAGATCAAATTAGCTGTAGTCATCATAAGCGTCATAACTCGAGTTGATGAGTTATTTTCATAGCAAATAAAAAGTGTTTTAAGATTTAAATGGAAGTGCCCTAAAGTATAATCTGGGACTTTCTTGGGAGTTGTTAAAGTAATAGTTGGACCAATAAATATTTCATTAAAGTTACGAAGTCGTTTAATTTGTGTTATAAGTTAGAATAAAATACTTAGGCATAAAGACTGATATCAAATAGAAGAATATATAGGGTCAGAATAGGACTTCTATATTATACAGAGTCGGAATAAAATCTCAAATATTTTTATTCCGTTTAACTAAGCTGTTGTGAGTCAGACACATTGGTCTTAAATTTCGCAGCAGACTTAGACAGAATGCAAGACGTGCTGCTACCGTTTTCGCCGAGCGACTTCTTGGAGGCTTGGTTCATCGATGCCATGGACTCACCGACTTCCAAAGGGCACATAGACCTCCAGGGAGGTGGCTACGACTCTTCCGTCAACGATGCGGAGGTGGCGAGGGGCCCAGACCGAGATGCCAGGCCCCCTCTTGGCGTCCAGGACCTGTTAGGGTTCCTTAAGCCTCCGTCCGACTGCCGGCCGAGTGGCGATGAAGTGGCAAGCGACCCAAACCCCGTGGGTGGCTCAAAAAGGCGAACAACATCGATGCCTGAAGAAGAGGATCTCTGGTCGTGGTGTGAAAATATAGAGCCGTGGAGAATGCTGGGTGAAAACGAAGAGGAAGAAGTTCAAGTTGAACTAGCTGATCGTCAGCGAATACTAAATTGGAGTGCGCATGCGTCGGAGTTACCTGGGAGTGGTGACGCAAGCGTTCGCTTCAATGCAGCGCGATGGAGGATTCATTCGAGCTCCAGCTTTCAGAGAAGCAAGAGCTTGAAGTATCCCACAAATCACCGAAATAAATTTAGATACGTAAGCTGGGCGTTCCCGCCAAACATTATTATTTTGTTTGGATCGCATTTCGTAGATGGCGTCGGTAGTGGCATCGCACAATTTGGTTTAGTTAAGTTCGTATGAGGGCACCACGTTCATTTGCGATTTGCGATCGAGAAGAAGCATCCTCCCAGATTTCGTTGTTGTCAAGAATTTGAAGTGTATTGTCAATTTTCTATTCTCGATTTTCTTTTAAGTTGTGTTGAATTCTGATGCCGTTTGTGATCGTTCGGTCTCTGTGTATACTATTAGCGTGAGTTTTGATAGTTATTTTGACTTTTTGTTTAGTTGTAGTGTGTTTTCGGTTTGTTTAGTTAAAGTTCGCGTATTTATTTCCGTTATGGAAGACTACGCACCTCACTTAAAACCTAAAAAATGTTGTGTTCCAAACTGTTTAAATAAACATGGTATGCGATACCGCTTGCCAAAAAGAGATCCGTTAGTTTTTGATCATAAAAATAATGTTTTATTACCTATTTCGCTTTATTTTAGTCAGCTGTATTTTTTTAAATAGGTATTGCTTGGTTTAAATACTTCTTTTTTTGCTGCTTTCTACTTGAGCTCTTAGATATACGTTATTTGTTACTTTACCAACAAGGTATTTACTCCAAACTGAAAAACAAGAGTTACAAATAACGTGTATTTCTGAACTTAAAATAAAAGCAGAAAAAAATGAATATTTAAACCAAGGAATATAAACTTTAAAGCGGAACCAATATCTACCGATAAAACAGATTTCATCAAAACTTGGTAAAACAGTTTTCTTTATTTTACCCATAGTTGCCAAACAGATTTCTTTTTTTCTCGCGTGTTTCGGATCGCAAATACTAGGACATCAGCGCCAATTAGTTTTTGACAGTTCTAAGAGTCCAGTTGCGTATCTAAATTTATTTCGGTGATTTGTGAAGTATCCTGAAAGGTGAGATCCTGAAAGGTTATTTATTTAGGGTTAGCGAGTATAAAAATTCGTTATTTCCTGCTGTTGGATTTATATCCCATAACAGCGGAGCCCTATAAAATATATTTTATTCTCGGCTATAAAAGATCGTACACTGCGACCTGACCTGGGTGCGATTCTTTATAATAGTAGAGATTCTATTTTATTTAATTCTTGCTGTTGGGTTTGTACCCCAATAACAGCGGAATCCCATTTCTTGCTCGGCTATAAAAGATCGTACACTGCGACCTGACCTGGGTGCGATTCTTTATAATAGTAGAGATTCTATTTTATCTAATTCTTGCTGTTGGGTTTGTACCCCATAACAGCGGAGCCCTATTTTATTTCGGCTATAGAGAACTCACAAGCTGTGCATTACTAGACACAATAATTGTGGATTGATTCTCCTTCATAGTAGAAATATCTTTATTTAATTCTCCTATTTTATTTCGGCTATAGAGAACTCACAAGCTGTGCATTACTAGACACAATAATTGTGGATTGATTCTCCTTAATAGTAGAAATATTTTTATTTAATTCTTGCTGTTGGGTTTGTACCCCATAACAGCGGAGCCCCCATTTCTTTCTTGGCTATAAAAGATCGTACACTGCGACCTGACCTGGGTGCGATTCTTTATCATAGTAGAGATTTATTTAATTATTGCTATTGGATTTACATCCCCTAACAACAGAATTTTATTTTATTTCGACTACAGAGAACTCACAAGCTATGCTTTACCAGACACAATATTGGTTCTGAACCGACAGGAATTAGAAGATATACATTCAGTGGCTGGACCAACGAACAGGTTGGATTCATTTTGAAAAGGCCAAGATTGGAAGGGGGATTTTGTTTATTTTAGCCATGTGGATTGAATATTGGATTTATAAATAAAAGAAATTACCAAAGTTAAAATTTACTTATTTATGAGTAAATCTCCACTGAATACTACCCAGGTATTGTGATAGACAGTTATTGACGTTAATAATTTTTAACCACAAAATAATTGTTGTCACAGTATATACTATTTACATAAAACAATATCTATGTGAATGACGCATATACTCGAGAACTAAAAAAACCTCACAACTATATGGATAAAGTTAACAATAAAAACAAAATTTAATCAAGCAGTGCGAAAACCCTGCTGTCACGCCAATTTTTAAATCTTTCGAGTTGTGAATTCGGTCTCTGTGTGTTGCCACATTTATTTTCTCCGCGATCAGAATCCCAGTGCAGCCTTAGCGGAATTGCCTTGCTATTTTAAATACATTCAGGTCATTGCGGCTCGTAACGTTACCTCTTAAAGTCACTATAATTATAGCGGCGAAGTTTATTATATGCATAAAACACATTTTCTTGTACAATATTTTTATATTGCCGCTTCCTAGATTTGGTGATTGGTATTAAATGAGTCACTGACAGAAATTGACGACTTTGGATAAGCATGTCTATTTCATTGTATTTGTCAGACAAATAAGACTTTTTATCAATTGTACATTTTTTTCTAAGATTCTTCCCCATCTGTCAAGTACTGATTATCAGGTCAATATTTTACCATTACTAAAAATTTGTAGTTATTTTACAAACCAATTCAGTTACAAATCATCACGAATATTACTCTTGTCTCTTGCTTCAGTAATATCGGGGATGTTCCATTGTTCTCTGTGGCGTTTTGTTCTTATTATTTCTTTGTAGCGCCCACTTGTACCTTGACCTAGCTTCGACTTCTGTTATTACCTTTTGCATAACTACATTTTAAAACTATATAAAGTGTCTCTACACGATATGGTGCCACATTTTAAATGAAGAGGCTACCACAAAAATTATCAAACTAACATAATCTTGACAGGCAAATTTTTTTTAGTTTTTGATAACTATTATGTTCATGATTTTATGTATAATTTGATGGCATGCATTAACAAACAATTATTACAAAAAAAAACACCTATTTTATTTATTTGTGCAAGTATGTCACTTCAAATACTTAATTACATTTTATGACAAATAAATTGCTCTTTAAAATGAGTATACACCCTTTTATACCTATATTAACGCATTTCATTAAAAAAAAACAAATTTAATTCAACAATACTATTTTTTCAAGTCAGCTATGAAAACATGTACACATATCCAGTACCCAAACAGTCGAAACCATGGATGCTGTGTTGCCATTGGTAGTCTGCGTTGGTTTCCATGGTATCTACGGCTACGCATTGACAACAATATTAGTCCAGGCACATTGTAATTTTTCTGCAAACTAAAAGCGAGCAAGCTGCAATTTTGCAAGCGTGTAGGGTACCACTAGGAAAGCTTAACTCTGAATTTGCATGAGTCTTACACCCTTAACTTCGGCGCCATCTTGAATCAAATGGTTAAGTGGGTTTTTCGCTTGTAACTTCTATTATATTTACACTAGAAAAAAAATTAAAAAGAATTTTGTAGGGGAAAATAATACCTACAAAACTATGCCTATAAAAAATTCATTAACTCATTTGTTCATTCTAAAAATTCCATTATTTAAACAAAATAAGCATAATGATATCAGTTTCTTCGCTCTTTCTAATTTCCTGTTACTCTAATTAGAAAATTTGCTGAACAAACATTGTAGAGCAGAGAATTATCTACATTATATGTCCGAACATTTTTTTTGCTTAATCAATTCTTCTTTTAGTGCACAGCGTCAAATGTTAAACAATTTCCAATGATCCTGCAGTCGCTCCGCGCACGATTTGTAAATCGCTGGAGGACGAGGATTCGTCATGTTATTTTTTATGGCCGTTTTTCGTCGTTTGTTTACATAAGTCGCATTTTAAGCGTTAATGATGTGTGGAATGTAGCCTGAAGTCACATAATACTGATGACACGATATTTTTTGGAAAGAAAATGTGCTCAGATCTCCAAAGAAAAAAACTCGATTCAACTGAACAAATATACTTAACTAAGGATTCAAATAGAAGAATACTGAAGACTTCACTGAGAAGAAGAGAGACGACAATTGATCAGGAATATCAAGCATATGTAATTTCAAAAATTTCCTGTGTAAAATCGATGAAATTCTGTTATTAAATAACTTTTTGTGCAATGAGTCGTCATGTTTTCCTTATATATATATACAACATTCCATAATTATTGTTATCTATTGACCTGAAAATTTTTCCACGATATCAAAAAATTATTGTGTTCCACATTGTGATCAGAATGTAAAATGATAATGAAATGTCAATAGGAGTCGCATTTTTATGCTTATGGTTTTGTACTTACGTATAGTTAAGGTAAAGTTTTGTAGTTGGGTTTATGAACTCATAACTTTTCAAAATTTCAGCCAGAATTGATTATGAAATAATAACTTTAGGCAAATTTCAGATCAATGATCAATGCACTTGGTTTACTTCTTCCCCGAACCCTTCATATTATGTTACTTGTTGTTCTGGTGAAAGCTGATTTCCGTTATATTAAATTTACAATAAAATAAAGTGCTTGCGACACCTAAAAAACTTATTTTTTATACATTTTGTAGAGTTGCTTTTTACATTAGACTGTTGGTATGAAAAACATTGGTATTATTATTTCCAGACTGCTTGCATTTCCTTATAGTCGAAGAATACATCACGCAAGCTTGACTGACTCTTGCAGCCTTGTTCTAGAAATATTATTAAGACATTTGCATTATTTATTATTAATATTCAATTCGTTGTTTTTTTCAATTAATATTTTTTAGAATTTAATCATACCAAGTTATGGATGGCTTAGTTGAACATAGGAAATTCCATGTAAATTTTGAGTGGCTAAATATTGGCTCCCCTGTACATTTTAAAGAAAAAATGTATTAAAGTTTTTTAAAGAGGCCGATACAATAAACATACGCGTCAAGTTTGAATAAATTTTAATAAGCCAATCCCAACTTATTCAATTAAATGTGATGCAAATAATTTCTATGACTCTATTGTCAAAAATTGACGTAAAATTGGACATAACGAATAAAGATTATTTCACATTAAAACACATTTTGTTTCTCTTATCCAGTTTTTAATTTAACATAACATACCCAAGACTACAGATTTTCACAAAAACATTAATTAATTAGATGTTTAAACAATCCTCCATTAACAGCTAAACAATATCCTAACCGATCATAAAATTCATTTCTAACATTACTGAGTTCATATTGAGAATTTCTATCACATTCTAACGAAATACACTTTTTTAGCTAGTCTATTATTCCTTTCTTCAGCTCTATTGAGATTCTGAGTTGCGCATTTACAGTTATTTATTACAGTGCCTTTGGACTAAAATTTACCAATAATAAGTTTAATTAATGAAATTGAACGGATAGGCTTATCAAAGAATTGAACTGAAAATATTTCAGACACTGCTCTTAAACTGTTTCCTGTATAATACCACTTAATCATAGTTACTTTTTCCTTAATGGAATAGCTCATATTTAGTTATAATTAAAGCGCCTTCAATGAAAATGTCACTGCAGTGACGGACGCTACTTTTCGTTTTGTCAATGCCAAATAATAATTTGCTGATGTTTGCTGTATTACCTAAACTATGAAAATTTCATAATTTTGCCATCACATTTAATTAAATAAGTTAGGATAGGGTTATTAAAATTTATTTAAACTTGACACATGGGTTTATTATATCGGCCTCTTCAAAGAATTTTAAATCAATTTTTCTCTAAAATATACAGGGGAGCCAATATTTAGCCACCTCAAAATTTACATGAGATTTCGTATGTTGAACTAAGTCATGCATCACCCGGTATATAGTAGATAAGCTCAATTTAAAAATATACTTCAGAAGCAGGTTTAGAATATTATAAGAATAGTGTGTATCGATATTATTAGATAATGCAATGACAGGTGCATAACTAATAGTAAATTATTAAATTAGCTAATAAAATTTTAGAAAATAGCGAGTAAGATAGTTTGGGGAAAAGAGCTGCCAGTAAATCAATATTATGTAGGAAAAGACTAACTGCACACTCAACTACTTGGCATCATTTGTAAAGATTTGCACGATCAAACAGTTAATAATGTGAACGGTTTGCATAAACCTGTTTGTTCAAATAATTATCAGAAAGTTTAAACCCCCCTTAAGCGACGTAAGGTGTTAATAGTCGGAGCTCTCGCGGGAATTTATTTGGAAACAAGTGTTTTGCTCGAACTAGTATTGACTATTTTTATGTGCCAGTCAAATTTGAATTTGTATATATTTTTTTCCTCAGTAGACAAACTCATGTGGATAAAAATAATATAATAAAACAAGTTGCATGAAAAAGTCTGTATTTCAAAAACTTCCCTTCTACGGGACCTGCAAGTACTACTGCCATGCATACCGCACTAAATAATACTATGCAGGTCTTATTTGAACGTTTTGTTGATTTATGTTCTTGTTTAGCGTAATGTTTCTTAAACTATTGTATTGTTCTCTAGCATTTGTAAAATTTCCGGGCTAAATTCTGTAGTTAGATTGTTATAAATTATATTCTAAACATGCTTTTTTTTGTGCTACAACTTTAATGTACTTTCAAGCTGCATCAATGAGAGTCTTTAATATTTTCTATTATCGAAAAAAAAAATTAAATATAATTTATGGCAATATTATGGTATTGCCACCTGGCAATTTTCCATAAAAGTAAAAACTCATAACGTATTGGTAATAAAACCTTAAACTTTAATAATTATATAATAAAGAAGTAACAGGTAACAAACTGTCTACTTTAAGGTGTTTGAATGAAACAATCAGTATTTTTAATATAAATAAGACAAAACAGCCTTCCTCTAATCTAAATTTTTAAACGGCGCGTCTTTATCCGATGTGTACCTACTTAAAGTACATAGTTCCAAATTCTTTTGTAAATCTGATCCACTTAATATTTTTAGTCACCGTTTTACCATTGGCATTGAAAGTTCTTTGTACTACAATATTTTTCAATAGTTTAGAAAATGATAAGAAATCTCCCAGAATCATGTCCACTACATTAAACTCTTTTTTGCCTATTAACATCCGAATAAATTGAGACCAGCCACGTGGAACTATAATTTTAAAATTATAATCAATTTATTTTTTGGAACGTTCAATTTTAGCATGGCCGCTGTCACATTCCAGGGAGCAAAAATTTCTGATCAATTGCTTCAAGTAATGCCGTGTTCTGGATGATGTAAAAAAATATGGCGGCCATATTTATATTTCTAGTCTGCCCACCGCAAGAGTCGTAATGTGGTAAACGGTATTGGGTAAACTCATAACCCTACAAAGTGAATTCACAAGTATATATGCAGCATTCTGTCTAGATTTTACCATAACCAGAGCAGATATGTTATTTTTACTGGCACCGGCATATGAAATTGATTAAATAATGTTAAGCTTACAGAAGTTAACAATATAATATATTTACATTATATCTGCATTTGCCATCTAACGAAATAAATATCATGTAGAATATTAATTTATCAAAACGAAATATTACTACATGTATGGTATTGCCAACATTAAATTTAGTGATTTTGTAAAACTGGGTGATGCATGGCTTAGTTGAACATAGGAAATCCCATGTAAATCTTGAGGTGGCTAAATATTGACTCCCCTGTAAATTTTAGAGAAAAATTGTATTATAATTTTTCTAAGAGGCCGATATAGTAAACCCATGTGTCAAGTTGGAATAAATTTTAATAAGCCAATCCTAACTTATTCAATTAAGTGTAATGGGAAAATTACGAAATCTTTATAGTTTAGGTAATACAGCAAGTACCAGCAAATTATTATTTGGCATTGACATAACGAAAAGTAGCGTCAGGGACAACATTCTCATTGAAGGCGCTTTAATCATAGCTAAATATAAGCTATTCCATTAAGGAAAAAGTAACTATGATTAGGTGGTATTATACAGGAAACAGTTTAAGAGCAGTGTCTGAAATGTTTTTAGTTCAATTCTCTGATAAGCCTATCCTTCTCATTTCATTAGTTTCATGTTTTGAGGTAATGGAAAGAAAAGAGCAAATAATAATAGGGATTTTTTGACAAATATTTGTTTTACCGATGAATGTACATTCACCCTCAACAATGAACCAAATGTTCAAAATTACCGGTATTGGAGCCAAGAAAATGAACATCGATCGTCTTGTTCATACTCGGACGCAATATTCACAAAAAAGAAATGTTTGGGCGGGAATTGTAGGACATCACATTATTGGCCCATTTTTTATGGAAGGCAACCTTACAGCAATAACCTATTTGGACTTACTACAAAATCGAATTGAACCCGCACTATAAGAAGTTGTACACGAAAATCGGGAGATCTGGTATCAAATGGATGGTTGTCTTACCCATAATTCTCTCATGGTTAGAGAATACTTGCAAAATATTTTTAACGGAACTATTATTGGCCCACGGCTTCTAATCTTTTGGCCAGCCAGGTCTCCTTACCTTTCGCCAAACGACTTCTTTCTGTGGGGTCACTTTAAAATTTTTATTTATAAAGATGTAAAATTTGAAAATCTAGACCAGCTAAAAAACTGTTTTTCGTTAGAATGTGACAGAATTTCTTAATATCAACTCAGTAATATTAGAAATGAATTTTATGATCGGTTAGGTTATTGTTTAGCTGTTATTGGAGGGTACTTTGAACATTTCATTAATTAATGATATTGTGAAATCTAGTAGTCTTAGGTATGGTATGTTAAATTAAAGGCTTAGTAAGAAAGACATAACGGTGTCTTTTATTTTGGATGTATGATTGCCGGATTGGTGAAACGAAAATGTGTTGTTAATGTGAAAATAATCCTTGCTCGTTATGTACAGCTTTACGTCAATTTTTGTCAATAGCGTCATAGAAATTATTTGCTGGTATTTGCTGTATTACCTAAACTATGAAAATTTTGTAATTTTGCCATCACATTTAATTGAATAAGCTATGATTGGCTTATTAAAAGTTATTCAAACTTGGCATATGGGTTTATTATATCGGCCTCTTCAAAAAATAGTAACACAATTTTTCTCTCAAATGTACAGGGGAGACAATATTAAGCCACCTCAAAATTTACATGTGATTTCCATTACATGTTCACCTAAGCCATGCATCATCCGGTATAGTGTTTGCTACCAAACCAATATAGAACAATATGTTTTTTTTGCCATCTATCAAGATTGGAATTATTACAGATGCGTACTAAGTGGTTACATATGCCTTAATATGTTTTATTTTGCCAACTTTTAAAAAGTAAAATTTTGACATAGTTCATTATGGCTGCATAAAATATTACGTTATAGGAAATCGTTGAAGATATCTCATTTTGCCATTTTATAAAGCAAAGAAAACTGAGCCAGTAGGTACGAAAATCTTAAAATGGCCAAATTTTCACATATGTGGTTTTGCCATCTAACCACATAATGATTGTTTAGTTTATACAATTAAAACCGGTTCTCCAAAAAAAGAAATTTGTAGAATACAAAACGTTTTCCATTATTATTACCCCTCATTTCTGAATCTGCCTAGTATTTTTATTTCTTCTCAAAACAAGTTTAATTAGTATTTCCTATAAATGATACCAAAATGTGTTAATTGGCTGATTATTTCGGGGCCGCCCGCCTTTGTGAAGAAAGACCAACAGGAATATTTAATTACCAACTTTATAAACCAATGGAGATAAGACCGATCAAATCGATGAAGCTATTAATCGACAACTAGTTTTTTCAAGAATCCGACCAATCTGGTCTCGGTAACCAGTCATAATCTTTTTAGAACTCATCCATTTTCACGAAATTCTCCGTTTCATCGTTTCTTCTTCTTTTCTCTCCCGGGAAAAAGTGGTAATTGGTGCCATTAGCATAGTTGAGACCTGATTTAAGCCTCTACAGTGAAGCAAATGTCTTAATTATAAGAAGAGCTGCGGGCGCGAATCCAAACGGTCTCTTCAGGCCTTTTCTGGCGGCACAAAAAGCCAACGCAGTCTCGGCGCTCGGTACGTGACGGGACTTAAAATGGCACCCGATGGAATGGTTCGGGTATGTGTGAGACCGGGATTGGAGACACTGTTGCGAAATTTACTGAATATTACACACGGTCTTGAATCACTATCGCGCTAGGCCTTTAAACTATAGTACATATTAGTTATTTCCTTAATGGCGTATGTCAAAGTCGTCAATCTAGTGCAGGATTACAGGCGATATTGAGAAATATCTTAATAGAAACAGCCACACAATTCTTTTAGGTTTACTATCTAACCGGAACCACAATAGCGAAAACAATAGTTTTTTTGTTCACTTTCTAAATCGCCAGCAGCTGTTGACCTTGAAGTGTATTTACCCCGAAATTCTAGCCCGAAAGTATCAGTGCGGTCGTAGCAATACGGGCAAGGGTACGTGTTGTATTATAATACTTTTTGAGTTTAGGTTTTATGGTTTTTTAGTTTTCGCTTTGTAGTTTCATTGATTTTATATCAACCGTTTTGTGAGTTTGTTGCGATTTTGTGACAGTATTGCTATGGAAGAAAAGAAGAGAAAAGCATGACATGTTTGCAGTTATAAAGATTGCTCAAATAAAGCCTACGATAATACTATACTATTTTTGTTATATACGAGCAAGAATTATTTTCATCCAAGAGAGTTTGCACTGAAGAACGTGGGGCTTGGTTTAGATTACAATTCAGGGGACGATAAATTTAACCAAATCTAGGTTACAATTGTGTCAAATTCATATTAAGACATAATACGCCAAACTGATGAATATTAAAATAAGTAAACAAATACAAACTTATTTTTTTTTGTTTTATTAACAAAGTAAGAATATAGAAAAGGGAAAATAAAAATGATCGAAATTGCTAAAATTGGCTACCGCCATACCCTAACCATAAATTCACAAGTCTCTTCATATTTCTTCCTTTTTTCATATCCTTTCTTGAAACTGTTCTAAATTTTGCACTGGTGCTTTAAAAATATTGTTCTTCAAATGAGAAAGATCAAGTAATCCATAACCTATAATAAACAAGGTGATCTGAGTGGGAATTTAATGTCTGTTCGAAAACTGATCAATTTATCATCGAAAAGTTGCGCAAGTAGTTAATAGTTTCGACGCATGTATGGACGGTTACACCGTCCTGCTGAAAATAACCAAAACGTAGTTCATGGTCAAGTAATTGCTCCACAAATGGATTCAAAATATTGTCCCTATACCACTGTGCTGTAACTGTGTCGTGGAAAAAAATAGGACCAACAATTCTTCACTACATTCATTACTCCATATGCGTGTATTTTGAGAATTCACAATACCGGTGAGGTGGAACCAGGCCTCATCAGAAACAAATATCAAGTCTAATAAATAGTTTATTTCCAATCGATTTGGGTAAACCACTGACAGTAATTCCTGCGTCTTTTAAAATCTGGAGCTCGTATTTCTTGGAATACTTGCATTTTATAATGAAATAAATATAACTGTTTTTTAAGAACAGTCCTGCATGTGTTATAATGCCAAAAGATCTTTTCAAGTCTTGAGACAGGCGTCTTACACATTTTGTTAGCGTATCTGGCATTATTTCACGAACGCTTCTAACAATTTCTTCCATTCTTATATCTTTTGTATAGAACCTCTTTCCCTAAACCGAGTCACGGTTCTTCTCAGAAAATTATAAAAATCCCCAGCAGTAAAAGCAACGTTAGGAAAATTTTCGTGAAAATCATCCATGCGCAAACTCTGATTGTATTGCCACTCACCATTTACTCTAACCCCGTTTTAAATATACGCTTCAACCATGAATTTTTTAGGCTGTTCCGTAATTGCGTGAATTATTCACCTAACATAATAATAACAATGATTAATTTATCTCTTGATATCTGTACTGAACCTCATTGTTTTTTTGACGTAAATTCTTTAAGACTTCAATAATAAAATTGATTTCTGTATCGTAACTTGATTTCAGCCAATTTCCGCAGAAACGGTGACATTTAGCGACTTTTACAGAGAGTACCATTTTATATAAAGGGCATGGGAAAATCATAATCTGTTGTCTAATACCCAAGGTTCGCACGCCCCTGGTTAAAGTTAACATTATCCAATAGACTCAAATAGATAAAGTTTCTAACAGTAATTTATGTCCCAAAATTGGTTGCGGTAGCTGAAGTAGTTCCGGAGCTACAGGTACGTATGTTTCAAGTAAATATATCGTTACGACAATAATTCTCAGTGGCGCCCTAAATGTTCAAATTGTCGCCCATCGTTCTGTATACACGACTCCAATCTCTCCCTGGTTGATAATAGTGCAGTTTCCAACTCTGCCATAGTTGTCCGGCGGCTGCTGTCCATTATCCTTTCTATCATGTTTTCCCTTGTGGTGGGTCTGGTAACTAAAACAAGATCCTTCAGGTGATCTAAAATAGAAATTACCACTTTCATTAACAGTATCACAATATATCCTATAATATTACCTGGCAGGCCACGGAGATATACTCCCTCTTCCTATCCACCTTGCAGGAAATTTGTCGTCAAGAAATTGACGAACGTTTGCCGCAAAGTGTGCAGGATATACATCGTGTTGGAAAACCATAGTTCTGCGAATATCCAAGGGCACATCTTCAAGAAGAATTGGGAGTTCGTAATTTAAAAAATGTAAATATCTTTGCCCAGTATGCGACTAATTAAATAAAAATGGTCCAGTTATTCTGCCACCCAAAATGCCGCACCAGAGATTGACACTCCATCTTCCTTAATGATGCATCTCCCGCATCCAATGGGGATTCTTCCGCGACCAATAATGTATGTTATGGCGGTTTACTCCTCCATTACTATGGAAAGTAGCTTCATCAGTCCACAAAATTCTTGAGAGGAGATTTCTATCTTCCAATATCATATTGAGCAACCAATAGCAATGGTCCAATCTATCATAATCTTGCGGGGTCAAAGCCTGGTGGAGCACAATACGGTAGGGATGTAGCCTAAAGAAAAACTAAATACTTATTACATTGACTTGAAAACTATTAAGAGAAATATTGGCATTATTCTAAACTATTTAAGAGTTATAACATATAGATATAATTACTTACCTTTCTTCTAATAAAATCCTATGCACAGTAGAGCGAGTAACGCCCAAGTCTCTAACAATTAATCTAATACTAATTTGTGGATTAAATTCCACATATGCCAAAACATATACAATGTTTTCCTCGGTTCGACCTCGGCGGCGTCAGCGATATACAGGGCGACGAATACTTCCAGTAGTACGAAAACGGCTAAACGATTAAACATTCTACTGTCGTATCGGCGCCTTTGAGGGTATCGTACTGCGTAAACCCGTTCAGCAGTTGCTGCATTTCCCAAACATTCAAAATACACCGCAATGATGTCAACCGCTTCTTCAAGTTACAGAGGCGTTTTGAAAATCAAATACGACACAACACTGTTGGCACGATAAAAATTTTGACGTAATAATGAAAGGTGAGACGCGTGCATAGTTTTAATTCATATTTTGTTTTTCCAAGGCCTATTTGACTCCTAAAAAACCTTTACAATGGCAACTTGAAAATAAAATCATATTGTTCCGTAATTATGATTATTGTTGTTGATATCTCCGGATTGAAAATAGATATTGACTTGCGGTTTTCGCTGACTTCTTAGACTTTTAATCATCCTTGTAATCAGGTAAAATTTAATTTACTATTACATTTACAATTATGGAAATAACGCGCAATGTTTGTGAAGTTGTAAGACAGCGCCCCCTACCGCCTGGTGTAAAACACATATTGCCGTAGTTCATAAGATGATATATAGAGCGAGAAAAGCCCTTTTTGACAAAACTACTAAGTTTACTAAATTATGTTAAGCCAGACCGGAGTTATCAGCATTTATTACAAATAATGTTCAACCTTCCCCCACCACTTTATTTGAAAAGTGACGAAGACTTTCTATAGGTGAATTTTATTAATAAATCTTCGAAATATACAAAAATGTTATTTTCGGGATACGTTAACTAGGCGACTTTTGAGGAAACTTCGTGATTCATATTTACCGTTATACTATTGCGCCCTCTAGTCTGAGAAACTTGGAAATAATTTCCAGCCATTTCTTATGACCATTTTACCTAATATATTTTTTTCCCGCAAGCCATACGACTAACACTTTCTGAGATACGGCCGACAGCCATTCTTAGTGGGACATCGGGTATAGATATAAATAGGTGTATTAAGTATTCCAATAGAGGCACCCATAAAGGCATAATAACCACATAATTAGTAAACAGGTAACCAGGATTAGGTAAAAAAAAAAGAAATAAAATTATTAGAGCAGAAACTGAATAAGTACCTAGACTCTAATTAGTTTTGATAAAATAGCTTTCTAAAGTTCCAGGTAAATAGTACGGCTGTATATAATTTTAGGCTTAAAAATTTAATATTAAAATATATATTTGAAGACAAAACTTGAATTTTATGTCGATACTTGTACTAATTCTGCACAAATTTAAAAATTTTGGGCCTATTTAAATCCATACATGCAGAAAGATCCTGCACGCCCATGGAGAAGACGGTTTTGATTGATTTATTACTTCGCATCATTAAAGATTAAAGACTAGTTTCATAATTATTCAAGGAATGCCTCAGAACAACTTTAAAGCTTCTATTACAACAAAAATAAAAAAACATACTTCTTGGGCTATCAGTTCGAATTAAACACATCGATATCTTTTGGCATACCTACGAGAAGAATTACTGGAAAATTTATTAAGGCTAAGTAACCACGAGTGCAGACATGTGAACGCTACAAGTTTTCAAAATCCAAATAACGTGTTTTATAATCCAAGAAACACCAAGTGGTAACCAGTAAGGAACCAAATAATGTCTCTAAAAAGTGATATGTAGGTACCATAATCACTACCAATTCAGTTTTGACAAAAAGATTAATCAAGTGAGAGTACACGCCATAGTCACTTGGCGGGTTGCTTCTTTCTCCTATTTTGTAAAAAACTTACTAATTATTCTGTTACGTTGCTGCATTTCTTGTGTTATTTGACAACATTGCCATAATTATGAACTCGCAAAATATAGCCACAGTGCAAAAACTAACTGTCCAACATTAACTAAACGGTCGTTTTTTGTACGTGACGAATTTCGGGCTCAGCTTTTGGACAAGCAGGAATGTGACGTTCGAAGAAGAAGCTCCTTCGACAGGGTAGCGTGCCACGAATGGCAACGTTGGAATATTCGAATTGCTGTTTTTATTTTGTAAATTTGAACCCGACCCGTGTTAAAGAAACTAAGTTTTTGCGGTTTTTAACAAATTTTCAGTGTTATTGTCCTTAGTCTCTAAATCGTCAGTATCAAATCAGATAGCGTTTGTAGTTATATTTAACTTAAAAACCCAAGCAATATTGTTTACAATAATCCGCTCCGATGGGTCCCTGCATGGTTCAAATCCGGGCTAGGGCATGGATGTTTGTGTACAACTTTTAAATATACTAATATGCAGGATGTTTCATTAATATTGCGAAAAAATTCCTATAAACCTATGACCGGAAACGCTTCGTTTCGGAGATTAAAGTTTTATTTTTGTTTTTTCCAAATACTTTTTGGAATAATTGTAATTTGAACTAAAGTTGGTATCTAGGGGTTTTTTGATATGCGAAATTAAGGTAACTGTCCGAAAATCAGACAGTGTCCATTATTCCGTCACTAATTTTAAAAACTAATAAAAATAAGACATCTACTGTCAGAAACTCGAACATTATCCATTCGGTTTATGTAGAAAACTGTACTTGGTAAATTGTCATAAAATGTACTGTTTTAGGTACAACACCTATTTTTATATTTAACCTCAAATGCGCACATTTCAGTCATCTTGTTGTAAAGCACCAGATCATTTGATTTCTTTAGAAGGTAAGCGAATTTTCAGTCGATTTAATTGTATTGTTTTATTAAATATATCCAATCAAATAATATTAGTATATAAATACAAAGGCGCCGTCCTTTTGCTTTCTTTTTACTTGAGATATTTCATTCGGATTGTGGAAATTCGAAAGTAAATGGACGGATCGTCTATCTTTCTATTTTGCTAAGCTGATTCCGTCATTACGTACTTGGAAATCGTAATTCATCCTGTTTCATTTTTCGATTTTCTTTCATTTTTGGCAGGTGTTCTCTATTGGACTGGACAGTACCACAAGCATTTATCGCTTTTTCTTTTAACTTATGTTGCAACTAATAAGAGTTAAAATAATTATCAAAGTAAAGATTATACGTGTTCAACATAATCATTGCTTTCCCAGTATTCATATCAAAGTCATGAAGATGGGCATTTGAATTTGCCAAAGTTCAAATTTTATATCCACGCGTGATGGGTTTTCTTGCCATATATTGTTTTAGTGAGCTAAGCCCTTTAAATTTAACCATAAACTCATGAATGGCGATTGTGTGTTGCAAATTGTAGTATTTTTGAAAATCTTAGTATACGTACCTAATATAACACGTTAGAAATAATAAATACAAAATATCACTTACATTTAATAGTTTACTTGGAGGTCATTCATAACCTAAACAACATACACGTGGCAAATTTTAAGAACAGACAAACGTTTTTGGTTCAAAAAATACTGAACTATTGGTTTCGTCAGAAATTCTGCGCTACATAAACCTTTTAGAATACGTCTCAACTTATGGTACCTATACATATTGTATCGTTGCGGATGCGGATGCGTTACCACAATGCAACTAGAAGCAATATTTTTGTGGTACACCCTTTGTACCATTATGCAACAAAGAGATAAACGTATAAAAAACTATATGTGTAGCATCGATAAAATTTAAATTAATAAATTCACATGTCAGAGGCGCTGAGCGTTTATTTGTCAGATATATTTTTTTCTTTTTGGATAATTAAAGTTAGATTTAAATAAATTAACCTTTTTCCCAAACATTCATAATTGCTGACAAAACGGGTGGAAGGCTACTCATGTTCATGATGGGACCGGTCAGGAATTTGATGTCTTCCTGTAAGTAAATAAACAATATGAGCATACCCTAATTCAACTTCACACATTATAAATAATAAATCAACACTTTGTCTCTTTTTATCTTTTACCAAAAACTCTTGTATGCATGACTATTATTATTTTACTTGAATAACAATTATATAATGCCTCACGTACGGAGTGGTGCAATGGACGCCAAAACGCGAGGGTCCGCTCCCGTACACGTAGTGAACCCTTGCCACTACACCTTAAATCCATAAGGCTCAACCGTAAATCCATACGGTATATCTTTAACTTGGTCATGACCGCAAAACATAAGCCGCTCTGTACTGAGTTGTGCAATGGACGCCAAAACGCGAGGGTCCGCTCCAATACAGAACCTTTGATAATACCCTCTGAGACGTGCAATGATACCAACCAACAACCAACTAGTGGACACAGTACCTGCTCCAGATATTAACAAACAAAATCGCTTATCACAGGCAAAACAAGCAATTCAAGAAATTATCAACAATTAACAATATGACATGTAACAGAAATAATATAAAGTTGAAATAGTTATGCTCAGTGAAACTCACCTATTTTCAGAATAAACTACACTTTCGACACACGGTACACAATACACATTCACAGACTTGCAAAACTCAACTAAAGCCTTAAAGCTTTGCTTTGCCTAACAAACATTCTTTCTCATTTTGTCATTTTGTAAACAAAACTAAACTGAATAGTTCTCCATTGATTTGTGCTGAGTTGACAATCAGCGTTAATGATGCCTAATCTTTATCGTGACTCTAAAGTAATATAAATACGACTTTAACATGTTTGGCGGCGCCCGGCGTCAACAGCTATATCCAATTTCTACTATCGACTTAAAATAATAAGGACGTATTAAATAATTTAAATGGGTCTTACATATGCGAAAGAATAACATCTCTCAGATGTTACGTATATCGACAAGCAGAAATGTTTTTCTAATTCACAATAGGTCTGTTCCAACCATCAGTCCGTGACAGTTTTAAACTGATGTGTTCAATCGTAATTTTTTCAATAACTATTGAGTTTAGGTATAGGACATGTTACATGAAACATACTTAGAATTCGATGCAAAATTATAAAATGAAACAAAAAATAGATGTTTGCATCTGAAAAAATGGAGTTGATGGTCGTAATTTATTTTTGAGCTATCCTGTATACATAAATTTAGCACAAAAAAAAAAGTTAAGAAATAAAAATCGAAGGGTCCGAGCGTTCTTCCAAAAAACACTCCGCTGAATTTTAAACGAATTTGTACATTACTTTTGGGACTCATATTACCTAAAAACAACAACAAATACAAACTTCAAAAAAGATTATTTAGCCGAGGCCAAATCCAAAATACTTAAAGGCATTTCATCGTCAATGTCCGAGTCTGATTTTTCGGCTTAGGAGAAATTATTTGATGCAGATTCTACAGCATCATATCATCCTGTTCTAATAGCGGAAATGGTCTAGCATTATAAAAAAAATTGTCATTTTCATCTAAATTTTAACTAAACTTTTAATTCCCATAATAAATTCCTATTATAAAATCCTATTCCTGTTCTAAAGTAAGCTAAATTTGCCACGACTTTCCCTACATCTAAATTTGATAAACGAACTATTTCTGAAATAAAATTAATACTCATCATAACTTGGTCTTCATTTAAATGTTTCCTTTTAAAACGGGAATCAAGAAGATTTATCGCAAAATGAATGAGTTGACAACAAAATTCGAAGCGCTCTTCTACATATTTTAACAAGTTTCCTTTAAAATTTCTTCTAATCGGGCCATCTTTTGCCGGGATATCAATTATTCCATCTTGCATATACTCTATCAGATTTATTTATTTTGCTGCGGGATATGTTTATAATGTTGTAGGTTTTTCCAACAATTATTATCTAATATAAATTTCTGAATGTTTTGGACCCCAGATGTACAGACAGTACACTGCAGCTTCCTTGTTTTTTAAAATTGAATCCACAGTGATAGGTAGAGCAGCCCGTCTTATTTTTGTGGGTACTTTTAGAAAAATTATTTTATATTTTGGACATGTTTCTGCCTGAGCATTTTTATAGGAATAGGAAACAAGGTATAGCAGGTACTACATCATTATTTACGCGATGTTTGATAAAACGCTGAGCTCTGGTCATCAGCAGCCTCTAGTATAGTAAGCCATTAGCGAGAAATATTGGCAAATATTTTATTTTATAGGCCTTTCCCGAGGAAGGTTTAAATTATGAGCTAACATTAAATTTAAAGTAGCATTAAAAAATACACTACGTTAATTTTATTTATCACCCACTGCCGTTCCCGTCTAGGAAAAGGATATACACAGAGAACATACATAAAATTGATCTTATCTCGATTAATTTATGCGAAAAGTGAAGGTTAAAACTAGAAATTAGCCAAACCGAACTGAATATTGCAACGATACAATGAGATATTTAAAAAATGAAACGTTTCTCAATGTTGCCAAATGTAATAAGCCTTATAAAAGCCGTATATGATTGAGAACGTAAACTGGATGGATACGATCTCAAAAAGTAGTTTAGTAAGTTATAAACACTGAAATAACTGTAATATTTGTACCTAACCAATATTACAATTAATAATAATTATTAACACCTTAACAAGCTCACTAGCAAAGTAGGTACCAACCTGAAACTTATTTGACCCTATATGTAATGAAATGTAATCCTGTTTTTCAGTTTAATTATAGGATCGCTTATTTTGTTGTGGAGGAGAAATTAAATTTTAACAAATCGTCAAGATCTTAAGATTAATATCTCAATTGAAAGTAGCGAATGAAATGTGGCTAGAAATATAAGCTAAAGGTTTTAAGGCTCAATTCAGACTGGCCACCGCATAATCACAACCACCAAACTGCATTTATGACTTTGTGACTACCCTTTACTTTACTGGTTCTACACCACTGTTGATAGTAGTTATAAGGTGGTTAATGTTTCCCACATTGGAGAAGAGTAACACTTTTGCAATCCACAGCCGCTCATAGTTATAAGGTAACATTTCCTCTCGCTCTGAATTGATAATAAGAGCTCTTTGTTGGCGTTGGCTATAGGTTGTTTCGGCACAACTTTTTAATAATTCTGTTTTAATAACATTATTCATCAAACAAATATCTTTAATTATGGACGTTGTTATCTTCATATTATAGTTTCCTGTATCACGCCCACATATAAACATACGGCAATAATTTTATTTCCAAAAGTTTCATGTAAAGTTTCTTAATCTACAAGAACTGCTGATCGAACGTTTAAACTGATTTGCTTAAAAGACAATAACGCATTTAAAAAAAAATTATACTCGGTAAGCCCAGTATAATACGCCATACTTTTATTTTGACTACATTAATAATTTGAAAAATATAAAAATTGGTTTTGTCGAGAACTTTTACTCGCCCTGTATCTTCGAAGCAAAGCGACTTTTGAAGAATCATTAAATGTCAAAATATTCTTAGAATGGTCCAGAGAATAACCTTTCCAATTTTTGCCGTATCTTTAATAAACACCCTGTATATAACCAATATATTGCTAACACCGTGTTATAGATATGTTCAGGGGTAAGCGGCGCCGGCGTTTTGCGGAAGTTTTGCGTCTGCGCAGATCGCGTGTACGTCAGGTTCGGCTTTAAACTTATTTGACTTAATTTCTTGAACAGGTATTGATTCATAAAACAACGGTATAATATAAAATATAAGAAGATGTAGGGCATTAATTTTCTCAAAGACGCAATACACCGCAAAAAAATATGTAAACTCCTGTAATTGCGTATTTTGGGGTGTAGATACTAATAATAGGTATGGCAATTAAAATATCGAATTAAAGTTTAGCTTAGTAGGTGTCGTTCTTAACACCATAATAGGTGCCCTTTGCCGCCTGGTTTCCTTCTATCATTTTCCATACGACGAAAGTTACTATTATTCTTTGTTTATATTTTCTGTTGAGTGTCAACAGAAAAGATAACAGAAAAACCATTTAGGTTAGAGCAGCAAGGTAAATGTTATGCGGAGATTTAAGTAGCTAGGTACTTACCTGAAGAACTGAATTTTGGTCGTTGGCGAACAATTGTTGCAAAGCAACACCATGCAATGAACTTACACTAAAAGACACTAACCTAAATAAACCGAAACATTTTTCTACTGGTGGCAGTTCAGTGATCGTGTCACATGCTCCTTCATATTTTACGTGTAAGTAAGCTATGTAAGGTAAAGGTCGGGGAATTTATATAATAGATAGGAAAACCAATTCGGAAAAGGAAGCCTAGCGGTAGCCTGAGGCTGCAAAACAAAAACTGTCATTCGCAGGATACGTAGCTGGAGGTGGAGCAATGAAAAAAAACTGTCTTCCTTTCTCTATCGTTCGGTGGCAAATAGAAAAAAAATACCCGGCAAGTACTAAATGAAGAAACTCAAATTGAGGTTGTGAGAACATTTGTTGCAGAGCCGACCAGCTCCTTATGAACAGTAGTAGAACAGATGGGAATGTCACACAAGGCTGAGAAAAGCACTGAAATTACATTTGATCCCTATAAAATGCAGATACTTCAAGAGCTCCATGAGGACGATTTTGATGAAAGAATATAGTCTTTTGAAACCATGTCAAATATACTCAATTGATTGAATGTGAAGAGCTGATTTTAATAACCATCTCTTTTTAAAAATCCTTAAAATTGTGGATGTTTTTAACTAACTAGATTGCCTAATTTTGTAGTTATCTGGTATTACACATTCGCTATTTCGCCCTTTGGCAACCTCTTTCGTTAGTAATTGAGCCACATAGAAGTTGTGAAAAGTAATTAAATGTATACCAAGCTGGCAACATTGCTAATTAAAATTAACATCTTCAAGAACAATAATTTCGCACCGCGTGTCTATAGCTTATTATTTAATTAAACATACCAGCATTGCTGTATAAATTAATACTAGAAACCAATAAGTTTTTATGAAGTGATTAGGTGATTCATTCTTAAGGAGTTTTCGGTCATACCTAATGGTTTTTTTTTCTCGTTTTTTTTTTCTCTTAGGAAGTAACTAAAAATAAAAACGTTGACCTCGACCGTTGGTTGTAGTTAATACATACATGTGTTCATGTCTATCCACCCACATTCTAAGGTTAACAGAAATATCCCATAAGAGAGTCGTTACAGTTTGTTGTATTTTACTTGCTATTTTAAAGCTTTCTATACTTCATTTCATCTATACTTTCAATGGCGACTGACAAGAGTTATTTTTGAATTCACACATTTAGACAACAATAATTGAGATTGCATACGGACTGGATTCCTTCATTTCGTTATCAATAAAAATTATTTTCAATTCTCAAATTAACTCGAATAATGATCGACAAAAATATCTGTAGATTTTAGAAAAATTGTATTTAAATGTCCCAAGTGAAGATGTGTTACTTTAAGGTTCTTACTAATAAATTTGAGATGAGACATTCTTTCAAAAACTGCAGTTGAAAGAAAAGCTCTGGAACTTGGAACTCTTTCTTTTTAACCCTCTGCTATCAATCCTGTGTAAGTATAAGTAAAAAAATTATTTGAGGATTATTGCCCGATCCAAATCTGCTTAATAAATTTATAGTTACATTAAATACGTTATCTAGTTTTAATAGTTTATATTAGAGAAAGAAGAAAATACATTTAAATTTAGGTTAACTGTTGCTAAAAGTAATAAGATGCATTCAAATGAAAAACTGGACATCATAGAATAATATTTTTTCGTTTATTTTCTTATAAATGATGAATCGAGATGCGAGACGCGACAGTTAACTTTAATCCATTCTAACTGTCTTTCCATTTAGTGGCTATTTAAATTAGGAACTACCTGCAATAACTTGACCTGTTTAATTCTCCACAATTAAATATTTAAATGTTATGAAGCGTAGGAGTATAAGCAAAAAATCGAATACCGTTATTTTTTGCGAATCGTGTATCACTTGAGAAATGTGCCAGGAAGGTCGTTTCTAAGTGATAACCTTCAGATAGTAGATAGGTAATAAATTTTTTTTTTTTTCGAAAGCTGCTCAGCTGAATCTCGTAATATACTTATATCATAAATTTTATTTCAATATTTCAATTTGAATTGGATTGGTGCTATGCATATTTTTTCAGTGTTATTGTGTATTTTTTTACTGTTTTTTAGTGCACAATTCTGTCCCCATCTTGATTTTTTTTTTAAAATATATCAGCTCAAACGGCTGTTAATTTAGCTTCATTCTAAAATAGTGGCTACGGAAAAATTAGTAAAGCATCTTCTTTTGGTTTTGAGCCATGTAATATTACGTAAAGTTGTAAACTGTTTCAATAGACAATAAACAATAAACGATATTTTCATAGTGACGTACCGTACAAAATTCTTGAGACAACCTGAACTAACCGTCCTTCTTGCTTCGCATAAAGTTTGAAGTTGTACTCTAACGAATTTTAATATAACAAAACATATTTTACACACTCACACATACACTCCCAAAAATGTATACACTAAAATATCAACTTGACCAAGGAATACTACAATTCTTAGAAATATTACCTCAGGAATACCTGATAATACCTGTTACCATACCATTATCTATGGAATACCTGATAATACCTGTTAATGCCTATGGAACATCTAGTAATACCCGAGTAATACCTATGGAATACTTAGTAATACCTATGGAATACTTAGTAATACCTATGGAATACCTAGTAATACCCATTATGAATACCTCCAAATATACCTAAGAGTTTAGATTCCATAGACACGTAAACATTCAGCAGAAATCAGTGGACTAATATTCTATGTAAAAAACGGAAAAAATATTGGAATAAATAGGGATTTTATCGATAAATACGACTATATACGAGGAAAAAGAGGTATTTTACTGGTCTATTGATCAATTGCTAGGAAGAGGTAAAGAACAAGGAAAGGGCTAGCTACGACGTGTTCGTATTCGAATTTTGGTTCGATTAAATTACGCCTCGAATGATGCGTTCCAAAATTCACGTGGAAGTAGACCAGTGCCACAGAGTTGACGTAGATCAGTGCCACATAGTTGGCGTAGGTGGGTGTAATGTTTTAAAAACAACTACATATTAGAGAAAGATAGTTTATTTTAAAACTTTATGCAAAAATTGATTTTTCTGCTAAAATCTAGGAATATTTAGTATTAACATCTTGTTATCCATGTCTACGGTTTCTCATTACCGAATTTCAGTAGCGGGTTCCGAGTTGGTTTGAGTAGATTAAAGTTGAAATCAGTAGACCTACTGAAAAATCAGTATACTGTATCCAACCAGTGTTGCAACCTGGAGGGCTATATCCTCGAATTTTTATAGTTTTTTTGGTAAAAGGAGGCCTTCGGTCCTGTTTTTTATAGAAACCTAATTACATGTATCAATAAGTTTTACATCGACTATACCTTTATTAATTATTGAAAGTAACTGGATTGGAACATAATTTAAAATTAGTCTAAACGAAATATGGGATCGATTATGGGATACTTTATGTATGCACGTGGTTTAGTTTAATATACTAAGGTGGCAACACTGACTGTATCAGGACTAAATCCGACATGATGATCTGATAAACCTCCTGTGATGTACGCGGACTAACGTTTAACAAACTAGTACCGAACAGTTCCATCGGGTAAAACCGCTCACTGTTCGTGAAATAATAATAATAATAATAATTGTCTGTTGATCCCGGATCCGGTCAAAAATATTGGCAAAGCGCATGCGCATGTGCCAACATGTGAAATGTTTTTCGTAATACTTATGGAATACCACTGGACTACCGATGTAATATAACGTGAATACCCTGGAATACCTCGGTCATACCATATACTACGTCTTTATTATCTGGAAATACCAAGTATTACCATGGGATTACCACGCAATACCACTAATTATCCCAGGAATACCTTCATTACCTTTAACTTGTACACTAGAATACCTAGGGTGGTTTCCCCCTCGCAAAATATGAAATTGAAAAAAAATTCATAGGTACTGTAATTTATTATCTTTTGTTAGGGATTCCCCTTTGCATAGAAAATGAATTACGATATTAAAACAAATTTCGTTATATTGACATTCGATATAATTTCTAGGATTCTGCGATTTGGATCTCATATACATATTTTTTGTTAAAAATTATAATAAATCATTCCAGGATTCGCGCGGGAAAGGACAGATTATAGGAGGGACTGCCGATGCCGTTAAGGTTAAGATATAAGCTGAATTTACAAACTTTGTCGCTGCGTTCAGTTCAGTTCCGCTCAGTTCAGTTCAGTTTCGCAGATTGTCGTTCGAATTAAATAAACAGAAACATACCAAACCATTTATAAACTCAGTTCATTTTAAGGTGGCCTCTCAAGATTGCCAAGTTTTATGTTTTGACGCTCCAGTTCGTCGTCGCAAGACTTGTAACCAATGGAATGCGAATGTTGAATCGCGTGATGGTTGAAAGGTATTGTTATTAGCGTAAATTCACGTATTTATTTTATAATCGTTTCTCAATAAATTTAATTTGGACTTAAAACACACACAAACCAAGTAAACCACAAAAATAATAAAGGTAACCAAATTTAATGTCAAAATAAATTAAATAAGTTAGGTTAAGGACGCGTGAGGTTATCGCAAGTTTATAAATTAGAAAATCTTTTGCAGCAAACATGTCAGCAAGAAATATGTCAGTTGCTGCATACAACGGAATGTAAAATTACTAACATCCCGTCATCATTAGCAAATAGCCAAAATATTTCGTTACAAGACCGGAAAGTACTATTTTACAGGACGAAACAGCGAAGCCTGCTAGTCCTGTTAACATACTTTCCGGATATGTAACGGACAATATTTTTTTTTGTCAACACAAGGGCAGTGGTGTACGAAAAAATTTTGATAATGGCTTACTATATTGGTACAGTTAGAAAACCCTATAGTCAAGAAAATATTTTATAGCAGTAGTAGTAGCAGTAGTAGGTGAGGGGAGGCACACGGACCTCGCAAGTATACCAAATGCGATCAAACACTTGCCGTCCGAACCTTCTCAAGACTTCAGAAGTACACAGGAGGTGCAGTGGTATCTCCTCGTCCTCCAAGCGTCCCGAACATATCGGCTCCTCCTCCATACCCATCGTGTGCAGGTGCTTCCTTAATTTATGATCTCCTCTCAGAAGTCCTATATACTAGAGGATTCAGGGCACGTTTACTCCTGTTAAGAGTCCATTGCAATATAGCCCTATCAGGCCGTTATGAAATCTTTGGCCTGTCTACCGCCCGGCGTCTGTCGCCATTCCTCCTTGGAGAGGTTGGCGGCCCATTCCTTCAGGGCCGTCACTACCTGCTGTTTCGATATGCCTATTGCTGGTTCGGGTCCTAGATAGGGAACTTCGACTTCAAGCCTGACGAGCTCGTCGGCCGTCTCGTTGCCATGCACTCCGCAATGTCCAGGGATCCAGACCAAGAATACCTGTTTCCGTTCTGCGAGCCTCCCAAGTGCGTCCGCACACTTCTGCACGAGGGTCAAATTGCTCCTAGGTCGGCAGACCGGCTTGGCTGTCAGAGAAGATATACAGAGTCCGCTCTTGACAGTCCATGACCTCCCTCATTCTTGCCACCGGGAGGATGGCATATACCTCTGCGAATCCCTAGGGATCGTGAGAGTGAACTTCCTGTTTAGCCTCAGCACGCCTTCAACTTGCATTGCTGTGAAGAAAAGTATTGGGATTTCCCTTTCCACCCTCGGAGCTATCCTAGTGTGACCTAAGTCGCCCACTCCTTTCCAACATCCAGCATCCAGTGGCTCGCATGCTTAGGTAAATATTTACTAAACTGAAATATTTAGACTAAATAAAAAAAAATTGAAACAAAAACGGATTGGTAATGAAAGAGGGACCGTTAAAGTACCTTTACTGGTCTCTCCTTTTTGCTTCCGGGCCAGACCGGAAAAGTGATATTTATTGGTTTAAGATTATCTAGAAAATGCTTGCTTTCCGGTCGATTGAAAACAATTTTTTTTTATAGAAAATCAAACGTCATGTTGACGTCATTTCAAACAATAAAATTATAACAACTAATTAGTTAAATTGTAATTAGGTTAGATAATGTCATAAAAAAAAATTTCAAAATTTTCGTTGTGTCGAATTTGCTTTACCATGTGTAGCCCTGAAACTGGTTACATATAACACTTTTTTATATTCAGTATTTAAAATATATTTATTTATATTAATAAAAAAATCGTATAAATAAAAGGAAAACAGAAACCAGCGTGCAAAGATTCCCGAAGATAAAATCGTGAAGCGATAAATTGTGTTGAAATCGACAGGTGTGGAAATTTTGCCGGCTTTGCGGATTTTTATTAAGAGTTATTAGGAGAAGCTTTTTAATTTATTTAATTACGATATTCAAAGAAGATAAATCTTGGACTTATTAAAATATTCAATTTATCTTTTAAAGGACAAATGTTAGGTCAAGTGGTAATTTGCATCAGAAGGTAATTTATTAAAAATGTATCTTTTTTTAATTAAAATTCATAAATATGTGACAGTAAATTATCTAATTTTGGTAATATATTTTGCTCTATAGCAGCATTATGTTTGGACATAATAATAAGTTCAATAAATAGCTTGAACTATATTATCCTTGTTTGTGCAATTATTGTTAGACCTTAATAGTTTACAATCGCAAAGAAATAACTGATTTAAAAATAAATTACGGCAGAGCATCTTTTTTCTGGGGGTCTGTCAAAGTGTCGGATGCACTTCGGTCAGGTTTGGCCCATTGTGCTCACCCTAGTTTGGTCTACACCCATTCATTAATCCCAGTTCCTTGCACTAGTTTGTGTAGGTTAACTAGGGAGAGTGTCGGGATATCCTCTGGTCCTAGTCTTGGTTGCCCGAGTATTTGTTGCCTTTTCCGATCCCATCACTTGCAGTGGCAGATCATGCATTAACTGATTTCTGCTCATCAGCAGTAGCTGTCTCGTTAGTTTGCGGTCTGGTTCCCCAGTGAAAGATTTGCTATGGTTTAATCTCTGTCTGTTGGTCCAGTAGATTTTGTGTTCATTCTTGTCCATCGTTTCATGACATCTCGTATGGCGTATGGTGCACCTTGGGACTCCAAGTGCCGGTTCTGGACCTATGGATGTGTTTTCCGAACCCTTTCTTGCAAGTTCGTCAGCCTTTTCGTTTCCTGTAATACCTTTATGTCGTGGTACCCATTGTAGTACTACTTTCTAGCTTTTGCCAGAGCCACTAGTTCCTTTTGACATTCCCATGCCAGTCTTCATGTCACCTTGTTGCATGTTAGCACTCAAAGGGCAACCTGGCTGTCGCTTATTGACATTAGTCCTCCTTCTGAATCTCATTCTCTTTCAACTCAGGAATTGCCTTTAACTTTTATTTGTCGTTGGGACCGTTGTTGGCCAAACTTCAATTAAGGAAATGGATTTGATTGAAGCCCTGAACCACTTAAAGTGGAGATATGAGCGTCTTTTTAGACTTATTCTTCTCTCAGTTTAAAAAGGCTGGGTTTGTCGAGACTTTCATCGTAAGTGCCTCTCCACTATAGCTAGAGGCACCCGATTCCTAAAGAACTTGTATGTGGTGATTACAGTTGTGAAATTGTAATCACCACTAGTACACTAATAATGTCCGCTATTATTTTATCATAAAGTTCCGTCAGCGTCAGTATTTCAAAGTCTCTGTGCAGTACTCTATTTACAGTGTATATTGGAGCATCCGAAATTATTTTTAACGCTCTATTTTGTAGCACGCGTGAAACTTATTATGCGCTGTTCTGTTCAGGGTGCACGATGTTGGCGCTCTATATGTCACGACCGGCCTAACGAGAGTTTTGTATAAATTAACTTTAATTCTATAACCTTTTGCTCCTTTCATTCGATAGGCAGTATATAGAACGAAGCTGATTGGCAGCTTTTTTCAATTTTAATTCGGAGTTCCTTCTTCACTTTAGTGTCTTATCAGAAACAAGTCAAGATACAATAGAACTAAATAGTGTGTTAAAAAATTTTGGGGATACCAAAGCCCGCAAAGTGCAATTTTTGTAACAATTTGACATCTTAGTGTTTGAAAGCTTCTATACTTTACCACAGTAATGGTAATTTTTTTTCGAATTATTTATTTCTATTTTGATATTAGATTTTTTAAGAAAAGGTAAATAATTTGCTTATGGATAGCATACAGGCGGCATACACCCTGCGGCGGCCCTGGACAAGTACCTGGGTAAGTAGTTTTGGGCAGGTGTATGTCATCCCGCTAAAAATGCAGATTATCCTTACTAATTTTTAACCGTAAAAGAAAATTCATAATACAGTTTAATTTAATAAGAATAAAAAAAATATAATTTTACTAAAAAAGGCGTAAACACTCTATTCATTTAATTGTTTTTTTGCACCATTCAGCATTAAACATTCATACTACTAGTTTGCTAATTTAAGCAATGGTCAAAACACAGCTGACGAACCAGAAGTTCTAATTTCTAAGTATACTAGAACAGGATTAAGATCTTTAAAACTTCTTGGTGATCCTCATCGTTTGGGTGTTAATAATGAGGAATTTTAATACTAAGATTTTTTTCTGATTACTTAAGTTAATCTACCCTAGGCAATAATTGTCGATAATAATTCTCTTACTAAAACAAGGTTCAGAAAATTAATATTACAGCGTCATATTTTTATAGACACTAACTAAAACTTTTTCTATTTTCCCCGACATGTTACAAATGTCTTTGTCTGTCAACTGCGAGTGACGAGCAAAAGACGAATTAGCAAATATAGTTATTAGCCATATAAGTACCGGTACTCTTTAAGATTTCTGTCATTGCGAGAAAACAAAAAAACCCGTACCGGTTGGTACGACTTCAGATTCCAGATGAAAACTGGCTTGTTTGTCGTACATCATGCAATTTATACGTCTTTTTTATGCGTCGGGTTTTTTCGTCCAAGATGAACTGATGCCGTAACACAGCTGACAATTAGCCATTTTATATTATGGAAAATGAAACTAATAATGATAACATATCAGTTTTTCTTTATGTGCCAGCGACATGACTACTAATATAAGTGAATTACTTTATTTAAATTATTGAATTCTTTGATTTATTATTCGGGGTCCCAACTAGCTTTTTCTCGACTTAGGACAACAGAGTACTAAGTTTGACTTCAGGCCTATAACTAAAACTAAAAGAGAACATAATTATTATGGTTACATAATTATCTGGATGACTGTATAAAAAGTCGTTAATTTATTCAAATTAAATTTTTCAATTACGAGGTGTTTCAATAAGTAACTTGGTTCGCATACTAAGAGAGAATAACAGCAGCGACATCTGCAGGATATATTATTGCATTGAAGCTTCTTTCCTTTGGATGAAAATTCTAAGGCTACAAGTCATTTTGACACTAGCACATTGTTTTTAAAATTTGTAAAACCGCAAGAAACCATAGGCGACGATAAAAGGTACCTAGTCTTAAATTACACAATTTACCATATTTCATAGTAGATTATTTTTAACTTACTTAGTTTAGTTTTCAACGTGTTAACGAAAGTTGTGGGTCTACCACAAATAACTTTTCCCCAGTATTTTGTAAGGGTGTGCCTGACGTAAAAGCAAAGACAATAGTTCGAAATATTCATGACGTGTACAACTGTACAACTACCAAACATCCTCTAGTACTGTTCGCAACCTAGTATCAGCATGTGCCAATTGTCAATATGAGGAAAGTTAGTGAATCAAAAATATACGGGCTTCTCAGGGAAAGAAAATGTGGAAAGGTGGTCCCTACTAAACAGTTGTCAGGAAGGACACCTGTACAAATTGACCAATCGTCAAGCATTTATAGAAGGTTTGTTTGAGCCTAATTGGGTAATATTTAGAGGTCGCTGGGGTTATTCGTTTGTAGGGGTGAAGGTTAAAATTAGACACATTTAATTTTTACAAGACTTATTTGTTCAGGAAGACACAAAAAAGTTATACTAGTTATAATAAATCTTTCAAGGTTAATATATAGAAGATTTTACTCGCCCATAGTCGTCTTCATGATATTGGCCTTGGAGGCAGTGAGAAATTTCTTTCTAAGCAGATCGACTACGCGAGGCATATATTGATTCTGCTTTTCATCCTTGGAGTTAACTTTTGTAATCAACATTTACGTCTTTTAATTGACGAACTTTTTCTTCCATTTCATCCTCCTTCCAGTCTGGAGGATCTTTGTAAGGAACGATATAGCCTTTCTTTGTGCCTCATTGAATAACAAATACAAGAATGGTTGTGCGTCTAGTAACAAAGAACTCAAGTGGATTCTGATGATCTAATCTTTCACAAGGCTCTTTAACGTCTTTGCCTTTTGGTGGTAGAAAACTATTTAACCAAAAGTCTGTTTGACACTGCCACCCCTGAAAACCCGCCACTGGTTGAAGCACAATGCAGCAGATTTGTATGAAACTTTACAGTACATAAATATTTATTTCTGATATGGCTTTAGGAAAAATGTGACATATTTTACTTCTGAATTTATTATCTTTACAGCACGTTCCAGATTTCGTGGGCTCATATCTGAAGTATCTAAATACTCACGGAAGACAGCATAAAAAAAATCAATGCAGATGAAGTAAATCAAGTGATCTCTTTTAGTGAACATGAAACATACCGAAATTTCTATAAGTTTAAGAAGAAAATGTTATTATCTTGCGGTATTTATTTAAAATTCATTAGACTAACACACCATTTTCATCATTTCCTAACCGTATTACGACAACTTAACAAAATAATTTAAATCTTTTGTCATCTTTTACACTGACGCCACTTATAAACAGATAAGGTTGTAAGTGAGATGAACCTGTATATTTAGGACACGAAAAAACAAATAACATAATTGACCTAAATCCTAGTAGGTACACGTATTATCGAAATTGTTATTTTGTTAATTTACAAGTAAGCATGAATATATTTTACATCGTTACTATCAATAATCTATTTTAAATTTTAGTGAAAGTATCAAATCTTTTATTGCCGTCTGTAAGACGATAAAAAATGATTTGGTATTGTTACCCGAGCTCGTGCAACTTTTATTATAAATGATATAAACTTAATTAAAATGTTAATTTTTTTACGTTCGATTTGCTGCGAACAACCTTCTCACTATAAAACATGACAATCATGACATACATAGTCCAAAATGACAATGTTGCTTGCGTTATTACTTAGCAATTTATTTTACTGGAATCGCAATTAGAAAAAATAATTTATGTTAAGCAATAATAAGCATCTACACAAAGGGAATTACCCAAACGAACAGAGTTCTTTTAATTTTTCAATTCCCATTGTGAATCTAATTTTTTTTGGAAATCATTTTTATTTGGATGTCCAATTAATTTAAATTGTATATTTTCTATCTATATATTATACAGAGCATCTGTTTTTGAAAAAATTCTATCTAATCTAGGTTAGGATTGTGTCCAATTCATATCATGACATGATATGGCAAACTGATGAATATTAAAATACTAAGTAAGCCAACACAAATTTATTTTTGTTGTTTTAAAGTAAGAATATAGAGGAGGGAAAATATAAATTAGGAAATTGCGGAAATTGGCCACCGCATGTTTTCGAAAGCGTTGACCAGCATCTCTGGAGAAATGTTACTACATTCTTGATTAATCCTTTCTTATAACTCTTCTAAATTTTCAACTGGTATTTTAAAAATATTGTTCTTCAAGCGAGGAACAATGAAGTAATCCATAACCTTCAAACAAGGGGATCTAGGTGGGAATTCAATGTCTGTTCGAAAACTGATCAATCTGTCTTCGACAAAAATTGAGTAAGTAGTTAACAGTTTCGGCGGATGTATGGACGGTTGCACCGTCCGGCCTGTTGAAAATAACTATAACGTAGTTCGTCGTCAAGTAATTGCTCCACAAATGGATTAAAAATATTGCCCCATACCGCTGTGCTGTAACTGTGTCATGGGAAAAAAATAGGGCCAACAATTTTTCTTCGGGAAACAGCCAAGCAGACCTACATTTTTTGAGGGTGCAATGTGGACTGTACAAAAAATGGGATTTTCACCACTCCACATGCGTGAATTTTGATAATTCAGATAACCGGTGAGGTGGAACCAGACTTGATGAGGAAAAAATGTCAGATTTAACAAATCATTTCTTTCAAATAAATTTTGAGCAAACCACTGACAGTAACTCCTGCGTCGTTCAAAATCTGCAGGTCGTATTTCTTGGAATACTACTACGGAAACAAATTAAACTGTTTAAAGAATAGTTCTGCATGTTCCATAAGATCTTCCCACTTCTTGAGACAGGCTTCTTACACATCTTGTTGGCGTATGTTGTATTATTTCACGAACGTTTACAACAAGTTCTTCTGTTCTTACAGATGATCTTCCAGCTCCTTTTTTATGTTGTATAGAACCTGTTTCCTTAAACATAGCGCGATTCTTTTCAGGCAATGATAAATATCCCCAGCAGTAAAAGCGACATTTGCACAAACGCTGATTGTATTGCCACTCACCATTTACTCTAACGACGTTTCGAAAATACGCTTCAACCATGAATTATTTGTGCTGTTCCGTAAAACTCATCGCGTGAATTATTCAAGAAATTGAATAAATTAGCGATTAATCAAATTACTTGCAACGCCTGTTAAAGAATACGGAATAACTGATTGATTGATAATGCTGGTATTTACTGACGCCCAACAGGTATTAAGCTCTACCGCTAAGCAGCACGGCCTTAGATGCAAAGTATACTTTGATGATAATAATTTGTGCTCGCACGGTATTTTACTAACCTACACTCAAAAGAATCCTATAGTCTTGACCGTATCCCACGTTTTTCTCAGAGACGAATACATAATTTTCCATTACTTGTCTGGATAACTGTGGTAAGCCATGCGGGAGGCCTATATGTGCACCAGTGGATAATACAAGCTGGATGGTGGTGATCATGATCCTAACCAACCTGAAATTAACCCTTTACTGGTATCGTGGGGTCATGGTCGACTCATAAAATTTTTCGAAAAATAATTATTATTAAAAACATCGCCACGACCGTTTTGGTAGCCTCAGAAAATAGAGTAATTTAGGTGTTGGCTAACGCGCGTACTTATCTTGTCGTTTCTTTTGAAAATATAGGCCGGGGTCAGGCGCGAAAACGTCATTTCGTCGTTATTTTTTAAGTAAAAAAGCTAATAATTGCAGTATCAGCGGGAGTCTAATGATGACTAGACATAATAAAAATCAATGAAAATCATGGAAGAAGCGGACCACTTTGGATTGAGCCTCATTTTATGAAGAATACTATTTTGTTTCTTGTTTTTATAGAATTTGTATTATCGCTTCATAATATTTTATTTTGTAATGAGAAGTTCTTTGTAATTGTGTTTATACGAACATTACTATAAAGATGTACAGGTTAAAGTTTTTAAAGTGTTACAAGGCAATGTCCCGAGAACGGTTTTAACGGTTTTGCACGTAAAATTTATGTCATTTTTTCTAAGTGTCCAAAAACTTTATGACAATAACTCAGATTGTCTCATAATATCTGTCACGTTCGCTTCTATAATGCTGACAATATAAAGGGTATGTGGAAAATCTCTCGAAATCGGATAGTACATTAAAAAATAAGATGACAAGTTTTTATAACATTTTTTCTTACAGGCCCTCCCTACGGAGATATGTGCCCCTGAAAGACGGCGGTGGAAATCGGTTTTTCTTGAATAACTTTCAAAGTACTTCATGTAATTTAATAAAAATATAATGTGATGGATACTAGTTAGGATATCTTAATATAGTGTCCTTGTTGTCCTTGAAATATATTTAGCTTTTTTAGCATACTAGGGGCGGACTAAGCTTTACAATTTGATGCATAAATTTTTAACGCCCTCTATGATAAAGATAAAAAAAATCTGATTTTGTGGTGAATTTAATTGTGAATTAATTCCAACTATGGAACACACGTTTATTGAGTATGCAGATATGCATCTGAGGTATAGTCTTGCGTCTTGCAATGCTTTACAGCCAGAAAGTTATATCACGAAAGATTTCCTAATCGTACTATGCCAAACCAGAAGACATTTCAACGAGTTGACCAACATCTAAAGGAGAATCGTGGGCGATTCCAGTTAATAAGGTAATACATGATTAACTTTCTTCATAATTTTCGGAAAGATTAGAAAAAATAGTACTGATGCTGGTCTGAGAAGAACCGTACGTACGCCGCAATTAGAGGAAAATATTTTAAATGCTGTAGATCAGACTCCATCGACGAACACTCGAAAATCATCAGCACAGTTTAATACATCGAAAACAATAGGGCAAGAACTTTTTCAAGAACAGCTGTTATATCCATATCATTTGCAAAAGGTATTGATTCCTGAAGATTTTCCTTGTAGATTGCAGTTTGTAAACTGGCTACTGGATCAGCAACGAAATAATGTAAACTTGATTAACATTATCTTTTCACCGGTGAAGCAAGGTTTACCAAAAATGGTATCACCAATTTACACACATGTATGGGCTGATGAAAATCCTCATGCTACTATTGTTTCGCATATCAACACCAGTTCCAATCAATTCATTTTGGGCAGGAATCATTGGCATTGCCGGAGCACTTCAATGGATAACTTTATTCGGAGTTTCTCCAGAACGCTTGTTGGGATTTAATAGAGCACTTATCAATAGTAATATGTTAAGTGCATGTAAAATTTCTGAAAATCATGCATGAAGGTTTGTTGCCCTAGAAACAGCTTGAATGCATTTTTATTGTTATTTTAAGGTAAATAACAATAAAAATGCATGAAAGCTGTTTCTTTAGGGCAACAAATCTGAGTGCATGATTATCAAGCCATTTTACATGCACGAAATATATTTTTTAGACTATTTCCTGAATGAAAAACTAAAAACGAATCATTTTGATAAATTGACGCGAAATTGTCAAAGCAGAAATTTCAACTTGTTGTGACAGTGACGGTTATTCTCGTAGGTAACCAACAATGAAAAACCAGAAGAGTGCAATTTTCAGCTGAATCGCGACCGAGGGCTGATTTTCACCGAAAATCAAGTGAAAAGCGTATTGTAGTTACAGTATATGAGGGAAATAGTCACTTGAAACCCGCCGAAGCATGTACTTCATGCACTATGGGGCACCACCTCATTTTAGCGTTGGAGCACCTGAATAACGTCAATCTAAATCATTGGGCAGGTATAGGAGGACCTATTGCCTGGCCTCCTCGATCTCCCGACCTAACGTCGTTGGATTTTTACCTGTGTGAACACCTGAAAAACTTGGTGTATTCTACCCCGGTTGGCACTAGGGAGGAACTTCTACAGAGAATCACGTTTCATTGTTATGTGAAAAGGACCAAGCGTGGGTTATTGTGGCGGGTACAGCAGTCCTCAATTCGTCGTGCCCGCGAGTATATCAGACTTCACGGAGCCCATGTTAAACCCTCTTATGAAGTTTTTCAATAATTTCGTTAAAGTGCCTCCTAATAAATCACTGCGTTATTTTAAATTTTTGTATCTTTTCGGATTAAACAACTTAAAATTAAACTTTTCTGTTGTTTAAATAACTTTCGTGTCACGCTTTGTTGTCGAGAAACAAAGTAAAAATCATTGTCCTTTTTATTAAGAATAATCCATGAATTCGTTTATTATTCTTTGGCTTAGGGCGACCATTATTTATTGCATTTCTCCGCTCATCAATTCTCCAGTCTATAAAATGGCGTTTCATCTAAAGAACAAATTATATCATGAACATGATTATCCATATTATAAAATAGAAATTGTATAACAAAATAATAGAAAATATCCTTCACCAAATAATTCACAAAATCACAAATGTCTAAATAAATCAATACTGCATTCGCGACAATCATGTTCCTCCATGCAGTTCTATTTAACTATTTATAAATGTGAGCGTATGCCACTATTGTATAAGAGAAAACTAAATATACAAAGTACTATTGTATCAAATTGTAATATTTGTATTATAGTATTTACGATACGTATGTATGACCTTTTTACTTCAAATCGAGAAAATTCACCTTTTTTTGAAAAGAGACCTTTGTAATATATTGGTTCCTGGCATAGAATATTTAATAAAAATAAATTGGGATACATAAAACTAATAAAACAATAAAACTATTTTGTGGACAAGTAATGGCGCCTGAAACAATTCTAAAACAGTCGGTCGGTAAAGATATCTAGTGATCAACCGACGTTGTCCGGCGGGTCACGGAGGACGCCGAATTCATCCCTGCTGCGGGAACATTGCTCGCGTCTCCGACTCGTTTACCTCGTTTCCCGTGATTGGTTTTCCGTGATGCGTTTTATGTTATTTGCAATATAAGGCGCTAAATTGATCACCTGCCTTTGCGGATTTCCCATTTTAAGCGAGAATTATTGCAGCAAAGCTCGGGCGGTGTATTGAATAAAATATAAAACAATAACATATATTATTACTTAAATATGAATTTGGGTCACTGTTACTGAGAAATATTACAAGTGTGATGCCTAGGGATAAATTAAAGGTATTAGGCAAGGTAGGCGCCGCCTACCTTTAATTTAGGGTTATTTCAGACGTGTATCGACAGGCCGCCACCATGCGACAGAAGTTCCTTTCTCGTCAATAACTGAGTGTGTATTTATTTTGCATCCGTTTTAACACTTTTTCAGAAACTGTATATTTTTAATCAGTTTTTAAAAAAATCCGTTATATCTAAGTAAGCCTTAGTTAATACAACATGTAATTCAACTTGGTAGGTATAAAAAATATCGTCATGGTCAAACCAAACCGTTGTCTGCAGTAGAAACGTAGAAATATATTTGGGCAAACATGTCACCGTTAAAATTAATGTCTTGCCATGACAAAAAAATGCTTTGGAATCGGTACCGCCGATCAGTTCCCATTAGGAATATCTAATGAGTAAGCAAAATCGGCTCCAATTCATAATTAATATGCTGAAATAATTCGACAGATGTTGGCGTACCGAGAAATGTTTTGCATTGAAAAAATATCTGAGTAAGATCGAGCTATAAAGAATACTGTACTGTACTTACATAAAAAAATGTATCACTTAATGTAAATAATTGTAGGTGTACCTATTATATGCTAATTTTGATGAGTAATATAAAAAAGCGGTTGGACGTTGGAGATATAATGTCAAACTAATAGCGTCCACTGCTATAACAAGCCCTAAACTCATTAAAGAATTTTCTTTACCCATCGTTCGTCTGTGATTCTGGTAATGCATCCTACACAGTTCCATTTTAAAGTTGCTTTGCTTTCAACTGCAGCTGCAGATGCAGATGTATTTATACAAGGTGACTTTAGAAGCTTTGAACAAGATGCTAGTCGTATTTGCCATCCTTTACACTTTATCCAGGTTTAGGACTGGTTCACGCATTCTAATTTTCTTTTATGAATTCGAAAAAAACTTTCTCTTTACGTAACATTTTTAAGACAACCAAACAAAACAGATTTTATGAGCTTTGGGACACTGTAACGTAGAACCAGGAGAAGACTAAAATATGTTAACAGGTATAGAAGGTGGGTTTAATTGAACATTATATAAAATCTCATAAAGCCAATTATTAGTTATCGGTACTTACTACTAATACAAGTAAAAATATTATAAGTTGTAGTGTATATAGTCTTATACAAGAATTTTTCTGGTTAATATCATAAATATATACAAAGCACCTTAGGGAATAGAGAATATCTTCCGAAAGCTGGACTAAAGCAACAAAGGTCTTTAATATAGAATGCCTGAACCATCTAAGATTAAGTGATAGCATCGTTCTAATTGCTGAAAGCCATGAAGAATTACATAAGCAAATCATTGAGCAAAATGCAATTAGCAATGAAGCAGGTCTGAAAATAAATCTGAGTAAAGACAAAAATCATTTACAAGAAGCAGGTGGACCAACATTACACTGGAAACAGTAGACATACTAAAACAACTTAACACATTAACGGACATCGACGGGTATGTCCGTCCATGACGTTGATGTATAAATGGGCACTTTGCAAATAAGACGGATATGCCCGTCTCCATCGTATTTATTTTATTTTGGCACCGACGGTGCTTACGTATTTACACATACTGGTATATAAAGTATCCCACTATGCTTCAAAATAATTTTATTTGAACGTGATTGGATACTTGAATATTGCATGATTTCTTCGTGTTGTTGGTTACTTTGCGGCATTTATTGTTGTGTAAATTTGCATTTACTAGGCACACTAAATGGTGCTGTAGTGCTTTGCTAAAAAATAAACAATCAGCAAGAACAACAACTTTTAGAGTGGAATAATGAAATTCTTAGTGACGATGAAAATTATTTGGAAAAATTAACTTAATTCTGAATCAAATTCGTCGGATCAGGTGTTAGAATAAAGGAAGAGTTTAGCGAAGATGATGACGATTTTGCCAGGGGTCCAAATTATGAATCAACATTTTATGGAAGAAATACCTATTCCATAACCCTCTTTTTTTATGATTATACGATTACGATATTACGCAGGAAACGATTCACGTTGGTCTTAAATCTCTGGAGATTATATTCGTTGGGGAACACGACGAGTTGAGCACTTGCCATAAAAATATTTGTAAAACAGACTCAAGTCGCCAACCTGCCTTCGATGATCAATGGCTCTTCTTTCAATGGAATCTAGCAATCTCAGGGTATATTTAGGAGCAGAGCCCCAAATATGCGAACAGTACTCCAGTGATGGTCGAATTTGGGCTTTATAGAGCATCAAAAGTTGTTGGGGTGTATAGAGGATCTATATAAAATATAAAATTGAATTTTACTAAAAACAGCAGTAATCTATTTTGACGCCTAATCTATTTTCTGAGTATCTGTCAACGTGTTTGATACAACAGAAAACCCATTATATAAATGTCATCCTGAGAATCAGATCCCTGAAATGGCAATTCGTAGCACATCCAGCGAGAAGAACGAACAATAAATGGACCCCAATAATTAGAAATTGTTAACTCAGAAGTATCAATAGATCAGAAGTAGAGCCGAATTTACGATGGGACTATGATAGATATCAGGAAGATAGCAGGCACAACCTGGTACCAACAACACACAAGACAACTATTAATCTTTTCGTATTCTTCTTAACCTGAATGAAAAAAATTCAGCTGATTGCACTATTCGACAACAACCTTATATCCTTATTTCTATGAGATTTCAGTAACACCAGAAGAAAAAATTACGAAGAAACGTAAGATTGTGAACCATTTAATTTGATTTTCTTATTTGAGTTTTAATGTGTAATTACCTATATACGTTTTACTTATATTGATGCTAGAGTAATACAATAGAATTATTCTAAATGTACTTATGGTGGTTATAGCTCAAAAATATTTCAAAACTCATGACGCAATTTTTTTGACGTCAAGAAATTTTTAATGCAAATAAATTAACAAATTAGTAGTCATTCCACAACATGATATTCAATTAAACTTCAATATCCCAAGTAAGTTTCTTTCAATCAAATTTTAAAATGTCAAAATAATAAACACAAACAATTAACCAAGATCTAAGAGATATACGCATTTGCTGTTTGCCTTACCTAACATTTAAAAAATTGTCTCTTGCAGACCCGAGACTGTATTAATGAATTAGCATTAGCCGAAATTGTTATGTATCAAGACAATTATCTACATAGTATTTGTTATAAGGTATAAATATCTACACCCACAAATTTAGGCGGGTATCGCATAGTCCTGGGAAGTTTAGTTCATTTTGCCGATTTCAGTTTTTCGAGCTCGTTCAATAAAGTGAATAGTACAAAAGACTAGTTCGTTTAGTTCATTTAGTTCACTGATTTATACTCACACACGCACAGTGTAGCAAGAGAAATATATAAGGGAAATATTTCAAAGTAATATTATAAATAACAAAGAAACCTACTAAGAAAATAAATATTTTTTTGATTTATACTACAACTCGTCCAAGATAGCGTGAGATATGAAAACCAGAAAGAGAACGCATTCGGAGGAAAAAGGGAGACATGGTCGCGCGACCGATCGGTGGTGGTGCTTCGTGGATAATACCGTCCTTTACTCTATGAAAGTCTCGATAAATATGACAAATTTTGTCTCTAGATATGACGCATCGAATGAGCGGTATATATTCTTATATATCTCACGCTATTTTGGACGATTTGTACGTGAGGCAGCAGTCCACCGGTCCGGCAGCCGACACCATCGGTCGGTGTCCGGTCTCTAGGTTGGACCTTTGTTGCTTCAGTCCAGCTTTCAGAAGATATTCTTTATTCCCTAAGGTGTTTTTGTAGGTATATATTTATGTATATTAACCAGAAAAAGCCTTGTATAAGGCTATATACACTACAACTTAATTTTAATATTTATTTTTTATATATTGAATTAATTAATAATATTTTTACTTGTATTAGTAGTAAGTACCGATAACTAATAATTAACTGTATGAGATTTTACATAATGTTCAATTAAACCCACCTTTTATACCTGTTAACATGTTTTAGTCTTCTCCTGGTTCTACGTTGTAGTGTCCCAAAACTCATAAAATCTGCCCTGTTGTATTTTTAGCTGCTTAATCCGAAACAATATAAAATTTTTAAGCAAGTCAGTGGCGAGTGGAGTAGGTGCGTTTTTTCTGTCAATACTATTCGTGAGACTGCCCCCCGGGATGCCACTCGAGCTCATATTTTATCATCTAGTTAGTGCTAACCTAGCGTCTTATTACAATGAATAACACTGCCAAATGTCGCCAGTACCGGCAGAAGAATCCTTGAGATATTAATAAAAAACCGATTTTCTTTTAATACTTTGACACTCTGTATCTTGAAAACCAGACTTTTTACGACACATATTTATACGAACTTCTCTACCTGAATTTAGTTAAGGCATGCGCCCTTGGGATTACGGCCTATTATTAAGTAACACCCTGTATATCAGCAGGGGCATCGAAAGGCCTGTTGTGTGGGTTTAGAGCTCAATAAACGTGAAATTTCATGTCTGGAATTTTCTCGGATATATTATGAGCGGATGCGCTCGCCGCATCACTATCAAACTCTTTTACTTATTACGACTTTCACAATATCTTGGCAACGCAGCACTCGATACATCAATATTTCAGAATTGTATCCGCGCTCCCGCCAAGCTTTTGTATTCTTATATTTGATTGGTATATGGGTACATAGAGGCTTCGCACTTATCTAATCTCGAGACTACAAACCATTGCGAGAAACAGGTTTGGAAATTCTTTTTAAACGGCCAATGTTGTGTGTGTGATGACGTTAAACGGAATAAACTCATTTTCTGGTGAATAAACTGATAGTGCTTTGATTTCGTATATCCTTCACAACTCTATAATATTATCAGAGTCCATACAGGACTAACCTGTATTGTCTGTGACATTAAAACTTTTTTGGGTCTTTTCTGGCAAGCTAAATTACTAATAACTATTATTATTGTAAGCGCATGATTGCCCATAGAAACAGGAAACATTTTTCTAACAAAAACAAAGTTAGCTTATCTTAGATTACTTCTTTTAAATTTAAGTTCAGGTTACCTAAAAGAAAATAGAATAGATTTCCGTGAAAATTAAGTGCTACAATTGAAAAAAGCAATTAATCACTAGACAATGTTGCAATATTAAAAAAAAATGTAGACATTTTTTACGTGATAACTATAATATACTAAATATACCTACCTATTAGATACGGGTTTACCTTTCATTTCGCCATCATGTCGAATAAAGATAATAATTATTCATCGTTTCAATTTTATTAGCATTTTTATGACATTTTTTAATGTCACGAATGTTTTAGATAATTTAGGCATGCTGAATTTTATGTACGTTATGTTTAAGATTTGTTCATAATTATTCGACTAGTAAGATTTATTCAACAATAGTTGCTTAGACATTCATCATAGTTTATCTAACATAAGCTAACTTTGTTCCTGTAATAATAATATTTTCTGTTTATTTTTTATGTTCATGAATAAACCGTATATCTAATATTATTTATTTATACCCTACCAGGATTCCAGCACAATGACAATAAACAATTATTTCTTGTTGTTATGCATTCAAAATTGCCTAAGTTTCAGTTTCAACTTGATACTAATTTGGGTCTTCTAGTTATTTAGGAAAAACAATTTTTATAAATGATTTAACACCCTGTATATTAAAAACAAAGCCATTGGACTCATGTTTATATAATGTCTCAAAATATAGTAATTAATAACACCCTTTAGTTTGGCCACATACTTAATTAACACCCTATATAGAATGAATTATTATTAGTAGTAGTAGGTCAGGACGTCATTCCAGGTAAGGGTCCTGATTTGTATGACCCAAAGACTTGCTGTCTGTCTTCTCATGGCTTCACACGTGCACAGGAAGTGCAGTGGTGTCTCTTCATCCTCCAAACATCCTGAACATAGTATTTCTGCACCCTGCACGCCCATCGTATGTAGGTGTTTCCTTAACTTGCAGTGTCCTGTTAGAAGTACTACCAGAGGATTCAGGGCACGCATACTCCTGTTAAGAATCTACTCCAACTTATAGGCTTATAAGGTTAGGAAATCTTTGGCCTGCCTGCAGCCCGGGATCTGCTGCCATTCCTCCTTGGAGAAGTTAACAGCCCATTCCCTCAGGGCTGCCCCTGCCTGTTGTTTTGATATGCCTATTGCTGGTTCAGGTCCTATAGGTACTTCGGGCTCCGAGTCTGGCTAGCTCATCGGCCAACCCAAAATTAACCAAGAAAATGAGGCCTCCGAGGTAACTTGACGAGTCGGTCTCAGCTGGGCATAATTCTCGAAAATAAAGCTGGAATTGCACCAACAGCTATACAGGTTTATACCCGAGTTATATAGTTGAGCGACAAGTATTTTACTTTATTTAGAAATAAAGCTTTTCCCAAGCTTTATTGCAAATCACCTGCAGCCAAGAATCGAAGTAAAACAACTAATATTTCGCAAGCATGTATAGCTTTTTTAGAGTTCGTACTCTTTTTTCCAATTCTGTGCTCAATGGCTATGAATAGAGTCTCAAAATCGGTACTCGTCATTCTTATAAAAACTCCGTCACATCGAATTTTATAACAATCACAACATAACCCGTCGTCAACTTGGTCATCTTCATTCAAATCGTTTAATAAATCAGTACCACTGTACTTCCTTTTTGTCTCAAGAGATAGTCACACCCAAAACATTATTTTCCTCCTTTGAGTAGCCAAAATAACTGTAGCAGCTACGGCAGCAACGATAATATGTTCTTTGCTCGCCATCTCACGGGGAACTTAGAAGTTGAATATTATAGGTGGTATATTTGCTTTTTGGTCATGCTATAAATGATATATTATTATAGCTTGGCTACATGTAACCAGCTATTTAGCTCGGTTATACAGTTAGTCCCAAAAGTATAGTATATACGAAGTCAATCAGAACAGCAATAAACCGAAATTCGGGTTACAGGAGACAACTTCTTTCCGAAGCATGGGCGGCGTGCAACACTATGGATGGAAAATATTTTACCACATTAATTAATTTTTATTTTGTGTATACAAAACCAATTGGAAGAACATGAAAACTATTGAGGTCGGCATTGTGGGGCAGCATTTAAATTATTTCCAACTTATTCCCAATAATTTTCATATAACTAACTACACGTACCTATTTTTTTAAATTGACATCACATATAGTGATGATAAGAAAACACTTCATGCCCGTTTACCATTTTATTTTATTTTATGTGAATTTGATAAAAAGTCAAAATTCACTTTCTGAATTTCCAGAGCTTGAATCCGTATTTGGGGATATAATAATGGGATCAATTGCCGGTAAAATACAATATTTATCCTGCTTCTCTATGACTTGCTGGATACATTTTATCGATTACATATTCCTTTTTAAAGTTATAACATCTTTTTTCTAGCGTTTTGAGGAATTTTCATGTTTCTACTTTCCAAGAATTTCACCCTCCCTTGTGCTACTGTTAGGAAGTTTGTTATGGAGACGCGAATGATAGGATGCATTGTCTATATCAATGACATAATTGGGGGATATATTTGGCAGTAATTGTACAATAACTTCAATAAACCATTTTTCGAATAGACTGGCGATCATATCTGTACGGTAGTCAGCCAATGAGTGCTTATTATATTATATAGTATATTTTTAGCCAACAACAATAAAGCGTTAGGAACAGAACCCTTAGTATTGCCTGCAAGTAGTATGATAACTCGTTTATCGTGAGATCGAGGTCCATTTAGTGTGCACTTATTACTATCATCCACCCAACCATATACACTATCACCCTTTTAAATTGGCTATAGGTATACCTTAATTTTACGTAAATATTCTTGCCGCCATGCTACGATACGAGACGATTCCATTATACCTACCATTATTTTGTTCAATTTTTTGAAGCCACAATCTAGCAAAATACTACGTAAGGTTAGTTCATCATTTCTAATGTCAGGACTTTGTTTTACTCGTCAAATTGATATACAACTCGACGTATAACTTCTTGTCACCATTATCAACTTTTTTAAGCATCCGATTAGCTCTTTTTTGCTTTACGAAATGGCCGATAATAACTCCTGCTCTAATTACTGTGTGAATTGTAGTTCGAGCAAGTTTAGTGAGCTCACAAATCCTTTTAAATATTTCGTTTTGAGAGGTCCCAGGACTTTTACTTTTTAAGCAGGTGTAAATATTTAAAATAGGTCTCTGAGTTTGTTACATGTAAATCTTTATTACAAGATTCCAACGGCTCCGCCATGGAATCGGCTTTCAAATTGTTCGTTTCATTATCAGAAACATCATAAGGTCTTCACCACGCCATCTTGAATAAATATTTAAATAACAACATAATCAACAAGAACGGTAACAACAGCAACAGCAACAACAACAACTAAAATATAAATTTAGACATTACTTTTGGGACTCATTGAATAGCTGTATAACTCTTGGTGTATTTCCAGCTTAACTTATATTCTGAAGAGGTTCCAGCGAGTCTTAAACTTTTTAATGCTTGTGTTTTGCCGGCCATGACCTACGGCCTTGAAGCCATCACACTAACGACAAACAGTGCAATAATGAGTTTGCAACTGCCAGAGGGCAATGCGGTGTGCTATGTTGGATATTATCTTACGTAATCGGATTCACAATAGAAACTTGTTGGCTAAAACCGAAACCGATGGAAGAATATGGAGGAAGCCAGTGTCCAGTAGTGGACGTCGACGGGCTAAGAAAAGAAAGATAACATACTAAAATGCCCAATATCTTGGCAGGGCTTAAAAGTGTTAACATTTTTATCTAGATAGTATCAAGAGAGTATCAAATAATTATGTCTGCCTACTACAAAGCACTGGTGATGTTTCCGTATTTAAATCTAATCAATTGCATAGTATTATGTGCTTTTTTCGAAAACTTTATATAATTAAAAAGTTACTTAATTAAAGGTTCGGGTGTAAATTATGTTATTAGGCTAGTATTGTTGATATTTAAGTTTAAGTATTATTTTCTAATTTTCTAATGGCACCCCTTACTGTTTCGAACTTTTAATCCAAAACCAAAATATTAACTACTTGTTATGATGAGGTATTAAGAAGTGTAATATTTACTAAAATAATAATATTTCTGATAAGCATTATCAATAAATTGATAAGATATCCGGCGCTTCTCGCTATCAAAACACTAAAACATGTTATATATACACAAGGTATCCAGTTTGTAAACAAATAATAAAAGTATTGATAATTATTATTTTATTGATAGGCAACTGGTAGCAATAATTTTGTTCAGTTAAAAACTCTCAAATTTAAACAGTTTTTTTATCAGTAATAAAAATAAAACCTCTACTAAAAGTACCTATATTATGTTTGGCCAAAATACGTACCCAAAATAAAGATATAGTATCGTTGACACTCAATTTTATAGAAATCTCTTACTTCGTATATATCAAACTAATACAGTATTAGAATTGATTAAGCATAATAATATTTTTCCAAAAAGTGTTTCATCTATAGGTAGACACCTGGAAAACCCCCAGTAAATAAAAGTCTCGTAGGTGAACTATAGTAAAGTTTACATTATATTGTTGACCTTTACTGCAATAAATCAAATACCTGATTAAATCCCATTGTGTAGGTCTCAACATCTTCAAACCGCAATAAATGTTTGCAGGGTCGGCTTGAAAATATAGCCTTGGTTTGACATTTTTGTCATGTGTATCGAACCATGTTTCTTCAAGGTAGATAATCGGTCGATTTTCTGCTCTACATTGTGTAATAGCCGTTAAATATTTATCACACCATTTTAAGCAAAATTTTTCTTAGGCTTGAAATGCTACCAGTTAGTAAAAGCCTCTTTTTAGGAAAACCAGGGTAGGTACAGATTCTTCTTCATACAATTGATAAATTTTCCTTCTTAATAAATCCAAATCATTCTTACCAATACTTCTAATTGTGCCACAGTCACTTCCCTTCTTTCTGGGAATGATAGGTTTCAATACTATATCCTTTACCGAAGATAAAGAAGTACTTGTTAACGCAGACGTCTCGGCTAAAGCATCACTTCAATTAAAATCTGTTTTCAGCAAGAATTGGTACACATTTTTATTTATTTCTCTAGCATCGGGAGATAAATGCTGTCTTCTAAACGTGCCACTACAAGATGCCCCACTCTCAGCACAAGCCAATGGACGCCACAATACAACACTAATACAACAAAAAATATCACGCGCCGGTAAACCAATTGAAACTTAAATGACTAAAAATCAATTTGCATGGTGATTCAGAAGGAAATGTCAATATTTTAGGTACGTATTCGGGGGACTCAAAATAAACATAAAAGTTCCAATAAAATACAGGGGTAAACAATATTCAATTTAAAATTTTTATTAAATTATTTATAACAAGAACGCTAGGTTTTATATTTGATTTATAGTTTTCAAAAAGTATGTTCTGTTACTTAGCAACAGTAACCCCATTAAGTATTAATAAGAATAAGATTTGTCACTGCCAAATCGTGTTCAGCATTTGTATTTTTTGACAATTTAAACATTAGATTAATTTCACTATGCTTGCGACAATCTCTCATCGTGAAAATGCTCATATGATATTCGTTTATGGCTTATGCAACGGGAGCTCAAATATTGCAGTCGCCGAGTACGAGCGTCGATTTCCGAATCGGAGAGTATCAGATACTGCTGGAGAATCTGGTTTGTTTCCAAGTGCGAGAATTGTATCTGAACGGCAATCGGGACTTGATGTTCAACTAGAAGAGGCTATCCTTAACGCCATCGAAAATGTTCCAAGCTTAATTAAATTAATTAAGTACAAGGCGAATTTTGCCAATACTTTTCAAATTACACAATGCTTGGATGGATCTACACATATATTGTTTATACCCATATCACTTACAACAGTTTAACATTTGCAAGATGGTGATTTTGCTTTAAGGATGCAATTCTGCAATTGGATTAATGCAAATCAAAGAATGTATAAGTATGTTCTGATGAATCACAGTTCACTCGCGATGGTATTAATAATCTTCACAATGAACACCGATGGTCCTATGAAAATCCCCACGCTACTGTAGAACTTGATTTTTAACATAAATTCAGCAAAAATTAGTAGTGTGGTATGTTAAATAGTCAATTAATCGGTCCATCCATAATCGATGGTAATCTCACAGGACAAGTATAGGTACTTAACTTTTCAACATAATCAGTTGCAAAGCCAATTAGAAGATGTTTCACCCTCGGTACGAGAGAACATGATTTGACAAGTACGAAATTTTTTAAATAATACCTTTCCAACCCAGTGGATTGGTGTTTCGCATAATTGGCCAGCTAGATCGCCAGATCTTAATCCTTTGGATTATTGTCTTTGGGGGTGGTTTAAATCATTGGTATATTCAAGTAAAGTAAACACTAGAGATGCAGAGATCGAATAATAAATGCAGCAGCAACTATAAGAAATATACCCGATCCATTCATAGAGCGACGCGAGCTATTCATCAGAGAGCTGACTTGTGTTTAAAAGTAAACGGTGGCATTTTTAAAAACTATTAATCCTGAAGAAAACAACTCTTTGAACCCAAATTGTATTATAGGTACGTATGTTATGGTTTAAGCCAGGTCTAACCGATATATGAAGTAAGTTAAAACACTCACGAGACAAAGACATGGCGGCTTTACAATATTTATATTTAAATAAATTAAAGCACATAACGGGTGCTCCACTGCTTATTATCTTTCTAATTATGTTAAATTAAGAAGAGAGAGACATGTTTCGGGAGTGAGTGACATTATAGAATGAAATTTGTTTGATCCTGAAACAAAATAGGGGATGCTTTAGTTAAGTAAAACATAAAAAATACTAATATAAATTGGTAACTATTATGTAGGTATAATAATAAACTTAATAATTCTAAGAAAGAAACTAATTAAACTCGACCATGTGTTAACAACAAACTTACCATGGAACAGAAAAAAGTTGTTTAAAAAAACTAAAAAAGGTTTATAGGATATTAACTTGAACTGCTACATTTTATGATAACTAAGAATTAATTGTGAGTGTAGGTACCTACTTAAATAAATTAGCACGTTATAAGAGATATATTTGGTAATTAATTTTAATTTTATTGAATATTGAAGTAAAGAAATATGGACTACTTCTTCAAAACATTTATATTGGTTAAATGGACAAGGTGCCATATTATTATATTACTAATACATATAGGGGTTGGCATAATATACTGGTTTATGATAGATCATGCGACGCCATATCAATCCCTCCGAAGCAACCGGATTATGTCTCGAAAATGTAGAAACAGGTAATAATTAAAGTAAAGAAATTAGAGTTGCCTTCATTGGATGGTTTACTTTATTGTGTTAATTTGTTATGAGTCCATCACGGTAACCCCTAACCGGCACGCAACCGACCATACAGCAATATAAATTAAATGTGGTTACAGTTATCATTTAAGTAACAACAGCATTTAACTAAATGTGGACTGTTCGAAGTCCCATTTATATAAGCGTTACCCAAAATTCAGCGATTTCCCGTCGCTTTTTCCCCGTCTGGTTTGCCAATTATTCCGAATATAGGGATTCCTCATCAGTATTTCACCTATTAATACTAAACTGTAGTATTAGCGGTGCTTCTTAAATAATAACAATAATCAGCAAATTACTCTTTTTATACAGGGTGTTTCAGAAGTACGGTACGTAACTTATGGAGGTGATTCCTAATAATATTCTAAGAAAAAAGTTTGTATGAACATGTGTCCGGAGTTGCCCCGTTTTAGATATACAGGGTGTTAAACTAAAAAAAAATAGTTTTTTTATCATTTTTTTAAATATCCTTTTCCCAATTTTATTGACTTTGGTAATGATTAATAATAATAACTAATAATGATAAGGTGCTTAGTTAGCCCTAACTAGATTAAATTTAGTACGTCCAGTGGAGTCCGTTGGAGCATCTTAACGACTATTATTGACAAAAAAATGTACGCCACTGACTTTCTATAATAAAAACCACTTTATTGCATGTACAAAAAAAATACTTATATTTCAAAGTTAATTAAAACATTTAAATTAAAAACAAAATTATGAATTAATTAAATAATGATACAAAAATAATACAACAGTTAATCAAAGCAATCTTCTGAAAAAACGAACGATTGCAATCGTCTCACCATTGATTCTCTTACACTTCAAAAACACCTCCATTATTTCGTATCGCATTGCAACTTTCAATAATTCGAATTCTTAAGTCGTTTCATCTAGTACAGGCGTCTTGTATACAAGAGACTTTAGGTGACCCCATAAATAATAGTCTAGAGGATTCAAGTCGGGACTGCGAGCCGGCCAACCTTGAAGAGCTGCGCGTCCGATCCAGCAATTACGAAAAGTGTGGTCGAGGTATTGACGAGCAACTAAAATGAGCTGGAGCGTCGTTGTGCATGAACCACATAGGTCTTATTTGTAGAGGTGCGTCGTCTAATAGAACGTCAAGTTCTTTAAATAGAAACTGCGTATAGGAGTTTTCGTTCAATCGAGGTGGTAAAAAGTATGGTCCAATAAGATAGTCGCTCATGATGTCTGCTCACACATTCACCGAAAATTGTTGCTGAAAACGACCTTCTCTAATTCTATGAGGATTGTCGTCCGCCCAAAAATGTTCGTTATGAAAATTTATAATGGCTACTCTTGAAAAAGAGGCCTCATCAGTGAATAAAATGTTCGGTAAAAAATTGTTGTTATGTGCTACTGTATGCAGCAACCACCAACTACAATCAAACCTTGACTGAAAATCACGGGAAGCAAAGCTTGCACACGTTGGATATGGTATGGATATGGTTGATAAAGATGCAAAACCCTCCAAACAGTTGATGCACTTGTTTGAAGTTGCACTGCTACCTTCCTGGCACTAGTTGAAGGATCATCTTATATATCTCGAAGTATAGCCTCTTCTAACCCAGGCGTGGTTACTGTTGCAGATCTGCCAGGAAGTTGCGTACTACGTTTAAAATTCCCAGTCTCACTCAATCTTACATGGAGCTGTCTAAATGTTTTGGCAAATGGCAGTATTCTGTTTGGATAACGTTCCTGATAAATTCGCTGGGCTTCTTAAGCATTTCGATTTGCTAGGCCATAATTGAAATGCATCTGGGCCATTTCAGCGGTAATAGTTATTCATTTTTTACTTGTTATTGACAAAACAGGTACATTAGACATAAAAACTTACCCTTACCTCATATTTTAATGAACTTTGAAATATATAGGTATTTTTTTGTACATTCAATAAAGTGGTTTTTATTTTTTCTCTCGGAAACGAAGTAAGATACGAAAATAATCCAAGGAACAAAAAAGTTGTATTGTTAATTGATAAATCCAAAAAAAAATATAAAAATTAGAAAAATGTCAGTGGCGTACATTTTCTTGTCAATAATATTCATTAAGGTGCTCACCGGGATGCGTGCCTCGTAGGCCTGTGTAATCTTACTCACCTCAATAAGCAACGAAGGATAAATCAGCATATATTTTTAAAAATCATCTAGCCGCCAGAAGCCTAATATTTAAAATAGCAAAGATAATTAGTTCAGGTGTAATTATTATTAAAATTTAAATCCACTTTTATATTAGCCTTACCTTTTTTCGTATCTCTCACTTCTTGGTTCATTTGTCCTCTCTTGTCTCTCCGTCCGTGAACATACTGTATATAGGTCATACGTACACAGATATTTATTACCTTCTGTTTAGAAATTTAAGACACATCAAGCATCGGATTTAAATCACACAACTAACCAACTTTGACATTAAGCAAAATACCGGAAAAAACCGAGATCTCCTTAAAGAAGGAGTGGCTCTCTTTAAGTCGTATTAAACCATATTTTAATAAGCTTTCGATGTTGTACAGCAGTCAGAGACCGATAAAAAAAACAAGACTCAGTATAATTTCATTTAGGTAGGGTATGACTTGCACAATTTTAATTTAATCCCGAACAAGATCCTTAAAGGGGACCATCGGATTCTGTATAATTTGTCTGTGGTTCATTGGTGGCGAGAAATTGAAGAGAATTTAACAATATAAATTGGAGAAGATCTTGTTTAAAGGCCCAAACTAAAATTACTCAAGGTTTTAATGAGTGTTTTATTTGAGAAATGAATATTATATTTTTAATTCGCATTTTCATTCAAGATGTTTTTTAAATACGACATCCGACAAACTTCTCATGGTGCTTTAAAGGTATCTCTGAAAGTCTGTTTTTTGTTCAGCCAATATGAAATAACTTAAAGGACACTTACTTACCATACCTAATATTCAAAATTGCATGAAAAAAAACATTTTTTGATTTTTAGCTAGGTTTTTGAAGTTTTGTCTCACTGTGCACATGGTGACAATGTTAAAATCATCGAGTAACTACAAATTACTTATTATTTAAAAATCTCATAAAAGAAGGATCTTGTAAACTATAAAAGAAATCCCTTTAATAGAAAGACTGGAAGCCTATAAGCTATAACTAAAACTTCTAAAAAATGGTCTTATTTTAGTGCTGTGTTCTTAGCTTCTTATATCAGAAATGTTTCAATGATTACAGTCCTCAGAAAGGGTAAGTATCTAAAAGTGAATTAAGGGTCTCTCCAATTAAGCTGCAATATTTAGGTAAGTCCAAAAATAACCATATTTTTCTCTATAAACATAAATCAGAATGAAAGAGAACCATTAAGATGGTTTTCTCTAATTATGGACGAAACATGATAGAAACTTGCAATTTTAGTATGATAGTGCTTAATCCAATTCTAAACTCAAATTTCTTAAAATGAGTGTTGAATTGAGACCCATGATTTGAGACCGTGATTTCATGTTTGATCCTCTTGCTTCTTAAAATGTAGTCAGAGGCGTAATGTTTGGGGGTCTAAAGAGAATAAACTACTCATTTATAATCACTTTTTTGTATACAGGTACAGGGTTTTCTACTTAACACTCCGAGGCCTATATCTCGAAAACAAATAGATATATTTTGATTTCGTAAAAAGCCGACGTTAGGTAGGATCACATTGCATTTTTTAAAGATAACATCAACGTGACTCCTTCGACGCCCTGGGCGTCGCGACGCTTTAATAATATAAATTGTTAGCATCCTAATTCGTTTTTACGGAATACAAGATTATAAAAAACTGTAAAACCTAATTTCCTGAAAAATATGATTATTTTGGCACGTAGATTACGCCTTTTAAGTAACGCAACTTAATTTCGGGACACCCTGTATTGAAGTTTATACTCGATTTAAATTTTTATTGAATTTAAAAATGATTTGAATGAATGAGTTTCAATTATCCTGATATCTTGATGAAGCCTTTCACCCTGACAGCGCCCAAATTCTCAAGAAAAATGATAAATGTGAATGGAGGAAGTAAATTTTTAATGACATTTGGCAAACAAGCGATTTGTAGGAGTCTAAAAGCTCACTAACTAGTTGTTCGTAGTTTGCATCCATATAGTTGCCTAAAAATCCCCTCACTACATGCACTTACAGATCAGTTTTAAGCTCTGAGTTCTTGCGTGGTGAGCTTTTCTATAAAATTAACATCGACCAGCAATTTTCTAATTTGTGACCCAGTAAAGATACCTTGTTTTAATTTGGCGTCACTTAACAGTCCAAGTTTAATGTAAAGAGAAGGTAAAGGCACATTTTTTGAGTCTACAAAGGACACATACTTAACATTTTGAGATCCCGATTGAAATCACTCCTTTCCGGCCAAATTTTCGTTACATAATGTTCATTTACTGCACTGCACGACTGTCCCACAAACAAAGAAAACAGTAACATTTTGGAAATCCTCCCTGAAGTCCCACCAAAATTGCTATAAGTTTAAATCCCCACATATTATCTGCAATTGTACCGGTTGTAAATTATTCGATCTAAAAGGATGTGCATATTCCCATCTTCCAGGTTTCTTTCATTCTCACTGAATTGGTAACTGGTATAGATGGTTTCAAATTTCCACAAGCGCCACTCACAAGAAGAATGCTCGATATTAAGTTCTTGCATTAACCATCGATACATAATGAATTTTTCATATTATAAATTTCAGAAAACGTTGCATTTTTTTGCCTAAAAGTCATAATTTTTGTTGCTTTGGATAGTAAGTTCCACTCCTTAAGACGGGAAGTTAGAAATTCTGACTGTTGCTTTGACAACCCCAAATCACGTACTAAATAATTTGTTATTTGTTATACTAACCTAACTAAACTTTGAACAATCATTTGTGGCTCGCCGGAACTGGGACCTGAAGTAAAGGTGGGGTCGGTCCATTATTCTTCGGAGGTGCCTGATGATGCGATATTATCTTCATTATCTTCAAAAACAATATCTTGCCAATCTAAGGGCGCAGTCGGTACTGGTAAATCTGCATTGTGAGGAGCATGTCTTATGACAGAAGGCAAATTTGGATATTCGATCTTGCTCTTTTCCTATTTGGAATAACCTTCAACCTTTGTCATGCAAAAAAAATAGCAATTTGTTGCAGTTGTATGAACAGTTTGAACTGTAGTTCATTGTTGAACTGCAGTTCAATGTAAAAAAGTTGTTGTACCAACAGTATTTTACACTGCATGATCTTAGTTCAAGTGCGGAAGTCAATGGAACGCCCACGCTCGGCCATTCAGAAGTTGAACTGTTGATCTAAGTGATTTTCCAACCTAACAATGTTGTGTTGTATTGTACCAAAGAGAATTATAGCAGTGTAGCTATAATGTTCTTGTACCAATATCGTCAGATCCTTTGAGTAATGCTCTCTATGCCCCAGAAAATTACGCCAATGACTATATTTTAACAATTTTGACTTTATACAGGGTTGTGATTTAATGACGGATAAATTCAATACAAATTAAATAGGGGCTTGTTTGTAAAAACGCTCGAACCCGTCGATTTTGTTTTTAGATTGCGCATATTTTGACATAAAATGTAGGTATACAAGATGTGCCACAAAAGTGTGGCAGAAAAAATATTGTTTTTTTTTAAATGGAAATCCCAGTATTTTATTGCACTTTCGGATTCTCCGGAAAATTTTAGACATGTTTCATCTATAATATCCTAAATCTATCTTCAACTGTTCACGAAATAAATTACACCTCTGTTTGTGAATATTTGACAAATTGTCAAATTTTGACAAAGTGTCACTGTATTATTAATCAAAAATATTTACAATGCGTTTAACGGAGACTCAGAGGATCGAAATATTAATTATGCTTGACTGTGGTGAGAAAACTAGAACACACAACGAAGTTCGAATAATGTTCAACAATAAATATCCGAACAGAGAACCTGTAAGTCAATCTGCAATCAGTAGAATTGAGGCTAAGTGGAGAGGGACTAGCACTGTTAAGGATCTTGACAAACCTGGAAGGCCTGACGTTCCTAATGACAAAAAACTGGACATTCTTGTTTCATTACACGAAAATCCGTATCTCTCAAGTACTCAGTTGGCTTTAGATAACACGACTCATAGGTCGACTGTAACAAATATTTTAAAGAAGGAAAAGTGGCACCCATATAAAATTCGATTACTTCAAGAGCTATTTGAAGATGATCCAGACGGCAGAAACGAGTTTTTCCAGACCATGACCGAGCGAACTGATAATGACCCTATAGACTAGTAAAACAGATATGCTTTTCAGACGAAGCGATGTTTTGCTTCAATGGAGAAGTAAATAGGCATAATATTAGATACTGTGCGCCAAAAAATCCACACTGGTTTAGGCAAAGTCATTCTCAGAATTATAAAAAGGTGAATGTATGGGCAGGGATTATTACTAACAGAGTAATAAGACCATACTTCTTTGAAGGAACTTTGACGGGAGAACGTTATCATGACTTTTTAGAAAACGACTTTATTCCAGCACTAGCGACACTATATCCTGATGAAAATAATCCAGACATGCCAAGCCAAGCGTTATGGTTTCAACAGGATGGAGCTCCGCCCCACTATGCAGCGATTGTTAGAAGATTCCTAGATAATGTTTTCTCAAACCCGTGGATAGGCAGACGTGGATCAATAGAGTGGCCACCTAGGTCACCCGACCTTACTCCGCTGGACTACTTTCTTTGGGGTTATGTTAAGAATAAAGTGTATAAAGGTAAGCCACGCACGCTTGATATTCTCAAAGAGAGCATTCGTAAGGTAATTAGGAATATTTCTCCAGAAACCGTACAAAAAAAAACAGCAGGAATTTATTGATCGTCTGGGGTACTGCAAAGCTCTTAATGGCGGACACTTAATTTTCGAGATTAAAAAAAATTTAATTTAGCTGCAATAAAGTGTTACTTTAATATTTGAACGTAAATTATTCGTGAACAGTTAAAGATAGGTTTAGGATATTATACATGAAACATGTCTAGAATTTTCCGGAGAATCCGAAAATGCAATAATATACAGGGATTTCCATTTAAGAAAATATTTTTTCTTCCCCACTTTTGTGGTACTTTCTGTTTACCTACATTTTATGTCAAAATATGCGCCATCAAAACAAAATTGACGGGTTCCAGCGTTTTTCCGAACACGCCCCCATTTAATTTGTAATCAATTTATCCGTTATTAAATCACAACCCTGTATAATTAGGTTAAGCAGTTTACTATAATAGTAGAATCTTAAGTGGCTACCTTCAATAGTTTCGTCGTTCACGAAAGAAAACCATCTTCCGGGAGACACTAGCGCCTTTAGAAGGCATTCCTCGATATTTCTTTATACAGAGAAATATGGCAATTTAATTTCGGAATACCCTGTATACTTGCCACAATAATTTCTAAATTTTTTTAAACTGCAAAAGAAACGGTGCGCCACCCATGCGTCCCAACAAATTAGTATTTAGTCGGTATGTCACAACAGTAAAATTTGTTCACTACGAATTTTGTAGGCCCAGAATTTGATTTTGATTAATTATTTTTGACCTATTATCCTCGGGTTTGACATGACGCGGGGATTTCATATAAGTATACATGAAAAATAGTCTTGGTCTGAACAATTTTTGATAAGTGGAAGAATGCTATTTATTAAATTTGATATTATGTAATTCAAAAATGACCTTTAAAATATCACAGATACCCAAATAAACGATACTTGTACGCAATTCAGCGTTACCATTATTATACTGATCGATATTTTAGATAAGAAAAGGTTGCTGGAAATGACATTTCAATGTTTGAAGGAGGCAAGATTTATTTAAGTCATATTTCATTATTTTTATTTATAAGAATACCATATGATTGAATCACGGCATCGATTGTGCGGAAATATACCTAATAATATTATAAGCTAATATATAATTAAAGTGTCTACGTTAATGCTCTTGAAAAACTTCCATTCGGGACTAGCGGCTCGTCGTTTTAGACGATATTTAAAGAAGAAAAATAGTTTTCTGAAGCTTTGGTAAAAAAATATATACCTATACTCTGTTGCTTAATGCGAGAGAGTAATAAAATGTAAATTTGCAATGATAGGACCCATTAAGCAGGGTGGACAACTTAAAGGTTGCATTGTACATTTCAGGTAAATTGCAATGATAGTTTTTAAAAATCCCGTATTTCAGACCTACACACCCTCGAATCGATCCTAAACTAGGGTGACCCTAATTTGCATACAAAAAAAGACGACTTTGTCGAATGAAAGAAAGGTGACCGCGGCGTTACTTCAGGTAGTTTATTAGAATAAAGAGTATAATAATAATTATACTTCATTATAATTATAGAGATTAATATTTAGTAGATAACAGCTCATATAAAAGTAAGAATAATATGAAAATAAATAAACTGGAATAAATATTAATCTTTGTAAGAAAAATCTACTATGTACAATACAACAACTTAATTTTTAAATTTGAGTCATCACGTTCCGAGTAGTCCGATGAACTATCATCGTTGGGGTCCAGAGAAATAATAAGCGGCTCTAGAGTGTTTTCTAGCATGGCATCAGCTTCCCACATTATTTCTTCTATTTCAATCACCTGTTTGCCGCACTTACTCCATTTTTCACATTACACTGTCTTTATTCCCTCTTGCAAAAGGTTTCCAACATCTCTCATTTTAAAAGTGGTGTTATGCCTTGCTACAAACCCTTTTACTTGCGCCTACACCAATTCTATGGGGTTTAATTCACAGTGATATGGCGGAAGGCGAAGTAAGGTTATATTTCGTTTTAAAGCGATTTCGTCGACAACAAATTTCGTACAAAGAGGTTTATTCAACTTTACAATCTCCAGTAGCTCCTTTTTCGGCATACCTTTATGAAATGGCGTTTTCGAATTTTCCTGAGTGGCATTATCCATGACTGTAACAAACCCAGGAGGAATAAGATCTAGCATTTGCTGGAAGTATTCTTCAAAGCCATTAGCGTTCATGTCTTCATGATAGTCTCCAGTCCGTGTTGCTTTGAATGCTAGTAAGCCGCCATCGACAAATCCATTTTTGCTACCAATGTGAGTTGGTGGCGAAGAGCACTAGACACATTGAGAATAATAATTTTGTCATTTTTAGAAAGCGCAGTTTTACTAATCCGTTTCTCAGCAACAAATTCAGAAACACTAGCCAAAACGAAGTTTTCCAACAACTTCTGGAAAGTAACTAAACAATTCAAATTTTTAAAACAGTGAGGCACAGGTAGGTAAACTACCTAAATTCTAACCTCAACTAACTTGTTTGAAAATATACTTTTAGTGGGATTTATATCTAATAATAGGAGAAAAGACGAAACTCTCAACAGGCTCTCAAGACAAAATAAATGCTTAAATATGATAATTCATAAAAAAGTGGAATTCTGTATTAAGCAGAGTGCCATTCTCATTTACCATCCATATATGAGAATGGCATATAACCCTGCTTAATAATTCCACTCTTTTAGGAATTATTATATTTAAGCATTTGTGTCGAGGGCCTGTTGATAGTTTCGTTTCTTCTTCTTCTAATACTAGATATTTCCCACAAAATCCCACTAAAAGTATATTTTCAAACAAGTTCCTTGATGTTAGAATTTTCTTGATCATCCACATATAATAAAAATATTCAAGCACATAGGAGACGGGTAAGCTCTTAACTGGTTAACACTTGTAAAAGGGTCTCTCTCATAGACATCGTAACTATTAGACCAAACAATAACAAATAAACGTGTTGTCATCAATGTATTCCAGTGTAAAGTAAATCAACATTCAAGCTGCTCCCCTCCACTTGGTTTGCCAGACTTACGCCACAGAAAACGTAGTTTTCTGGGCTTACTATGTTAAAAGTATTAACTTCAATGATTAACTAGATTACCATGATGTGGGAAATATATCTTCTTCTTTCAGTGCCGTGCTTGTCTTCAAGCGTGGGCCATCTCCATGACAATCTGGTTGAATTGGTCTCTATTCGTCGCTACTCGGAATAGTTGTTCTACTCCCAGTCCGGTCCAATTTCTAATATTTCGTAGCCACGATAGCTTTTTGCGACCTATCCATCTTCTGCCCTCAACCTTTCCTTGAATGATCAGTCGAGGGATGTGATATTTGGTACCTCGCATTATATGCCCGAAATAACTGACCTTTCTTGTTTTTATGGTATTCAGGAGTTCTCGATCCTTATTCAGCTGTCTGAGTACCTCTTCATTACTGGTATGTGCAGTCCAAGGGATCTTGAGGATTCTCCGATAGCACCACATCTCAAACGCTTCCACTTTATTCATAATGTCGGCTTTAAGCGTCCATGTCTCACATCCGTACAAAAGAATGCTCCATACGTATGAGCGGAGTGTCCTTAGCCGCGTCTGAACTGTGAGGTTTCTATTAGTGAGAGTTGCTCTCCATTTGCTGAACGCCCTACGTGCCATTTCAATCCTCGCTCTTACCTCTTCGTCGCACGTTATGTCATTGTTCAGCCAGCTACCCAAATATTTGAAATGTGATACCAGTTCAATGTTGTGTCCGTTAATTGTATATATAAATATATAACATTGCCTAAAACCTTGTAAAAAATCTGTAGTATGGCAACGCAGCAATAACGGATCCGCCCAGATTTTATCATTTTCGTGGCCATCCGCTTCGGCTCGACAATACTCGGCATAGCGGATGTTGTTTTCCTGGAGTTTTGTCGCATGCATATGTAAAGGCAGCGTAATCTTCACTCCCGGCCCCACCTAGCTCCTCACAGCGTCTCGCCACCAAACGATTTTGGCATCACAATTTTGTAGCATTTATGAATGGCGTGTCGGGTCTATAGTTACGATGCCTATGGGCCTTTCTCATTAAGATCACGATTTGTTGTCCTCAGAAAATGTTCAGTTACCTTTAATTTTTCTATTATAAGTAATTAAACTATATAATGCCAAAGAGACAAAGTATAAGTCTAACATATAAGAAAATATTATTTAGTTTTTTCTGACTTATGGCAATTTTTAAAATATAAAGATGTCAAGTTGCGTCACGGTTCCATACATTATTGTGTCTTCACAGTCGTAAACTACAACAAAAATAATTAATTTAATTAAAAAATGTTTACAAGAGTTTTGCGCAGATTTGTTCATAAATAAAATTTTAAATTAAGGAATCTGTATTTGCTTTCCATTTGTAATTACGGCGTACGAAGCAGTGTCCCTAACTTTAAATGTCAGGTTCGTCACGTAGTTCTAAAAAAAACGAGATGGGGTTAAATGCTTACTCAACTTTACCTCTAGGAAGGACGTGTTAGTTCGCTTGTTGCATTTAATAAGAGCACGTGTCATCAGCATTTTAAGTTTAACAATAAACAAGAAGTAAAGCGGTTAGTAAAAGTGTGCATGTTTATTTGAGTTTAGGTTCGTCACGTTAATTAAGCATTTATGCATTTTCTTTTTTTATTACTAACATCACAGAAATGTACAAACATGTAAATTGTTGGTTATGTTCCAAAAATAGAAAAAAATGATATAATATGATAAATATGATTTAGAATTAATTGATTTCGTATAATTATCAGTTTTGTCACAGTCAGCTGCGTCACAAAATCTCGTGACACAGCTGATCACCGTGTGCCGAACGTGAAAATCGGGTACAACATATTGCAATTTGCTTATGTTACTACTACTCTTATTTACCTTGCCGTATGTAAAAAATGTGCTCTTTCGAATTCTGCAATAAAAAATTGGGGTTGACATTAAAAAAAAAACAAAGTCGTCATATCTCTTTTGGATATATCCTGTATATTTCGCTGCAACGTTAAAAAACTCTTAACTAAAAATACAAATCGACGGGTCCGAAGGTTTCTTTTACAACCTCCCCTCTTAATTTTTCTTGAATTTATTCGCTACTTTACGAATGCACTGTATATTATCTATTAAGTCTCTATCTGGTAAAATCACATGAGATGAACAATAAATTGAACAGTTGAACAAGAACAATAGGCCCTTGAACTGTTAAACGAGTTGAGCGAGTTGAACACTTATGCAGTTCAACGCTTGAATGCTTGAACGAGATGAACACTTGAATAACTGAACGAAATGCATACTTGAACAGTTAGGCAAAATGAACACTTGGACACTTAAACAGTTGAATACTTGAACAGTTTAGTGAGATGGACCCTTTACCAGTTCAGTTGAACAATTATTGAACAGTAGAACGATATGAATACTTAAACTGTTGAATGAGATCAACACTTAAACGTTAATCTAAAATGATACTTCTCGATACTATTTAAAAATGAAACTTTTTATTAGAAGTATCGGTTTTGTCAACCTGTTTTTTTAATTCAGTACTTTTAAACATAATTCTCATATTTAACCTCTAAATCGATGAAATAAATACTCTAATTTTAATATATTCACAGTTTTATACGTTCACCCTTAAATAAATAAAAACTTGTTTATAAAATAGTAGGTACACCAACTTTCAAAGTTCTGCACCCTGGATGTCAGTACTACTAGGTTAGTTAGATCATTACTATATCCACTTTGGGTGAGTTTCTGAAATCACCACGAACGAAACCTTTTTTACATTTGCGATTATTCTACTATAATACCAGAGCGATTGTTACCTGGTACCGTGTGACGTCGCAATGACAGACTCAGGCACTGTGAAGGTTAGTTTCTCGCTTTGTTCGTAAACATCTAAACGCGTTCATTTATTATTTGTTTTCTGGTCCTTATAACCTAACTACTACAAAATAACTACTTTCCGCACTCATATGTGTGCTGAAATTTGCACTTTTCCGCTGGGGAAAGTTGTCAACACTGACGCATCAATGAAAACATTGCGCCTAGCTTAAACGTGCTAAAATGTGTTTTTCTAATTTGGTTACATAAAAAAGCTGTTTCGATATCGTTTTCACTCTCGTAGTGAACTTTTTATGAAACAATTTTCTTTATTTTTCTAAGGTTGGTAATGATATTTAAAAATGTTTTATTTTGCTGTCGTGTATGTTTGGTTGCATTAATTTCAAGGCTACTATGATAAATCATTTGATTGTATTACCAACATAAAATTTAGACCTAAAAATTTGAAAATTTGTATGTTTTATTTTTTTTTTAAATAGGGGTTTATTTATTGAAAAAATGCCAAAATAGAAAAATAGCATAAAGCACACGTTTTATGAAGCTATTAGCGCACTTGTCCCTAATAAAACTCGCCGCAAGCGGCTCGTTTTCTGACATGGACGCGTGCGTTAAAATGAGCTTTATAAAACTTGTACTTTAATATACTGTTTTCGCACTCGACTGCTGACTGCACTCGTGTGCGGAAAATTATCACTTTTCGCACTTGTTAGGCAAATAGGTTTTATAGTGTTGTTTAATGAATGATTTTTACTATTATGCGACGTTAATAATAGTACTAGTAGGTACTAGTTTTATAGTCAATTATGAACTCCCTAATTGAGGTTAGTATATTTATAAAGCTAATAGCATGGGAAAAGTCTCATTGGAGAAGCTTACCCTTAACAGGCTAGACCTCTGCTTGAAGGAAGCATATTAAAATTGTGATAGAAATCGTTACACGACATTGCCATCTAAATATGTTTCTCCCTGGGATCTAAGTCAATAATGACGAGTGTTTTTAAGAAAAAAAATATTACTTGATCCAACCATATAGGTACAGGGAGAACATCTAACATGGGATAAATTCTGCATTGTCACTTTGATAGTTTTTCTGATTATTTACCTCATCCATTATAAAAGCGGGTTGATTTTCACCTGATTATTCAGCGATAATCTCCCGCTCTCCGGTGAAAATCACCCTTGTCAAAAGTGAAAATCTCACCCGTCAGAAATCCAGCGATAATCTCCCGCTCTCCGGTGAAAATCACCCTTGTCAAAAGTGAAAATCTCACCCGTCAGAAATCGTTAGTTTTTTATTTGGTAAATAATCTTCAAAATACATTTCGGGATTGGGAAATAATCAGAAAATCATTCTCAGATTTTTTGCCATTAGGAAATCGCTCTCGGGCAAGCCCTCGAGCGATTTCCACGGCAAAAGATCTTCGGAATTTTTTCTCTGTGGGGGTACTTAAAAAGTAAAGTTTCTAGGACAGGTGTGGACTTATTACACCGGAGGTTATCCAGAATGTGAGAAATGGATTTTGTTTACCATTAGGTTGCTGCCAGCAAGTGAACGGATGACATTTTCAATACCTTCAAAACTAATTGCAATATACATTTTATTAAAGATATTTTAAATTTTACACAATTTTTTACTCGCTTCCTTCAAATAACAGTTAAAGATGGAAAAGTTAAACTTTAGGCGTTCTTTAAAAATACGACAAAAAAAATACGTATACGCGTATTATAGTTCATAAAACGCGCAATAAAAAATATTAGTTCATGTGTGCAAGCGATTTTTAGTGACATACAGAATATATTCCATGTTAGATGTTCTCACTAGATAAAACTTCAACATAGGGACTAAACTTAAAATTTTAACACATAATTTTAATTTATAGATCATCCTGCTGGAGATCTTTACATCTAAAAACTATTTAGCGGTCGTAGCCCTAACTTAAGACAATTATTAATATTTACTGCAGAGCAGTAAGTATGACAACAATGCATGCCGATTGGGCCGATTTGCATGAATTGGCAATAGAGTCTGAATGCCAATATGAAGGACGGGCCTTGCATTGTTTAGAATAAGCGGCATATTCAATTTTTCATACATATTTCTACAGAGTGATTGTATTATAAAATACACTTCATCAGACCGGTTGTGTTTTTAATATCATATCAATATCAGTAAATCTAAGTATCTAAACAAGGTACATAATTATGATCAGATGGTCAGTAGCGGTCGGAAGTAGATTTAAACATAAAACAATTTAATTCAAAACTGTAAAAGTTTATTTAACTTTGATTATTGTAGTAATAATTACGTTGAATTCTTTATTGTCCTGCTTTTAATTAACACAGCACTTCTACTAAGGAAAGTTGGGCTAGATCCTGATATTTCCGCCGTGCTGGAACTTTGTACAGATTTTTTAGAACACACATACAAATCAAGAGCATATTACTTTCATAAGAAATGTGGCGAAGAAATAGGATCTCAAAGTGACAAAAAAATGTTTTCATATTTGTGCACTTAGAATAAGACATAATAACTAGTAATAAAATAGTTTTTACTTTAGTTTGCGTGTAAATAGGTTTATATTAAATAATAAATATCTCAAGTATCGAAAACAACAAAGACGCGTTTTCTAAATGTGGGTTCACGTATACATTATAGTTTTAGCGAGTTAGAACTCGGCGATTTTAAAATAACGTAGATTGGCATTAATCTAACAACTAGTTTCTCAAATCAAGTTCGTCGAGTATTTAAAAAGAATATGGTTGCGATTTCAGCGTGAGAGAATATTTTGTTTTGTTTTAAGCTCGAACTATTTAAGAAAGGGACATCTGGAATCTTAAATTATAAGTTTTGAATGTTCTAAATGTTTAAATATGATGTTTTCAAAGGGATAATTATGGGTTTTCCGTTTAAGGAAATGTCTTTAAATTGAACACATAAGTTGAAATATTTTTTTTTCATTTTAAATCGTAAGTACCTAAATAAATATTTTTGAGGGCAATAATTTTTTTGAAATAAGACTTTATTTTATGTGTGAAACCCTAACTAACCTGAACTAACCTACAGCGTCATCAATCTTTCTGCAAATTACCCTGAAAAAATGTATATTTATCACATTAAGTAATGATTTTATATCAAATGACGTGCATACAAGCGATCACCATAGTTTTATTGTTACTGCCAGTTTTCTCAATTTTAGTTAATGCTATAAAATGGCATTATTCCTCGAAATTTTGAAAATGGCTAAGATTTACCGCTTTTTTTTCAAAGAAGGGTTAATTTTTTACCTCCAGACTTATAATAAAACATTGCAAGTTAAATAAATGTCTTGGTACACAATATATAGCACTATAATTTAACGAAGATCAGGCAAACCTATCTCGATTTATTATTTCGAAATGACCCAGCATTTTAGTTTGTTTACAATCTTATGTTTAAATTTTCAATTATTGTAAAATATTCTGCTACTGTTCAAGTACTTAAACTTTATCATTTAAAAGTTGAATTATTTCATTATCTTTTAGAATATTTTTGGTATTGATCATTGCAATACTGACATTTTATACATATTATTTCATCGGATAATGACTACGATCATCAATACTTTTCTGAGCCAGGATCGCAGGGTTGCCAGATAGTCAAAGTTTAGCCAGTCCGCTTATTCCTCAATGACCGCACCTGTCACTCAAACTATGTGACCAGACTTATGTACAGGTTAAGTATTATGGATTAAACTACTTCGCCTTTAATATATCAATTGATTCTAATATTTCTAATAATTAATTTTAAAAAAATACTTTGAATACAGGGTCTCCGGATACGGATACGGAGCAACCATATCTCGGAAGCGATACGTGTCACAGATTTGAAAGAAAAGCGACCATAATAAAAATCGCCAAGAGAAATTCATTAAAAATAATTTCATGTTTGAAAAATTGTCGCAAGAGAGCGTAACGGCTCATTTATTTTTAAAAATTTATTTTACGGCAATAATATATTATTAAAATCAGTAGATCGTTCGCTGCAACTTTTATTATTGGTATTTTCATTATGTCGTTATCCTTCAAGGGATTTTGTTGAAGTTGAACTTTTGAGGAGTCATAACTTTTTTATACGTGTATATATATAACATTTTTAAGGAAAAAAATTGATTTTTCTATCATTTTTACGCGAAAAGGCATACTTGGTAGAAGTCGCTACGAACAACCGCTCTCGAGAAAAAGAATAATAACATTTTCGGTGCACATTTCTGAAGGAAGCAGAAATTCAAAACAGATATTATTTTTTATTTTATTTATCAACATTTAACACGTGATTGTTGTGGAAGTTCATATATACAACTGTTTTTTAAAATTCCGAAAACTGTAGAAGAACTTACATTTTCGTTTAAAGCAATCTGTCTGGTACTTGTTGTAGAAGTCTCCTCAATTTCATAAAGCACATATTCTTCTACTTGTGGAGTTGCTGCTGTGCGGAGTCGCCCGTTCTCAGCGTTTTTTTTTTTTAATTTCCAGTCTCAATCTATGTTTCATTTAGAAATGTAATATAAGTACGTATAAATAAGTTATGACTCCTCAAACGAGTAAAAAGACATGTAGGTGGCATCCTCTACAAGTGGGGTCATACTAACATCAAATTCGAACTTCACATTTCAAAAAATCCCTAGATATCAATTTTAGTTCAAATTTTGGCACTATTTCAAAAATTATTTAAAAAAACAAAAATAAAAATAAGACTTAACACCCTGCATCTCCGAAACGAAGCATTTCTGATTTATACGAACTTTTTTCATATCTTGAAGCAGGGAAACTCATCTTGGATTTTTTCGTAATAATAATAAAAGACCCGGTATATGGACATCCCGTTTTTAGTTTACAAAAACGGAAATAATAATTTTACCACACGAATTCCTTGCAAATTGTGCAATTTTCTAAAAAAATTTTTGCTAATTTTATCATAGCTCTAATCTTCTATGGGAATTTGTTACCCTTCGGAATTAAAGTTTATTTGGCAATATGGAGCTAACGCAGAAGTCGAAATGCCCCTGATGTTTTGTCTCCGTTGCTGCTTGAATATTGTAATAACAACAACACATGAATATACATACCACATTTCGATCACGCATTAACCTGAGACCTTGGCAACTCTGCGGTTGCATTATTTGTTGTGATGTTATAATTTTTGACGAAGCAACCTGTACCTATATTTCGAACTATTATAAGCACTAGCTAATTTTTCTTTTATACTTCTAAAAGTCGTAATAACTAAGAATGATGATTAAACTATATGAAATATTTAATTTTGTCAGAAAACTTTACATAGGTTTTTACTTCGTTACGTCTATGTCAAACAACACTGATAGGAAATAAAAAATCTTACAAGCGGACAAAACAAAACCAGATATTTCAAAAGCAATTCGTCACGTCTGTCAACACCGGTAACTTTTATCAAATTCAAATTGATAAGCAGGTGTAAAGCAAACAATCCATCTAGGTGCTAAGTACGTTTACTCAAGCGTGATAACACTTATCATGCACAAATGTGATATCACTTGGCATTGGCAACAAAAATGTCTACATCAATTAAAAAAATCCGATTTTGCAATAACAATTGACGAAAATGCATTTTTAATGATTCGGGCTTTATAATTGTGAAAACCGGAAAATATTATGGCAAGTCGTTTGTTATTTCTAGAAGTTATTGGCCTATTGTTTTCTTGTTAATTGTGGCATAAATATGGTACTTATAGTGAATTAGTATTAAATTTGATAAGATTAAAGAAGTGGAGCCATGAAACACGACAATTCATAAATATTTTCACCCACTGGCATAGTAACCTACCTATAAGTATATAATATGACACTATTGGGCAAAAGCGAAGAAATAAAACTAACCTGTACTAAAATTTCTATAGCTATAGAAATTTTGTTCGATCTCCAAATATTCTTGCTTTCGGCGTCTCCCTTGTAGGTTGGTTGATGATCATCATGGCTATTCTTACTTTTGATATGACTATATGCGAAACAGTTCTACTGATGATGATCATTTCCGCAAATTACGTAGCCTGGATGTCAGCGTCACCCGACGCTTCGTCGACCTGTACTTGTCCCTTGCTGGAGGAACTATTTTTTTAATATAGTATGATTTTTCCACTCTAATCTAACTACGTTGTTTTTTGAAAAGTTTGGGAAGTTTTTAGGTAATTTACCTATAGGTAGAAAACCCTATTTTTTTTGACACATGTTAAAAACCTCTGTCTACTGTTTTCTACCAGACTACCTAAAGTTTTCTACGGACCTAACCCTGCCGAAATTGAGAACCTTACGTCACATTTATTTGTTTATATTGCTAAATATGACATGAGGCTTAGAATCAAAGATATAATTCACACAAGTGAGTATCAGGCTCTTCTTGTCTTTCGTAATTTCTAGTTATTTCTGGAGACGACAAGCTGGATAAGTTTGTGGAATTTGCAAACTCGTTATACGATAAAATTACTTCAACTTTAAAGGGTAAATTACTGCTTTCAGACCTTTTATTAATAAGAGAAAATACCAACATTCCCCTTATGCTCACAAGTTTGCAGCTTTTTCTTATGTCCCTTTACTATTCAATACTCCAACTCACAACAGTAACAACTCAAGTCTAATAAATAAACTACAGCGGGAAAAAGAATGCAATGAACCTAACCTAAAATTATCAATATACCTATTACTTATTAAAATAGAGACTTACCTCAGTTTTATTATTCATAATATAATTATTCGGTAGTAGTACAGTTCATCCACAAATAACAATGCCTAATAATAATTATTGTTAATTCTGTCATTTTAGGTGTAATGAATCTCAAATATTTCAAAAATATTGAGATGAAAGGTTATGTTTTTGAGACATTCGAAATATATCACGCATATTTCTGAATGGAAGTGTGCTGTGTGGGAAGAAAGTTAAATTGAATTTGTTAGAAAAACTAGAAATGACGAAAGCCAAGAAGGGCCCGGTGTTCACTTGAGTAAACGGTATCTTTGATTTCGAGCATATCATTCTCGTTCTGCATGTCGTAGCCAACTGTTCATGTTTTCTCTGTTTAAAGTTGAACACGAAAAAGAGATATTGTTGTTTTGATGTACCTAGTCGGATAAATGTTTTTCAACAAATGTTTTTGTAAACATAAACAAAAATTGCCGACATTGTCGCCGACAATTTTAACAAATGTCATTTTGTCATTCTGTCCTTATTACAAATACGATCGTACTAGTTTGAAAATGATAATAATTTTTTCGACTTATTTGGGTACATACATTTTTTTTTTGAAGCCTCTAATAGTTCAACAAATCGACATAAACCTATTCACAGTCTAATACGTCGATTTAGACTATGTGCGACATATAGGTTTGGTTTAGTACCCCTTAATATCAAGAAATATTTTTTTTCAAGTTATTTCGGCGAATGGAATTATTTTCTAGTGCATTAGTAGGTCACAGAATTTATTTAAATCTACATAAGCCCTCAAATCCCAAAAGAAAATGATTTCAATTATCCCATGTCCGTTTAGAAGTTCCTTTGATTGATTAAATTTCTGTCGTCGTAAGTAAAGTCTTAACTGCTTACTGCAACATTAATGAAAATTTCGATGACTTAAAGTCTCCCAACACTTGCATAAATCTGAACCAACCTCCTTAATAAAATAAATCGATTTTTAATGTATCTACCGGTTAGATACATGCTTTCAGTGCTGACCGGGTATGTTTTTGGAATCGGGTAAACTGATAAACACTTTACACCCTGTACAGATATTTAAAACAACTTTAATATTATACAAAATATTATTGTTTAATTTTTTATTATTTAATTAAAAATCAAATCAATAAAGGAATTATAAATTTATTTATGAATACGATAACAGACGAATGAACACGCGATCAAGCAGGTATAATAAAATGTATACCTACGTATAGTTTTTTTTTTTTTTATTAAAATTAACTCAAAATAAATATTCAACCAGGATGTAATCAATGCCACAAAAACCGCATCGCGGTGTCCAAACTAAATCAACACCTTTTAATTCTTATTAATTTTCACTTTTTAATTACATTTAATAATATCTTCTCATTAGGTGGTTAAACCACAACGTAATCAATAGATCCTTTTGCAAGTAGTATTTATTGTATGTAAGTTAACAGTAATAAACACTCTGATGCCTAAACAGCATTTTAATACCTGTTTGATATCGACATCATTCTATGTAATTTAGCTGGAAAATTAAATTGATAGATACAAGGTGTTAATTATTAGTGCGTAAAAAAATTCAATACTTTACGTGCATGCGCTTAACCCCTTAATTGATAAATACATTTACCAAATAAGTGTATAACACGTAGAAATTTGTTTAATTTTTGAGAAAATCGTATTTTTAATAAATTTTGGTTTTTAGTGAATATTGAATACGGCGGTAAGCTCACACAATAAAAAATTAAGCTAGAATAAATCTACAGAATAATTATTATGATATACTTTTTTTATTGTTAAAGATATTTAGTACATTATACAGAGCGGCAAAAAAGTCGCGCATAACACCTGTAACTTTTGAATTACCTCGTATACGAAAAAGTGACCTTTATGAAAGTTGTTCAATAAATTATTCCCCACATTTCTACCTGCATGAATTTTTTCTGTCATTTTTGGTTTTGTTGCCGTAGAGACTAACTTACTTTTTTTAAACGGAACATCCTGCATATGATTGCATATTAGGATTCTACTGGGAATTTTCACCTATCTGCAAGCGTTTTCGAGATAATGACAGCTCAAAAATAAAAAACTTCCTAATTATAATTATTCCTACCTAATACCTACCTGTTGTCTGATTTCTAATTTGTTTACACTATGATTCATCTTGAATGAAAACAACAAGTTGAAATTTTAATAATGAGCGGTTACGGAAATATAAAGAGGTCGCAAGATCAGGTTTGTTAACTTTTCAATGAGCTATATCCAAATAGGCCTCCAATAAATCAGTCAACGGTGTGTCGACTGGTAAAGAAATTTCGAGAAACAGGCAGTGTTGGGGAAGCCACTAGATCAGGTCGACCTAAAACAACAACCGGGGGAGACAAAGCTTTGGATATCATGCTCTCAATACATGAAAGTCCAACACAATCATCCAGGCCGATGGCAATGGATTTTAATGTATCTCATCAGTCAGTGAACAATTTGTTTAAGCAGGAGAAGTTGCATCCCTACAAGATAAAGTTAGTGCATGTGTTAAACGAGGACGATTTTGATAGAAGAGCTGAATTTTGTGAACTGATGATGAAATAATGCAATAACGATAATACCTTCGCAACAAATATCATTTTCTCTGATAAAGCTACTTTCTATTTAAATGGCATTGTTAATAGACAAAATTATCGTTATTGGTCTGCTACGAATACTCACTGGTTCCAGAAAGGTCATACTCAGAGGCCGGAAAAAGTTAATGTTTGGGCAGGCATAGTTGCTAGACATATTGTGGGACCTTTTTTTATAGATGGTAATTTGAATGGCGAAAAATATCTGGACCTCCTCAGGAATCACATAATTCCTTCTTGCAGAATGGTTTTACCGGGTGTAAATAATGGCATGAACGAGCAGGTATGGTTCCAGCAAGATGGAACACCTGCGCACTATGCGGCAAATGTTAGACAATCTTCGACAACACTTTCTTTTAAACGTTGTAGACGGGTTCAGGGATCGATTGGCGCTCTGCTTAGCAGAAAATGGTGATCATTTTGAACACCTGATCCACTGAAAAGGTTTTAATTGTTTATTATTCCGATGTTAAGTTGTTCAATTTTCTAGGATATTTATTATTTTGTTATTATAAAGTTGGTTACAATTTTAAATAAATAAAAATTTGAAATACAAAAACTTCAGAGTTTTCTCAGTAGAATCCAAACATGCAATCATATACAGGGTGTTCCATTTAAAAAAAGTAAGTTGGTCTCTATGGTACCCAAACCAGAAATGACAGAAGAAATTGATGCAGGTTGAAATTTGGGGAATAATTTACTGAACAACTTTCATAATGGTCACTTTTTCGTATACGAGGTAATTCAAAAGTTACAGGCATTATGCGCGACTTCTTTGCCACTGTGTATATTAACATTTAATAAATTGTGTAAGAAAAATTAAAAAAGTTATATTAATTTATTAATATTCGATATATCGAATACCGATATTTAAAAAATAAAATATCGATATACCAGGTTGCTTTCTTCTTGTTGAAATATTCTTGGTTCCTTTTGAAGAACTCCAATTATGTTTATATGGAAATACGAACTTTGACCATAATAACTGTCGTGAGTCGGGAGCTATCTTACAAGTCTTCCCCAACGTATAGGGCAATTTTGACCTCACGTTAGATTTAGCAGCTTTATTTTTAGTTTGGTGGTTAAAAACTTAATTTAGCGATTTAGCGTTTTTTTAGCAGTTCTGATTTTTAAAAAACGACAGCACAGTCTTAAATATGTGTGGGCAAAGATATATCCATTTTCTTATCGATATATCCAATATCAATATTAAGGAAATAAAATATTGATATATCGATACGTGGATAAAAAAAAAGTACAGGGTGTCCAAATAGTTAAAAAATTAAAATGTTTTACTCTTATTCTAAAGTTGTTAGCAAAATGCTATTTAAGAGAATTCTTTCAAATCATCACATCTTCTAAGATATTGGTTTTTATTAAGCTTGGATAGCAATAACATTTTTGTATACCTTTAGGCAGTGGCGCAGCCACAGGGGGGTTTGGAGTTAAACCCTCCTCCCCCCAGAGGCCAAATAAATGTTCCCAAACAACGTTTACAATATCCTTTTTTACTGTTCTCTGTTGTCAGTGTTGACTGGAGTGTCATAGCTTAAAACTCTTAAAAACACTTCTAATAATTACGATGAAATAATTACGTATGCACTGTTTAAAGCTATGTCAGTTATGCCAAAGTCAAGTTTGTTTGAACAATTGTTTTCCTTTCATGGCACTGTTCCTTTTTTTTTACTTTCAAAACACTGCAGTAATAAATAACGAAGTACGATACGAAAAAAATCCTAAAAATAAAAAAGTTGTAGTTTGAGTTTCCTAATGTAAAAAAGATATAAGAATTGCAAAAAAATCGGTGGCGCACATTTTTTCTGTCAAAAATCCTAGTTAACGTGCCTTCCGTGAAGCCACTGGACTTAAATATTTTATTATGGTTTTGGCTAAATTATCGCATTACTACCCTAAATAACAGTACAAAATTTCAATAAAATCGGCTAAAGGATTATTAAGATATTTACGAAGAAACTATTTTTTTTTTAAGTTTGACACTCGGTATCTTGAAAACGAAGCATTACCGGACCTGTATTTATATAAACTTTTTGTCTTAGAATCACCCAAAAAAGTGAAGTTTAGCCACGTACATCCAAAATATTCATATTATATTATTATTATCATATTTTACAAATCACCATTAAAAAAAGGACCATTCCGCTTCTTTTTTGAGAATTGACAGTTTTTTGCGGATTCCTCGTTTTATCTTCGAACGGATCTGTCCGGTTTTGAAACTAGACGCCTCATGTATCGTAGGTGTATTTTCCAATAATTAGATTGAAAACCACGATTTATTAATGTTGAAAAAATATATTGTGTAATGTAGGTACATAATAATAATAATTATTATTAAGCATTAAATTAAATTTGCAAGAAATAATTAATTTTTGCATGTACCACTGCCTGGCAATCGCGAATATGTCGTAAATGTAATAAATAGTTTTAAATTATTCTACCGACATCGACACTCGCAATTGATGTTGGTCAATTACTTAATATCTTTAAGACAAGTCTATTATTAATAAATAATTTGTTGGCAGAAGATTCATAAAGCTGCAATTGCAAAATAAATGTATCTTCTAAGATCGAAATATATTGATAAAGATAAGATTCAACTGTGAAATTATTTTGGTAACTATCAATATTAATTGTTCAGAAGTAAGGAGTAACTTCAGTAGTAATTTTTTTTAATGTCACTTCAAATTGTTGAAAATTAAAAAATGCAAAATAATTTTCTGTCTGAGATAAAAATAAAGAAATTGCTAGAGTATAATATATAAAGTATATTTCAGCCAAACTTTTAATAGCAGGTGACCATTTTCGGGCCCCGGATAAGCGTTCTCAGGTCCCTGCACCCCTGCCCCCCAAATTGTTACTTCAAAATTTGGTTTTTTAGAAATAGTCAGAAAATTTTAGTGCAAAAACTCGAATTTCGAGTCTGAAGTTAGAATTCCCAGTTTAAACTTAGAATTTCGAGTATAGTAAAGTCATAATTTCTAGTTTAAAGTCAGAACTTTTAGTTTACATGCAGAATATTGTATAGCATGACGAAACGGTGTTTTCTAAGTACCTAATCTTAAATATTTCAAAGGAAAGTTCTTCATATATTTTTATAAAAAGAAGTAGGTATACAGAGTGTCCGGAGATGATAGGCAAAAAATAATAGTATGGTTTCAAATAACATGTTTTCAAACGCTCAGAAATATCGCAATGCTATTTTAATAAAAATATCGAAAAGGGTATATCAGAAATGTATATCAAAATCCATAATATGATCCAAAGTAATAATTTTTATTGCTTTCTAAAATATTATTCACCCACATGAATAGTTTAGACAATTGGCAGTAACTGTAAATATTAGAATTTTGTGTATATTTTTACGCATTTCGAACACATAAAGTCTATCCAGAGATATAAGAAAGTTACACTTTGCCTTTGAATGGGATTATCCAAGGGTGGCCATAAACAAACAATGAATGAATGAATAAGTGCAGGTAAATTATGGTCCGTACTTAAAAATGTCTTAAAGTAAACTGCAAATCCGGAAGACGTAATTTCATTATTAAAGTAATGTTTAAACCGATTTTTACCTGATTCTAAATGATAGGGTTAATCCCATGAAACAAAATATGTTCTAAGGCCCAATTTTATAAAGTGATCTAAAATCTTAGATTTAAATGTAGACTGTAGAAAGCAGAAGAATAAATTGGGGTTTAAACTACAGACAGATTATGATAATTTTATAAAAACAAACTAACACAAATATTAGGTTATATTTTATATTAATAATAAACTGCGCAGGTCCTAAACCCTATTCTTAGGTTTAAGCGGTACCTACTCTTTCCACCGATTAAGTTATTACCAGTTTCCTTCACTGAAGTCGAGCCTCGCCGTTAAGTCGCGTTTATAAAATCACCATATCACCAAGCTATGATTTAAACTGACCTACTTTATAAAATTGGCCCTTACTGTTTATATAGCCACTAGTTAGTTTTAAGCTTAGTAATTATTCTTACTTCGGGTGTAATACAGCGTTTGTTTAATCGTGTGTGAGAGAAAAATATGTGCGAGCCCAATGTATCTCAGGAGATAACCCCGTCGAAAAGCAGAAAACACTTTTTTGTGGAAAATAAGGAAGTTATAAACAACTTTTGTTCAACTCACATTGAACGTCCGGTCAGCAAGCAAGCAGCGTTAGAAGAAACGGCCACATTAACAAAAATTCCAACATCAACTGTATGGAAAATTGCGAATAATCCCATTTTAGCGAGGAGAAAAAGAACCGATACTGGCATTTTCTCGAGGGTAGATGGAAGTGATCAAGATATAATACGGCGTAAAATTTACAAGTTATACGAGGAACAAAGCGTGCCTGCATTAGATAATTTAATTAAGAGGCTTGAAAAAGATAAAACCGGCGTTTAATATGGCAGAACAACGCTATGGAAGTGTATCCAACACATGGGTTTTAGATTTAAAAAAATTAGCAAAAGACAGGTTTTAATGGAATCCAGTGAAATTCGGGAATGGCGATCCGAATATCTACAAAAAATTAGGATACACAGAGATCAGCAAAGGCCGATTATTTACTTGGATGAAACCTGGTGCGACGCATATGATACCCCGGAAAAGGGTTGGGTTGACTCAAGCGGCAAGTGTAAAACAAGCGCGCCATCAAAAAGAGGTAAACGAATTACGATTTTGCATGTTGGATCTAAAGACGGATGGATTCTAAATGGACTTTCTTTGCCTGCAAAAGACATTAAAGATTCTTCTCTTGATTACCATGAGGACACTACTGCTGATTTATTTGAACATTGGTTTAAAAACAAGCTAATTCCAAATATACCTCCGCATAGCGTAATTGCAATGGACAATGCAGGCTACCATATCTAATAGGCAGTTGACCAAGACTCCAAAAACTACAAAAGGAATACTTCTGTGATAATTGTGCAAAAAATCTAGGGCATACAGTTTTAAGGCTTCCACCATACCATTGAATACTTAATCCCATCGAACATATTTGGCACTAACCTAAATCTGCCATTCGTCGTAACAATATTTGCCCTACTATTAACTCCAGTGAACTTGGGCTTATAGAAACTTGAGTTTTTAACATCCCTTCACAAAGTTGGGCAAATTCCGTTACACATGTTGAAAAAGTGGAAAAATCCTATATCCATATAAACAATATAGCACAAATAATAATTAAAACAGATGATGATAGCGATAGGGATATTGATATATTAAGTGAATAATTATTATAACTACCTAATAATTTGTATATTTTTGTAATCATAAATATAATTTTTAATAATAAAATAACTTGTAATTTCACATTTAAACATAAATAATAATATATTATTTAATGTCTCACTTATTTTTATTACAAACCATGATTAAATTCTAAGCAGAATACGGACCTGTTCGGCCATATTTCAATTTTACAGCTGGCCCGGGTCTTTCGTAATAGGGATCAGTTTCTTATATCTCTGAACAGACTTTACCTATCTCATTTTTTGCATCATTCAATTACGGCCTTTAAACAAACTGATAGGAAATTTAAAAGAATATTATGTTATAAAATAGAAATCTTTGTTTCAGATTAATCGATGACCATGCCTGCACGCCTTCCCCTTCAGCTCAGTCAAATCCTTACAACAGCTGCCTCTCCCCTTCAAATTCGCCATCCCCCCTTATGACTCCACAATACCAATTGAGTAGGTACAATCAAGAATATTCAGGCGGAGATCCCCAAGACATGATACCCGCTAGCCAAGTGTTGCCTCAGGCCCTACCCAAAACGGGAGAAATGTGGGGAAGTGGTATGGAGGCATATGCTGATTTTAGTAGGTATGATAATAGGTAAGTAATAAAGACATAGTTTGTATTTAATATAGGAATATACGAAGACGTAGAAGGAAAAGGACCACATAAAATAAACAGTTAATGGCCCAGCAATCTAAAAATGTCCCCGGCATGCATCGTCTTGCGTATTTCATGCGCCGTACGTCGGACTTCTACGATTTTTCGATATTTGACGTTCATGTTGTCAAGAGCCGGTCGTCTCGTTATTACTTATTTACACAGTTTTTGGCGTGTGTATAGTGACATTTGCGCGCGTTATTTTCAGTTCTTTATTGTACTTTGTGGTACTTTTGATAAAAACTTATTACTAGTTTACACTAAAAGTGCCTTTTAGTGTAAAGTGTAAAGAGAAACAAGTGTATGGTGTTGCTTTGAAACAATTATTTGCCAACGACCATGTTCAGTTCTTCAGTACCTGGCTACTTAAATTAATTTTAAAATTGTATTCTCGCATAGCATTTAGGTAGGTACCTTGCTTTCAACACAATCATGTATTTATTTAAGTGAGTGTTTTTTTTTGGAATGTTTAAGATGTTGATTGTTTTGATAACTACTATAACATTCAAGTACTTTACAATAATGTATCCAGTTTTAAAGTTTTATTTGTATCCAACTTGTTTAATGATTTTTGACACATTAGTGAAATGTTTAAAAATGCTTTTCTCTTCTTGTCACCGTAACAAAATAATTTACAGTATATCAATATTATGTGTTTCGTCAATACGGCTGCTATTTTGCTGTTGCCCCCACATTTAAACCTAAAAATTTTTATTTTTGTTTAAAGATCACATACTACATTAAAATAGTACTTTTATTACCGCTGTTTTGTTTATTCATTACTTTTTTTCAGTTTGCTAAATATTAACATTTTCTCTGCTAAGACCTTAACTGTAGTTTCATAATATAAATAAATATATTAGTAGCATAATTATTTGTTTTACTGATTTACAGTTTTTATAATGGGTTGCATTGAGGCTTTCCACAAATATATACTTTCAAACAAATATTCATTTTCTTCCCTGCAAAGCGCCACGGCAAGACAAATGCATGTTTCTCAAGTCTACTATAAACATTTAAAACCTCCATTCCGACTTGTTTTAATTGGTTAAAAAAAAGTAATTTTTGTGCAACTTTCGTAGGATGTTGTATGGAAAATGATAGGAGATTAGGCGATAAAGTGCACCCGTTACGGTATTAGGAACAATTATTATTACTTACGAAACTATGCCAGAAACTAAATTGTAATTCAAAATTTCAATTTCCATATCTAATCCCCAAAATACGCAAGTCCTGAAATATGCATAATTTTTGGCGGTTCGAGAAAATTAATGCCTTAGATCTTCTTATATTTCATATTAGACCAAAATCTACTAATTACTTTTCTTTTATAAATCAATAGGGAGACCGGGGTTGGTTGGGCACAGATACCGGGTAGACGAAGGAGCAACATTTTATAGATTACATTCAGCATTTTATAAAAAATACCAAACCATCGAAAGAAAGTCCCATTCTTTTATTACTGGATAACCACCATTCACACTTATCTCCTGATGCACTAAATATCTGCAAAGAACATGGTATAACAGTTTATCCTTTCCACCCCACTGTAGCCACATGCTGCAGCCCTTGGACCGAAGTGTATAAAATATGCACATTTAAGAAATTATGTCAATACCGCTTGTGACTCCTGGAAGACCAATCACCCTGGTGCAACGATGACAATATAATAATATGATATACCTGGCATTGTACGCACATCATTACCATTAGCAGCCACCCCAAATAATATCACGGCTGGGTTTCGTGTATCAGGGATTTACCCTTTTAACCGGGATATTTTTTCAGAGAGTGAATTTATGGCTGCCTGTTGCTATACTGAAGTATGTCTCGGATAGAACGGTGACCGCACAGGATATTAATATGGTAGAAAATCTCGAAGAACAATGCAAGGTCCTTTAACTCCTACTCAATGTAACTACTCGCTAGAACCAAATCTTGACGACCTTAGAGAAGCTCAGCAAGGAGTAGTTAGTCCTTCAACGCCCACCAAAGATGATCAAAATATAATAAAACAATGTACTAACAGTCTGATATGTCCTCAGTCATCAGAAAAATTGCTAGTAAGTTCTAGACCTCCTAATATATCAGCAGAACAACTTAATGACAGTCTTCTAAATCCTCGGGCTGGTTTCAGCAAAGATCTTGAAAACCTTTCCCAAAAGCAGCGGAAAGGAAAGTAATTAAAGGTCGTAAAAAAATAAAGTCAGCAATTTTAACTGACACTTCCATAAAAGAAGCATGAGAAGATGAAAAAAAAGAAAGAGAAAGCTATTTCTGTTAAAAGGAAAAAAGGAGAAAAAAAAATTAGAAAATCTCAAAAAAGTAAAAGAAATATGCAAACAATTGGAGTTAATGACGATTCTAGTAGTGACGAAGAAGCATTGCGTTTAGTATGCATGGAACCTCGGTCCAACGGCTTGCCAAAAGAAAAATGGATTCAGTGCACTTCCTGCAAATTATGGTCTCATGAGAAATGACGTTGGTTTATTTTACGTATGTCACAACTGTCAGTCAGATGGATCTGAAGCGTAACTATACATAACTACGGTTCTACGTTTTAGTGTTTGTTAAAATGTGTTTAATGTTGTTAAAATAATATTAAAAAGTAAAGTATTATCCAAACTTACTTTAAGTTATTGCTTTAGCAACCAGCCCCTGTTAATGTACCTACCAACCGACCCCAAATTCGGGGTTGCTTGGTATGATGCAGAGCACCGTAAAATACATTTATTTCATACTGTATTGTATATATGTATATATTGTGTACCCTTACATATTTGAATTTAGTCCAGAAAATAAGGTTTTACAGCAATAAGTCCGGTAAAACTTTTACCGGACTAGTCCTGTAAAATGTCTTCACCGGACTGAAAATTGTAAGTTTTAGTTTAATCAATGTCAAACACACAATGTTTCCACCAGTAAATATAAGCACTTTTCAAATATACGACGCAGAATAGAACTTTATTATAATTTTTTTAATTTTTTTATTTTATTCTTTTACGGTTCGTCGGCGTATCTGAGGCCATCTAGAACCGGTCATCGACCGTACGGTTTTTAATCGTGCGGTCTACCGACTGGGGAGTGTGAAACGGCACCTTCATCCTACGAGATATCCGATCTCATCCGGCCTGTCCGGCGTGAATAGGATGGTTTTGATGTCGATTCATTTTACACTCTTCCCTAAGACAAGAGCACGCGGTGTTTCCCAAGCGGTCACCCATCCAAGTACTAGCCGCGCTCGACACCGCTTAACTTCGGGGATCTGACGGGGACCGGTGCTTTAGGTGTCGCTAGGCCCTTGCCCTTTTATTATAATTTCAAAACATAATTATAAGTTTCAACAGAACAGTATGAAATAAAATATTGTACGTCATTCGTCCGGCAAATCCTTTACAGTATTCGTTTCAAAATTCTAGACTCGGCTCCTTCGTCGCCTCTTCTCGAAACGGTTTACTCATACTGTAAAAGTTGATTTACCGGACTTATAACGTAAATATCTATTCTTGCGAGATTATCATTACACGTAATGCTGTTCTAATTTGGGTATAAGTTATCCAATACATAGAGGGTATCTGCAGTAAAATTGTTTTTTTCCCAAATATGACCAGTACAGTGAAGAACGCCTTAATGTAAAAAGTATACCAACCAGCCCCCGTCTCCCCTACCTATTCGAATAAAATAATTTAAATAAGTTTAAAGCCGGGCCTGAGGTACACGCGAACTGCACAGACACAAGGCTTCCGGAAAACGCCGCATGCTGGGGACATTTCTGTAACACGGTATTAGCAATATATTGGTTATATATAGGTGGTTCATACTTCGAATATTAAAAATATTATTGCATTTCTGTGTAATCTAAAATATTTTCGAGGAAGATTTCTGAGGGGTTTTATAAAAAATAGGTTATATTAGAAAATGATCAAAAATGTTTCTTTTCCAATGAAATGTTAAAGTTAATAATAACAGGATGTTTTCCTCTTTCTAAACTTTAAAACATTATACTACCTACCTGTTAAAATGCGTGTTTCAGTTTAAACAAAAATGTAATCACTTCACCAGAGGCGTGCGCGTAGGCAATGATATCAATAATGTTTAAACAAGAAAATATTTATTATTTCACTGATATTTTTAATTTTCTAAAGTATTTTTTGGAATATCTATTTAACATCTGCCATAAAATGCCTCATAAAATTTTTTCATCTAGATTTTCTTTTAGGAGAAAAATGCTAGAATATCCGCATCTCATATTAGAAGAAAGACATCAGGGAACATTTTTCTTTTGTAAGCTAGAATTATTGCGAAACATTTTATTTCACCTTAATGTTCATCGTTTTGTTTAATGTTAGCACTTTAAAAGTTATTCATTAGGGTTATATCATGTTATTAATTAATTATTATTAAGCAAGTTATGGATTTTGATATAAAATTTCCGTTAAAGTAAACGATAAAGAAGTGTGCTATGGTCAGCAAAGTTATCAGTGCCGTAACTAGGGTGGTGCTGTCGGTGCCCCCGCAGAACAGCCACCTCAAAAACATTACTTTGGACAAAGGAAAAATTTAATAATTTTTTAGCAAGAAAATGCAAAAGACCCCGCAATGATGCGCTCGATGCTTCCAGTGCACTGTGAACAGAGCTTAACGCTTTGGCTAGTCCAGGCCGGGAATATCCACCATAGCTATTCTGGGATCCAGGCATATCGCTTGTCGTTCTCGTTCCCTTCGACCAACACCCACCCCCACTATACGATATTTTTGATTTTTTGGCAACCGGAGTTATACCAGATCAATCACTAAAATTACCCGTTCATGTGAATGCGTGTCACAAGAAGTTTTATTAAAGATAAAGAACTCAATATTTTGAAATCAACACTTATGAACAAACTTGCAACACTCTCTCTAACGACGATGTATGAATAGGAATCAATTATTGGCAGTTCCAATATCCATTCATCCGTTAGCAGTTACAACTGCATCATGCGAAAAAAGTTTCAGCAAGTTGAAAACATATTTTATATAAGATCGAATATGGGTGAAGAAAGGTTGTCAAGGGTAGCAACACTATCAATAGAAAACTCCGTAGGAAGACAGCTTGATTACAATAACATTGTTGACGAGTTTGCTTTGTTTACTTACACAGAGTGTCCGATAAATATATGGAATACTCTCGGGAGCGTATAGTAGAGGTCAAAATATCCACCATTTGTCATGGGAAAAAAAGGGGGCCCAGCGACTTACATTTTCGGCCCTAACTTCTGAACCAATATGTATAATTTATTGAAATTTTAATATTTTATGTAGGCCATAAGGACCCATAAGATTATACTATAGTAGATGTTTTACATCGTCAGTAAAGTCAGGAACGGACTTGCCACCACACTCGTTGGACCAAAACGTTGACAGTTGTCGCTGTACAGAGCTGAAAACTGACTTTTAAAATACTCTGGTCAGTTCTCTTTAAAAAATACCTACTCTACATTTGTTTCGATAAAATTAGCTATTTTCGAAGAAAATACATAGTACTGTTAGCAGCTGAAATAAAAAATAATTTATCGTTCGATTTTTATTTCAATGAGGTATGGGGGGCGCAAAAGGACGACCTAGCACCAGGCGCATCATAAGCTAGTTACGGCACTGGAAGTTATCTATCAAAATCTCTATTTATGACCCTAATGGTACGTTTCTTGGTATAGGTATTGGTAAATTTCTGCTTGTATTTTCAGATACGACTACGGACGTCAACCGACCTACGCGGACACAATGCCAGTATACGCGGCCAGAGCCGGCTTTGGCCATAAAATCGGCGGTCCGAACCAAAGTGCAAAGGCCACCAAAGAAGCGAGAATTCGGAGGCCCATGAATGCTTTCATGGTATGGGCGAAAGTGGAACGGAAGAAATTAGCCGATGAGAATCCCGATCTCCACAATGCTGATCTAAGTAAAATGTTAGGTAAGTGTTCTTAAGCTTTTTACTTAAATTGCGCTGAACTGGGAATTGATGATGTCAGTATTGTATCTCGGAACCTACAAGAGATAAAAAAGCGGTTAATGGGGAAAACTTTAGGTAACTATGATAGTAGATTATTGGCGCTTCTGGATCTGTTGATCTTTAAAATATTTTGAATGAAAGCGAAATGTTGCATTTCCTTAGATCGGGTGCAACTTTTTCTTATTTCTCAATATTTTTTTTTTAAATCGATGAACACAATTTCATACACACTTTTTACATTTATAATACGCGTTTTTTGTCATAGCTTTGTTACAAGGTTTTAGTTTTCTAACTTTTACTTACTAAAAAGTACTTAATTTGTCCACTATATAACCCGATGACATGCTGGCATCGTACGGTACCAGAATAGTAAGGCCTCCTATATTAATAGGTACATATACGTATATTGACTATAACACTAAAACTGCTACAATAAAACAAATATAAATTTGATATTTAATCATTTTTAAATACCAAAAAAGCTATCAGCTTTCAAGATCATATTTCATCATAAACCGCATATCGTTTTCATTAAGCAATTATTGAACAATAAATGAACTTGTAACTGGATTCCATGTTCACTTCCATTCGCTGTCACTTAAAAAAGTTTAATTGCGTTTTACCTGATTCGACCGATGCAGGAATGATTAATTGATTAAGCATTTAATGTCTTTATTATTGCATTACTGGAATGTGAATTTCAATAATCTGCATTTCTTAATTTTTTGCTTGGACGAACTTGAGCAATGCCTAATGTTGTTTTTTCAGGCACTTTAGAAACTGGTTGTAGACAGAACTAATTTTGCGCATTCGGTGTTTTTGAAATGCATTGTTGTTTGCGGTTGTAGGTACGGTGTAAATTTTAACACTTTATGCGATTTTAAATCACAGTTTGCAGAAAATAGACGCTATATAAAAGTCTTAATAAAAGTATACTCCTATTATAAAAATAAATTAACGGTTACAGATAGTAAAAGACGACTCTGTATTCTGTCAAGTTGTGGGCCTGTTCACAATTTTGAATACCTATGAAGGTTTCCTTTTATGATGAAAATTTCTGTTTTATTCAAAACTTTATACTATTTTCCGGAAATTTTTCATTTAAAATGATTATTCAAGGCTCAAAACCAATAACACGTTAAAGAAGCGTTGAGTAAAAATGCTAAAATCGTATGTAACTTATTTTGATTACAAAGAAAGTTTTTCATTATTTACCTAGGTGAATATTTATTATAGATATTTCCCTAGGTAGAGAAAAGTTACTTCGCACTAGAGAAATGGAGTAATTAATGGCCATTTCTCAAGTTAGTAGTATAAAATAGTACATTAAACCTGGGTTGAAAAGTGAGCCATTATAATATAACGAGCGCTTTCATATCCTGAGACGCGATGCTCGAGGGATATAATTTACGATGTATATACCAGCTTTCTCAACTGACTTGTGTACAGTTTTTTTTACTTTTAACATTAAAATACTTTATACTTAATTCTTAACCGTTTCTGTCTAATTTTTAAAATATTTTGTAGCCTGGGAAAAATAAAGCTATAAAAATGAGATTTTAAATGTCAGTTTGTAGACAATTTTTGGTCGTGTTGACATTTTTGAATATGACGGTTTCCTTTTGCAATATCTTCCAACTTATGATGGAAATTCCTGTTTAATTAAAAATTTGATACTATTTTCCGGAATTTGAATGGTGAGTAAGAATGCTAAAATCGTGTGTAACTTAACCTCATTACACCGAAAGTTTTTCAATATTTACCTGGGTGATTATTTATTATCGGTATTTTCCTAGGTAGAAAAATGTTACTTCTCATTAGAGAAATGGAGTTAATAATGGCGATTTCTCAAGTTAGTAGGTACTAGAAAAATAATATTTTCGGATTAAATATAATTTTTGAAGGGAACGCTTATTTTAAAGAGCAAGTAATTTATCAACAAATAAAACTAATATATTAAAGGTGCGCCATTTAAAAAAAGAAAGTTTTTAATGTTTAAATTTCTTCACAAGGAATCTCGTATTGTGACCAAACTGCACATTTTTTGCTAAGTTGAAGTTTTTCTAGGGTTTGCTAATCATTATGCTCTATGTTTGTGATAACCGAAAAACTTAGGTTCAGGGGCAATGTTGGGGTATGCAGGTAAAAATGTATAGGGATTATTTTACTTCCGTGCATTTTCCAAATGAATACAAAAAGTGCAGATATCTCTAAATTTAGGAGAGTTGAGCAAAATCCGTTATCCCTATACAGGGTGTTATTTAATAAGTGTCCGATATTTTACAGGACGATTCCTCAGCTCTTTATAAGGTAAAAACTTCATGTAAGTATGGGTCCGCAAGCCCTTCATTATTGAGATACAAAGTGTTAAAAATTTACTTTTATTTTTGTTTTTCGTAAATAATTTTTGAAATAATGTCTATATTTGGACAAAAATCAGTATCTAAGGGTTTTTTTAAAATGTGTAAAATTCGAATTTGTTGTTAGTATGGCTCCTACTTGTATAGGGCACCACCTACGTGTCTTCTTACTCTTTTGAGAAGTCATAATTTTTTTAAACCTGCTTGTGTTATATTTTTAAGCAAGAAAATGGATTTCTTCATCATCTCTACATGCATGAAAAAGGCATACTTAGTAGAAGTCGCTACGAGCAATCGTTCTCGAAAAAAAAGAATATTAAAGGAATAAATGACATTTATTTGCATATATATCGCTATGCCCATTTATCAGAGTTTGATAAAATAGCATTTATCTCCTAAACAAAGCCGACATCAAAAAATTATGAAAATGTACTGTGCATTAGCCAATAAAGTGCCTACATACATAACAGTGTTATCAAAAGGGAAAACGACAGTGGCGTACATATTTTTTGTTCCGGTTAAAAATTGTAACACCCTGTATCTCAAAAATGAAGGGCTTGCCGACCAATGGTTATATGAACTTTTCACCTGATAAATAACTGAGGAATCGTTCTGTGAAATATCGGACACTTATTAGATAACATCCTGTATACCTTATTAAGTAAAATAAAAAAAAAAAAATATTGTGGAAATAATGGATAATGTGTAATACCTAAATTAAAACCTGTTTACAATAATTGTAGACAAGGTTGCATTGCAATGCAATAAAAAATTGCGTGTAAACATGCGCACTTGCGACTTTGCAATCAGCTGTTGCAATTTTCTTTGCATCGCATTAAATTAGAACACGCGCTATTTTTATATCACATGGCATGCAATTATTGCGTGACATCGCAGGTACCTACTAACAGAGAAAAATCAAAAATACCCATTGATCCAAGCCGAGCAAAGTCAAGCTAATGTAAACTAAAATATTTCTTTATTTACAAACGTGTTCTCGTGTTCAGTAATCAGCAGTGGTTGCTTTTCAGTTTAAAAATATAATTTCAGTAGAGTATAAACACGGAAGAAATAAATAAATACAACGTTATTTATTGCCATTGGTTATACTGGTTGTTAAAATGGTTGCATCCTCTACTTCCATGATATGTAAACAGTTACGCAATGCAATTCTTTGCGTGACATTTTTTGCACCTAATGTAAACAGTCAAACTAGGCTCTATAAAGGCTTTCGATACATTTTCGACTCACAGAGCTTTACCAATGAACAAAAATATAAACACAGCACCGTTCATCTGCATGTCGGCGGTGTTGTCCATAGAAGCGCACTTGAACTGACCACTGCTTTTCAACGATTCGTTATTTGCATACGTCTCTTTTGCTCTTCCTTCGCCGAACCTTTTGTCGCAGATCTTTGCAGAAGCTTCGATCGTCTCGAATTCCGCGAAACGCGGCGGACAATCAATCAGCTCTAGATTTACGGGGCCGCGCGCGGTCTCTGGCTCGCCGAGTTTCGAAATTTATGTAAACGAGCCAACCGCTGCATTTTTCGAAAGTCACACAACCCGATTTAACGTTATTTATGGCTTTTCGATGGCTCGATCGTTTTTTTCCTGATGAAATGCCGGTCCCGAAGCGTTTATAATTGATTAATTCACTCTACCGAAAATGTCTCAAATGTCTATAATGCCATACTGTCTGAAGGTCATTAAAATTTACTAGACGAGATTTGGCTTGATGCACATCTTCGTATTACAACTAAGTATATATTTATTCTGTTATTTTACATTAAGCAATTCAAAATTTCCTCATAAGACATAAAAATGTTGCAGGCAATTTTGCTCCAAAAGATCAAAACTGCAGTGCCGGACCAGCTCTTTCTGAGGCTTTTCTTCTTCATATTAGTTTCGCTTTTTTTCTAAAAATCTACAATTTTTTTCCAATTTAATCTTAATACAGCAAAAGTTTCATAATTTCAATTCTAAAGAAACGCTTTTTAATAAATTAACTATGCATTCAAAAAATTGATAAAGGAAAAGGAGAGGTTTGTTTTGTTGGAGCTGAACTTGCTGAAGGATAGTGGAGAGGGCCAAAATAAATAAATAATGATTTTAGCAATATTTTGTGGTTTTGATTGTGTTAACCACGACATATTATTAAAATTTTTACGCTATATGGCTTTAGAGCTTTATCATTAAAGTAGTTTAAATCATATTTGCCTGAAAGATCTCAAGTAGTATTGGTAAATGGTAAGAAATCAAAAAATAATACTATTGATTGTGGAGTACCTCAAGGTTCAGTTCTTGGTTCTTTGCTATTTTTAATCTATATAAATGACCTTGCGTCAATTTTGATAAATAGTAAATTTGCCATGTTCGCTGATGATACAATAATATTATGGCGTAGTAAATATTGTATTGAATTGATTAAAATAATTAATGAAGATTGAATGAAAATTTAGAAGTGGAGTGACTCTAGTCTACTGTCTTTTATGGTCTATCTTTAAACGGCGCGAAGTAATAAATGCTCATTAAATATGCAAAACGCATACCGGGGTATCAAGAACAATTTAAACACCATCCCTTAAAATCTATTGTGTTTATATTAAAGGATCCAAATAATGAGCATTCTTTGGGTAGGTCCACCCTGAATTTATTGCAAGTTATTGTTATATTTGAGGATTTACCATTGTCATTGGGAAAATCCTTTAGCCAGGAGCGTGTATTAGGAAAGTTTTTAAATTAAAAATTTGAAACATGCCTATTCTTCTAAAATTTTATTGTATTATATTATATTCGTAGGTATTTATAACATATGAAAATATTTAAAATATCGTATTAACTAATAAATAACAAGATATAATATAGAATCTTACAAACAAAGCATTTTTAAAAATGGAATAATACTTTGTCGTTATGGCTTAATCATAGTCCGATTCGGAAGATGAATTTTTTATTAACATCGTTTATAAAATAAGAATAATAAGCGGTTTAACCATTTCTTCGATTATTATATCTACCTGCCACATTTTGGCTTCTTCTTCAATCACATGATCGATACATTTTTTCTACTTCCGCACTGATTTTACCCATGGCTTCATTAAAGAATCTTTTTAAATTTACCATTATATAAGTCGTGTTTTTTCTGGCGACATCTGTCTTTCTTTGAGCCCATATAAGTTCGATCGGGTTTAATTCGCAGTAATAAGGAGACAGTCTGAGTACAGATATTCCTCGTAACTTTGTCATTTCATCGACTACATATTTTTTTAATGCATTTTTATGTAAATTGGCTAGTAAAGTAAACGCCACAAATATAACATCGTTTACATTTAAATATCTGTATAAGAACGCCAAGCAAGAAATGCATCAAAGGAAGCGACAAATCCTCCGGCTAAACTTTAAAAGTCAACGTGGATGCTAAGAAAGTTTTATCTAATTTCCTCTTAAAAATATTCTATTTTTTCCTTTAAAGCCCATTTTCCGCTCCTCATTGGCAGAATCAGTTAGAAATTGATATAACCATGTAAAACTTGACCTATTGCCAGTATTTTTGATCGCAAGTAGCAAAGCGCCGATACAGCTTGGCTCTGTTCTTATCTATGCTACGTCAAAAAGAGATAGATGTGGAAGGCTGCACAAAATCATACTCGTCGGCATCTGGCTTTTAAGTTCCACGTAATGCACTCGCCGAACCCTCACATTTTAAGTCGCCATGCATGCCACGTGGAGGCGGCATTTTTTGCAGGAATCTTTATAGAAGACAGAAATGTAAACCATTATGTTATATTTGTGGCGCTTACTTCACCAATCGTTCTTTTTTAAGGAATCCAATGAAAATTCTATTTGTCTTAAACTTAGCCGTTCTCTTATTTCACTTTTACGCCACCCACTTGTCGGTAACTTTTCCGTCAGTCTAGAGTGATAACTTGCATTATCCAATAAAATTATTGCATCTTTTGGTATAAGATCCAACATTTGCTCGAATCATTCTTCAAAGACATCGGCATTCATATCTTCGTAATAGTCTCCTGTATTTTTTGATTGGAACATTAGTAGACCACCTTTAACGAAGCCTTCAGAACTTCCAATATAGGTTATGATGTGAAGTCGATGTCCCTTTTCAGATGGCGGTATTAATCCTGTGGACAATCCTTCCAAAAACGCTTGCCTTGAACTTTTAATATTTTCATCCTGTCAAAACTTAGTCACATTGTGGCCTTCATTTAGTCATGTTTCGTCTAGGTGAAATATTTTTTTTGTTTTCTTCTCTGGCTTTTCGGATGCTTCTTAAGTAATTTCTTCTCCAACAGACGATATCGCTTCTGTCTGTTAAAATCGATTGCCTATTACGTTTTTTTCACCGAAAACCCATTTTTTTTTGAATGAGTAGTCCTAGTCTTCTCGGATTGAGGACAAAATTTTGGCCAGCGTGGGAACTTCTTTTTTTAAAAAGAAACTGTGAACTTTTCCCCTTAAAACGTCATCCAGCTCAAGCTTTGGTCGTCCTGGAGAAGTTTTTGGAGCTTTGACGCCAACACTTTTCTCTTCTTTTAAAAGTTTATATATTGTTGTTTTCCCAACGTTAAGCATATCTGCTGTAAATTGCACTGCATTTTCAACACTCAAATCCGCATTCTTACTTTTAATAGAATCGTAATAGTTAAGAACTAATTTTTTTTTCATTTACTGTACCTGGACCGACTCTAGGGCGTTTAAGCAACTGTTAAAAATTCTTCATATTTAATTAAAAAAACACTGACACTTCACACTTTGACTAGTTTCACTGAGAAACAAACACCTAAAGTAGGTAGGTATAGATATAAATAGGTGTATTATTCCAATAGAGGCACCCATAAAGGCATAATAACCACATAATTAGCAAACAGGTAACCAGGATTAGGTACAAAAAAAAAGGAATAAAATGATAGGAGCAGAAACGGAATAAGTACCGGGATTTTAATTGGTTTTGATAAATCGCTTTTTAAAAGGTAAATGATACGGCTGTAGTACATAATTTTAATCTTAAAAATTTAATATTGAAATATATATTGACAAAACTTAAATTTAATATTGATGCTTGTACTAATTCTGCACAAATTTAAAAATTCAGACATATTTAAATCTATACATGCCGAAAAATCTTGCACGCCCATAGTGAAGACGGTTTTGATTGATTAATTACTTCGCATCATTTAAAGATAGACTTTAGTATCACTAAAGCCAATATATTAACTTTTAAATGTTCTTTTGACAATCTAATAATTAGGAACCTTAAATTTATAAAATTTTTGGAAATTTACATTACTCATAATCTTTCATTCTATGAACATAGGTATAAAAAAATTATGTAGAAAACTAGCGTCAGGTTGCTATGCCCTGAGAGTACTATCTCATGAAGTAAACGATATAGTTCTTCGAAATGTTTATTTTTTCTACCATAATCCTTTTTGAGATATGGAATTTGCTTTTGGGAAAATTCATGTCAATATCTGCTCAATTCTATTTTCATTTTACAAAAAAGAGCTCTCAGGTATTTGTGCAAAGCAAAATTTAGAGGTTCTTGTAAATCTTGGTTTATCTCAAAAAAAATTTTAACACTAACTTCAATTTTTATATTGGAAACCGTTTGTGTGATTAAAAAAAATATAGAAATAGTATTAATTTACCTATACTTATAATACGATGATGAATATTAAAAGATGACATTAATGTACATATTATGTTTACCTATTCCTTCTTTAAGTCTTGTAAAGAAATCTATAATTTATGATTCTAGAAAATTATCTTCCAGTTTATATTAAAAAAATATCATATTTTAAATTGTTTAAAAAAACTGTTAACAAACGTATTATTGGGAAAAGCTTGTTACACCATAAATGAGTATCTTGATGATAATCTGTCATAGTTATTTGCATTTTCTATTCTAACTTTTCAGATTTTACTAGATTATAGTTTACTGTTGATTAGAATTTCTAAAAGCTTGTCGATAAAGATATTTCTTTCAAACAATACAGCATATTTTGACTTTGACTTTGGTTTTAATGGCGCCAAGTTGAAATTTGTTATAACATGGGAAGTTAAAGCTGGATTTATAAACTCGGAAAGTTGGTGAGGTTGAAGTTACGTTCAAGTTGGTGAGGTTCGATATTCGACAGTCCAGAATATGGCATTTATAAAGTCAGTAGCGAAGTTCGAAAAGTTGTTGTTTGATTGGTTAAAATTTTTGTCCAATAGAATGATACAGAATACTGACATTAAATTTGACTTTAAAAATTTTGACAGATTGTAAATTATTATTTTCTTTGTTTATAATTTTGTTCCATTCCAAATAAAAATTAAATCGTTTTTGAGTTCCGTGCTGTGGTAAAAATGTTATATGATTACACCCTGTTTGCGGCGACATTTTTGTTTTACGCGGCTTATAGGAGAAGGCGTAGCAATCGCTGCTTTAAAACGCGTGTGAGGAGAATAGGGGCAGGTGGATATGATTATTTTAAAAAAATGAGGTCTTGGGATACACCAACGACTTATGTGTTAAGTCGATGGGATACACCACAGTTTTTTAAATATACAAGAATGACTGTTCCAGTTTTTAATAAATGATATTGTTATATTATATTATATATTACTTTTAACTTGGGGTAACCATAAATTAGTGTTATCATTCTCTATACTATCCCTTTCTGGTTTTCCAATTTCTGGCGCAAAACATAATACCAAGCTTACAACAAACAGAAAATTCAAATACAAATGACGGAAGGGCGACGTAAACACCGAAGAACCCAAACGCGACAAGCAAAAGACATTTGACATTTCGCTGTAACCACATGACTTTAAAATAGCGTCTTTATTGGTCAGAACGAACCTCTCGAACTTCGAACATAAAAATTTATTATAGGTATCGAACTTTTCGAAACTTACGAACTTTGCACGAACTGAGTATATGAATTGAACTGAGTGTTCCCTTTAGTTTAAATTGAAACTCTTATTTCCAACGCCAACTGAACCTCAACCTCGCCAACTTTTCGAGTTTATAAATCCAGCTTAACAGTTATAGAAACTTTTTTTCGATCACCGTGTGATGAAGAAGCGAAATATTGGCTTCCATTGGTGGGGAATATTTTGTGGACAACTAATAATAATTTAACAATAGTACACTGTATACCTAGTAGGAAAAGCTGAACATTCATGGACGATTGACAATACGGAGTCCGGGAATGTGGTTTACAGGTATACAAACTATTTTTCCGAAAATCAAAAGTTATTCAAAGGACATAAATTATTACAATTAACTTGCTAAAATTTTGAAATAAGCATTATTAATTTTATTCACAAATAAAGGATGTCACGAAATATTTCTTCTGTAACCATGAAAATGAAGTAATACAATATTAAATTGTCAAACTTGACGCGTGGAAAATATTCAGCAAAGTAGTCTCATTAATTTCCAAGTTCTTCCAGTACTTGTACTAATTGTCAAACAACTGTAAATATAACAAATTATTAAATTTAAAATGTCTTTTATAATACTTATAATTCTTAAATTTTTAAATTGCGAAACAACTTTTTTTTAGTTTACAAATAACCGTAAAGAATTAATATTTTCTTACAGTATAAAAATAAATATTTCTTAATAGTTATTTTCCGTTGCCTAGCAATAACTCAGTGCAAGGAAATATCGACCTTTTCATTTAAAAAAAAAATATCGAGAATGTCAATATTTTCGATCGCTTTTCGGAAAAGTTAATTTTTAAACCCACAAGCTTCAAATACTTTCCAACGCCAGGTAAAGCCATTATTAATACAAGTACTGGGGCATGGACTATGAGTAGTAAGTACTATTCTATTATACAAAGTACACAACACAAACAAAATCCGAAAGAAAAAGAAAATGTAGAAAACCGGAACATCTTAAACTTAAATTAATAAGCACATACTTAATAAGTGAAGTGCCGGTCACGAAATATAAACAGAAACTTATGCAAATACAATGCGTATTACTAGGTAATTAGTTTTTCTTTGTCTAACCCAAATGTTTTACAATCGTTTACTTCACCGAGCGGTTCGAATGTATTTATATACGACCGGCACCCATGCAAGACGGATCAACCCGAGAACCGGCAGCGCGACGTCGATGAACACGCGAGCGTCATCGACGACTTCGTCCTAATATTTTTGTCTTCTTTTATCTTTCTTGAAGCGCGTATGTTGCAAGGCAAGGATACTACAAACAATTTTGAATTTCACAAATATTCGTAAAAATAAGATAAATACTCTTCTAATAATAATATACCTACATAGTAGAAAACTAAAAACCATAGAAGTCGATCCTGTGTGAAATAATAAAAAAATACAAATATTAATTTTAAGTTTTCAAAATTTATTATTTTTTGGAGAGAAGGTTGACTCTGTATTTAAACATGTTTTTTAATTCTAAACAACTTTTCTTTATAATGTTCTTCTCTATTTTTCGGCCTAAGGGTAGTTTACTTTTGAACGATTTTCATATTTCTTGCCCTACCCTGTATTCTATTGGACTTGAAGCCATTCTAAGTACACCTGAAATGGTTATCGGACATGCGCCAACTTTTATCAAGAATACGATTTTTTTAGAAACCCATAATAAAAAAGTTTCCCTTTTTTTGCACACTTAACTTAACCGATCCCACTGTATATGCTGGATCCCCTCATATAGGTCTACACACGAGTCTGTGGCTACGACGTATCGGTAAGGGGAAGCACAATCTTTTAAACATTTGCCCGTTGTATCACTACTCCACTGACATATTCAAATATTGATCGTTTGCTGTTGTTATGTAACGCACCATGCTATAGTTTCTCAGATCATCATTTGACTGTTAAAACTATGAGGTTGGTTTCAAAATGGGGTGTGTTCTACATTAAACCATTTCGATTTGTCCCTAATTGAGCCATGGTTCATTATGTACTACTACCTGATTCATTGTTACTTACAGTTGTTTTTTATTTTTAAGATTCTGATGATGAAAAATTTGTTGTGATTAGAGGAAACTTTAAGAAACTATCAAGAAACTCAGTTGAAGGAGATTACTATACTGCTAAAATTATTATCGGTGCAAATAAATATGGAGTTGCATTTATATGAGAATAAAAAACACAAAAAATGTGAAGTTCTACATGCCAATAGAACCTGATCCAGCCAAAATAAAATTATCAAAATCGGATATTAAAATGAGTTTGCCTTCCCCTAAAATAAATGGAACAAAACACCGAAATTCGACCTATAATTTTCCAGTTCATGTTGCACCTAGTATTCGCTTACGATAAGTGAATCTAAGTACATAGGTCTAAGTTGTGTAAACTTTTTGATTTTTCAAAAACTATAAAAATAGATTGACTATAAAGGCACTTAATATATTGTCCCAAGCAGTGTGTGTAAAACTTTAGTAAATGAACAAATTCATAAACACTTCTACTTCTATTGTAATTTAATTTTTGCAACACTAACAGTTTGGAAATATTTAATAACGTGGTTCACTGTGAAAATCAGTCCGGATCATTGTGTACACATAGATATGTAATATACACCAATTTCCACTTCTTTTTTTAACGTTAATTGCCGAAAACCTATTAAAAACTAAAAAAGCCAGATAAATTTACAAGCTATATTCAAACAAAACACTAAAAAGTTATAAAGTTCTGAAATTTACCTAGTTCACTGTTGGACCACTCACCTACTCTGTTTAATAAAGACAATTAATTGTTTTATTCTGGTAAGTAACTTGTACTAGTGGGTACTAAACAACGCCTTATTAAACATGTTGAATATCTCTTTTTCTCAGTGTAAGTTTCCAAATTAAAGATTCGTAGTTGATATGGAGATTACTTGGAGCTAATAGAAAAGAATAATGACAACAAATTTTGGTAAAGTTTAACAGGGTGTTCAAAATACATTTTCAAATTTCAAGAAATTTAATCTAAAAAATCTCCATTTACTTAAATAGCACACACTGTATATTTTATATTTTTTTGATCGACTATGCAGTTCTTCTTAACTTCTGTTTAGTATACCATATGCTTATTTTCAATATTTTCCAAAATATTTTAATTTTTTCCATTTTTCGTTGTTGCCATGACAAAACAAAACTTTCGATATTGTAAAAACTTTGACAAGTCTAATAGAAAAATAAAAGCTTTTTATGTGAATAAGTAGCGTATAAATAGCAATTAATACAGATTTTTCCATAAATGTGCTCATTTACATACTTGGTGCTGTGGAAAAAAATTTGGGCAGTAATGTTTTACACAGGGACCAGATAAGAGAAAATTGGAATTAAGAAACGGTAACATCGTAAAGCGCTGAACGTTTTTTGTCCGCATTGTTTTAATAGCTGCAGACAAATGTGTCGAGCTTTACGTCGTGGTGTTTCAGGTAAAAGGAGATTAAATATTTCAGGTTGAAACCCTTTTTTACTCAATATCAATTATTAATATTTAATAAAAATAATATTTGGTTTGATAATTTAATTCAAAACAACTTTAAGTACAATAGCCGGGCCCGTGTGCCGCGAAACGCCTGTAGTTACGTCACTGAATTCCGAATCCTTAAAGTAACTTTCAACCTATTTTTTACAAGATTTCCACTCATTCGCCATTTATTCTGGAAATTAAAAAATACTTACTAAAACATTTGCATAATCAAAGAAAACCAATTAATTATTCAATTACTGTTAACCGCTAAAGAGTGGTATTTCTCATGATAGTTCTTTTTTTTATTTAAACCCACATAATTGCCGTAATTATACCAGATGTTAAAAAAATATTTGAGTGACAGAATTGCTCGGCTGAAATAGTTTAGACCATACTCAGCACTGCATGGGCTATATAGAACTACTATATTAAAATAGTTGTTAATTGCAAAATGCCGTGATAAATAATTCATAAAGTTGTGAGGTTAAAAAGCAAAAACACATAGATAATATAGTCGGCTAAATACGTCGGTGGGAATTTTTAATGTCGACATAGCTTAGGTTGTTGTTAGTTTCAGGGTTGGCTTAAGTAAAAGTGTGGCCAAAATAGCAAGATTTTTTTCTAAATAATTAGATATGGTTATGTGGTTATGCAAGGTGTCCGATTCTTATTGAACATGTTCAATATCTCGAAACCATAAAAGATAAAAGAGCTTTTCTAACAAAGCTTGCACGGACGTAAGGGGAAATTTATTTTTGCTACGGAGGAATCTATTAAAGACCCCTGTGTTTGATATAAATAAACATCAACTTTCTTTTTTTTTAAAGGAATATGCGATTTCTAATAAGGCATGACAGGCTTATTTAATTTAATTTTTCTTATCGGAGAAAACGTTTTTATGTGTTAGGTGAAGCGTCAATTACACGGGGCTACGCAATACTCTCACGCTTATTCACAAGCTGCTAGTAAATTCTCTGTGAAATTGGGGCAGCTTTTGAAGTAGTCAGATAATTTAGTCACCGAAGCTAGTGTAGTTGACGCCGGTCAACTTTACTATAATATATCTACTGTAACTTTTACTGTCTACATTCTAGATAGCTAAAAAGCTTTGTGTAATTATATTGGCTAGCAAACTATACCTCTGGTTCATTATTATATCGAAAAATGCAGATCCTTTAACCTCAGGAAAACTAACTACCAACCACCAGATATTTTACAGAAAATTCCTGTAAAATATCTGGTGAAATTTGTTCGTTATTAGAAATACGCAAACTAAAAACCACTCCTTATCACCAAATGGAAATGCAGTAAGTATAGTTAAACGATTTCATAACTCGATTAAAACAATGATTAGATTTTTTGTTGATGACTACAAAGATAGTGATTTAGGGTTACCGTATTGCCTACTGTCAAATTTGCCACATGAAGGAAAAAAGAATAACCATTGTTTGTACGCGACATGGAACTTCCTGAGATGGGGAAAGATTTCCTGAATTTTTCCACAAGGGCTAAGGGTCTGACCAGTAGCCAGAATTTAGTTCGACCGATAGACACCAATGACAGTTTTCCTGTAAAACCCAAAAACCCACCAAAAGGTCACAGAAAATAAACCGTATTTGAGAGAATATAACCTAAGGTGAATCGCTTTTTCGCGCAACGAGGTAGAATTACGGACTCGCGGTTCTACGACACAAAATAAAACATAACCAGAACAACCTGAAAGTAACAACGTTACAAAATATTATCAGAATCATTCAAAAAATAATCTAAAAAAATATTTTCGGCTTTTAATCCACTTAGGTCAATTGCTCAAATGATGTTGCTTTTACTTTTATGTCCAAATAATATTTTCTTTTTATATTATTTCATAATACAGGCAATTTCTGTCATCAATTTGTAAAAACCTTACTATGTCGCTTGTGTTTCACTTCATTTTAACAACGTACAATACGAGAAGAAACTAACCTAATTGGCGCTTTGTTTAAGCTTGTTTGATAGCAGTGTGTAATCAGGCGCACTTGTATACACACCAACTATCTCACCAAAGCTAGCCAGTAGCATGTAAACTAATCATGTGTAGTTGACGCTTAATTGAAAATAGTATATTATTAAATTTTTTTAGAATAATTAGTATGTTTTTCAAATAAATTTTTGTATTGTAGTTTTCGTATGTGGCTGGGATTCTATTGATTGCATCAAACGTAGGTATTTATTTGTGAATTTATCGAAAAATTAAAAAAATCTTTTTAAAATAAAAATTTATTTGTCCTATGTTATGGTAGTATAAACTTGCCAAATCAGACAAATTCTTACATTTAGAACTTTTTTGTAAATCTGCTGGTGAAATTTAAAATAAAGTGGTTTGATTCATATTTAACAGTGTAAGGTTGGATTGTGGGTCGAAGATACACCTATGATGGTAAAGTCTTTATTAATGTACAATATATACAATTACAGTAAATGGTGTAAGTCAGGCCGGATCCACACAAGGATGCCGGTGTACTATATGTCGGTAACACAGTGAAAGCGTCGAGCCGGATCCACGCAAGGATGCCGGTGTAGTTGGCTATTAGGATCCACGCAAGGATGCCTAAGTAGCAGTGCTGGCTATCAGGACCCACACAAGGGTGCCAAAGTAGCCGAGTTGGTTCGCAGAGCGTTACTTCTCCGTAAGAGCAAGGATCCACGCAAGGATGCCAAGGCAGAAGCAGAGAAGAGGAGCTCGTGAGGAACTGCCGTCTCAGGGCTCGGGGCTGCCTTTTTGATCGCTCCGGCGGCTGGGTCCGTGACGTTAGAGGGTGGGGGTGCTGGCTGGTACGGGCTCGAGCGGGCCGTGACGTCCTCGTCCTTGGCTCTGTTGGCTGGGTCTTCTGGGGGTCTTCCTGGCTTCAGAAGGGGTACTGCAGGCACTGTTGGGGTCTTCCGGGGTCGTCCTCGCTTCCGAAGGGGTACCGCAGGCACTGGTGGGGTCTTGGGTACGTCCAGGTCGGATGGAGGTCTGTAGGGCGTCAGGGCGGATACGTGGTAGGGCCTAAATTCTTCATCTGGCTGCTCTGGGTGGGCAATCTTGTAACTGGTAGGTCCTGGGTGCTGGGTGATCACGTAGGGTCCATCACGTCGGGGGGCCAACTTGGTGGAACGGTGCTGGGCCTTGTTGCTCAGTGTGTGGGAGGTGACGTAGACGTAGTCTCCGGGTTGGAGGTCTGGGGAGGGGCGTCTTCGGGAGTCTGCGTGAATCTTGCGGCGATCTTGCTCCTTTTCATGCGTTTCTCGTGCTAGGTGCAAAGTGTCGGCGATTCGTAACAGGCGAGGCGTCACAGTGGGTATAAAGGTTTCCTGCTGAACGATGGCGCGAAGATCATGGGTGACTTCTACAGATGAGCGCAGCTCCTGTCCGAATACCAAGTAGGCTGGCGAGTATCCTGTGGACTGGCAACGGGCGGTATTCATTGCGAAACGAATAGCGGGTAACTTCTCAGGCCAGGTGGTGTGATCTTGTCCGACTTGTATGGCTAGTTGAGTTTTTAGATCTCGGTTCCGTCGTTCTATCGGATTAGCAGCAGGGTGGTAAACGGGGGTGAGGCATTGGTCGATTCCCAGACAATGGGTGACGCATTGCATGACTGCGCTGACGAATTGGGGTCCATTGTCGCTGATAATGCGGCGAGGTAATCCAAATCGGAGGCAAACTTCGTTGACCATGGTCCAAGCACATTCTTCCGCGGTGGCTTGAGATAAGGCGAACACTTCTATCCAGCGAGAGGCGGTGTCTTCAATGGCGAGAACCCATTTCTTCTGATCGGAACTTTCGGGTAAGGGGCCGAATAGGTCCATTGCAATTATTTCGAAACGATGACGCATAGCTGGCGTCTGTATTAGTCCGGCGGGCACTAGGTTGGTTGGTTTGTATTTTTGGCATTCGGGGCATGTTCTAACATATTCTGTTACCGCGCGTCGAATACCGGGCCAATAAAACCTTTGGAGGATTTTGTTGAGGGTCCTGTCTGTCCCGTAGTGTCCGGCAACTGGAGAATTATGGCATTCCTGTAGTATCTTCTGGCGGTCCTGGCTAGGAACTACTAGTTGTGCTTCATCTGACCCACTATCTGGATTGTAGCGATACAGTACTCCGTGTAAGCAAAGGTATCCTCGGGAGGTCCATGGAGCAGTGTCTTCCAAGGAGTCTTGATCAAAGCAGACTAGGATCTTCTTGAGTTCGGGGTCTTCCAACTGAGAGGTGCGCAGGGTGACGGCACTCGTGCTAGGAAGGTCGATACTGATTAAGCGAATATCGGGTGACGAGTCTTCGCTGTCAGGCACGGGAGGTCGTGATAATGTATCGGCTACGACGTTAGCTTTCTCAGGAACATAGCTGATTTGTAGGTTGTATGGTTGCAGTTGCAAGGCCCATCTTGCTAGGCGGCCGGCGGGCGATCGGAGAGTCATCAGCCATTTGAGTGGTTGGTGATCGGTAATGACAATAACAGAAGTCTCCTCCAAGTATCCTCTAAAGCGGTTGACGGCCCATACAATGGCAAGTGCTTCTCTCTCGGTGGTGGAGTAGTTTCTTTCGGGGGCGGTGAGGAGGCGACTGGCGTACTCAATGGGCCTCTCATCATGCCCCTCCCCCTGGAGTAAAGCTGCTCCAAGGGCGTAGGCACTGGCATCGTTTCGGAGAATAAAGGGTTGTTCATGCTCAGCTTGGCGTAGAACGGGGGCGGCTGTCAGCGCGTCTTTAAGTTTTTGGAAGGCTTGCTGTTGTTCTTTGTCCCATGTCCAGGTGGCTTTCTTGCGTGTAAGCTTACTAAGGGGTTCAGCTATCTTTGAGAACTGTGGTATAAATTTCCTGTACCAACTACAGGTTTGTAGAAACGTGACGGTCTGTTTTGCATTTGC